>CM052799.1:49256068-49318227 GCA_028533885.1 Nasua narica | reverse complement strand
ACCTCCCAGTTCCCGCTGCCCACCCCTCCCAGTTCCCAGTGTTCACCCCTCCCAGATCTCACTGCTCACCCCTCCCAGTTCCCCCTGCTCGCCCCTCCCAGTTCCGTGTTCGCCCCTCCCAGTTCCCAGTGTTCACCCCTCCCAGATCCCGCTGCCCACCCCTCCCAGATCTCGCTGCTCACCCCTCCCAGATCTCACTGCTCGCCCCTCCCAGTTCCCACTGCTCATCCCTTCCAGATCTCACTGCTCACTCCTCCCAGTTCCCGCTGCTCACCCTTCCCAGTTCCCGCTGCTCACCCCTCCCACATCTCACTGCTCACTCCTCCCAGTTCCCGCTGCTCAACCCTCCCAGTTCCCGCTGCTCAACCCTCCCAGTTCCCGCTGCTCACTCCTCCCAGTTCCCACTGTTCACCTCTCCCAGTTCCCACTACTCATTACTCCCAGATCCCACTGTTCATCCCTCCCAGTTCCCACCAGTCATTACTCTCAGGTCCCATTGCTCATTATTCTCAGATTCTCACAGCTCATTGCTCATGGTTCGCACTGCTCATCGCTCCGAGGTCCCACTGGTCATGGCCAAGGGTAGGATCTTGACTCAGGCCAGTCAGGGCCAATCAGAACAAGTCCTGGGGATTCAATGTGAAGAAAAAATAAGAACTTTTCTGGTTATTTCCTGGCAGATGTGAGGAAGGAATGCAGGGGGCCAGAGCTATGGATCAGCATCTTGCAATCATATGGGTGTGAAGTGGAGTTAACTAGGAAAGCAGAGCTGAGAACAAAAGAGAAGGTGATGGGTATGCGCAACTCGTTCCTAGGAATAGCATCTGCATCCTGGATCAAGCTGGACCTGAATGCATTACCCCAGGTTGGGTGAGGCCAGGACCGAATGACCAGAGGTATAGGTGCTGGGCCAAAGGAGGCTCTCGGGAGATGCGGCTGCTCTTGTTCTGACTGTTAAATTATTCACGGTGCCGTGTGACGTTTTTGCATTGGTCTTGGATAAGAGTGGGGACAATTTCTCAGGAAAGAGCTTCCCAGGGCTGATTCATGTAGCAGACACTGTGGTGCCCACCCAGGTTGCCTTGCAGGACTCACACTCACTGTCCTGCCATGCCGCGTGTGGCCACTGATTCCGAAAGGCGAGTTCCTCATAGGATCTGCTCCCCCGGCATGGAAGCCACCTCACCCAGGGTCATGCCCCTCCTCGGGGAAACTCCAGCCAGGGACTGGTCTATGCTGGCCACTTCCTGGTCTCCCTGCCTCAGCTGGGGATGACTCCAAAGGGCCGTTCCAACCCCAGAGCATCTCGTGGGACCGGCTGAAGGCTACAACACAGCCCACCCCCTCCCCTTTGCTTCCTTACAGGTGTATCTCCCCAGAGCCCTTCCTGGAAATGCCCTGCATGTGAATTTCCATGTCGGGAGCGCTTTCCGGCGGCCCTCATCTGAGGTCGTGTCTTACTCAGTGGGCAGCTGGCTGTGGACTGTGCCCCCCGGAGAGCACAGGTAGGAGCACTGCCCTGGGAGGAGAGCCTGTAGGCTGCCAATCCAGAGTCATCACTGCCTCCCCCTCCTGCTCCTCTTCCCTCACCCTCCTCCTTCTCCGGCTCCTCATCCCTCCCCCTGCCCCTCCTTCTCTTGCTCTTCTTCCTCCCCCTCTTGCTCTCTCTGCTCCTCCGCCGCCGCCCCTAGCTCCCCGCCTCTCGTGTGTCAATCCATCATGAGCAGAAAGCTCCGTGTCATTCCGCCGCAGCTGTGTTCCTCTGGGCAACTCAGATGAAAGAGGAAAAGGCAGCTTTTTGGGGTAAACATTTGGAGTATTTTCTTCTTGGCCACATTCTTTAAGTCATTCTGGATGCACCGACTTCAAGCAAATATTCCGGTCTGCCCGAGGTGGGGACGGCAGGGGGAAAGCCGCGCGTTCCATAGAACAGAGCCCCTGGAATGCAAGCAGGTTAGCCCCTGACTGCCAGGGGGGCACAGCGTCCGGCCAGGGCCTGGGGACAAGGACTGTCAACCTAAACCGGAGAGAGGGTTTCCCGGTCTAGACTGGGACCTTCTGATTCAGTGCTGGCCAGGTTGTAACCGCTCCCACAACCATCTATGGCTCCCTATTATGGGGGTTAACGCCCAGGTTTTTGCCTGGCTCTCCAGGCCCCCACGAACTTGGCCTCTGCCCAACTCTGGGGACTTGAAGGAAGTCACGTCTCAGGGACAAACACCCCCTCCCCCCTAGACTTGTCTCCTTCTAGGCTCCCACGCCTCCCCCGTGCACGCGTACGCCCCTGCACAGTCACGCACAGCCCCACACCCCCCACGCCTTACACGCACACGTGTCCTCCCCATATGCACGGCCCCCAACGACCCCCACACTGTTCACACCCTCACAGTCATCACCACACTCTGTCCCCATGCGCTCACACTCGCCTGCCCCCTCCTCCCAGGTGCACGCACACACGCACTCACACACACCACCGCACACCCCTCATCCCGGCACAGCAGACACGCATATAGTCCCTCACCCACCCGGACACGCCACACCCCCTCCCGTGCTCAAACACAGGCGTACACACGCAGAGCCCCCCACATGATGCTCGCGCACGCGTGCACACACACACACAAACACACACCCCTCCCCCCCACTCTTGCACATGTCATACACACAGACGTCCTCACACACACGCTCGCCCACACACAGTATACAGAGAACCCTCGCACACATGCTTGTACATGCCCACACACACCCCTCACACGCGCTCACTCGCAGCACACACACTTCCTCAGACGTGAGGGAACCTGGGTTGGGGAGGCCAGCAAATGGGCTCCACTGTGCTTCCCAGCCAGGGGCCCCGGGCCGGGCCTCAGCTTGGCTTCCCTGTACACTGAGACTCGCACACCCCCTTCAGAGGCCTGTTGTGGGCGTTTGAGGTAGAAACCGCCTTTTAGAGGCAGAATGGACAAGCCCCAAGCAGGGCAATGGCTGCTCATGGTGCCGCATCCTAACCCCAGCCCCCCTGTCCCAGGCACACTCTTGTCTGCTGCTTTCTCACGAGCTGACTCACCCAGAGGGAGCGGGGTTGACCCAGGGGCAGGGGCCGTCTCTGTCGGGGTGGGTGATGGGGACTGTGGCCAGGAGTGAGGTTAGTCAAGTGGCCCCAACTATAGCCTGAGGGGCAGGAAGCCAGCAGGAGGGCGCTGGAGCCACTGAGCCCACATGTTCCTCCCAACCTCCGGAGCATCCGTGAATTGGCCTTGGAATTCATTCATTCATTTGTTCGTTCGTTCATTTATTCGTTCATGCATTTGTTCTGTTACTAATTTATCCTTCCACTACGTATGTGCTCATTTAATCCCTCCCCTGGACCGGGCCATGCAAGTCTATGGCCGGCTGGGCAGAAAGAGGCAAGCCCCCTGCTCTCTGGAAGCTTCCACTCTAGGGGGAAGGCAACCAGGCATCCGATGCTCACACAGGCGGAGGGCAGCCCCCACCAATGGTGGTGCTGAAGGAAAGCCCACACCCACCCCTCCTGTGGCCCCTGACCCCAGCCGTTCTCTTCTCGCGAACCGACTGGAAAATGTTCTTGAGACAATGGAGGAATCTGAATCAGATGGGGTAGCATGTAGCCTTGGGGAACTGTATGGGGTGCTCTGGGTAATAACAGTACCGTTGTTACGTTTTCTAAAAATCCTTATTGATTAATGAAATAACATGATGTCTGGGGTTTGCCCTAAATTATTCCAGTTTACGGGAGGTGTGGTGCACACTAAAATACTGTTGATGCTCTTGGCCAAATTGGGGTTCTTGTACGTGGGGTTCATGATACTGTTCTCCCTCCATCTACCCCCATCCTCCTGTGCTACCTCCGACCTCACCTCCTATGCCTCTGTCCACTGAACTCCAGTCATAATGCCTTCCTTGCTATCTCTCCAATACACCAGGGATGTCCTGCCTCAGGGCCATTGCACTTGCTGTCCCTCTGCCTGGAACACTCTTCCCCACCCTCTCTCTCTCTCTCTCTCTATGGCTCCATCCCTCCCTTGACTTTTACTCAAATTTCTGTTCTAGGAACACTTTCCCTGACCCCTGCCCTGGTTCACCCTGTTCCCTTGCATTAGTGACATAGCGCACATTTCCTTTGTTTGGTTCCTCTTATCTCGCACTGGAACATAAACTGCTCAAGGACAGGGACTTGGTCTAGATGGGTGCCAGGACCATAGCTGGTGCTCAGAACGTACTTGCCAAATGAATGACTGAGAACTGTAACAGTGGAGGCTGACTAGAGTGAGGTTAGGGAATCCTCCTGTGCTGATAACTGATGTTGAGGAGGACAAGCCTGGACAGAGAGAACAGGATGGGCAAAGGCCCTGGGGCGGAAGTGAACAGAGAACAATCAGTACACAAGGAGAGGGCCAGCCCAGCCTCCTGATGGGCCTGGGGTGGAGGCGATGGGGGGGCTTGGTGTTTGAGAAGCTCCCTCAGGTCGTCCTGTGGATGACAGCCCGGAGGCCGGAGCAGGTGCAGGAAAAGTAAGATGGAGGCTCAGCCAGGCGGAACCGCAGATGAAGGGCAAGGAAGCTCACAGAAGCTGGAGGACTGCTTGGCCATTTTCCAGAAGAGGGCCCCTGTGAACCTGCTTTGGTGGTGACTCAGCCATAGCACCTGCTGTCCTTCCTGGCCCTGACCAGCCCTAGGAGGATGCAGAACCTGCACTCCTAGGGTACGGCCGGTCCGCACGGCCCAGCAGCCCGGTGCCTCTGTCTGTCCAGACCCTCTTCTCTTCACCCTGGGACCCGGGCTCCTGCAGGGACAACCCTGAAGATCGCGAACTTCCAAGACCCCTGGTATCGAACCACAAGGATGGTGCGATAGGCACACCAGAAACGGGCATTCACACAAAACCACACAAAACCAGAACTATTCGCAGGAGCCCCAACGTGAAACAAGCCGGTGTCCCTCCGCTGACTGGATATGTAAAAAGGGGCATATTCATACAACGGAATATTATTTGGCCATAAAAAGGAATGGAGTACCGAGAGAGGCTCAACACAGATGGTCCCTGAAAACACAATCCTAAGAAAAAGAAGCCAGACGCAAAAGATCACCTCGTGTATGACTCCATTAGACAAGTTGGCAAATCCAGAGAGAAAGAAAAAAGCAGATTAACGGTCACCTAGGGCTGAGGGAACCAGGAGTGTTCATTGCTAACAGGTATATGGTTTTTTTGGCGAGGGTGAGGTGGTGGGAAAACACCCTAAAATCGTTACAGTGAGGGTGTGTGAATCCCTGAATCCCTTCTGTGCGCACTTAATGCCAGATCTTTCTGAACCCCACGACGCCCAGGCCACCTCAGGGCCTTGGCGGCTGCTCTTGCCTCTGCCTATGACACCTTTCCTCCAGTTCCTCAGCTCTGGCTCTGCTCCTCAAAGCAACCCTCACTCGGCAGCCTCTCCATGGTGCCCCTTGCACTCTCCCCGGGGTACCTCCCAGTCATAGCATCCCTTTAACGTCCTCCCAAGCCCTTGGGGCATTTGAAGATGACCACTTTGCCTTTCCCCTCCCTGCCTAAGCTTCAGGAAAGCATGGCCCTCATCTGTCTGTTCGGGAAGCATCTAGAAGAGGCTCGTCTCACCAGAGATGCTCAGCCAGTATTTGAATGCAATACAGGAGGGACGGAATGATCATAAGAATGAGTTCATCCTGGATCAGGAGCCCTACCGGCCATTTCCTTCATGGCGGGATCTCATAGATGAGGCCCTGACTCAGTCCATGGGACAGCAAGGCTGACACCCCAGGGAGGGGTTTTGTGACAGGAGAGGTAAGGGATGGGTGCTCCGGGACACAGAGGAAAGACCCAGGAATGAGGTCATGCCGGCTGCACGCCCTCTGTGCCCCTGGCCACCCCCCAGATGACCCGCCCTGACTCCAGCGAGGCCCTGCCTGGGCGACCAGGTATCAGTGAAGCCCTTTGAACCCTCATCCCAGAACAGAAGTTCCCTTTGTGCTGGCATCCGGGCACAGGAGCTGGTATCTGCGAGGGTGGGCTAGCCCAGCCCGAGGTCCCATGTTGCCCCACACATCCCAGAGGACAGGGGTGCAGGGACGCCTCCCCCCGAGATAGGCTTTTTCCTGCCCCTGATGGAGTCAGGTTTTTTCCAGCCGGGCAACTAGGAAAAACACCCTGGGTTATCTCTGTGCCCGGGCGGTTTCCAGAGAGGTGGGGTGGGGCTCCCCCCTGGGCGGAGGGGGGCTGTGGTCGAAGAGTAAACTGTTCTGAAGCTACAAGGAGCTACTTCCCCCTGGAGCTGAGACCCAAGGGCTCAGAGGGACCTGGGCTTTGGTCCCAGCCCTGCCACCAAGAGCTGCATCACTTCTGGGCTCTATCCTCCTGCCTGTCTCTGAGGCTCCGTCAGTACCCTTTGGGCCAGCCCTGTGTCTTCGGAGGAGTGTGAGTGGGTCTGGAAGATCCTTGGGAACCGTGTCACACCCAAGGAACAGAAGCATCGTACAGCAGCAGAGAGAGGAGTTTTCAGCGTCCTGACTGGGAGTCCTAACTCGGCTGCCACCTGGCTGGGCGACCATGGGAATATCGCTTGACCTCTCTGAGCCTGGTTCTTTGACAAGAAAACGGGATTAAGAACAACACCAGATGCCATCTCAGGGCTGCTAAATGAGGCAGAGTAGGCGCAGTGCTCGCCTTATAGCAGGGATCTGGAGGACAGGGCTTCAATGGGACCTGGTCGGGGCTGCCAAATTTCTGCAGAGGACGCCAATGAGCCTGACGACCTGGGGAGCAAAGCTGGCTCTTCCTAGTTGTTTGGGAGGGGCAGCTCCCAACTGAGAGCCTGCACGATGGGAATGGACTTGGAGGGAGAGGGGCTCCCTCCCACCAGAGGTATGCAAGCCAGATTTAAATCTGCACCATCCGAAAAGCGAGCCCTCGGCCACAGGAGCACTGAAAGCGTGACTAGTCTGAACTGAGATGTGCCCTAAGTGAAAAGCCAATGCCAGGATTTCCAAGCCTTATTATGGGGGAAAAAATAATGTAAAGTGTCTCAGTATTTTCAGGTTGATTACCTATTGAAATGACAATATTTTAGATGTATTAGATTAAGTGAAATATATTAAGCTTTGTGTCACCTTTTTAACCTTTCTGATGGGGCTACTAGAAAATTTAAATCACATACGCGGCTCATGTGAGTTTCTTTGGGACGGCTAGTCAGAATGCTTGCTGCTGTAAGGGTGGCCCCAGGACTAAGAGCAAGGCCTTGCGGGAGCTTGTTGGAAAGACAGATCCGCAGGCCCCATCCCAGAACCTATAGACTAGGAGGGCGCCTTTCCACATGTCCCCCAGGCGATCTGTGTGCGTGCTTAAATTTGAGATGCCTTTGTGCACCCCTCGCTTGGGGGCCTGGGGGATCCCCCCTTCAGGTAGGGAGTCGGAGTCAGTGACCTGAAGTCCAGCCTCTACTATGGGAAATATTAATTGATGCCTTTGTCCCTGAGTCACATACTTGGTCCATCGTGTCCTTTAACCCCTGCTTTCTCACGCCAGGAAGCAAACATCCTTTCAAGAGAAAAGGGCAGCTTCACGAGGGACTGGGCTCTCTTAGAGATGAACAGTATCGGGGACTACGCCATTGGTTGGCATCCTAACTTTTAAAAGCTGGGACGATAATCTCAGAAAATAACTGAAATGTTAGGTGTCCCCCCCCCAAAAAAAAGAAGTAACCTGCTCCCCCTAAATTCCTCCCTCTTTTTCTCTCTGAAAACTTGGCCCACAGGCATTAAATGGCACTAAATATAGAAATGGTAAGCAAGTAAATCAGTCAGAGGTGCCACAGGTTTGCCCAGGGCCTGTTTCACGGTTGAGTTGTAAACTATTGAGAGCTGAGAGCTGTAATTAAAATGCTGACAGCCTCCCAATTGTGAACAGGCTGGGAGGGAGCAGGCTGGGAACCCATGGAGGGGCACAGGGAGGGCGATGCCTTTCCAAAGGCACATCAGCCCAGGTTCAAAGTCCACCATTGGCTTTCTAGGAGCAACCAAACCCACACTCCCCACATCACCCCAGGCCCTCTCTCCTCCCAGCCCCACTCCCAGACATACCACGTGACTCCATCTCCTCCCCCACCCCCTCTCACTCAGGGAGACACAGGGCCTTGGCCTCAGGCTCTTGTGCCTGCTTTTCCCTGGGTCTCAAATGCTATTCCCCACATGGCTCACTTCCTCACTTTCTGCTCAGAGCTCATCTTCCCAGACTACCCAAGATAAAATGCACTCCGCCTCCTGTCCTCCTTGTCTTCTCACCGTGCTCGATTTTCTCATTATAGTATTTATTATTCTCTGCCAGTAGATTCTCTATTCATTTGTTTGTCCTCTGCTTTCCCTCTGGAATGTCAGCTTCATAATGGCAAGCGCCATCTAATCCCAGAGCCGAAAACAGTACCAGAGACATAAATAGGTGCTTAATAAATATTTGTTGAATTAATGAATGCATGGATTTCCATCCCTTTCTTTTAGCGGGTCTGGTGATCTCACTGGGAAAATGTCCAACTTGCCAGCAGTGAGCTCAGCTTTTCACCCATCCATTCAACCAGCCATCCTTTCCAATAACTATCCATCCGTCCATCTCTCCATTCATCCACCTGTCCACCTGTCCATCCACATAATCATCCATCCGTCCTTCCAAATACCCATCCATCCATCCATCCACCCACCCATCTTCTAGTATCTATCCACCTAATCATCCAACCGTTCATCCGCATGACCATCCACCCACTCATCCCAACCAACCCCCAGATGGTTAGACCTCCTGTCCTGGGGTCCTACAACCCCCTATGTTCCCCTTGTACCAAATCTAGCTCATGAACATGTGCAGTAGTCCGTCATTTCCCTCTATTATTACAATGTAAGAACCTCAAAAGCAGAAATTGTATGTCTCATTTCTCTCTGATTTCCAGTGCCCAACACTTAGTAGGTGTTAGCGAAGGTTTCCCAAATGAGTATTTTTTTCCTTTCCCCTTATTTACTTGTTCTGCATTTACTAGCGGCCTGTGTGCTCCCTGACAGCAAGCGCCATTTTTTTTAGCCATTTGAGGGTCTCTAAAATCTTGCATTTGACACAAAAAAGACACGCTGTAAATATTTAACGAATGAGTGAATGAATAAATGTGCAGAAGAGAGGAATATAGCAAGAATATGGACTCTGGAGCCAGACTTCCTGGATTCAGATCCTGACTATGTATTAGCTGTGTGGCCTTGGATGAGTCAATGAACTTCTCTGTGCTTCAGTGTCCTCCTTCATAAAAGGCAGATAATAATCACTGGATTTTTATGGGTTCTTAAGAGATTTTTATGAGTTAATAGATATGAGGTACTTAGAATAGTGCCCAAAGAAAGACAAAGCCTACATAGGTATTTAAAAATGAAATCGCCATTTAAAGCTGGCCCATAGGAACAAATATCAATGGCACAGAGTCTTGAGTTTAAGAGGTGGGAAGGAAGCGTCTGTCCAAGCTTGCCCTGTTCCCACAGGAGGCCTGCTACAGCAAATACTTTAACTTTTTCCAGCCACACTGGGATCATTTTGCAAACTACCAATATTATGTCAGGTGGTCATAAGGGCTATGTAGAAAAAGAACACACGGAAGGGGACAGGAAGTGGTGAGGCAGATGCAACAGCAGTTTAAAATAGAGTGGTGAGGAGAGAGCTCCTTAGGAAAGTAATATCTGAGCAAAGACTTAAGAAGGTGAAGAAGTGAATATCTGGACGGGGAGCATTCCAGGCAGAGGAAACAGCAAATGCAAAGGCCCTGAGGTAGGCAGTGTATTTAAGTGTATTTAAATACCCAGTGTATTTAAAGAATAGTGCAGGTGGAACAGAGTGAGTGAAGAGGAAGTAGAAGGAGATGAGGTCAGAGGGTCACAGGGGCCCAGGTCATGAAGGGAAGACCTGAGAATGAGTTGGGAGCCACTGTGAAGTTATGAGCAGAGGAAGGATGTTTCACTTATGCTTGGGAAGACTGTAGGGGGGCAAGGTGAGGAGCAGGGAGACAAGTTAAGAGGCTATGGTACTACTTCAGGGAAGAGATGATGGTGGCTTGGACTAGAGGATCAGGGATACTGTTTGTTAGAAGGGGGAAGATTCTGGATAGATGTTGTAGGTAGAACCAACCTATTGGATGTGGGGCGCGAAAGAAAGAGTCAAGAACAAAGCCAAGCTTTTTGGCTTGGGCAACCGAAAGGATGGAGCCGCCATTTCCTGAGCTGGAGGGTAGGAAAGCAGGAGGCTGTTTATGGGAGCAAGACAAGCAGGGAGGTTGGGACAGGTGGGGTTTCCCACAGACATCCTGGGGTTGGGAGTGGGAGGCAGCTGGATGTGAGGCTGGAGCTGGGGTGGGGAGTCTGGGCGGGAGACAGGACTGGGCAACTCTGCAGGTGCGGGAATGTGGCAAGACCTTGGGTACCTGTGTCATGGGTCCAGAAAGGACAGGAGCAGGGCCCTCTCTGGAGGTGGCTGCTCAGACATGACCGACAGACCCAGACGGACCTCCCCTGTCTCAGAGAGCCCAGAACCAGTGTGGCATGGCAATGGCTTGGTCCCCTCACAACTTTTTCTGTTCAGTAGAGTGGCAAATCCTGATGACCTCCCAGACATCTCCTTCTCCCCAGTCCTTCTAGCATGCTACTTGTCTGGCACATGGGAAAAATGGAGCTCGAGAGCGAGAAAGATCCTTAGGAATAGAATATAGGGATTAAAACCTCACTGTACCTTTAAAATGACTACTATGGCTACTAATAATAATGATGTTCATAATAGTAGCTACTGTTTTCCCAGCACTGGTCATGTAGGAGAGCATGGGACTCAGCACTCTGTGGGCATGAGAGCCTTCAGTCTGCACAATGGCTCTGGAAAGTACCAATCATTGCCTTTCTCCCGGCAAAGAAACCGAGGCTCAGGGATGGAGGACTGCCCAAGGTCACGCCACAAACAAGTTGCAAAGCTGGGGTTTTGTTGCAGCTCTTTCCACAAGTGTGTCGCTCCCATCTCTCAGCACAGTACAAAAGCCCAACATCCCTTCATGAGTCAAGAGCACAGTGTGGCTAGGAAACCCCTGCCCGGCCTCCCTGGCCTCCCTGGCCAGGACCCTCAAAGCCCAGGAAAGAACAACTCCCCACCCTCCCAGCAGACTGAGTGGCACCCAGCCAGACTCACAGTTGCCTGGTCTGCAAAATGGGCACCATTTCACCCCTCCCTTAGAAGCAAGTTCTGAGCCTTGGCCATCAAAGCGTTAAAGAAAAGTTTTGCGAATTACAAAGTATGTTACAAATGTTATTGTTAGGGGTGCCTGGGTGGCTCAGTCAGACCTTCGGCTCAGGTCATGATCTCAGGGTCCTGCGATTGAGCCCTGAGTCAGGCACCCTGCTCAGCACACATATATTTTATATATATCACCACACACATATAGATACAATATACATTCACACAATATGCACTATTGTGGGCTGAGGAGAGGACCTCATGCTTCATGGAATTCCTGCTTCATGGAATGCAGGCTAAAAGGCAGATGGCTGGGAGGGAATCCTGACTCTAGTGCTTTCCACCTGAGCAACCTCAGCGTACCACATAGCCATTCTGTGCCTCAATTTTCCTCATCTGTAAAATGGGAGTGATCACATAGGCCCTACCCTGCAAAGTCATTTGGAATGAGCCGGTACATGTTAGACCTTGAGAGAGGCACACAGAGCAGCTGAGTGCTGGTCTCCCACGGTCTGCACCCTCCTGGCCCAGAGCCTGGCCCCCCCATGTCCCGGGGAGGCCCTGAGATGAGGTCACTCATTTTGTGACCGCTGGGATGGCCCAGGAGCCTGAAACACTGCTCAGGTCGCTGCCTGGAGCTCAGCTGTCCATCTGTGGAATGGAGTTCACAAGGATTTCCCCCCCCACACACCCCATTCCCCAGGGTTGTTAGGCCAGTGAAATGGATAGACAGAGTCCTGGGACCAAATGAGCATTCATTACCGTGAGCGGTGTTTATTATCTGCATCTCAAAGACATACCACAAGGCTGAGATTTAAAAAAGCCCCTCTGTGAGGCAAGAAGCCCCTTTGCAGGACACATTAGCACCTGGATTTCTCCTCAAAGGACATGCAAGTGTTCAGGACTAGGGAAAGTGACTTGCGTGCTCCCCCACATCCCTGGGCCCACCCCCACTTCTCTCTCCTTCCCTCCAGGATCATTCCTGCCCCTCCCCTCCCCTCCCTGTCTTCCCCACCACCACCACTCGGCTCCCCCTCCTCTCATCCCAGCAGATTTGATAACACTCAGGAGACCCAGTTCCCCCTCCTGAGGACAAAGGCAGCAATTGTCCCTGGTGGGCGCCTTTTGACTAGGTCTCACCACGGTGAAATCGAGCCCCCGCGACTTCACTGCACTTGGGAGGCCCCTCAGGGCCCCCTTCTCACCTCAGGTCGGTTTCAAATGAGCCCCCTGGCTGAAGGGCCAGCGGCCACACCGGGAATTCCTTCCAAGAGAAATCAGATGGCCACTATTTGAGAACCCCTTGGGCTGGCAAGGGGCCAGGAGGTGAAAGGATTCGCTGCCTCTGCTGCCAAGACCTTCCCGAGTCCCCTTAATAACAACGCCAATGTCTGTGCCCACCGCCACCCTAAGCTGGCTGGGTGCCGTCCAACAGACCTCCCCGCAATGACGAAACTGTCTACACAGAAGCCACGAGCCCCACGAGGCTCCCAGCCCTTAAAGTGCCGACTGTAGGACTGAGTGTCTCTTTTTATTTGTTTGTAACTAGTTTCAATGGAAATAGCCATGCCTGGCCTGCGGCAACTGTAGCAGACGGCCCAGTTTTAAGCACTCCATGTCACTGAGAGCACCTACTGTATACCAGGCCCCATGCTGGGCTCTGGGAGGTGCCAAGGTGACCCCCAAAACTGTCTGGAGGGGCGATGTGGCCCCCCAGGCTGCCTTCACAGGCCGAGCAGGCCCAGAAACCCTGTTAAAACAGAAGGGACCCCAGGTCTCTGCGCAGGTGTGGGCATTCCTGGGCACAGCCATGTCTGGACATCTCCTCAACCAGTGGCACCCTGAACCCCCTACTATGAGAGCCCAGGCCCCTTTCCCACTATGGAGGAACAATGTGAAGAACTCTCTTCACACAGCCAGCTTCTTTCCTGGCCGGAAGTGTCCTCTCCCGGGTAGAGGACAGTGGCTCAGGACTGGCCCAGGACCCAGCGCCCAGAGTGGGAGAGGATTCACAGTGCCTGAGTCATCCACAGCTCTCAAACTACCAGACACTGGGGTCCTTTAGGGGCTGAGCAAGGACTGCAAGGTTCCCCAAAATGGGGGATGTGAGAATCTTAGAATCACTGGGTGTCAGAACTGGGGGCAAGGATAAATGCATCCAGGCCCAAGAACCCCAGAGGCTGGCGAGACAGTTCAGTGGTCAGGAACGGAGTCTGGAGCCCCACAGCTTGGGTTCAAATCTGAGGGTGGCTCCTGCCAGCTGTGTGCCCCTGGGCAAGTTTCTTCACCTCTCTGTTTCTCAGTTTTTCCCTTTGTCAAATGGAGACAACCACAGAGAATGCTAACGTCGTAAAACTGTTGTAGGGGTAAATGAGTGCGTGCATTTCAAGAGCTGATGTTAGAATCATGCCCTTATTCTCCAGGCAAAGACACACCTGCCTGCCCACTCAGCAGGTAGTATCTCTTTCCGGTAGTTCTTTCTCACCAGAGCTGAAACTTACATCTTCCCTTATTTTTCCTCCATCTCATGAGTTCTGGTCCTGCCTGCTACCCTACCACCATCACCCCTAGCCCATCCTTCGTGACTGCTGTGGGGGCGGAGTGGGGGGAATCACCCAGGCCAGAGGGTCCAGCCACCTCCTCTGGGCATACCCTGGGCTACCCGTGTCTATTCCCAAGTCAGGGTGGGGAGGTGGTCTTTGCAGCTCACCCAGAGCAAAGGGGGCTACTGAGCACGAGGCTCCGTGGAGCTAGGCACCCAGAGAGGTTCGTCTTCTATGTGCTCTGCCCCTGCTCCCCATCTTGTGGCCTCCCGGCCTCCTCCTCTCCCTTCCCCAGCGCCATGCCTAGCTATCACCAAGGCATCAGTGACTAGACCTGGCTGGGGCCTGCCCTTGCTGTGTCAGAGAAAACTGGAAAAAACTCAGGCCTCAGGGGTCTCCTCCACCCAGGGCCTGGGCTAGTGTTCCCCTCACCCCTCCTAGGCAACTTCCACTCCAGGCCTGCTCTGGCTCCTTCCTCTGGGCCCGCACACGCCAGCCTGGTCATCCCAGGGGGTTGTCCCCGATGGACCTCACCTCAGCTGGCCCAGCTCCCCGCTGGGCTGGCCGCAGGGACCAGGAGCGAGACAGAGCTGGGAGCCAAGCCCCAGGGACACCTCTTATACCTCCCCTCCCCTGGCACGCGTGTCGTCTTGGCAAGGGCTCTCTGCATCTGGTGTCAGTCTCTCTTCTATTAAATGGGCCCAAGGAAGGGAGAGTCTCAGTACTAAAATGGTTCTAGAATTCTCTTCCACTGTCCTGAGGCCACCGTCCTCCAGGGAGCAGTAGGGGCTTGGGTAGGGGTGCCAGATTGTGAGGCTGAGTTCATCGGTACACCAAAAAAACAAGCCTTGACCTCAAACCCACACCTTAAACAAAAGTGAACCCAAAAGGGATCAAAGAACCTTGAGGGCACTTTGCTCAGTGAAATAAGTCAGGCACAAAAGGACTAATACCGCATGATTCCACGCACGCGGTCAAACGCATAGACACAGAAAGCAGGACGGGAGGTGCAGGGGAGGAGGGATGGGAAGTTAGTGTTTCATGGGGACAGAGTTTCAGTTTGGGGAGTTGAGAAAGTTCTGGAGACGGTGGAGGAACAAGGTCAATGTACTTACACCACAAACTGTACATCTCAGAATGGTTATGATGGTAAGTATTAGATATATTTTACTGCAATTAAAAATAAATAAATATTATGGGGCGCCTGGGTGGCTCAGTCAGTTGAGCAGCTGACTCCTGGTTTCAGCTCAGGTCATGATCTCAGGGTCCTGAGATCAAGCCCTGTGTCGGGCTCCGTGGTCAGCGCAGAGCCTGCTTCTCTCCCCCTCCCTCTGCCCCTCCTCCTGCTTATGTTCGAAGGAAGGAAGGAAGGAAGGAAGGAAGGAAGGAAGGAAGGAAGAAAATATCTTTAAAAACAAATTAATTTTTAAAAAAGAAACAAAAAGAATGAGCCTTTGTTGACTTAAAAATAACTAGTTAATTTAAAAAAATGAATCACAGACTTCAATGGAAAATGAAAAACTACAAAAGCTTTTAGAAAAAAAGAGCCAGCAAGTTCTTGGCCACTACCAAAAGCAGTATCCAGAAAAGGGAAAATTGATCAGTCGGGCCTGATCAAACTTTAAAACGCACTGCTCTGGAAAAGACCCCATGATGAGGACAGATAGACAAGTTATACACAGAGGAAAAAAAGATTTGAAAACTATGTGTCTGACAGAAGCCTAGCATCTAGAATATATAAAGAAATCTCCAAATCCCACAGTAGAGACATAAACAATGCAATTAGAAAATGAGCAGAAGACAGGGACAGCCACCCCATCAAAGGGGATCTACAGACGGCAAATAAGCTCATGGAAGGCTGTTCCGCATCATTGGCCATTAGGGAAATGCTCATGAAGACTGCAGGGCGATACTGCACACACCTACCAGCATGGCCAAAGCAAAAACCGACGATACCCAGTGCTGGTGAAGATGCAGGGAAACCGGATCCCTCGTGCACTGCTGGTGGAAATGCACTTTCTGACAAAGCTCAACGTGCGACTACCATACGTCCCCTGATTTGCACTCTGGTGCATTTATCTCAGAGCAAGGGAACCTCGTGTTCACCCAAAACCGATACCCAGATGTTCAACAGACCTGAACCGGAAGCCACCCAGACATCTTTCAATAGGCGAATGGTTATAAAGAGACTGCGGCACAGGCACACCACGGAATCGGTAATAGAAAGGAACGGACTGTGGATAAACACAACACCTTCGATAGATCTGACGGGAATAATGCTGAGCAAAAAAAGCCGATCCCGACAGGTTACATACTGGAGGATTCCATTTATACGACATTCTTGAAATGATAAAATTGCAGGAACGGAGAACAGATGAGCGGTTGCCAAGGATAAGGACAGTGTTACAGGAGGGAGGGAAGGAGATGTAGCTCAGAAAGGGTCACACAGGAATCCCTGCGGTGAAAATGTTGTGTCATGACTGTACCAGTATCAATATCCTGGCTGTGATATTGTACTGTAGTTTTGCAAGCTGCTGGAGGAAGCTGGGCAAACGGACACTGGACCCTTCTAAGTTCTGACCCCTGCGTGTGTATTTATAATATGTCGACATCTGAAATCTAACTTAAAAATAGAAGAAACCCAGAAAGATTTGAATTTGAGGTAAACAACAAAGAGGGGTTTTTGGTTTTGGGTTTTTGGGTTTTTTTTTTTAAAGATTTTATTCATTTATTTGACAGAGAGAGACACAGAGAGGGAACACAAGCAGGGAGAGTGGGACAGGGAGAAGCAGGCTTCCCGCAGAGTGGGAAGCCCAATGCGGGGCTCGATCCCAGGGCTCGATCCCAGGGCTCTGGGATCATGACCTGAGTCGAAGGCAGATGCTTAACGACTGAGCCACCCGGGCGCTCCAACAAAGAGTTTTTTAGTGTAAGTATGTCCCACATAATATTTGGGACATACTCATACTAAAAAATAATTTGTCATCTCGAATTCAAACTTAACTGGGAGTCCTATATTTTATCTGACAATCTTACTCCTGGGAAATTCCCCCAGGTAAGAGCAGATACATGTCATTTCACTCATTTCCTCAACACGTATTTCTTGAGCACTTACTATATGCCAGGCACTGTTCTAGGCACAGGGAACGCACCTGCAAACTTACATCATCTCCACCTGGGGATTGACATTATCGTGGAAGAAGACGGGTAATAAACACATGATGATCTGCATAAATAAGATCATCTTGTGTGGTGGTGTTACATAGAAAAAGCAGGGGAGTGTACAAAGAGAGCTGAGGTGGGTGTAGGGGAGGAAGGTCAGGGAGAGGAGCTCCCTGAGAAAGGGACATCTGAGCAGAGACCTGAAGGAAAAGAAGGAGCTAGTTAGTTATGCAAAGACTGAGGGAAGAGTGTTCCAGACAGAGGAAAGAGCACGTGCAAAGGTCCTGGGGCAGGAACAAGACTGGCAAACTCCAGGAGTATGTGGCTTCAGACAGAGTTGGTGTCCATTGGTCCTGAGAACCCTGTGTCTTCCCCTTCCCCACATGTCAGGTCAAGATTTGCCTAAGGCCACCACTGGCCCATATCCCTCAATTTGGATTCAAAGTCTTTCCATCTGGGAAGGTGAGAACCCACATCTGCGCCTGGATCTGGGGCAGAAATGGAGGGCAGAGAGGCCCGAGGGGGACTCCTCACAGCCTCACCTGGTCAGCCGGCTTCAGACCAGGCAGGGCTTGGCTCCTCTGGCCCTCAGCGTGCCACCGTGGACCACTCTATTTGGTCAAATATGCAAGTGGCCCTCGGGACGGTGGAGAGGAGCATAGCTGAGTAAACCTTATCTGGGCCCCGCCCCAGCTGTCAGGGGCCAAGTCCCCCGTGTCCCCTGACTCACATGCCCGCCTGCAGCCAGGGCAGGGTGGGAATCCAGCTCCCAGGAGCACCCAGACCAGACGGGGCAGGGCAGGAAGGGACAAGACCGACCCCCTCCCTACCTCCCGTGAGCAAGAGGCTGGGCAGGGACTGGAAGGTGACTTCTCACTCCAGTGGAATTCCATCCCCCTGAGCTCACCTCCCTTGGAGCAAGCGGCACATTCCAGCAGGGCCAGCCCCGTCCCAGCTGGGCCCCCGTCCCCAAGGCTCCCTCTCCAGGGCTCAGTCACCAGTCTCCCAGGAACGGATTGCGGGGGGGCCCCTCCCTCCCTCAAGGCCCCCAGAGCTGCAGCACACTTCCCTTTGCACAACAAGACCTCTGCCAGCCTGCCCTGCCAGGTGCAATATCTTTGTGGAGGCTCTTAGCCCTCTGGCTGGGGTTCCAGAGCTGGGACGTGGCAGAAGCTGGGCTTCTGTGCACCCCCACGGGGGGCACTCTACCCGTGCAGGGGAATGCATCTAGAAAGGCCCACCCTGGCTCTGCTTCCCCCTCCGTGACTGCTCTTTTGCTCCCCATAGTCCTCCTGCCCAGCTCTCATTTCCCCAGGGCTGTGCCCAGCTCTCCTGCTTTCCCACTTGAATCCTCCCTCTAGGCAAGCCTACCAGACGCCAGGGCTTCTGTTACTGCCTCCTGCTGGTGGCTGCCGGGAAGTGGCTCCAGCCAAGACCTCTCTCCAGAATTAAGATCCAGGCATCCAGGATGCCCCTGGGTGCCCCCACTTGCAGCCCACGGGGTCTCCCAGTCCCCAAGGCACCCTAATCATCTCCCCTGAGACTGGTCTCCCCAGGTCCTGGACCCCAGTGAGAAGTGGCACCCACCCATCCGTCCCAAACACAACTCAGGGTGGGTTTTGTCTATTCTGCTTCCTAAATGGCTGTCCCTCCCCAGTCCCCCGAGGCCCCCCCGCTGGGTTTGGGCAGATGCTGCTGCCCTGCCCCCCTCACTCTGTTCTCCACGCTGTCCCGGAGAGGGCCAGAAACCTGCCCAGACACTCCCCGACCAGAGCCCCTTCGGGAACCTCCTGCAGAAGGGGAAGGTCTCACTCCTTGAACCGGCTTTCAAGGCCCTGCATTCGGTCCTAGCTCCCTGTACAGCCTCATCCCCTATTACCCCCTCTCCCAGACTCACAGGGCACCCCACCAGCCACCCGCACGGCCTGAACTACCCTCCTCCTTCCCTCCTACCTTGTGAGCAGGACTCCTACTTATTCTTCAAAGCCCTGCTCAGGAGCCCCTTCTTCTTCCTAGAGGTCTCCAGACTAGCTCATCTCCCCAAAAGGCTGGAAAGAAATCACGCAAAGCCACAGATTCCGCTTTCCGAAATCCAAAGATTTCAAGCCCGTGCTTCCGACACCCCTCTCCCTCCCAGCCAAAGAGCCTATGATTCCCAACTCCACGTGTGCGGATGTGAACCTAATACTCTACAACCCCAACCTGAACAGTCTGGGATTTCAACCCCAAAATATTATGGCCCTAAAATGCCAGTAGGCAGAGACTGCATTTCTAAAATCACTTTCCCGAAAGAGCTGTCGGCAGCCCCCACCCCGATCTTCTCACCTGGCCACTCTCACTCGACCTTGCAGACCACACAGCTGCAGGAGACGGTGCGGGGAGGGAAAGCCCCGCTGGCCCTCAGCGCTGCCCCCACCCCCCGAGGCCCAAGGCTCACATCTGCAGGGGAGCAACTGGCTCCGGCCGGACTCACCCCCAAGCTGGAGATCTGTAAGGGGAGGGTGCCGCAAGGCCTTTACCTTCCCTCATCTACCAGGCGAAGCGGTGGGCTGCCCCAGGATGCCCCTCACGGGGCCTGCCGCCACCTCTGCCCCTTAGGATATGTACCCTTTCCCCGACTTCCTCCTCCCTTTCTCTCTCACCGCTGCCAACAAGCCCTGAGCCCGCGGTCGGGTTGAGTCTTGTCTTCTCACAGCAGGAGCAAGGGAGCCAGCGATAAACACATCTGTGATCCTTTCCAAGACGCTCAGCCAGGAGCGGCTGTGGGCTGGCCCCCTCTCTCCTGTTGGCTCTCCACCTCTGCCATGCGTGGGGCCCATGGAAGCCTATTGTGGGTGAGGCCCCGTGGTGAGACCCCATGCCTTTAGATTATTAAACTGCACACCGCCGGACCCCGTGGCCATCTCCCCCCGATGCCCTCACCTGGCCCTGCCCTGCACCTGGGGATCAGATGGCCCAAGGGAGGCCTCAGACAGGGAGGGGACCCAGAGCTGATATACACACTGAGCCTTACTAACCCCCGGCTAAGTGGCTGTCCTTGCTTCTGACCCCTTGGATATGTGCCTGGGCCTCCAGGGTGCCCTGGAGCTGGGTGGGAGTCTGGCCCCCACAGGGCTAGGCTGGGAAGCATCCTTCCCACTATGCTCTGCCGGAGTGGGATAGCCACTGCCCCGGGTGGCCTCCGTTTGCACCCCACAAAGGAGCCGGACTGGTGGTTGCTCAGGTCTTTCCCTGTGTACGCTGGGAAGTCCCAAACTCCACCTCCAAGCTCCGGAAAATATTTAGTGCCTGGGTGAATGGCTGTTCCAAGAAGGCACCCTCAAGCGTCTTCCCAAACCAGAGTGGGGTTAGTACGTGTGGTGAGTATCCCTTCAGCCGTGTCTCCCTGAGCTGGGAGAGTCACGCCTGCTCAAAAACATCAAGATGGACCCAGCCCGCTCTCTTCTCAGACACTGTTCCTCACCCTGTCCAAGGCCTCACTCCGCCTCCCCAGGAGTCAGTGCCTAGGACTTCTGCTCCTCTTCTGCTCCAGAACCTTCAGTGGCTCCCGAGTGACCATCAGGTACTGAACTATTCACTCCATATGTATGTGGAATGCCTCTGTATGCCAGGCTCTGGTGTGTAGCAGTGCACGAGACACACGGGCTCTCTGTCCTCATCGGGCTTATGGTGTAGGGAGAGGAGAAAGCCCCAGAGCAAGGCAACATCTGAGAAAAGGCTAGGAAGGAATTGAAAGGGAAGCTTCTCTGGGGAGAGGACATCTGAGCTGAAACTTGAATAAGAAGGCGGCAGCCACAGGAAAAATCTGAGGGCAGAATTCAAGGCCCTCACTCCTTAGCCTGGCAAGTGACCTTGCAGGCCCCTCGGCTGCTGTGACCCCTTCAGGGACCCACGGACTAGCCTCTTTGGGCCCCTGAACTGGCCCTAAGCCCCCACCTCTGGGCCTTTGGCCACTAGGTCCCCACAACAGACCTGGGTTATCCCCACTTCTCTGCATCGCCCAACCTCACTCATTTTGGGGGCCTGCCTCCTCCAGGAAGCCCACTGAGGTTGGTTTCATGACCACTGATAGCTCCCAGCATCGGCATCACCCCAGAGCTGCCTGGAACAGCAACCACAGCCGTCACACCTGTTGCAGTGGTGTGGCTTCTAGACCCCACTCCCCTGTGATGTACATAGAGCCTTTCTTACCCCAGGCTAAGGACTATCTCCTTGAGTTCTCCCAAGGGCCCAACCAGGTAGGTGCAGGCTGGGAGAGGGAAGCCATTTGTCTTCCTTCCGTCCTCTGCCCGGGAGTAAGAGCCACTAGGGCAGGAGGGAGCCTGGGAGCTGTGACCTCAAGCCCTAAGGAGTGATGTGACCACAGAAACAGGGAGGAAGGAAAAGCTGAGAACCCTGGAGGGGCGTGCTGGTCGCAGGCAGGAGCTCTCGACCATGGGACTGAACAGGCAGGGACTCACGCTTCACCCCAGGACATCATCCTGGGGCAGGCCAGGTGAGCCGCTCTGCATGAGTGACTCACCGCGGCAGCCTGGGTGGCGCTGACACACAGGATGTGGCGGGAGGCTGGAGAGGAAGAGGAGGAGGAGGGGGGGACGGCGGGGGCGGGGCGGACCTGAAGGCAGCAGGAAGAGCCGGCCGGCCTGTCTCCTTCTCTGCACGCCAGAGGGGCTTGCTCCCCTGCAGGTGTGTGGGCAACCCCCAACACCGCTTGCCAGACACACTCCCTCGAACGTGATACACGTTTGCACAACTTGTAATCCCACCCAACCTGGGCCGAGGACTAACTATGTGCCGGGCCCTGGGGTAAGAGCTCTGCACCTCGGCCCCAAGGACACTCCGGCGAGCTCTGCTCCCTTGCCGCGGAGGAAGGAGTGACAGAGCCAGAATGGGAACCCAGGGGGCCGCGGCAGCGTTTGGCGAGCAATGGCGGCCAGCTCAAGAGCCAGACGCGCTGGGTTCGAATTCTGACTTGGCTCCTTAGCCGTGGACATTTCACGGCTCTGCGCCTCCATGTCTTCATCTGTGAAACAGGGACAAGGACAAGGCCATTCACAGGGACACCTTACAGGCTGTGTGAACGGCTACACACGGAGCCAGAAGGCAGCCCCTTCCACAGACGCGCTCTCCGTGCCACGTTGTCACCTGTCCCCCGAATGAGCAGCTCGAGGCCCACTCTCAGCCGGGAGATGGAGGTGTCTCAGCCTCTGGCAATCTTGCTTTTCATCTTTTCTGTAGCTTTTAAGAGTTTGCCGGTTCTCAATGCCACCATTTAAAAATGAAGCAATTACACATCAAGTCTGAATCTGGCCACGGCGGGCTGGCATTCCCGCAAGGCCACAGCAGGCGGGAACCAAGCGGGAGTCTCGTTAATGGGGCCCCGGTCCCCTGGTTCACCATAGCTCTGTGCATGGTCTCCCTCACTCTTGTCACTCCTGCTCTGGCCCGGCCCCCGTGACCTCTGGTGGTGCTCACACATGTCCTGTCCCTGCAGTGGTCTGTCCCCCCACCCAACTGCCCGTGTGCGCCCTGGTTCACAGGCACCACTTTATGGAGCTCCAACTAGAACCCAGAACCCCAGCACCTCTGGGGCCTCCAAGCACCTTGGAGGTGGGCTCCAAGCACCTTGGCCTTCACAGGCACTCCCAGAACCCAGTCCTAACCTCAGGCCTCTGTCCCGGGACACTGCCCACACCAGGCAGCACTAACCTGGGTGCTCCAAGTCGCTGGTCAAAATGCCTGTGCTTGAATACTTCCTGGAACGGGAAGCTCACTTTATTGATAACTCAATCTGTCTCTCTGTGGCCGTGGCTTGCCCTAACACAGGCAAGACCTGCCTCTCTCTGACCTCACTCCCCACGAGCCCTTACTCTGCACTCTGGGCCTGCAGAACCTTTGTGCTCCCTTGCCTTGAGACAGCCAGTTCCTGATGGGGTAGGATATCCAGCCCCCTTTCTTTTCTATTCTAGCCACCTCCACTAGAAATATCCTGAAATATCCCTTTCTTTTAAGCTGAACCCAGAATCCAGGAGGATCTGAGGAGGCAGTACAGATGAAATAGTCACCTCCCTTATTTTGAGCTCCAGATCTTGGTTAAGGTGACCAAGGACATTTTAGTGGCCCTGGCAGCTGTTCCACAGGGATGATTCCTACCAAACTCACCTCAACCTGTCCCTATCATCAGAGTTTTGTATAGCAGATTTTGTGGATCCAAGGATAAGACTTCACATCCGTCCCTCCCTCTTTCTATCCTACCGAGTTACATCTAATTGATTTTAACAGAGGTTGGTTATTCAACCCCTCTAGTAACTGACACGCTTTATGCCGTACGCAGATCCTGACCAGCAGCAAACGGACGACAGCATCAAGCAGAACGAGGCTAAGGGCGGAGCCCTGTGGCTACCCACCAGAGACCCACACCAGCCATGAGGGATCAGCTGTTTTCCCGAACGTCTGCAAGAGCTGCCCGGCTCCCCTCCCTGGCTGCCTACCTTTCGGCCTGCCTCGTTATTGTGTAAGTTCATGAGAGTCCGGGCATTCTGCTTGATCTCCCGGGCATCCACAAAGACCTTGGCGAAGCCGATGCCGTAGCGGATGTCGGCAGAGCAGCCACCCCACTTCCAGCCCTCGTCCCGGTGGTACTGGCCTTGCTTCTCCTTGTCGCAGCCACAGTCACTCAGGTTGCCTTGGGTACAGGCAGCTGTGATGGCGTGGGCCACGCCGGCGGCGATGATGGCGTATGTGAAGGCAGCCTCCCGGCTCCCTGTGAGGGGAAGAGTAGGAAGATGGGGGTCAAGTCCAGGGCACCCCGGAAGAAGGCCAGGCCTGGGTAAGAAGGGGAACTGGGCTCACTGAGCACCATTCCTGACCTTCCAGAAAGCTCCATCGTGGGCTGATGACCCTGCCCAACACCTGCCCCCATGCACACACCCACCCAATCCTGTCACCGAGTGTCTCTGGGGCGTCAGCCGGGCACACGGGCCAGTTGTCCAGCCTTTGGAAGATCGGATGAGGGGACCCCTCTGTCGATGACCACCCACCACCCTTGACGTGGCTGTGTAAACCATGCACCTGTGCACGCTCACAGTATCTAGCGACACACCGCAAAGCAGCATTTCCTAAACACCTACGGTGTACACAGAGGCCTGGGCTTAGATCCCAGGAACAGGAATCCCCAGCTCTGTGACTTTCAGCCAGCCATGACCCCTTCCCGTGCCTCAGTCTCCTCAGCTGTCAAATGGGGACAGAGCGAGTGTACCTTGCTCAGAGCTGTCAAGCTGTCAGCTCCGTGCCTGGCTCAGGCACCCGCCTGACACAGCAGGTCTTAGGCTCATGGTCCCTGTCATTATTGCTGTGGGTCACCTGGCATTTACAGGTCCAGCCCCTCCTCTTCTTCATGGCCCACTCACTAGACTGTGAGCCTCCCCAGAGAAGGCTGGGACCCGCCCCCGTTCATGCCTGTGTCCTCAGGCTTCCATCGGATGCAGAAGGCAAGGGCTGGGGAAGGGGAGAGGGACTGCCCACAGCCGGGGTGGAAAGGAGCGGGAAGGAACCTGGACAGGATGGTTCAATGCGGGGAGGGGGCTGGGGAGCACCGAGGCTGTGCTTTCCCACAGGTCTTCCCGGCTGTTGGGAGATGGCCTGCCAGGAGGCTGGGAGTGGCCAATAAGGATTTATGGAGGCGCTGCAGGATGGTGCCAGCGTTTTAAGTGGGAGTGGAAGGGTCCTGAGTAGCTGGGCACAGCAGCGCTGCCCCCCTGCCTCTTAGCCTCTCTGGGCCTCAGTCTCTCCATCTGCACAATGGGGCCAAGAGTAGTGTCTGCTGTACAGGACGAAGACGAACCCAGGCATGGGAAGCCCCGGGTGACTGCTCAGCAAGTTCGCTCTCACAGTGGGGTGGGGCAGAGGTTAGGGAGGGCTCCCTGGAGGAGGAGGACCCACACCACCAAGAGCAGGCAGAGTAGGCAGGGCTGACCATTGAGGAAGGGGGAGGGAGAAGGGTTCCGAGGTGTTGTGATGCCAATGACCTCAGCAGTGGGTGGGTGAGGAGCGGGGAAGGCAGCCTCCAATCTGCTTCTGGCTTCGGATCACGCTGACCCACACTCAGGTAGATGATTTCCCCATCCACCCGTCATCCACCTCTAGGCCTCCCTCACCCACGCTGCTAAGACACAAACAACCTGCCCCCCAACCCACCCCACCCCAGCCCCAGCCACCGCCCTCCCGCTCCGCAGACACGGAGGCCTGGCCACCTGCGGGATGGCTTTACGACACCAGGGCCCTTGGCTCTGACATTCCATGGCAGCCCATCCCTGGCCGTTCACAAAGGGCTTCCAATCCGAGCTCCACCACTTCCTGCCCGTGCCTTAGGCAAGTTCCTGCTCCTCTCTGAGCCTCAGTCTCCCCGTTTGGGAAATGCAGGCGAAGCCAGTGTCTATCTGAGAGGAGCTGAAGGTTCCGGGAGTGTGTGTGACATGCTTAGCCCGGTGCCTGGCTCTACAACACCCCTAGCCTGGGCACTCTCTCTTTTTAACTGCATCTCAACCTCCGGGGCGGGGAGAAGGACATGATTTGAGCACCTCCCAGGTTCCTGGCTCTGCACACATTATCGATTGTATCGGTATTAGAAACCACATGTGTGTCACACGTGCCCTGCAGAGGGCTGGGCACAAAGCGGCATCGACAGTGGACACATGCACAGACTCAACCTCCGGGCAGCTGGATGCCTGACGACGCTTATGTGAAATTAGGGAATGCTGCGGAAGATCTTCCAATGCATGGCTGGGCTTCACGGGAAGGCAAGGGAACCCATGGGGGCCATGTGTTGGAGACAGAACCGATCGCCAGCAGGGCAAGTAGGAATGGAAGGTGGCCATCTCGTGTTGCTGGGCTCAGCAGAAAAGGGAGCTGACGAATGAAGGCTTCGAGGACCAGCGATCGGGCCTTGAGTCCCACCAGGGCAGGACATTAGAAAGAAGCTAGTACTTGATGGACAGACTCCCAGAAAGAGGGTAGATTGGGAAAATCACACACCCCCCCCCAACACACACACCGAGCAAAGCTAGACAACAAGCAGGCAGGTCTGACATGGCCAGAGCAGGAGGTGGGAGGGTGAGGGGCGAGGAAACCAGAATCTCCTGGGACCGAGGAGCTTTGCCCCTGCCTTTGAGATTTGGCTCTGACTTGTCCCTCTGGATGCTCAGAGGCTCCCAAGCCAAGGGGGAAAACTGGCCCCAGGCTGGAGATTCCCTAAGACCCCTGGAGAAGCAAAAACAAAGCCTCCAGGCATCAGCTCCAGGCACAGACTATCAAGCACACAAGAAAATAACATACTAGAGACGGCCGACAGTGCGATTAGACCCTCAGGGACGTCAAAGAAAAGAGTCATCAGATGGAGGGTATACAGAGAACAGGATGAGGGGCCCAGGGTCATCCCTGTCCCACCACTTGCCAGCTGTGTGACCTCAGGTGAGTCACCTAAACTCTCTGTGCTCCAGTTCCTCCGCCATAAAATAGGGATGTCAACCACCCACTCTCTTAGGGTAGCTGAGAGGATTAGAAGAACTAACAAAGGTAAAGCATTAACACAGAGCCTGGTAGGAAGAAGGGGTCCCCAATACTAGATTTATTACAATTTCTACTGATGACAGTAGTGATGGTTCTCTGCGAGAGGCTGGGAAGGTAAAGAGTCAGAGGCTATGTTGGTCACTTATGGTTGGAGGAACCGGGGCCAAGAGAAAGGTCCAGCTTGTCCAGGCCACCCGACCGGTAGGCAGCAGAGGTGAGCTGCAGACTCAGCCTCTAGACACCCCATAGAGATCAGGAACCATCCCCCAGGGATTAAATGACTTGAGGTGCAGCCGAAAGGTGACTGGGTCCCCTTTATCAGACCAAGAATGGAGTATGCAAATTGAGGAGGAGGTGGGGAGCCAGGCCTGTCCTCTGAGCCTGGCCCTTCTCCCAGACTCCTCCTTGGGGGCGGGACCAGGGGCGGGGTGAGGAGGGGCAGGACCAGCGCCCTTCCTGGTAATTTTGTGCGCAGCTGCTCTACTTCCCTGTGGGTGATGGTCCCCTGGTCTCTCTGAGCCCCCTGAACAGCGCACAGCGATGCAGAAGGTGAGGGACCGACAGCTACCTAAACGTAGCTTCTGTTCCCAGGCGCATCCCCTAAGGCTGGGGAGGGCAGCTGCACCCCGACACATTTAACCCCGAGTTCAAGGTGGAACCCCCACACCAGAGGGAAGTCCCACCATGGGCCACGGCCTTCCCCTCCCTGCCACGCTGGCCCTCACCTCAGCACCCACTGCCCCCAGAAAAGCCAACTCTGGCTTCAGCGTTCCCAGGGACCAAGGTACTGGCTGCTCAAGTCCAATGCCTCTGGATACTAAAGGGTCACTGTGAACCCCTGCCATTGACCTTGACATTGGGCTTGCCTGCCAACATCAGACTGGCACTGCCCAGTCCCACCTACTGCCCACCTGACCACTGAGGATACTGGCCTGGGCATCAGGCAGGCTGCATAACTCACATCGGGTCTGTTCACCTCTTGAAGCCTCCGTTGCTTCCTCTGTGAAATGGGCATAATGAGAGCATCTGTGCATCATGGGCTATGCAAGTAGCCTGAATCACAGAACAAGGGCAAGGTGCTGAGCATGGAACCCGGCACGTAGCAAGTGCTCAGGAAATTCCAACCATCATGGTTGGTTTTGTTATTATTACTTCCGAGCCCCATTTTGCTCCATAATGCCCTGGAGGACAAGACATCCTCACACAGAGGCGAGTGCGTGGGGCCGATCCAGCCCAGTCTGTCTCTATGCTCAGCCCCGCTCCGGGTTCCCAAGGGGACAGGGACCATGTCCGGCTTGCTCCCTTTTTTTTTTACAGCTCCCACCACAAGGTGTGAGGGATGAATGAACGAGCACGCCTGCATTCCAGCTGCACGCCTGCCACAAGCTGGATGACCTTGGGTAAGTCACTTAACCTCTCTGCCCCTCCATGTCCGTGTCTGTTAGTACCACCTGCTCTGTAGGAGGAAATATATACCAGCTGCCCCAGAGCTGGTATTTAAATGCTAGTGAGTGTCACAGTGATGATAATGGATGGATTTACAGGCACACCTTTGGGAGGGAGGTACAGAAACCCCCCAATCCTGTTTTCTCCATGGCCCTTCCTGCCATTTTAGATTTATGACTTGACCATTTGTTCCTCATGCACCTCCCATTCCCACTGCCCCACTGGAGTATAATTTCCTTGAAGGCAAGCACTCTCACATATTCCCCATTGGGTCCCGAGCCTGACACATAGTAGGTACTCAGCACATTCTGTTGCATGAATGAATGAATGGATGAATGGATGGATGGATGGATGGATGGATGAATGGATGGATGGATGGATGAATGGATGGATGGATGGATGGATGGACAGATGGATGAGCGAAGGCTCCAAACAGTGGCCAACAACCATGTGACCTTTATTTAGGGCTTATTTGCCAGGCTCCCTGCTAGGCACTTCAGAAGAGTAAGTTCACCTAGTCCTTAGGAAAACCACCCCAGGAGGGGTTCAGAGAGGGTGTGACAGCCTACTCCCCCAAAATATCCACACAGAGTTAGCCAGAGGCTGGATGGGGTGTGGGAGGTTTGCGGTGGGGGGAGAAAAGTGCTGAGCACCTACTACGGGCCAGACCCACAACTGGCTCTCTGAGTGGTATCTCCCAAGAGCCCCATTGGTGGACACCATTCTCCACAGCGTTACGAGGAGGAGACCGAAACTGAGAGGTAGACGTGATTCACTGAGGCCACCCACCTACAAACCGGCCAGAACTGGGACTCCAGGCCCAAGTGTCTTTTCTCAACCCCACCCACCTCCCTTCCTGGCTTCTTGATGCATCCGAAAGCCCACGGGTAACAGAGATTCCTTTGGCTTAAGGCATGGATGTTTATCAAAATGCCTTTATTTCTATATCAATAGAATATAGATTCTATTTCAATATTGATATCAAATCAATATTCTACATCAATGGCATCTATATCAATAGACGCCATTCAGTTATTAGTTAAAAGGTATCAACAAATAATTTCTAAGACCATTGGAATCAGATGGCTTGCTAAGCTAAGAACAGGTTTTGATGGCAGGAAGAAGGTAGAAAAGGACCCCTAAATCTTTTTTTTAAGATTAAAAAAAAATGTATTAGAGAGAGAGAGCACTAGAGAGAGAGAATGAGCATGAGTGGGGGGCAGAGGGAGAGGCAGAGGCAGACTCCCTGCTGAGCAGGGAGCCCGATGTGGGGCTCGATCCCCAGACCCCCGGATCATGACCTGAGCCGAAGGCAGACTCTTAACCGACTGAGCCACCCAGGTGCCCCAAGGGTCCCCAAATCTTAAAACCTCAGACTCTCAGGGTAAGAGGCCATGTGATGGTCCATCCATTCATGCCTCCTGCACCCATCCCAGATGAGTAACAACAACTTATTTTATCAATGGGGAAACTGAGGCTCTGAAAAGGGACTTACCCAGGCAGAGCCAGGATGCAAACTTGGAGGTCACCTGCTGTCTCCAGCCACTACAGGGGACTGCTCTAGACCCTTACCGTGCTTGGGACTCCCAGCACAGCCCCTGTCTCAGCTGCCTGAGGAAGCCCCTCCAGTTGGGTGATTTCCTGAATACCCCCTTATTTGTCTCTTATGAGACATCTGCAAGAGTGTGTCTAGGATGTGGGTTTTATTGCTGCAGAGACTATGCCCAATGGCACAGTTCATAATAACTATAGCAAAGTCAAAAAATGCTTACTAATTTCAAGGCTCTTCCCTAAGCACTCAGTATAGATCAACTCAATCCTGGCAACTACCCTATGAGGTGTGGACCATTACCATCCCCATTTTACAGATGGGGAAACTAAGGTCCAGAGAGGTGATGCAACCTGCAAGGATTTGAACCCAATTGGCTTGGCTGCAGAGTCCAACCCACTCTCCTGCCCCAAGGCCATGATGCCCACTCAGTCCTTCTGACCCCAGCCCAGGCTCTTTCCCAAGTCTTCCAAACGAAGCCAGTGAGCAGTACACACTGGGCTTGGCCATTGCTGACCACGTGCCCTCCAAGAACAGACCTACCCCCTCTCTGCCTGGACCATCCCTCTGTCCCTGTCCCTTCTACCCGCGAGCTGAGAAAGAACCTCCATCAGATAATCTCCTTGACCAACCCATGCGCCATGTTCCTTCACTCCACAGATATTTCTTGAGCACCTACTAGGTGCCAAGACCTGGGTTGGGGTGGGGACACTGAGAGGAGAGATTCAGAAATGGCCTTGCCTCCGTAGGGGGACAGAGAGCAAAACCACATCACTCAATGGCAGCTGAGGACTCTGAAGAACATACAACAGGGCACTGCTGGGAGCAAGGGGCACCTGGGGTGCGACTTTAGAGCTCAGAGGAGCCACTCATGCAGCTCTGTCTGTGGGGTCAGAGGGCTCCAGGCCCAGGAGTGTGGTCTAGCCAGTGGCAGAAGCAGGTGAACCAGGGACACAGGGGAGCTGAAGCTAGGCCCACCATCCTGTCCTGCACAGAGGCCCCCCATGTCCCCAAGCAGAGAATAGGGGAGAATTCTCTCCTAGAGCCACAGAGAGAAAGCCTATGGGTTCCTCCCGGAATGATAGGTTCATGGAGACCAGGAGACTCGCCCTAGGTCACTAGTGACTCAGTGAGACCAGAGGGACTAGACCCAGGCTCTCCTGGCCCCAGCATGGGGTCCCCACCTTCACCCCATCCTCCCTAACTCCCCCCTGGCTTCAGCTCAGAGCTTGGATAAGATGGAGTTTGTCCATCCCTCCTCTCTATTCCTTATTCAGCTGGGTGACCCTGAAAAAGGACTCTGCCTCCCCTGAGTCTCAGCTTGCCCATCTGTGAAATGGGAACCATCAGGAAGACACTGCCAAGTGGCTGTGAAGGGTCAGTGCAGCCTCTGGGTAAAGAGAAGGTGCTCAATAAAGCCCCGTGTTATCACCGAGGGAAAATGGGGAGCCTGGCTAATGCCCTGCACACAGCCCAGCTCCGTAACGATCCCAGTGGGTACAGAGGAAATAAACTGATGAGCTAGCCTGCCCGAAAGATTCCATTGCACCGCCCAGTGCAATCGCTGTAAATGGCTTGCACCGGAATATTATCTGGGTGTATTTACGGTATCTTACTGGAAACCACAAAGTGCATTGTATTTTTTTTTCTCTTGCTATTTAAAGCCAGTGGGTCAGAGAGTGAGCAATCTGCCATGACACGAGCTGAAATATATGATGATTTGGAAAATATACAGATGGAAAAAGGTTGCTTTTGCCAGTCCCATGGCATGGCGGCTCACAGCCCTTCTGGGCTCAGAATGCCACACAGCTGGCTGTCTCCAGCTAGAGGAAGCAGAGAGACTCTTGATGAACAATTGGAAGAATCGGGGCAGGGGGGAGGGGTTGTAGGCAGTACCTGTCTGGGCTTAGGCTGGTTAAGATAATAGGCCCATAGAGCTGGAAGCTGGGAGAGGGGCGTGTGCAGGCCCCTAGTCTCTGCCCTTTTCCCCTGCATCGGATCCAACCAAGGGTCTCTCCTCCCACTGAGGCACACACTTCTGACCAACCACGAAGCGTCAATGTTTGCCCCTCCTGCTTCCGTGCCGTCGTGCGTGCTGTTCCCTCAGCCTGGACATGCCCTCCTTCCCATCTGCCTGGTGAGGGGCCATGTAGCCAGGGGGTTAAAAGCAGGACCTTGGAGGCCAATAAATCTGGGTTTGAGTGGCAGGACCTTGGGTGAGTTAATTGACCTCTCAAAGGCCTTCGTTTCCTTTCCTTTGCAAATTGGTAATATGGTGACCTTCTAAGGTTGTTTGGATGGTGAAAAAAACCAAAGTACCTGACAGACTCGGTCCACACCAGATAAGGGATCAATAAACAGTAGCTTTGACAAGATGCATGCTTGGTTAACCCTCTCCTTCAGGACGCAGCTCCACTGTCCCCTCCCCGAGGGACCTTCCTGAGAGCCCCTCCTCCCTCTGATTGTGGCCCTGCGCCTTCGCTTTCCTCACTTTGTGCTGAATTGAATTCTGTCCCTTCCCACTAGGTTGTGGGGAGCGGGATTGTTTCTCTGAGAAGCCTCCACAGTCAATGAATGAAGGACGGTGCGTGTAAAAGCGTGTAAGCGTGTGCGTGTGTGTGTCTGTCTGTCCACCATATGAAAGCTGGAAAGAGAACATTAGAACAAAAGATTCATCTCAAAGAATAGCGTCAGGAGGGCTAAAACCCAGGATGAACTGAGGCTTGCAAAAAAAATGCAAACGAGACAAAAAGTCCTTTGTTAGCTGCGTTCTAAGCAAGAATAGGGAAAGAATAGGTCTTTCGCTAGGGCAAGATGGCGTATTGTTAAGACAGGGCGCAGAGAAAGTGGAGCTGGCCCGCCCCTTGCTTCTGTCTCGCTCCTTCACTGGAAAGGCCTTCAAATCTGTCCCTCCATGCAGTCATTAGCTCGCCAGACATGTGCTCTAGTCGCTTTCACTGCCCAAAATGGACAAAAAAGTTGGAGCCATTTGTGTGAGGGGTGGATTCCCAGAGGATCCCAGATCCTTCGATCCGAGGCCCAGCAGGTCACCCCAGGGAGAGAGGGGGAGCTGCTCAAGTGACAGATGCCACCAGAGCAGAAGTCCAGAAATGCTTCTGAGTCACCCAGTTTGCAGACACAGGAGGGTGGTACTCCCCCCCCACCCCGCCCCCCCGGGGCCTGAATCCTAGGTCATTGGTGCCCATCCCTGGAAAAATTCCGGCGGGGGAGAACCAAACAGGAGGTCGTGAGTATCTGGAAAAGAATGCAGCCGTCCCCAGGAGCGCACGTGGGGAAATCACCGTTTCTTTGTTGACAATCATGCTGGGGACTTTGCAAATTTCTATATGTGCTAAGAATGTGATTATCTTCCCACATCCTGTCTCTCCCCTGACACAGGGGAAAGAAATTCTTCCAACAGCTCCCCTCCCAGGCAAAGCCCTGCCGGACTGATTCATGTCCTCCTCTCTCTGAAGCCCCTTTCTGCCCTCCCGACCGTACATCCTAGTGTCCAAGGAGCCTGGGTCACTCCGGATACTCTGGCTCCAGGCTGGGTCACATCTGCAAGCCCCTCCTCACTGCTTCTCCCCTGCCACAGCCTTCCCTCCCTCGGTTGTGGACCAGCCCACCTACAGTCTACCTGGTCCACTGCCCAGTGCCCTCTCCTCTCTTCTCAGATCCCAGAGCCCATTTCCAGCCCTGGCCTTGCTGTCTGTCCCCACCAAACCATGAGCACCCTGAGGGCAGAGCCTGTGGCCGATTCATCAGTCTACCACAGAGAAGATTCTAGAAAATATCTGCGGGACAGGTAAGTGAATGAATCGGTAGACACACAGCGAGGCAGGGAGCATTTGTGGTGTGTGACCCCAGGAGCATTGAAATTATGTGAATTCAACCAAAAGCACCTAGGGGAAAAGAAATGAAAATACTATATGGATGGGAATGTAAATTTGCCTAGGCACTATGGAGGAGAGGATGGAGGTTCTCAAAAAGTTAAAAACAGGATGACCACAGGATCCAGCAATCTCACTTCCGGGTATATACCCCAAAAATGAAATTGCTCTCTTGGAAAGATACTTGCACACTGTACCGTTATTTACAAAAGCCAAGAAGTGGAAACAACTTAAGTGGACATCAATGGATACATTGTACATTAAGTGTATTAATGGATAAAGGAAATGTGAGATAGATAGATAGATAGATAATGGGATATTATCCAACTATAAAAAAGAAGGAACTCCTGCCATTTGTGAAAACACAGATGGACTTTGAGGACATTATGTGCAGTGAACTAGGCCAAACAGAGAAAGACAAATATTATATGATCTCACTTATATGTGGAATCAAACAACCAAAGAACTCTAACATGTATACTTTATTTTAGACTCATACTCTTCCTTCTATACTGGGCATTACTACCTAGACATTATACATTCATATGAATGTTTTATGGTAGAAAACCAGGTATTCTGAATTTTGTGGCTGATTTAAGGGACTTTCAAGGGTAATGTTGACTCGAATCGGTTTCACTGTGCATGCTAATGTCAGAAGCTAGCCATTGGGGAAAGATGAGGGACTTGGTGAGTGAATATACCTAGGTCAATTCTTGGTTAGTTCTAAACCCACGTTACGAGCAAGGACAATCTGTGGGAGTCTCCAGAATGGGTGTGTTGGGGCCTCTGAAGAGCAGCTCCACCAGATAGATGGTCCATGAGTCCAAGGTCAGAAATGAATGGACCCTCCAGGAGAAGCTTGTTCAAGCTCCTCTCCTATCTGTAAGACTTTTCAGAGCCTTTAATATGTGGGTGGGCATCCCAGCTGACCTCGAGCAGGGAGCATAGCATTCTGAGTTCCACAATTTATCATCCAACCAACCCTCCTATGTTTCTCCAGAGAAGCTGGTGGAGGGAGGGAGGGAAGGAGGGGATAGACCCTACCATTCTACTGAACAGACCCTCTCGAATCATGCTATGGGGAATGGGTCTTCCCTCGGCCTTGACCTAATCAGCATTTTCATCCCATTTGAAGCTAATGCAAAGGTGGGAGGGAAAACCAACAGAATGCCACGCTAAAATGGGTTAAAATGAAAATGTGCAGGAATGAATGTTCAGTCTTGTATTGGGGTCAGAGTGAAAAGCATTCACTCACACAATGGAGGGAACAGAGTACTTCCCATGAGGGAGCTACAACCCAGACCTGGGAGGCAGAAGAGAAGGAAGAACCCAGGCCTTGTCCTCAGGGGCTCAGAGCTACTGCTGGTGCACAGGGTAGAGAGGGGCTTTAGGGTGGTTCATTTCTCCATGAGTTTCCTGAGCACCTACTGTGTGCCAGGCCCTGGGGGTGCCCCAGGAAAAGACTATTGACAGGCCTGGGTTCCATGGACACCCCTATGGTCAGGGAGAAGACTGATCTTGGACACATCCTTGCAAAAGTAAGCAATGCCACTTCTGAGAGTGGTAAGTGCTGTGAAGACATCATGTGAGACTCCTGGGAGGGTCAAAGGGATGCTTTCTGATGGCCCTAATCTACAGGTTCCAGGGTCTTAAATTCCACATAATGCTGGCACCTGGCAAGGCGGGTCATGCAACTCCCCCATTCTGCAGATAGGCAAACTGAGATAGGAAAGGTGAGGTACTCTCTCAGAGTCCTAGGGGTGGGGCTGGGATGGAAATGTGGCCGTGTGACTTTGATGCCAATGCTCACTTGGCTGCCACATGGCCCAGCCACAAGAGAAGGTTCTCAAATAGTCGTCACCTTGGAGAATCTGAAATCCGGCAGGCTCGCAAAAATAGAATAATCTTCCAGCATCAGGGAACTAACTACCCATCTCAGCTCTGCCACAAAACAGCCATGAAACTTTGGTCAGCCTCCACCTCACTCAGAGCCCAAGATAGAGGCAGACAGACCTCCTTTCATGGGGACGAATGAGGCTGTGCATGAGGAAGGGCTGTCGCAGGGCCTGGGCCCCATGGATCCTCAACGAAAAGACAAAAGACAGGAGAGTGAAGCCCCACATGAGCCACCACCACTTGGGCACTGCCCGACCCAGCCTCACTCCCCTGCTCCATGACTCAGTACTACAACTGTGATGGCCAACCCCGAGGGAAAAACATGCAACTGGATGGAAAAATGGGCAAAAAGCATGAACAGGCAACTCACAGAAGAGTAAACATGTACAGCCGGTAAATACAGGAAGAGGGTTCACCTGAATTACTTCTTAGGGGAATGCAAATCAAGACAACAGTAGGGAAGCATTTTATGCCTGTTCCCTAGGCAAAAATGAAGTCTTGGATAATGCCAAGTGTTGGAGAAGCTGTGGATCAATGCCACTGGCTGGCAGGAGTGGCACTTGGCACAGTCACTGTGGAAATCAGATAGACATTCATACCCTGTGACCATCCATTCCATTCCTCCGTATACACCCAAGGAAAACATGCACACACAGGTGCCTGGAAACATGCACAAAGGGGCCCGTGGTGGCAATGTGACAAGCCAACGCTTAGAGGTGACCCAGATGCCCCACAACCAAAAGCGCAGGAGCGTAGACTGAAGCCTAGTACCACAGCCAAAAGGGATCAACAACAGCCAAAGGAACAACATCGATGGGTTTTATTGCTAGTGAGGGACAAAAGTAAATCCAAAAGATTGGATATAGGGTGATGTCTTTTCTTTATAAAATTAAATACAACTGAAACCAAATAATTTCCTTCTAGGGACTATATCAATAGGATAAAACAGACATAAACAAGCAAGGAATGGGAAACCCAAGATTCGGGATAGAGAAAGCATGGCTCGGAAGGGAGAGGTAAGGGAGTGCACAGGGGATGGTCAGAGGAGGGGGTGTAAATTACCCATTCTTGTTCTAGTTGTGTTGCATGGCAGATTCAAGGAGGGGGTCATTTAAGAAAAGGAAAAAGCTGAAGGAGAGGGGTGGATGGCTTCTCAAGCCGCCAAGGGCCACACTGGGTAGCAGGTGGTAAAGCTGATGTGGGGCCACATACAACATTTTAATAATCCCTGGCATTTAAGACCCCTGAAGAGCTGGCCTGCAATCTCATCTGAGACTACTGACCCCCTTCCTCCCAAGGCTACAGATACCTGTTCAAGATCCTCTTAGCAATCCAACATCCGTGTCGTTGCCCCACGGTTCCCTCAGCCAGGGGCCCCATTCACTGGTGAAATTCTTCCTACCCTTTAAGACCTGGATCAAAGGCCATGTCCACTGTCGAGTCCACTTGTCACACCTTGGAGTCCCACCTCTGCGTACCCACCACATCCTGTATGCCCTTCCCTAAAGCACAGAGCCATTCTGCTCTCTGGTTGTTCATTATTATGGGCTGACTTATGTACCCCCCCTTCATATGTTGCAGCCCCAACCCCCAGTGTTTCAGAATGTGACAAGGGACAATAGGTACTTGGCGATATGACCTGTAAAGCAGTGATTGAGTTGAAAAGAGGCCATGACAATGGGTCCTAATCCAACCTGGTGTCCTTATCCAATCTGACTGGTGTCCTTGTAAGCAGAGGAGATTAGGACACAGAGACATCAAGGACATGCATAGGGGAAAGACCACATGAGGATACAGGGAGAAGATGGCCATCTACAGGCCAAGGAGAGAGGCCTCCGAAGAAATCAAACCTGCTGACACCTTGATCTTGGACTTCCAGCCTCCAGAACTGTGAGAAAAGAAGTATCTTTGTCTAAGCTGCCCAGCCTGTGGTTCTTTGTTACAGAAGCCTGAGCTGGCTAATGGACTCGTGAGCAGGCCCTCCCCCCTGAGAGATGGTCTAGGTGGGGCTCCCAGGTCTGGCCAACAAAAGCTCTGCTGCCCTTGGTCATGTGATTGATTTGGGATGGTCACATGACCCAAAGTCAAGCCCTGTTAGCTGATCCAGTCGGGATGGACCCTTGGGGACTTCTGTAGGTGCCCCCAGAGAAAGGCTAATGCTCTTTCTTGCAAACTTAGGACCTGGAAGTTGTGGTTCTGGCACTTTCAGAGCCATCTGGCCACCCCAAGGGGCAGGTCTGGGGTTGGTAGAAGCCATTCCAAATGTCAGCACCATCCCTGACTTTACAATGACTTGAGCAGACATAAATTCATCTTTTGGCCTGAGAGGGCTTGAACTGGGTTTCCATTTCTAGCATGCAAGAGGGCTTTGTCAGGTACATGCCCATGGCCTTCTCCTGAGATCTAGACAGTAAAATCTAGAACATTCACGAGGGGAGACAGAGCCATGAAACACAGAGCCAGAGACCAAAGTGGAGGCTGGGCAGGCAGCAGAACATGAGGCTTTGGGTCTCAACATGAGATGGATAACTATGCCAAGGGGCAGCTGCCCACCACCCCAATGTCAACTTTCCCCTTCCTCCTCAGTCATAGACCCTGAGCTGGTCTCAGAGCTACTCTGAATAAAAGACTACACTTCCCAGCTTCCTTTGCAGCTAGGTGTGGTTATGTGACTGAATTCCGGCCAATGAGATGTAAGTAGAAGTGTGGGGTTGCAGGGGGAGGCCATGTGTCCTGCCATCTAGAGTGTGGCCTTGATGGCCAGAGCTCCTCACAAAGTCGAAGACCTCACTCTTGATGCCTCACCAAAAGGCAGCCTTGTTGGCTGGCCGTTGCCAGGAAGGGGCAATCCCATGAGGGCAAGAGTCCTGCAAGCACTGAGGAAGAGCCCAGGAACTGAAATCTGAGGCTTGCTTCTTGGTGTCCTCAAGCAAGATATGTTTACACATGAGGAAACCAAGGCTCAGAGGGGAAGAGACTTCTCAGACCCCTGGGGGTCTCATCTGGGCCTCCTCATCTTCTGCTTCACCGCCACTACCTTTCAGGTTCCAGGCCAGGGTAATTCCTGACTGAATTTTATAGCCACTCTTCAGTGAGTCTTCCAGAATGACTCTTAGGCCGGATCCTATGATGTTGCCATTTTTACAGGTCAAATATCATTGAATAGTGGCTATTTCATACAGAAAGACCTTACCTCAGCAGCTGCGCCTTTGCTCAAAATTCTCCAATGGCTCCCACCACCTAGTTTGAGTTCAAACAGCTCAGATTGGTGCCACATGCCTCCTGGCCCTGGCTCCCACTCACTTCCAGGCCCGTGGGCCTGTTGCCTAGCATTGCTATGCCCTGGGTTTTCTTAGCCTCCTCTCTTGGGTTCCCTGAGGCCACTCAACATGCAACGGATGTCCTCGATTCTCTAACTCTGGACAGCAAGGCTCCTGGCACCATAGCCCCCTGCGGCACCCCCAGAATGCACAGTCATAATGCCAGGCTACAGGCTGGTTCTTCCAAGACTACAGGCTGCATCAACCCGGTCCTGGGACACCCGGTCACTCACTGTCACTGACCTTGGACAAGTCCCTTCTGAGCCTGTTTCCTCATCTGGAACATCTCATATGTCAGCAACACGCAAGTTTAAAGTAAGGCCAGAGCCCAGGCCTGGGTCCCAGGGACAGGGGACTGGGAACTGTGAGCAAGAGAAGGCAGAAAAACCATGGGTGCCCACAGAAGGCTCGCAAGACCGGGATTTCAGAGACCTAGGCTGGACTCCCTGTGCTGACCTAAAAAGTCAGCCCTGAGGCTGGAAGAGGGAGAAGGAAGGGCAGGTGGGACAAGGCAAAATTCTCGCCACGAAGATGTCAGAAAGGGCACACGTGTGATGAGAAGTTCTATAAAGGGAGGCCGCCATGCTGCCTGCCAACCTCACTGGGAAGCGGGGGTCTGTCCCCCTCAGGCGTGAGTAAGCAGCTGCCTACAGAAGATGGCGACCCAACAGGACCGAGAGGACCAAGAAGGAGGAAGGAAACGTCCAGTGGTGAGTGCGATGGGAACCCCCAGCTCTCACAGAGCTGGCATTCCCAAGGGGGTGAGGGCCGAGTCACAGAGCCAAGAGCTTGGGTGACGAGCTGGAGCTTTGTGGTATGAGGGGACTTTAGACCCCGGTGATCAAGGGAGGCCCGGAGAGAGGCCCACAAGAGAAGAGGGGGTGCTCTAGGGTGCTGCGTGTGAGAAAGCATCTGAGGCAGAAGCAATGTGTGGTGCTGGGGCCCCAGGGCAGGACACAGCGTGGTGTGTTTGGGAAAAAGGACAAGCCTGGGTGGGCAGGGGGGAGGGGGAAGATGGGAGTAGACGGGGGCAGAGGTCAGCGGCACTTTAAAATGAGAGGAAGCCTCCACGGAGTTTTAAGCAGGGAGATGACATGATCTGATTTTCATTTACAAAGGAAGACCCTGCCTGCTGGAAGGTGTCCAGAATAGCCAGGGGGCAGGAGGGTGATGGGGGGCGCCGGGGAGCCCAGAGGCGCCAGCTGTGTGACCCGAGGGGGAGGAAGTAAGGACACGGAGAAATGGCTCGATTTAGGGTGGATCTTTTCAATATGCTCTGAATTTACTGATGCTGGGGCTGAAGGAGAGAGAAAGAACTCGGGGGTGCCTTTAGAGCAGTCCAGTAGGCCTGGTGAGCCCCTCCAGCCCAAAGAGACCTGAGGCAGACTTATTTTCAGGGAAGTTCACAGCTTGGCAGCAAGCCTGCAGACTGCCCGGCCCCCTAGTCCAGACACACACTGGCAGGACGCACAACGTGGCCTTTTCCACAAATATGGAGGCCTCCCAGCAACCAACCGTCTTTCCATCAGGTTTTCCCCACAATTGCTTTGAAAACCAAAAGTAGGACCTGACACTTTGTGCATGTCTGTGTCAGTGTATCTGTGTGTGTGTGTGTGTGTGTATGCACACCCATGTGTGCATGCCTGAGCAACACACAATTCCCACAGAATAGGGCAAATTCAAGTGCCCACAGTGGCCTGGTGAGTCATGAAAGAGGACTGGGTGATAATAGGGAGTGGTGGGGACTGTGGCAAGGGCTCTGTTTGAAGGAAGCTTCATTCTCAGCCTGACCCCATAATAACTATGTAGGCACATATGTAAGTTATCGGTAGGTCTGCCAATTTGTAAAAAAGAAACCAGAAATTCATACTTTTAGGTAGAAAAGTTATTATTTTTTTTAATTGGACTTCAATTTAAGCAATATCAGTGCTGTGTCAGCCAATTAGCCTTAAGGCCACTGGTTGCTGGTTTTCAACTCTGCCATAAATGATTGGAGTGGTGTGGACTCGAATTAGAGAGCCGACCCTCCCCAGGAAACCCGATTCAAGCCATGGCACCTGCAGATCCCACACTCGGGAACATTCCAGCACGGGGCAGGTGAGAAGGTCGCAGAGGGATCCTGAGGGTATTCTGGTCTCCTCCGGCCTCTAAGACCTTGCATAAGTTGTCTGGGTGAGCACATACCCACTTTGAGCTCCTTCCCGAAGACGGTGCGCTCCCCCAGGGCTGAGCAGTTCCAGCGGCCATTGCGGAACTGAAACTGACACTCGTCGAGGCCCATTTGTGAGCCTTCTCCTATGACGATGATGGCGTCGGGTCGGCTCTGGCAGATCGCCCGCTGTCTGGGAGCCAGGCCCGGGATCTTGTTACAGATGATGCTCGCGCCCAGAGCTACCACCGAGGAGAAGCCACTGGAGGAGGGGACACAGAGAAACAGAGTGTTAGGCCAGGAAGGTGGGGGGGGGGGGTGGCCTCCAGGCTCTCCCAGGGTATCTGACGCTGTTGTCCCCACTTCTCCCACATCCATACCCACCCCCCCATTGCTCCCAGCAGGAGTCTCCCAACTTTTTTGATACTGCGCCCCAAACCCACAATTAATCATTTTGTATTCCATATCGGTACTTGTGTCATATGAATATTCAATATTAGTGAGGCTTGATTTCCTTTTAAGATACACACAAAAAAGAGGACATACGTCGCAAATGTGACATTGTGCACAAAGCGAGTTGCCTTCAGATTGGTGGTAGGGCTCAACTGAGATGAAACTTAAAATCATGCAAACTAAAACCCAACATTGTTTAGGCATCGTGATCAAACTGCCTTTTGGGGATGATAACCACAAAGTTTGCTGCAGCTGTGGCCCTGAAAGGTTGTGGGGACATGTTAAAAAAAAACGCAACTGCTTGTACACATTATATATGTACTCTCTCATATGTATGTATATCTTCAAAAAGTAATGTAAATACCAGGTCTAGTATTTTCTTCCTGCGTGCCCGTGGAGCACATGTACCCCACTCCGGCATGATCACTCTAGAGGATGCCTGTGACTCTTCATAGGTTCCTAGCTTCCTTGCTCATCCTCTGTGAGGTAGATATTGGATATCTCTCAGATGCCAGACACTACGCTGGGAGAGAGGCAAGGGCCTGCCCTCCAGGAGCGGGGTGGGGAGGCAGGTGGGCGGCAAGCTTGGGATCACCAAGGAACAGAAAGATCCCACAGAAGCTGGTGCAGGGCTCAGGGAAGGAGAGGGTCTGAGGAAAGAATCTGGTAGAAAGGGCTAGCATTTTCTCAGGTGCATCAGGGAGCACTGAAAGGAGCAAGCAGGAGACTGACGGGATCCCATCCCTCAGCCCCACGGGAGAGAGGAATATGGGGCTGCAGGGCACCAGAGTAGGAGCAGGGAGAAGGGACAGGGAAGAGGACTGCTGGCTTGGCCTTGGCAGCAGCAGGGATGGCTGCAGGTGGGGCTGACCAAACTCGTTGAAGGACTGATGGAAGAAGGGTGGAGCTAAGCGGAGGGATGGGGCAGGGTATGAGGGAAAGGCAGGCGTCAGTATGACTCCGGCGTATCTGGCTGAGGGCGGGGCCATTTCCTAATATCAAGATAACCCCAGACAAGATCCAGTGGCAACCCTGATGGTGCAGGTAGCCCTCCCTTTTTGCAAAGATGGTCCACACAGCTTTTAAAGAGAAGACCTCACCCCTGATGCCTCACTCTGGTTATAATAATAAAAGCTTCCATTTATCAAAGGTCACAGCCAGCCCTGGGCAAAGTGCCTCACACTTTCCATCCTGGGACTCCGCTACAGGAAGTTGTTCTGGAATTGGAATTTCTTAAAGCGAGGCTCTGTGTACCACAGCAAGGGAGATGAGGTGACCCCGCTCCTCTCCAGGCACATTACTGACCAGTCCTACCCTCTTTCCCTCCACTCCTGCCTCACACCAGCCCTCTTCCTGCCTCTGGCCCTTTGTCCTTACTGGTCCCCTTCCCTGGAATCTCTCTCTTCCCCTGAGCTGCACAGGCTTGGCTTCTGGCCATCATTCCTGTGACTTCAGGGGACACCTTCCTTGACCACCCCAGTAACGGGAACCTGCCTCACCCTCTCACCCCTCATATCTTAGCATCATAATATCTGTTTTGCTTACGCCATTCTCTGGATTACTTAAGGTCTTCCGCAATGGTTTAATGTACATGTTTGGTTCTGTGTGCCCACTTTATCACGTGTCCTTCTCATTAGACTGAGCTCTTAGATATGAGCTCTTTGGGGGCAGGGATGATGTCTGTCGGTTCACTAAATGGCTTCTGAATGAGTGAATGAATGAATGAATGAATGAACTATAAAGTTTCCAAAATATCACTCAAGGTAAATACCCATGACACAGCAGGTGTGCCCCCAAATACACCCTGAATGCATCGGTGAACTTTTGCAGCATCCCTACCATGCCAAGGCAGGATGACAAGTATTGCTGCAAACATGAGACACACGTGACCTTTCTAAACAGCCTGGTGGGCAGGAATCACCCTTTCACATATCAGAAAATTGAGGCTCACAGAGATTGAGATCTGGAGGCTAGTGGGTCACCGATCTGAAACAGAAGACTCGCTAGAGCTCTCATTCATTCATCTCAGCCACTGAAAGAGAGTCTAACAGGGCCAGAGCTAGAATGTGCGAAACGTTTGAGGAAGAGGCAGCATGGAAAGTTGGTCAAGCAGAGAGGTTTGGGCCCCACGTCAGGGAGAACCTGTCAAGGCCTAACTGCCAGGGAATTCCTACCCCAACAGCCAAAAATTCATAGGAACAACCATCTAGCACCTAAAAGGTCGGGCCTAACATGCCATCGAAACTTCTTCACCTTCTAGCTGTGCCGCCGTGGGCAAGTTGCATCCCCTGTCTGTACTTCAGCTTTCCCATCACTAAAACGAGGATATGGATCTTTAGTCTTCATTTCACAGGGTTGCTGTGAAAATTAAATGTGTTAAAACACAAAAAGTGTTCAAAAGGCGCCAGGCACCTAGTATGTACTCAATTAATGTGCTCCTGTTGTGGGTTTCATTATTATTGGATTTGATTATTACAGGGAGAGAGTGCTTGAGTCACTGGAAAGAGTCACATTAAATAAGAACGCCGCAGATGCCCTGACATCAGCCCTGGGCGGGGAGGAACCAGGCACACCTGGGGAGCCGGAAGGCTTCTTGAGGACCCTCGGACTTTACCCCTCATGCCCATTTTACAGATGGATAACCCGAGGCTCGGGGCCCGGGCCCAGTTCACCCTGCAATTGCTTTTCCTGACCTGGATCTCTCCCCGCCCCAAAGGGCGACTGCGGTGCTCAAGGCCAGCGCCCTCCGTAGCTCCCTCCCTCCCTCCAGGGCAGCGGGGGGCGGAGGGGGGCGCGGCGGGGCCAATGAGGTCTCCGCGCGCCGGCGGGAGGCCCGGCGGGCGGGGCAGCCAGGGGAGGTTATTTTCTGTTGTTTTCCCTTTCTCTCTCCCTTCCCCGGTCCCTCCGCCCCGATTCTAATTAAAAAGAAGATAAAGTCTCACGCGGCCAGCGCCAATCAGCCCGACCAGCTTCCTGGATGCTGGATGCGCGCGGGGCGGCGGGGCGCGGGCCAAGATGAAGATTAAAGCAGGGAGAAAAAGAAAAGCCACCCAGACGCGGATGAATCAATAACACTTAAAACACACCCGCAGGCAGACAGCGCGCAGCCCCGCAGCCGCCTCTTCGCCTGCGGTCGCCTCTCGGTCCGCCGTCGCTACTGGCGGCCGCCTTGTCCGCTCTGCGCGCACCTGCTTGCAGCCGCGTCCGTTCAACTTGCGAAATGCCCGCTACCGAGACGCGGGGTGGGGAAAGGGGAGGAGTGATGGTGGCAAAACACAAAGGCTCTGCCACACACACACCCTCCTCGCCGCAGCCCCCGCAGCCTGCCCCCTCCCCAAAGCCGGGCAGTGGGCCGTTACCCACCGCCCCCCCCCCCGCGGAGGTGAGAAAGCAGGTTGTATGAAACCAGCCAAGATGTCCCTTTAGCGCCAGAACCTCTATCAAACCCTCATGACCCCCCCCCCCGCGCTTCACACGCATTATCTCCTAAGTACAAAGGGTGGCTGACTAGCCCTGCAAATGCAGCTCCAAGACGCGTCCCGAGCCACCCCCTCCCACTTTCCAGCCAAAGCGCCGCCCCAGGCCCCACCTCCGTGGAAATGCTGGAGTGCAGCAGGGAGGGCTGCTCCGCGCGCCGGAGGACTCCGGTGCCCAGTTTTAGGGGGCGGGGTGGCCCGCCTCTCTCCGGCGCTGGCTCTTCGAGCTTGTCTCTCTGGGTGTCTAGGGCCATCTCTCGTCCTACCTTTGTGTGTGTTCGTTGGGGATGGGAGGCGCTGTCCCCTTGGCCTGGGAAAGGGCTCTAGGAGTATTGAGGGTTCTTGGAAATCGGGTGGTGTCTGGGATCTGAGCAGCGGTTTGTGTTTGTGTCAGCGAAGGTCCCTCCCTCTAGGTACCTGTTCCCCGTTGCAAGGGCCGGCCCCGCCTGCCTCCCGGGGACTGCCCCGTCTCCAGGAGAGGCTGTGCCCGCGCCTCTGTGTACAGAGTTCCTCTCGAGCTCTGGGGGCTGAGCTCCTTGGGAGCGGCTGTCGTCCTGACTCCTGGCTCCGGTGTTCCTGGGGAACCTGCTGTTCCTATGCTCGGGTCAGAAGTGTCCCTAGGAGAGGCTGACCTTTGCAGCAGCTAGTTCATAGTCCCCGAGCCGGACCGTCGCTACTGGTTGTCTCTGGTTCTGGGGGTTCCTGACTCAAACATCCTCAGGAGGGTCGGACCTCTGCCCAGTCTCTAGAGCTGTGCGCGCCCCTAGGGCGCCCGCCTGAGGGGAGGGCGTCTTTGTGTGCCCACCTAGCCTCTCTGAGGGGCCGAAGAAGTTGGTGGCCGGAGGCCGACCCCCTCCCCGGGCCACGCCAACTTTGCTGGGACACGCGTGCTGGGGATGCGAGCGGCCCTTACCCGATCCGGAGGTAGACCATGCCCAGGCTGAGAAAGAGGTGGCCCAGGCAGCGCCGCGCTTTCCGGTTCATAGTCCCCGCTGGCCGCCGGGGCCGCGGGCCGGGCTGTGCTGATCCCGCGGGCCGGCCCCGGCGGGGCTATCAACATAGCCTGCCCAGGAGGCGCGGGCCGAGGCGTCCCGGTGGCCGTCTGTCTGTGCGCTCGTCTGCTCGCTCGGCGCCTGAGCCTCGCCGGGAGCGCGGGAGCCACGGAGCGGGAGGAGGGAGGGAGGAGCGAGAGCGGCACCGGGCGACGCCGGGCTGCGCGCGAGCGGCTGGTGCAAGTGTGTGAGACGCGGGGAGTGCGGGGGCGCTGCTGCCGCCCGCCCCCGCCCCTCCCTCCCTCCTTTCTCGCGTCCCTCCCCCGTCCCCTCCCCCTCCTGCCTCCCGCCTCCCCGGAGCGCCCGCCCCGCACCCCCGCGCCCGCGGGACGGGGCCGCCAGCTCCAAGCGCGCGCTCACGCCTTGCCCCACGCGCTCCCGCGGCGCCCCCTCCCGGCTCCGGGGCGCGGAGCCGGGCAGGGGGCGGTGGGAGTCCTCTCGACCCCCATAGGACGCTAACTCGCAAGTTGCGGTCGACCTGGCGCCCTGCGACTGTCCGCGGGATTGAGAGGATCAAAGCTCAGCCGAGAACCCCCGCGCCCTGGCGTGCTTCGTCGTCCTCCCCGCCGGCCGAACGCTCAGAGCTGGGGGGTTTTAGGTGGCACCCGGGTTCCCCCTTTCGCCAGGCTCCCTTCCCTAGCTTCAGAGGAGGGCGCCCCCTTCCGCGGAGCGGGGATAACTGGCTCAGTATATTCCTCCCCCACCCCTGTCTATTCGAGGGGGTGCGGCAGGTGGGTGCCCAGGTAGGGCAGCCTCTTCTGGAATGCCGCTCCTGGCGGACAGTCGGCGTGGGGCTGAGGCACGGGACCCAGACGGGGACCTCCCGAGCCGTCCAAGGGCGCCTGGTGCGGCTGGCAGCTCAGCGCGCGCTCGCGGCGACACCTGGTGGGCGCGGCGGGTGCTGTAGCTCCGCCTAGGTCCCCAAAACCGGGTGCTTGGAGTTTGGTAGCTGACCAGAGGTGCAGATCCCTTCCTGTGAGGTACGCCCCAGTCCGGTGAGCTGTTGGACTCACGTTTCAGCTGAAGAAATTGAGGTTCAGAGACGCGAAGGTGTTTGCCCAAAGTCACCAGCTAGTAGTAAGTGGGAGAGCCAGATTGGAAACAGCCCCCCACCCCCCACACCACACATTAACCACCCCCTTGCCAGGCCTGCCTATCCTTCAGAATTGCTTTTCTAAATCTTCCGTGGAAACTGCTGTTCATGCCTTAGTTCGCATCACACAAATGTCTGTGCCAAGCATCATGGCGGGCACCACGGATACAAGGAAAGAAGGACAGGGGACTTTCTCTCTTGGAGCCGGTGAGGAAGCCAGAGAAAGGCAAACAAATACACAATTCCAGACATCAGGGGGAGAGGTGAAGATAATAAAAGAGAGGGATGAGAGAGCCACACATGGGGTGCCGGGGGGTTATTTGAGATCTGAGGAGGTGGCATTCCAGTTGAGACCTGAAGGACACAGGATCTGGGGCCCCAGGACTTCAAGAGAGAGGACAGCAATGCAGAAGCTTAGAGGTGGACGTGAGCCCCAGGAAGGGATGTGGGGCTGTGCCCGGGAACAAGAAAGAAGGCCGGTGGGATGGATGGGAGGAGATGGGGACTCACAGATCCCACGGAGCTGCGTAAGCATGTCAGGGAGCTTAGATTTCACGAGGGAAGTTCAGTGGGAAGACATTGGACAGATAGAAAGAAGGGTGACTCATCTGTTGTGTGTGTTCAAAAGGTCCCCGTGGAGACTCCAGGGGGGCTGGGGTAGGGCTGGGTAAAGTGAGGAAACTACTCCAGTGGGTCCAGGCGCAAGACATTGGTGGTTTTAAAACGCATTTACACAATTATCCCACGTGCCTCCCATCGAGAGGCGGGCTCTCTGTGCTCTCCCTGCTTGAATCCGGGTGGGCTTCTGTGTGGCGGGAGTGATGTGGCGAGGCTTTCGGGCTAGGTCGTAAGAGACAACGCGGCTTCCACCTTGTTGGCCGGAACACTCCTGCCGGAGCCCTGAGCCACCCTGGAAGGAGTCCCGAGGCTGCCATGATGTGAGGAAGCCCAGTCCACAGTCCGAGTTCAGCACTGGGGTTATCCCGGCCCAGGTGCCAAACATGTGGGTGAAGGAACCTCCAGATGATTCCAACACCTGGCCGCTATGATATCCTTTCCACTGAGTCCTCCCAGCTGAGGCACTGTGGACAGAGGCTTCTGCACTCATCCCCCGTGTGCCCTCCCATGGATGAAGGTAGCAAAGAATGACGGTGGGGGAGGGAGACTGGAACAGCCAAGGGATTGAGAGGGACAATCGCAAAGTCTGTCCTAGCCCTGCTCTTCCTCCTGTATTCCTCCTCCTCCTCCTCTCCCACTCTCAGAGGCGATCAGTGCTGAGGGCTGAGCAGTTTTCCTCCAAGGCATCCCCCAAATCTGTCGTCTCTTTCCTGTATGCATCGTCATCCTCTTAGACCCAAGTTTCATTTGTGTCACAGATGTCGGGGCATGCTCGTAACTAGGATGTCGGGGCCGAGTGCTGGGACGTGACAGTGGGTCAAACAAATCCGGTATCTGCCCTCCTGGAGCAACTATTCTGTGGGCTGACTGGATGATTCGTCACACGGTGGCACTTACTACGTGCCAGGCCCTATCATCAACACCTTCACTCGGTTAATCCTTTAACAATTTTGTGAGGTAGGTGCCATTCTTCTTGTTAATATTATTATCGGCATAATTATCGTCATCTTATAGAACGGAGAAGGCGAATCATGGAGGGATTAAATAAAATCCCAAACGCCCATAGCTGTCACACGACAGAATTGGGATTTGAACCTATGGAGTTCTGACTTCGGCATCTGCTCTTAATCCTTCTAATTGTGCCTCCTGTCTAGTGGAAGAGAGGCGGGGGCCACTGGGATAGAGAAGAGGGTATTAGGCATCAACGCAGGAGATGCACAGAGGGCTGTGGGAACACAGAAAAGAGGGCTCCCAAATGGGTGGATCACGGAAGGCTTCCTGGAGGAGGTGTTCCTAAACGGGGATCCAGAAGGAATGTGTGGGGGATCACCAGGCAGAGCTTTCAAAGCCAGAGGAAGGAGGGCCCCTGGAAGTCTGAGGGGCCTGGTGAATGGAGCATCAGAGGGAATGGGGGTGGGGAGGGTTGCAGAGATGAGACCCAACAGGGAGTCTGGGGACACAGGGCATATTAATAAGTTTGGGCTTTATCTTGCCACACACTCAGATTCATGCTTCAGAAGGCTCATGACAGCTGTTATGGGGAATTGAGAGAAGGCAGAAGGCGTCACCAGATAGGTGGGGCAGGAAGGGCAGCCCACACAAGGGTGGCGACAGGTGGCAAGGAGAAAAGTGGACGGATTGGAGAGCTGGTTTGAAAGCAGAATAGACTTTCTGCTTTGATCCATCCCATGGACAAGATTTGTCCATGCTTTTCTGCTTTGATACATCCCCATGATCCATCCCCACGGAGCATGATACATCCCCAAGGACAAGATTCCGGCCTGGAGGCACCGGGGCTGGTGAGGGCAACACAGAGATGAGATGAGGAGAAGCAGGTCTGAGGCCGGTGTGTGCGGTCACTGAAGGGGCAGTTGATAAATGGGCGGGCACTCAGGAGGGCTGGGCACCTTTTGAGGGTGATGGTGTCCACAGCTCGAAGTGCACAGTCCTTCAAACCAGGGCCTGGCTGAGATGTTGGAGAGGCAGAGAAGGCTGAGCGGGGACAGCCCCACACAGAGCCCCAACTCAGCACGATTGAAAGGACCGACTGGGGAGGAAGAAGGTGGAGTGGCCAGGAAGTTTCTCAAAGAGCTAGAGAAGGAGCAGAATTTGCAGGGTCAGACCTTGCAAGGGAAGCAAGGACTGAAAAGGGTCCAAAACTCATCAATTCAAGCCTCCAGAGATCTGTATGTTCTGGCTCTAAGTCACCTTTCCGGCCTCCACTTTTCCCAAATCCCCTGTACCCATATCACAAAAATTTAGTGGGTTGCCACTAATATTTACAAAATGAAAGCAGGTCAGAAAATAACAGAGGATATTGTACATAATAAGTCTCCACTTGTGTGTGTGCGCATTGTGGGTTGTAATAAAAACAAACCTGAGACTGTCACTCCATCCTGCTGTTCTTTTTCATATGTCTGGAATGCCTTTCCCCTCTTTTCCACCTGGTCAATGCCTCTCATCCTTCAGGGTTCTCCCAAATGGGAACTTCTCTGAAAAGCCTTCCCTGATTAACCTTGCCTCTGTCCAGGGCACTCGGTCTCTTCCTCTTTCATTCATCCGTCCATCCATCAAACATTCACTGAAGATTAAAGTGTTCTGGGTGTGGGGTCCAGCAGCGAACGCAACAGATGTGACCCCCTCCTTTGAGGAGAGCACATTTTAATGCATTTTTTTCCTTTGTGCTCCATGGCCCTTTAGCTGATCCTGGCAGAGCCCTTCCCACCGGAAGGATATCTGAGCTCACGTGCCTCCCTTTTCCATTAGAACTTGAGATCCTCGCAGACAGGACCCTCTTTCCTGCCTCTCTGGATCGCCAGCACCCAGCATCGACCGAGGACCACCATGGCTTGATAAAAAGAGCATAGACCTTGGGGTCAAAAAGGCTTGGGTTTGAATACCAATTGTGCCACTTAATAGCTGCAAAATCCAGGTCAGTTTTTTTTTTTTTTTAAGAGTTGTTGGGCTTTCTCTGGGGCTAAAAATCTTTCACTCGGCGGAGAGCTTCCCCAGCAGGAACTGTATCTGATTCATTGCAAGACCCCAAACCAGCTGTGACTAACGGCTTCATGACTCAGTGAGACCTACTGCAGAAATCTCTTCTTTGGCAGAGCTATGCTAAGCAAGAGGCTTTCTCACCATCTGGCTCTTTCTGCCTGGATCAGGGGAGAAGGGTGTCTCTAGCAGGTGCGGCAATCATACCAAGCATGCCGGGGACAGGGGCGCGGAGTACCCTGGCCTTTGGCTCCCCCTGCTGGATACAGAAAGAGAGGCTTTGGACAGCATTGTTAGGAATATGCCCTGAGCTCTGCCAGTTACCAGACCCTCTAGGGGGTTCAAATTCTGGCTTCGTTCTCTTATCTCTGTGACCTTGGGAACGTTGCTTAAATTCTCCTTGCTTCAGTTCCCTCATCTGTAAACTGGGGATTATAACAGTTTCTACCTCCAAGGGTTGTGAGGTTTTTGATGCCCCATGTAAAGTGCTTACAGTGTGCCGTGTATGCGACTACAGAAATTAATGGAAAAGCCCCAGCCACCACTTGGCGCCACCACCAATCAGGATAGGATGTCTGTGTTTAAGACAGTCTCCGTTGTCGGATTCACGGGGTTCGGGTCGTAGGAGCGTCCCACGTGTATTCGCTTCTTTTGTTTCTTCATTTGTGCTTATAAGAAAACTGTAGCAACACAAGCCAGAGAGAAAGCTTCTGTAACTCAAGTATTTAGAGCTGCTGGGAGTGATTGGGAGAAGCAGAGATTCCCGTGAACCAGGCCCCTGGTGGTGGGTGTCTGGGGAAGGCTGTTGGAAAAGCGTGGGTTTTTCATTAGGGGGGAACTCTGGGACCACGGGGCACGGAGCAGAAGCTCTTCTAAGGAAGCCAAGAGAATGAGGTTCTCCTCTCCGCTTTGTCACTACCCTGCGTGGCTTTGAGAAAGTCCCTGAAATGTCACCCCTCAGAGACACCTTTGCAGGCCACTCAGTCTAAAGTAGCCTCACCTCCAGGGTGCCTGGGTGGCTCAGTGGGTTAAAGCCTCTGCCTTCGGCTCGGGTCATGATCTCAGGGTCTTGGGATCGAGCCCCACATTGGGCTCTCTGCTCAGCGGGGAGCCTGCTTCTTTCTCGCTCTCTGCCTGACTCTGCCTACTTGCGATCTCTCTCTCTCTGTCAAATAAATAAATTAAATATTAAAAAAAATTAAAAACAAAGTAGCCTCACCTCCAGCCACCTCAGAATGCCTCTGAGCTCTGATGGCATTCTGCATTTATTGAGCACCTACTGTGTGCCAGGCTCCCTGATGGACTCTTTCAGTTCTTTGCTCCCTGGAAACACTCCCCCCAGGTAGATTGATGGTTCCTTGCTTCATTCAAGCAGTCCCTGACCATCCATCCTATCCCTTCACGGCACTCTACACACACACCTTCCCCTGGCTTTATTTCACTTCTTAGCATTTATTGCCACTTGGTCCCATTTTACACAATGCACTTCTTTGTTGACTTATTTTTATAAGTTTGTTTTCCCCACTGCGCTATTAGCCCTACAAGGGACGGATACTAGTCGCCTCGCTGCTGCATTTCCTAGAATGACAGACAGCTGGCACGCAGTCAGCCCTCAGTGGATGAGTGCTGGATAACTGAGTCACTGAATGGGTCTCATCGACTCCTCATCACCACTTCATTTTCCAGAAGACAAAACTGAGATGTTGCGAGGTTCAGGTGCTAGCCTGGCAACGAGCTGTGTCTGGCCCACAGTGAGTGCTTCATAAAAGTTAACTATCAATTCCCTTTCTGTCTTCCCCCGCATCTCCCCACCCCTGCCAACAACAGGGGGGCCTCTCCCTTGGTTTCATCTCCATCCCGGCCCTCCCACTGCCATGCATGAGTTTCTGCTCACTCCAGGTCAGTGATTCAGTGCGTAACACAGCGGGGCCAGGATGAGTAGGGCCGAAGCATCCTGACCGGGAGGGGTTGGAACGTGGCCATTGGGGCTGGAAGAGCAGCGTCTCACTCCTCTTGCTGCCAAAGTCCGGTTAAGTGCTCGGCTGGGTAGCAAACCCAAAGGCCTGTTTGCAAATTTGGGGCAGGGCGTGAAGGGTGCAAGGAGACTGTCCATCCCATAGATGGGGAGACTGAATCCCAAAGCAGGTACTAGAGGTCCCCAAAACATGGCCGGCTTGGGGAAGAGTCACATATGAAAGGCTGCCAAGGCCACCGGAGCAGCAGACCGAGCCTTGAGTCCTGGCTCAGCCACTGGCTGTGCTATCTTAGGAAAACGATGAACCCCCCCTCGGCCTCAGTTTCCTCCTCTGTAAAATGGGGAGGATAATAACGCTAGCTGTCTGGTATGTATCATGCACTCAACATATGTTGGTATTTGATGATGGTGGTAGTGATGTTAGTGGTAATGACATATACTGGAACCCAACCTTCAGGACCAGAAGGAATCTTAAAGATCATCTGTGCCAATGTTTCTCAAACTTCTTAGTCCATCAGAATGGCTTGGTTACAAATACAGATGCCCGGGTGCCCTCCAGATCAAGCAGGGCTTCCTGGCAGAGGTGGGAGTCGCTCTTCTGCTTCTAAGCAGCTCCCCAGGTACCAGCCATGTCTGGCTTCATTGGAGCAGAGGCTGCTGAGGATCCAAATACTAGCGCAGTGCACAGACCTGTGGGCTGGGAGGCAGGAATCAGACAGAGTCGGCCTCTGACCGTCTTACCCTGGAATCCTGGGTAAGTCCTTTGTCTTCTCTGAGATCCATCGTTCCCATTCATACCTTGAGGAGTTTGGATGAGTCTAGTGCCTCAGCCCGAAACGAAACCCGAGGCCAGGCTTGCCGTTACGAGTAGAGCCTGGTCATTCTAGCCGTGAGAATCTGGGTCCACGCAGGGAGCAAGTGGAGAGAGAGGGCAGTCATGGTCTTCGCTTCCTGCTTTGGGGAAGCCAGGCGGCAGCAAGAGAAAGGCAGGCTCCCATTGCAAACCCCACCTCAGCCATGTGGAGCGAGTGACTTAGCTCCAGAGCTCCGTTTTCTCATCCTGAAAAGTAGAGATGCTCATCCTCATGGTGTAAGGTCTCTGGGAAGTCACCTCAGCAATGCATCGTGGGCTTCTTAGATCCAGCTGAGTGCTCCCGTCCCCTGTGGCCTGGCTGATCACTGGCCAGCTGACTGCGCGGGCTCCTGATCACCTTGGGAGGACGGTGCTTATCACAATTCCAACCCCAAGGTCTTCCTCAGGATAATCTGTCCCGGGTGATTCATCTCGTGGGCCGGGCCCTTCCTCTCAGGCCTGAAATATCTCCCTCCCTTCACCATTCCTGGGTCAGGCCTGTGACCCCCGCCATGTGACTTCCTCTAGGGACTGGCCCTGGGCCCCTGCCTGCCTGCCAGCCCTCCAGTCCCCGGCTAGTGACCCGTTCTGGGCCTGACATATCAGGCAGGGCTCAGCGAGGGAGGAGGAAGCCCACAGCTTGTTGTGCTGGGGAAAAAGTGCATCCCCAGTGTCCGGCCCCCACCCTGGCCCAGCCACACCCCTGCCTTCAGCAGGCTGGGCTTCCGCCACACATCCTGGCATAACCCGGCCCCCGTTTATCACCCAGCTTCCACGTGGCGCCCTGCCCCTCAAGCACACACATTCCCAGGGAGGCTTCTGGGCTGGCTGGAGTAGAGGGGTTGGCCAGGGTTCCCCACAACTTAAGGGAAGTCACCTTTTTCTGGAGCCAAGGACAGCCCTTTGGAGAAGGTAGAGATGTGGACACACATCTCAGCTCCACTCCAACAAATATCTGTAAACGAGCAAGTGTAGCAGTGGTTACTACCCTAGCTTAAAAAGCAATGATGAAACATCTGTTATCACGAGACAAAGCTTCTGTCTTTTGACAGACTTACAAAATGACATATCCCAGCATCTGGGGCTTCTAGGAGTGGCCAGGACTCTGTCGTGGCCAGAGATGTAGGTAGAAGTCACAGGTTTTTAGTCCCTTGAGTTTCCCCTTCTTGATAGTCCTCCGGCTGCCATCCTGAGAAGAAGGGCAAAATGGAAAGCAAGAGGGACCCTGGGGCTTGCTAGCATGGATGAGCTGCCACTGTAGGCCAGACTTCCCCTGTGGGCTTCCATTTTTCTCCCCCAAGTGAAAGGAAAATAGACTTCTCTTTGTTTAGATTCCTGGTTGGGGAATTTTTGTTTCTAGTAGAAGGGAAACAGACGCTTTGGGCTTCCTCATTGTTCAACTATCGTTTTTTGTTTAGTTTTTTTTTTTCCTTTTAACATGGAATGCTTCACAAATTTGTGTCTCACCCTTGCCCAGGAGCCACATTAATTTCCGTATTGTTCCAATCTTCGTATATGTGCCCCAAAGCGAGCATACTCATTGTTCTACTTTCTGTCCATAGTTGTCAGACTCCAGATAAATCTATGCCAAGAGGACCAGCAGCCTGTGCCATTAATTCCTTCCTCAGTGCTCTCAGAGGCACCACAGAAAGGCTGTCCAGCCCCGAATCTCACCCTCTGGATCAGAGTTAGCTGTGATCCTATCCAGGCTCCTCTGGTCTCCCTAGAAGGTTCCAGAAGAGAGAGTACTGTACTCCTTCCCCCCCAAGACTAAAAGCTTATGGCTCCCGTTGCTCTCCTGAGCACCGTCTCTGGAGTCTGGTGAATATAGATGAGAATCTTCGACTCCTACACTGATTTGCCATGGCAAAGTGTCTTTGAGCAAGCCTGATTTCACACTTATAAGTGGGACTATGCCAACCAAGAGATAAATTTAGACAGGGAACTTGGAGAGGGTAAAGGCAAAGTAATAGGACCAGAAGTAAGCAATGCTTCCAAATAAACCCAGAACTAGGTCTAAACATCCAAGGGAAGGGAGGTGGCAGAGTAAATGTGATTATCACAGACCTTGGCATTATAAAAACAATAGCTCCGAGGCAGAATGTTGGGCGTGGGCAGGGAAGAGAGTGTGAGGAACTTAACTTTTCTCATCCTTCACAGTAGGGAAAAAGCTGAGAGTGAAACATGTAATTTAAACAAATACATGACCCCCAATTTCTTAATGTTTTTTATAATCTTAGGAGGTCTTGTAGGAAATAATATCCGATACAGTAACAAAACAATGAGTAAAGTTAGTTACTTTCATTTCAGTAAAATTCTTTTCCTTTCGTTAACTTTGAGGATAAATCAGCTCTATATTTTATTTTTAAAATTTAGCACAGAGAAGAAGAAATAGGTATATTATGAAGAAGCATCATAAACAAATGCAAAAGAGTTGGATGATTTATTCAGCAAAGACTTTTGGAATGTATCTATTGAAGAACAACTAAGCAATTAACTTACACCATACTAAAGGGTTTATTAAAGATTTTAGTGTAAGCAATGAAACTCTAAACTACTAGATGAAAACAGATTGTCTTTTTAAATGGTATGAAAGTAAAAAGGAATTTTCTAAGAAAAAGGCAGTAAAAGAGATCACAAAGGAAAAAAATGATGTAATAAAGTTAAAATTTCTGTCCATCATAAAAAACAAGCACAAGACATAAAAAATATAAAAATAAATACTTAGTTGGGTAAAAATACTTTTGACAAGAGGCAACTATCCTTAAGACATAATAAAAGGCTCTAAAAATCATTATTACTCTAATAAAGAAGAATGTGAATAGACAATTATGGATTGAAAAAAATTAATTTCAAAAATATATAAAAATTACCAAACTCATTGATAGAGAAATGTGCAATAGAACCACAATAAAAGACTATTTATAATCTGTACAGTTGACAAAATATACTTTAAATGTTAATACTCACCAAACAGGTACTCATGCAATATTTGTGAGGTTATAAATTAATTTTAGGAAAGCAAACTGAGAATTATCTCAAAAGTATTCATAGTCTTTAAGTCAATAATGCTACTTCTAAAGAAATAATCAGATAATTTCACAGATGTATATACAAAGATGTTTACTGCAGTATTATTTATAGTAGTGAAAATTAGCCATAATTAAAATGTCCAACTGTAGGTAAATAGTAAAATAAATTGTGATTTATAATTCATGAATTTGATAGAATATTATACAGCCTTTATAATGCTGCTTCAAGGCATAGTTAAAATCTTGGAAAGTTTTCATGATACAATTTAACAATTTCAGTGTTAAATGAAAATTTAGGACTTAAACTTATATTTGCATAATTATGAAAATAAACTTTCAAACTGGAAATAAACAGAAATTAGCATGCAGAGTGTTATCCCAATTTATAGTTCTTTCTTTTCCTTCCTTCCTTCTACTCTCCCTACCTTCCTTCCACCCAAACTTCCTCCTTCCTTCTCTCCTTGCTTCCTGCAATATATATTTCTAGAAAGATATCTGGAATGACATGGCCTAATATTAACGCTGGATATCTGGGGTACTAGAATATGCGTGCTATCCTATCCCCCTCATTTTTGCACTATTTTGCTCTATAGTTTGAATTCTTCATAAAAGCGTTTAGCATCTTTGTAAGAAAATTTTACAAAAAATTAATAATACCTATTCTTGTAGGGTTTTTGTGAGCATTGAATAAGATGACCAGGGAAGCACCTGGCACAGTGTGGCAAGCAGAATTCGGAGTTGCCCCAAGATTCCTGCTCTATACTGGACATGCCCTGGACATGCGGCTCCTACCTGGAAGGTCCCCTTCCCTTTTCTTTTGGCAACTTTCCATTCATCCTTCAAAACCTGCTCAGGTCAATGTGAAGACTGTCTAACCCCCTAGAATGACCAACTCCCCCAGAATGCCTAGTAGGAGAGGAGTTGGCAGGTGTGAGAGGGGGCGCTTCACATGTGACTGAAGAAGGGGACGGGGTGCACGAGAGCCCAGCTGTGCCCAGCACGTGGCCCTGGGACGAGATGGGGCACAGCTGAGAAAATACCGTGCTCTGCGGGCTGAAAGAGTCCAAGCACATGGGCCGAGTGGGGCCGAGTGGAGCCGAGCTTGTGGACGGAGTGGGCCGAGCGGGGCCGAGTGGAGCCGAGCTTGTGGACGGAGCAAGTCGAGCAGAGCCACGTGAGCCGAAGTGGGCCGATCGGGGGCGCCGAGAGGAGCCGAGCAAAGCCGAGCTGGCGGACGGAGCCAAGCTGGGCTGAAGCCGAGCCGGCCAGGTGGAGCCGAGTGGCGGGGCAGATCAGATGTCATGGAGCCCAGAGGCTGGGTGGCAGGACCGACGCCCAGTGAGTCGAGGCTAGTGGAGGCGGTGGGCATGTGCACAGGTGAGGTTGCTCCGGAAGTCCTGTCGCGGGTGGCCTCTGGACCCCTCCTTTCTAGAACCAGCGGGGAAGCCGCGCACTCTGGTTTCCTGCGCCTGCGAAGTAGCTTTCAGAGAGAGACTCTTCCTTTGGTGGCCTCAGTTTCCCCATTTGTAAAATTAGGGTAATGGGAGGAGGCAAAAGACCCCAGTATGTGCAGCGTTTCTTAAGCCCTCCCTTTCAGGGGGTAATACTGAATTTTCATATTTTCTAGCGGCCCCGAGTGTTGCCTCTGTCGTTGGGGTTCGTCCTGGGGAGGGCCATGTGAAAGACTTTTTCTGGAGCTATAATTGTCACGCTGTTTAGAGAACATTTCCCTGGCCTGTGGTAGATGCTGTAACCCGGCCGTCCAGCGGAGACGTGTGTGACCCTGGTTACACACCCCTAAGCCTTGCCTGGTCCCAAAGTCCAAGGTATTTACATGAAACAGGCAGGAAGGAGCTTTCTGGGCCCTTTGGGGTAGTGAAAAGAGCCATAGATGGGGAGAGGGCCTTGGCCCTGAGCAGGACCCCCTCACTGAGCCTCCTTGTTTTCGTCTGTAAGGTTTCAGGAGAATGATATCTGCCCATCCGGCTGGTGAGAAGTCTGACCGCATCCCTTATTCTCTAAAAAGATGTCTTAGGGATGGGTGGGGAAGGGGAGCTGCATTTTGACAGTATTATCATGTCACTTTTATATTGTAAAATATGCCCCTTTTATTTTTTTGATAAAAACTATCATGTACCAGGCACCGTTCTAAGCAGTGTGGTTAGAGATGTGGGCAAATCAGCCGATAATGCCTGCTTACCTTCTGATAGAAGGCAGATACTTATCCCTATATCCGGCCAAAGAATTGAGGCTGCAGGCATAGTCTTGCACGTGCTGACCTCATAAGCGCCTGACGCCTTCTTGAAATCCCTCCTTATATGCCTACAGCTGAATTGTTCTAAAACACACATCCGATGACATTACTGAGGTGCTCACTGCCCACCCCACCACCCCCCCGCCCCCCGCCCGCTTCAGTGCCTGTGAGATAAAGGCTTCCTTCAGGAGCTGGCCCCAGCCAACTGCTCCAGCTGCGTCTCCCTTCCCTCCTTAAGTTTTCAGGGACACCTGGCTACTGACCCTTCCCAGAGTAGATCAACTCCTTCATACCTCTGCCCTACCTATTTGTTTCCTTGTTTGGGCGTGCTGATCTCAATACTAGACACGAGATGGCGCCGAAAGTGTACTCAAAGCTCCCTCCAGTAGCCACTGAGGACAGGCTACCTGTAAACGGGCTTGGTTACTGGAACTTTTAGAAAGTCCCTTAACAACTTGCTTTATAAACAGCTTAGGTATTTTTAGGACAACTCTCGATGAATGTTATGTATCTAATTAATGTTCCAGATATAAACAGGAATGGGAGTAATGAAAAGTATCTAGCTGGTGTTTCAATGTCATCATCGGTCCTTGGACAGCAAGCCACACAGTTGCACTCAGAAGCGAGTTCAGGGTCGGAATTCACATGCAGCATCTTCCTACAACCTTTGTTGCCTTCAGGCACAAAGGGATGCTTTGTGGCCTCAGTTTCCCCATTTGTAAAATAAGGGCAATGGAAGGGGGCAGAAGGGATGGTGGCTTCGGGGACCTTGGCCAGGGTTAGGGGGACATCCCCTTCTCTTTGTCAGGCTCTGTTTTTCATATGGGAAACAGAATTCAGTCACCAGGACTTTTTCCCCCAAATCCCATTTATTTTCCACCCACGTAGTATTAGGTAAAAATCAGATAGTATTACTTGCACTGGTTTCTCAGTGAAATGTCTGACATTTCAAATGTGTGAAATTGTAGACCCCTCCCCATCTTAGGAGAGGCCACAAAATGGATTTTCATCAAAAAGCGATCATCTTTAAAAAAAAGGGGGGGGCGCCTGGGTGGCTCAGTGGGTTAAGCTTCTCTCTTCGGCTCAGGTCATGATCTCAGGGTCCTGGGATCAAGCCCCGCATCAGGCTCTCTGCCTGTTCCCCCCTCTCTCTGCCTGCCTCTCTGCCTGCCTGTGATCACTCTCTCTCTCTCTCTGTCAGATAAATAAATAAAATATTTTAAAAAAAAAAGTGATCATAACCTGATCTCTGCTGTCAGGTCATGAGGGGATATGCCATCCTTTTATAAATGACTTTTCACCAAAAACAGTCCAGTAGAGTGGGAGGAAATATTAGAATGATTTCAAGAGCTATGATTTTGCCTTGCCTTGTTCATATTTCTATTTCTGGTCATGTTGTATAATGTGTATAAGAAACCTTAGTTGTATTCATCAAGCCCGTGTTTTGCAGAGGGTAAATGGCCAAGAGTCTCTCTGGTTTGTCCCAAGATCTTTTGGCCCGGGTGGGATCCCTGGAACTTGAGTAGCCCCTCTTGGAGAGTTTTGTCTTTCTCCACCTCTCAGCCTAATTTCTTCATCTATGAAACTGTGCTCATAATCCCTATTCCACAGAGTTGTGAAAATTCAGGAAGATCCTACGAGCCTTTTCAAAAGCTTCGAGAGCTGTGGTGTTGGGGGCAGGATAAACAAGGCTGCTGTTAGACTACACGGCACATTCCGGAAGGTGAGTAAAAGGCATCGCTTGCTCCTGGTAGATCCAAAGCTGTGCCAGGGTGCATGGCTTAGTGGATTGAGCTTGATTGGAATTCAGCCCTGCTTGCCCTTGGAGCCAGGCACCCAAGGGCACAGTCTGTCCGATGGTTATGGCAGCCCTGTGGGTGAAATCCACATTCACACGGGGGCGTCTGCCCAGAGTGCCTCTCCCATGCACACAGCCAGTGTTTCTACCAGACTCGAGGCCATCCGTGCCTGGAAAGTAAAGGATCATTTCACCCCTCTCTGCCTTGTGCACGTGGCTCCTTACTGCCTTGCATGCTCCTTCCATTACTCTTGTTGTCTCATTGAGTTCCTGCTCAGCCGTGAAGACCCACCTTGGGCAAATCTTCTTTAGATGCTCCTGATTTGATCACTTCTACCTTGGTGGGCTTTCCCCTTGATCTGAGCACACACCACCATCCGCCCTGATGCAGTGATCTCTTCTGTCCCGCCTCTCTGCTAGCTTTGGACAGTGATGAAGACCCAGACCCAGAGAGTCCGCTCCCTTGTATCTTGCACAAGTCCCATCTTCAGCATGTGAGCTGGTTAGTGTGGCACAGAGTGGTCACTCTGAGGAGAAATTGCCAGACTATGGGAGCTGTCCGGGACCAAGGAACATGACTCATTTATCTCCTGGTGCCCAGTTTGCAGCAGGCCCAAGGCCCGGGGGATAGGTGCCAGCAAGTGACTGTTCACTGCTTCACCGATGTGACTCATAGTTCCTTTCCTGCCCTAGCCCTGAGCCAGGGCCATGGAGCCCAGGGGACCACGGGGGTGAGCGCGGATGGGAGGGGACAGTGGGTGGATAGAGTTTTCCAGGAGCCAGAGAAGGGGAATATGGAGATTGTCTTTTCAATTTGTTACCCACACCTAAAATCTACATATTCATTATCCTTGTAAAAATGAAAACACTGTAAATTGGGCTGAAGTTCCCCTTGTCTGATGCACCCAGTTCAAGCACTATCAAGAGATATCTACTGGTCCAAGTGGGTCAGTCTCTACATGTGCTTTTTATACGTGTCCGTTAGGGTACATGCTGGCTGCAGTGCCGAAAAAGCTCCAAATCTCAGTTGCTTTCCATGGAAAATTTGCTCTGTCGTCCTGCCGAGTGTGATGTGGTTGCCAGGCAACCCTGGGCGGCAACCCAAGAAGGTGTTTTGGGACCTGGCCTGGAATGGCTTGTGACCACCGACTCCTCGACCCCCTGCCTCTAGCCTCTGAGAAGACGATTGAAGGGGACTTTTTGGGCTGGAGGCAGCATTTGCTACTTGTTTCCATATTCCAGCAGCACGAACCCCATCATCTGGTCTGAAGTAACTGCAGGGAGACCGGGAAATGAGTCGTGTGTGAAAGGGATCCGTGAGCACTTAGCAGATCTTGCCGCCACAGAGATGCGTATCAATAGAACGTATGTTGTATTACATCAGTCGTGTGGCTAGGTGATAGAATAAAGTGGTTGGATTTGGGGTATATATTATTTTGGCTCTAGTGAGGGCAGCATTTGCTGATGGCACAGGTGTGACGGATACAGTAGAAAAGCATCTAAAGATGATTCCTGAGCTTTTGGCTTGGGCAGCCGTAGAGAGCAAGATGGAGTCACTCGTGTCACGCGGGGGCCCACGTCAAGCAGTGACACGAGCAGCTGGGTGGACTGCAGCTACCAGATATCGCCCACACCAGCGCCAGCTGACGACACCCCAGAACTGGCAGCCAGCAGACGCGGAGGACGTCCGCAGGGGCCCAAGACCAATCAAATCTCTTCAACACGGGAGGATGTGTGCAGCAAACTGTCCGACGCCTCACACAAGGACCCCTCGGT
>CM052799.1:49244752-49255968 GCA_028533885.1 Nasua narica | reverse complement strand
GCTCGTGTGCTCACCCTCATGGCGTGCTCGTGACAGCAACATGGAGGGTTCATGTTGCCTGATACTGGACAGAGAGGAAAAGAGACTCGGGGCAGGAAAAATAGGGACAGTTTGTTTTTCTCCCCTCCCAGGATGGGATGAAGGTGGGAGAACGTCTGTGTTTGCATTGCGAAGCATGAGATATTATTAGATACCCGTGGGGAGAGTACTCCAGGCAGGAGGGAGACAGGAAGTCATGGGAATTGGGTAATATTTAACACCATGGCACTGAGGATGCGGACAGAAGCACAGAGCCCTCGCCCTGAGTCCTGGGCCCACTGACATTTAGAGAGAGAGAAGAGAAGCGCATGAAGGAGACAGAGGAAAGGGTGTTCAGTGAGGCAGATGGCAAAGCAGGTAAATGCGAAGACATGCATCTCAGAGAAGAGATGATTTCAAGAAAGGTGATGCCACGCGGTGCTGAAAACCCACTGAGACGGTGAACAAAGAGACCCAGAGGGGATGATTAGATCTGGTATATAGCGGTCACTGATGCTCTTGGTGGCTTTCCGGTGGTGCAAATGGAAGCCAATTGGGTGAGTTGATGGGAGAATGGGAGCAGAGGCAGTGGAGGCCACAACCATAGGTAATATTTCTCTGACTAAGAAAAATGAGGTAAAAGGATGTTAACATTGCTCACCTTGGGACTGAGTGGCATTGCGTGTGTTGGGGCATGACCTTCGCAGGACATTTAATAGCCCTGCTTGCACAAAGCATCACGGTCAGCTCCAGGTGAGAGCTCGGGGCCTTGTCACATCTTCCCTAGCGTACCCGAAGCCCCGAGTGTGCCCAAGACCCTATGTGTGCTCCCCAGAATTCAGAGCTCTCCCTGGCCCCCACTGACAGCTTGTTCTCCGGATTTTACTTTCTAAAAGCTTTTTAGTTAGCTTGATTTTTACCCTACCTGTTATCACCACCTCAGGTAGCCCAACTGTTGCTGATTGTTTGTGACAGATGGCCTGTTGACAAGGCTTTATCCAGTGGGTGATTCTGAGTAAGGGAAAATGAAGAGAAGGCCTTTGAGTGGGGTTACCTCCGGGACTTCCAGACAGGTGGAATCATGACAGGCCTCTTGGACAGAACTTCCAACCCAGTTCTTTCTCTCCATTGGCTGCTGGGCTGTAGGTTTTCACCATGACTGCTGGCTCTTGATTTTCAAAGATACCCACAGACGAGGAGAAGAAGGTATGGGTAGAGCAATTTCAGTGTCACACACACAGCCTGCTGGGCTCACCCACATTCAGCCACCTTCCTTGAATAAATGCTCTCTTACTATAAGCCTTTGGTTAATTTCAAGAGTCCAAAAGGATTGGTTTTGATGATTTTGGCCAGTGTCCTCAGGGCTTTGATGAAGCAGGGTGTTGGAAATCCTCGTTCTGTCATTCTCCCTGACGTCTCTCGAAGCCCCTTAGTCTCTAGTAACTCTCCAGTCTGTGTACTTTATCTTTCATTCTCCTCTGCTTACTTCTTGTGTGTGCTTTATGGATTTTCTGCATTATATAAAGATCATACCTGAAATAATTCACATGTTCTCTTCCCCAGATTGTCCATTTTTTAAAAGATTTTACTTATTTCTTTGACACCCAGAGAGACAGTGAGAGAGAGGGAGAGAGAGCGCGCGCACAGGCAGGGGGAGGGCCAGGCAGGCAGGCACAGGAAGAGGGAGAAGCAGGCTCCCCACTGAGCAAGGAGCCTGATGTAGGGCTTGATCCCTGGGATCATGACCTGAGCCGAAGGCAGCCACTTAACTGACTAAACCACCCAGGCACCCCCAGACTGTGCATTTTTGTACCAACTGGCTTATGACAGGGACTTTCTCAGATGGGGAAGGGATTATTTGCACTTGAGCTCTTTTTAGTTCTGAAAGAGTAGACATGAAACCAGAGTATCGGACACACAACAGGGCACTTTTGACCAAGACTATACCTGAGTGGATTATAAAAATATTCACAAAGAATAGTTATTTATATAATTTATGGAAAAAAGAGATTTCAAGCCAACTGTGTTCTTTTTCAATAAAGCATTGACTGTGGAGGAAGGACACGAATATGGTAAAAGTGAAAAACCAATTTCACCTGAGCTCAGAGCTTATTCCTCTAAGAAAAATATCCCATCATTATCTGAACTAGGCATTTCAAAAGTAGTGTAGACAAAGACGAGAGAAGCTGCTAGCATGAATTCCTATGAACATAACGAATGTGGGAACTTACTCTGCAATAGCACAACCCAGGCAGGAGTAAAACTTTTAAAATCTAATCAGTACGGGAAAACCTTCAGTCATAACAAACCTCATACGATCTCAAGGGATTAATAGTGGAGAGATTCCCATAAGTGTAATAAATGTAGCAAACGTCACTAGGGAAGAGAGCAGACAAGTCATACTGTAAAGAATTCCTGATGTTAACGGAAGCGAGAAGCTTTGGTGCCAGGAGTTAAAACTCCTTAGCCACCAAAATTCTGCAGAGCTCACAATCCTTACAAATGCAATGAATGTGGTAAAGGTTTCTTTAGTGAGTCACACTTTATTACACATCCGAAGAAAACCCTAGTAGATTTCTAGGGTTGCCATAACAAATGACCACAAACTGAGTGACTACCTAGCAATATATTTTCAACGTCTGTAGAATACAAGCTTGGCATCTATTGTGTTCGTTCTTTAGAATTGATCACATTTTCCTGATACTTTGTATATTGAGTCATTTTGAACTATATTTAGATATTGTGAATGTTACGTTGTGTTCTCAGTCCTGGTGCATGCCTCTTGAGATGTTGCTTTGATATTGCCTGTAGAAGGCAATAGACCTGGGTTGGGTCAGTCAGCCTATAGTTGAGAGCCTGTGTATCAGATCAAGTAGCTCTGTCCTTTTATATGTGTGCCATGTGTGCTCAGGAATTAGGCCGGGACACCTGCAGAGACCCACACAGAATTAGGACCCCTTTTGTGGTTCTCTCCTCTGGAATTCCCTCCCACACTCCCTGGTCCTCAAAGGCTCTTTTCCCGTATCCACTGGCCAGAGGGATGTGGTTTCTATTACTACTGCTGGGCCAACTCGGGAGAAAAAAACCCATGAGAGCCAAGAAATGGGAAACTCACCCCCGTGCATATATATCTTATTTCTTTTTCAAGTATTTTTGATCTTTGCTCCTGGTGTAAGTCTTATATTCATGTCTTTACCATTTTCATGCTTATATGACATATGTGGTTATTACATTTGAATTCTTAATTTCAGCAGACGTTAGGTTTATGAATGTTCTGAAAATTTAGATTTTTTTTCTTTCATCTATAGCTGATCTTACTCTCAGAACTATTTTATGAATGAATTATTATTTGCTTCCTTCTCGTTCTTGAGAAATAACTAGAGATGTATGTTCTGAATCGCACACATTTGTAAAATTTGAAGTCCAAACTGATCGGAAGGAAGACTTCCATTACCATCAGGTCCATATGAAAATTACAAAAATAAAGTGAAAACATTTTAAATTGAAATTTGGTGGAAAAGTTCCAGTTCTTCTGCGGTGACATCTGTTGCTTTTGCTAATTACAGCTGAAATCTTTGGGAAAAACATAAAAGACAACTATCCGAGAACTCTGAAAAGTGAACGAAAGCTGGCCAGTTATGGAGTGAACCAAAATGGGGGAGATGCATCCTGCTTGAGGGTGAGTTCCCCATTTCTTTTCTCTTGTGAGGTACTAATAGAAACCATAGCATTCTAGCCAGAGGAAACAGGGGAAGGAGACTTTGAGGGTTAGAAGGAAACTGTGACACAGGCTACAACTTGGACAAACCTTGAGGACACCGTGCTCGGTGAAATGAGCCAGTAACGAAAGGACGAATACTGAGTGATTCCACTTATCTGAGGTCCCTGGAGTCGTCAGATTCAGAGATAGAAAGTAGGCTGGTGGCTGCCAGGGGCTGGGGGGAGGGACATTGGGGAGTTATGTTTCGTGGGGACAGGGTTTCACCTACACAAGATGAAAAGGGTTCTGGAGATGGATGGTGGGGATAGTTACGGGAATGTGCTAATGCCACTAAATTATATACTTAACCATGGTTAAGATGGTAAATTTTATGCATTATATATTTTATACCAGCTTTTTCAACATCCGTGTGAACACAGGTTTGGCCTCCCTTGAATGTATCTATCTCTTAAAGTTGCATATTTCTCATATTTCTCATTCTTTTTTTTAATATTTCTCATTTTTTGTAAGGTGGGTAATTTTGCATTGTATCTTGGACTTACTGAATATTCTGCTGTGTTCTCAGTCGTACAGTGGAGAATGCATTCCCAAATTTCTTTTCTCTCTATTCTTTGGCACATGGTACCAGGGTAGTAAACATAGTAGCAATTTAAATAGATTCCATGTTATTGTCCTGAAAGGTTTTAACCAGAAGACTGGTGTCCACCCCTGAAAACTGTTTCTCCATAGAAGTTCAGGCATGCAAGTTTCTTTCAAGTAATCACTGGTATTTCATGAGGACCAAAGATAAGATTTATACTAGAGAGCTAGGTGATGGCCCTACTCAAGGAATATTTCCTGTGCAATGCAAGTATTTACTTAAATTCAAGCCTTAGAAGTATGAGGCATATAACATTGTAAAATGGGTCCAGACACATATTTTCATAGGTTTCTCTTCTATAAGTCAACAATGTAAGGCTCAGATATTTTCACAGGTACTTGACAATTTCTTCTGTTACGTTTAGTTGCTTTCAACATAAGATAGCATTTAAGAAGTCACATCCATGGTGGGCACTTGTAAAGCCTTTGGGAATTTTTGATTTTATAAAACAGAAATTCCTTGATAGCATTAGGAAAAGTTACTCTTTCTCTTTTCTTTATTCTATGCTCTCCACATCCATCTATTTATTTTTAAAATTCAACTAATTAACATATAGTGTATTATTAGTTTCAGAGGTAGAGTTTAATGATTCGCCAGTTGCATATAACACCGAGTGCTCCTTACGTCATGTGTCCCCCCTTAATGCCCAGCACCCAGTTATCCCATCACCTCACCACCTCCCCTCCAGCAGCCCTCAGTTTGTTTCCTATAGTTAAGAGGCTCTTATGGTTTGTATCCCTCTCTGATTTATTTTATTTTTCCCCTTCTTCTCCTATGATCCTCTGTTTTGTTTCTTAAATTTCACATATGAGTGAAATCATATGATAATCATCTTTCTCTGGTTGGCTTATTTCACTTAGCATAATACCCTCTAGTTTCATGTATGTCATTGCAAATGGTAAGATTTCATTTTTGATGGCCAGGTAATATTCCACTGTGTGTGTGTGTGTGTGTGTGTGTGTGTGTGTGTGTGTGTGTGTACGTACTAGTCTTTCTCCAAAGTATTGAACAAGTAAAGTGATACAGTTTTCTCTAATCACACCTTCAGCAAATTAGAGTTTACTCCTGTGATATGTCCGGAAGAAATAAACAGAAAAATACTAATCTAAGTTTCCAACTGTCTCTGAGTTTTCTGGGTCACGATGATATCATTAAGCACACAGGCCTAAGTGGTCTTCAGTGTAATTGTAGAAATTCTGCATTTATCCAAATCATGGATAATCATATGATAATATCATCAAGTGGGTCACCAATTAGCGAAGAATAGTAAGGTCATTTCATGGGATCCAGTGGTCACAAAGGAAATGGAGAGTATAATGGAAGGAAGAATCCCCTTGGCAGACCCCAATATAAGCTTGTGTGCTCTTGATTTTTCGAGTGGAACAGATTACAAAGTGAAGGGAAGGAAGGAAGGGCACATGCACTTTTTTGTGTGTGCCATGAGAAGAATAATGTACATCTACCAGTGTGTAAATGATGTATAAGTAATATGATCAATGTCAGCACTTACAAATGTGCCTTAGATTTATGAAAGAGCTTACTTTGGTTTGTCATTATATTTGTCAAATTCCACATCATTTTCATTGTTTGTCATCTATAAACTAAATTAAGCATACAAAAGGCACAACTGATCGTACACTGGGTTTGGGGCTATGGGTATTGCTATGGTAATTGCTTTTGTTCTACCTCATAAATTTTGGTATGTTGTATTTCTGTTTTCTTTTATCCTTTTTTTTATTTCTCATTTGAGTTCTTTTATGACCTAATAGTTGTTTAGTAATACGCGGTCTAAACTTCACATATTTATAGTTTTTCCAGTTTTCTTCTTCTAATTGGTTTCTAGTTTCATACAATTGTGATCAGAAAAGATGTTTGATAGGATTTCAATCTTCCTGAATTTATTGAGACTTGTTTTCTAGCCTCACATGATCTATCCTGGAGAGTGTTCCAGATGCACTTGAGAAGTATTCTGCTGCTTTTGGATGGAATGTTCTATATCTATACGTTAAATCCATCTGGTCCAATGTATCATTTAAGGCCAATGTTTCTATACTGACTTTCTGTCTGGATGATCTATCCATTGTATGTGGAATATTAAGGTCCCCTACAATTATTGTGTTGTCCCTTTCTCCCTTTAGGTCTATTAATATTTGCTTTATATATGTGGGTGCTCCTTTGTTGGATGCATATATATTTATAAATATTGTTTTGATGGATTGACACCTTTATCATTATGTAGTGCCCGTCTTTGTTATTTATTACAGTCTTTATTTTAAAGTCTGTTTTGGGAGAATCTGAGTGGCTCAGTCATTAAGCATCTGTCTTCTGCTCAGGTTATGATCCCAGGGTCTTGGGATTGAGCCCTGCATTGGGCTCCCTGCTCAGCAGGAAGCCTGCTTCTCCCTCTCCCACTCTCCTTGCTTATATCCCCTCTCTCATTGTCTCTCTGTCAAATAAATAAATAAAATCTTTAAAAAAAGTCTGTTTTGCCTCATATGAGTATAGTTACACGAGCTTTCTTTTCATTTATATTTGCATGGAATATCTTTTTTCATTCCTTCACTTTGAGTTGGTGTGTGTCCTTACTTCCAAAGTGAGTCCCTTATAGGCATATATACATATATCTTGTTTTCTTATCCATTTAGCCACTCTATGTCTTTTCATTGCAGAATTTAATACATTTACATGTAAAGAAATTATAGATAGGTATTTATTTATTGCCATTCTTTTGTTTTCTGGCTCTTTTTGTAGTTCTTCTCTATTCTCCTCCTCTTTGTCTTCCCTTGTGGTTTGATGAATTTCTTTAATATTACATTTAGATTCCTTCCTCATTATCTTTTGTGTATTTACTGTAAGTTTTTGTTTGTGGTTACTGTGAGGTTCACATATATCATCCTGTATATATGACTATATATTTTAAGTTGATAGCAACTTAAATTTGAACACATTCCAACACATTTCTTGTAGGGCTGATTTTAGCTTTTGCTTGTCTGGAAAACCCTTCATCTCTCTTTATATACTAAACGATAACCTTGCCAGGTAGAATATTCTTGGTTGGAAGTTTTGTTTTTTTTTTTCCTTTTAGTATAAGCTATGCTACTGTCTCCTGGCCTGCAAAGGTTCTGACAAAAATCAGCTGAAACCCTTATGGGTTTTCCCTTGAATGTAACAATTTGGTGTTTTCTTCCTGCCTTTTTTTTTTTTATTTTAGATTTTTTTTTTTTTAATTTGACAGAGAGAGTGAGCGTGTGTGCACAAGTAGGCAGAGCAGCAGGCAGAGGGAGAGGGAGAAGCAGGCTCTCCACGGAGCAGGGAGCCCGATGCAGGGCTTGATCCCAGGACCCTGGGATCACGACCTGAGCCGAAGGCAGCCGCTCAACTGACTGAGTCACCCAGGCGCCCCTTCTTCCTGCTTTTAAAATTCTCTCTTTAACTTCCGATATTTTAATTATAATTAAGTTAATGTCTTGGTGTGCCTTTTGGGGGTTCATCTTACTTGGAACTCTCTGGGCTTCTTGGGCCTTCCTTCTCTAGGTTAAGGAAGTTTTCAACCATTATTTCTTCAAGTAAGTTTTCTGCCTCTTCCTATCTCTTTTTCCTTTTTGGGACTTTTACAATGTGAATGTTATTCTGCTTGATATTGTTCCAGAGGTCCCTCAAGTTACCTTCAATTTTTAAATTTCTTTTTGTTTGTTTGTTTACTGCTCTTTTGCAGTGAGTTCCATTGCTTTGCTTTCCAGCTTACTAATCCATTCTTCTGCTTAATCTAGTTTGCTGTTGAACGGCTCTAAGGTATTTTTCACTTCAGTTATTGTATCTTCTCTTTGGTACTTTCTTATATTTTCCCTCTCTTGTTGAAGTTTTCACTGTGTTCATCCATTCTTCTCCCAAGTTAGGTGAGCATCTTTATGACCATTACTTTAAATTTGTTATCAGGTAGACCTCCTATCTTCATATAATTAAGGTCTTTTTCTGAGGTTTTGTCTTGCTCTTTCATTTGGAACTAATTTCTCTGTTTCCTCATTTTGCTTGACTGTTATTTGTTTCTATGTGTTAGGAACAATAGCTACTTCTCTAAGTCTTAATGAGTGGCCTTGTATAGGTAATGAAACTTCTCGTTCAACCTTACCCCAGCTCTTGGTTGTCTCTCAAACCTTTGTGACTGTCTAAACCACCTGATTTATTCTTGATATGTTCCCGTTATTGAGGGTGTGCTATGACCCATCGGTATTCTAAGAGGAGGAATCTCTTAGCACATAGTTTCAGGCTGACTAGGAGTCAGACTCTCAGGCAGTAGCTTTTAAAGTATGTAAATATATATAGCCCTTTGAGGCCAATAGACCTGTGTTATCTTCTTGTTGAGTATTAAGAGTTCTTGTATGTTTTGGTCACAAGTCCATTATTATATGTGTTATTTGAAAATGGTATGGTTTATTTTTTCATTCACTTAACAGTATCATTCAGAGATCAGAGGTTTTTAATTTTGGTAAAGTCTAATTTTTTTCTTCCATGAATTATGCTTTTGGTGTTGAATCTAAAACCTCATTGCCAAACACAAAGTCATCAGATTTTCCTGTGCTGTATTCCAGAATTTCTCTATTTTTTACTTATACATTTAGGTCTGTGGTCTATTTTGAATTAGCTTTTGTGAAGGTGTAAAGTCTGTGTCTAAATTAATTTTTGTCATATGAATATCCAGTTGTTCCTGTATCAAATTTTGGAAACATTATTCTTTCTCCACTGGATTGCCTTTGCTCCTTTGTCAAAAATCAGTTGACTGTATTTTTGTTGGTCTTGTTCTAGGTTCTCAATTCTTTCCCATGAATCTATTTGTTAGTTCTTTCACCATATCATCACGATTACTTAGCTTTATAGTAATATTTGAAATTGGATAGTGTCTGGCTTAATTCTTCTTCTACAGTATTTTTTATGTTTATTCTGGATCTTTTTAAAATTTCCAAATAAGATTTAGAATGAATTTGTCAATATCCACTCAGTATTTAGCTGAGATTTTTGATTGGGATGATTTTGAATGGAAAGATCAAGATCAAAGAATTAGCATCTTAACAATATTGAGTCTTCCTATCTGTTAACCTGGACTGTCTCTTCATTTATTGAGATCTTCCCTGATTTTTTTATCAGCATGTTGTAGAATTTCTTAAATAGATCCTGTATATATATTTGTTAGATTTATACTTAACTGTTCTTTCTTTTGTGCCAATGTAAATGGTAAAGTGGCTTTAATTTCAAATTTAATTGTTCATTGGTGATATATAGGAAAGCAGTTGGCTTTTGTCTATTAACCCTATATCCTGCAACTGGGTTTTAATAAGCTGTTAGTTATAGGAGTTTTTCATTGATGCAGTGGCATCTTCTACTTAAACATGTCATCTGCAAAGACAATGTAGTTTCTTTCTTTCTAATCTGTATACCTTGTATTGCCTTTCCATGTCTTTGTTATTTCATGTTATTGCATTAGTTAGGATTTCTGCATGATATTGAATGAAAGTTGTGAAAAGGGATATCTTACCTTATTCCTGAATGAAGAGGAAAGACATCTAGTTTCTCACCATCAAGTATGATGTTAGCTGTATGTGTTTTGTAGTTGCTGTTTATCAGAATACGAAAGTATCCCTTCACTGCTAGCTTGTTGATAGTTTTTATCATGAATGGGTATTAGATTTTGTCATATGCTTTTTCTGCATCAACTGACATAACTATATGATGTTTTCCTCTAGTCTGTTATGATGGATTGTGTTTATTGATTTTCAAAGTAAATAAACTTTGCCCACCTGGAATGAGTCCCACTTGGTCATGGTGTATAAATCTTTTTTACACATTGTTGGATTTGATTTGCTGATATTTTGGTGAAGATTTTTGCATCTATATTGATAAGAATATTGTTCTGTAGTTTCCTTTCTTATAATAACTTCATCTGGTTTTGGTATTAGGATAATTCTCCCTCATAGAATGAGTAAGAAAGTCTTCCCTCCGCTTTTATTTTCTGGAAGATATTGTGAAGAGTTTGTATATATTGGTAAAATTTCTACCTTAAATATTTGGTAGGATTCACCAGTTAAACCATCTAGGATTTTTCTTTTTTGTGGAACATTTTAGTTATTGATTCAATTTATTGAATAGATGTACACCCATTCAGATTATCTGTTTCTCTTTGTGTGGGTGTAAGTAGTTTATGTCTTTGAAGGAATTAGTCCTTTTCATTTCAAATTATCAAATTTATGAGTTTAGAGGTGTTCATAATATTCTTTTTATTACCCTTTTACATGCCTAGATCAGTAGTGATGACCTCTCTCTCTTTTATAGTAAGAGAGCTCTCAACTTTATTGATCATTTCAAACAACCAGATTTTGGTTCCATTGATTTTTTCTATTGATTTTATTTTTTCAATTTCATTGATTTATGCTCTAATTATTATTATACCTTACTTCTGCTTGCTTTTTTTTCTCCCCAAATATGTTTATTTTAATTTTTTTTAAAGATTTTATTTATTTATTTATTAGGAAAGAGAGAGTGAGAGAGAGCATGAGAAGGGAGAAGGTCAGAGTGAGAAGCGGACTCCCCATGGAGCTGGAAGCCCGATGTGGGACTCGATCCCGGGACTCTGGGATCATGACCTGAGCCGAAGGCAGTTGCTTAACCAACTGTGCCACCCAGGCGCCCCTGTTTATTTTAATTTTTCAGTGTTACAAGATTGATTGTTCATGCACCACACCCAGTGCTCCATGCAATACGTGCCCTTCTCAATACCCACTACTAGGCTCGCCCACCCCCCTACCCCCTCCCCTCCAAAACCCTCAGTTTGTTTCTCAGAGTCCA
>CM052799.1:49218439-49244252 GCA_028533885.1 Nasua narica | reverse complement strand
AAGCATTTGACAAAATTCAGCATCCGTTCCTGATTAAAACTCTTCAAAGTATAGGGATAGAAGGAACATTCCTCAACTTCATAAAATCTATCTATGAAAAGCCCACAGCAAATATCATTCTCAATGGGGAAAAGCTGACAGTCTTCCCTTTGAGATCAGGAACACGTCAAGGATGCCCACTCTCGCCACTCTTGTTCAACATAGTACTAGAAGTCCTAGCAACAGCAATCAGACAACAAAAAGAAATAAAAGGTATTCAGATTGGCAAAAAAGAAGTCAAACTCTTTCTTTGCAGATGATATGATACTTTATATGGAAAACCCAAGAGACTCCACCCCAAAACTTCTAGAACTCACAGCAATTCAGTAATGTGGCAGGATACAAAGTCAATGCACAGAAATCAGTTCTTTTCTTATACACTATTTTCCATATGAAAATATGGAAGGGGAATTGGTTCCATTTACTATAGAACCATAAGATACATATAGAACCATAAGATAAGACACCTGGGAATAAACCTAACCAAAGAGGTAAAGGATCTGTACTCGAGGAACTACAGAATACTTAGGAAAAAAATTGAAGAAGACACAAAAAGGTGGAAAAGCATTCCATGCTCATGGATCCGAAGAATAAACATTGTCAAAATGTCTATACTGCCCAGAGCAATCTATACTTTCAGTGCCATCCCGATCAAAATTCCACTGGTTTTTTTCAAAGGGCTGGAATAAACCATCCTAAAATTTGTATGGAACCAGAAAAGACCCTGAATTGCTAAGGAAATGTTGAAAAAGAAAAACAAAGCTGGGGCATCACATTGCCTGATTTCAAACTTTACTACAAAGCTGTGATCACCAAGACAGCATGGTACTGGCACAAAAACAGACACATAGACCAGTGGAAAAGAATAGAGAGCCCAGAGATGGACCCACAACTCTATGGTCAAATCATCTTTGACAAAACAGGCAAAAATATCTAGTGGAAAAAAGACAGTCTCTTCAATAAATAAATGGTGCTGGGAAAACTGGACAGCTATATGTAGAAGAATGAAACTTGACCCTTCTCTTACACCATACACAAAGATAAACTCGAAATAGATAAAAATCCTCAATGTGAGGCAGGAATCTATCAAAACCTTAGAGAAAAACATAGGCAGTAACCTCTTTGACATCAGCCACAGGAACTTCTTTCAGGACATGTCTCCAAAGGCAAAGGAAACAAAAGCGAAAATGAACTTTTGGGACTTCATCAAGATAAAAAGCTTCTGCAGAGCAAAGGAAACAGTCAACAAAACAGGCAACCCACAAAATGGGAGAAGATATTTCCAAATGACACTGCAGACAAAGGTTTGATATCTAAGATTTATAAAGAACTCCTCAAATTTAACAATCAAAAAACAGATAATCACGTCAAAAAATGGGCAGAAAGACATGGACACTTCTCCAAAGAAGACATACAAATGGCTAACAGACAACAGACACATGAAAAAATGTTCATCATCTTTAGCCATCAGAGAGATTCAAATCAAAACCACACTGAGTTACCACCTTACACCAGTTAGAATGGCCAAAATCAACAAGACAGTAAACAACAAATGCTGGAGAGGATATGGAGAAAGGGAAACCGTCCTCCACTGTTGGTGGGAATGCAAGTTGATGCAGCCCCTTTGGAAAACAGTGTGGAGATTCCTGAAGAAATTAAAAATAGAGCTACCCTATGACCCTGCAATTGCACTACTGGGTATTTACCTCAAAGTTGCAGATGTAGTACAAAGAAGGGCCACATGTACCCCAATGTTCATAGCAGCAATGGCCACAATTGCCAAACTGTGGAAAGAGCCAAGATGCCCTTCAACAGACGAATGGATAAAGAAGATACGGTCCATCTATACAATGGAATATTATGCCTCCATCAGAAAGGATGAGTACCCAACTTTTGTATCAACATGGATGGGACTAGAAGAGATTATGCAGAGTGAAATAAGTCAAGCAGAGAGAATCTGTTATCATATGGTTTCACTTATATTTGGAACATAACAAGGAACATGGAGGACATTGGGAGAAGGAAAGGGGGGTGATGAACCATGAGAGACTGTGGCCTCTGAGAAACAAACTGAGGGTTTTGGAGGGGAGGGGAGTAGTGGGGGGGGGCTGGGTGAACCTAATGGTTGGTATTGAGGAGGGCACGTATTGCGTGGAGCACTGGGTGTGATACATGAACAATGAATCTTGGAACACTGAAAAAATATAATTAATTACAAAAAAAAAAGAAGTGGTGTGTTTTTTAGGGGTGCTGGGGTGGCTCTGTCAGTTAAACGTTCAACTCTTTTTTTTAGTCATGGGATCAAGCTCCATATTAGGCTCTGTGCTCGATGGGGAGTCTACTTGAGATTCTGTCTCCCTCTGCCCCTCCCCCTCAACTCTCTGTCTCTGTCTCTCTCTTTCTAAAGGAAATAAATAAATATTAAAAGAAAAAAGAATTGTGTTATTTAATCTCCAAGAATTTGGGGATTTCCCACTATCTTTCTGCTATTGGTTTCTAGTTTAATTACATTGGAGCTCTGGAGCATATACTGTATGATGTCTCTTGTTTAAAATTGGTTAAGATGTGTTTGAGGTCCTAGGATGTGGTCTACCTTGGTGAATGATCCATGTGAACTTGAGAAAAATGTATACTTTGCCCTCGTTTAATAAAGTAGTGCCTAGATATCAATTATATCTGGTTGATTGTTGATGCTAGTGAGTTTAACTGTGTCCTTACTTATTTTTTGCCTGCTGAATTTATCCATTACTGACTGAAGGGTACTGAAATCTCCAACTGTAACAGTAGATTCATGTGTTTCTCCTTGCAGTTCAATCAGTTTTGGATCATGTACATTGATGCTGTGTTGTTAACTTCATATACATTAAGGATCATTATGTCTTCTTGGAGTATTTTATGATATCAACCAAGTCAAAGTGATTAATGTGTCCTTAAAAACTTTGCTTTTCTTGCTCATTTTTTGGTTTTAAATAATTGTATGAATTTTGATTAAAAACTTTAAAAATCCATGATTGTGGATTTGTCAGTTTCTTCCTTTTGTGTTATCATTATTTCCTTATGTGGTTTAGAGTTCTGTGAATAGTTGTACACATAGTATATTGTGTCTTCTCGAATAATTTTAACCCTTTTATCATTATAAAATACTCCCACCTTATCTGCAAACAGAATAGACATCTCAGACATATCATGCTTACTATTTGTAAGGTGTCTTTTTTCCAGGTAGCAGCCAATTTTTAAGGGACTACCATTTTTTTTTGATGCAGTTTCAAAAACAATGAACACTGAAAAGGCCATAAAAATGCTCCTCCATTTCCCATGACATATCCGTATTTTTTTAAAAATATTTTTATTTATTTATTTGACAGATAGAAAGAGTGAGCACAAGCAAACACAAGCAGGGAGAGACAGAGGGAGAGAGGGAGAAACAGGCTCCCCACTGAGCATGGAGCCCTACTCAGGGCTTGATCCCAGGACCCTGGGATCATGACATAGGTGGAAGGCAGATGCTTAACTGACTAAGCCACGCAGGTGCCCCCTGACATATCTGTGTGGTAACAAATTTTGTCCATATACTTTAGCCATGATACTATTTCATAAAGATTGCACAGAGTAACATAAATAGAAATCCAATGCTTTCCTCTTAAGTTAGACATTAAAGAGATTGGCAAATATGTAAAATCAGGCCATCTGCTCAGTAGATTTGTTTTCTGTTTGGAAAAATATATCTATATCTATTAAAATACCTTCTTTTTAGATTTTATTTTTAAATTTTACTTATTTATTTTTATTTTTAATTTTTATTATGTTCAGTTTGCCAGCACTATAGTACGTCATTAGGTTTTTTTTATTATGTTATGTCACCAAATAGTACATCATTAGTTTTTGATGTAGTGTTCTATAATTATTTGCATATAACACGCAGTGCTCCATGCAATACATGCCCTCCTTAATATCTATCACCAGGTTAACCCATCCCCCCCACCCTCCCCTCTAAAACCCTCAGTTTGTTTCTCGGAGTCCATAGTATCTCATTGTTCATCTCCCCCTTTCAATTTCCCCCCCTTCATTTTTCCTTTCCTTCTCCTAATGTCTTCTATGTTATTCCTTACGTTCCACAAATAAGTGAAACCATGTGATAATCAACTTCATCTGCTTTACTTATTTCACTTAGCATAATACCCTCCAGTTCTATCCATGTCTATGCAAGTGGTAGGTATTCATCCTTTCTGATGGCTAAGTAATATTCCATTGTATATATGAACCATATCTTCTTTATCCATTCATCTGTTGAAGGACATCTTGGCTCTTTCCATAGTTTTGCTATTGTGGATATTGCTGCTATGAACATTAGGGTGCATGTGCTCCTCTTTTCACTACATCTGTATCTTTGGGGTAAATACCAGGTTAGTGTGATTGCTGGGTCATAGGGTAGCTCTATTTTCAACGTTTTGAGGAACCCTCACACTTGTTTCCAGAGTGGCTGCACCAGCTTCCATTCCCACCAACAGTATAAGAGGATTCCCCTTTCTCCACATCCTTGCCAACATTTGTTCCCTGTCTTAATTTTAGCCATTAGCCAGTGAGGTGGTATCTCATTGTGGGTTTGATTTGTATTTCCCTGATGGCTAGAGATGTGGAACATTTTTTCATGTGTCTGTTGGCCATTTGTATGTCTACTTTGGAGAAGTATCTGTTCATATCTCCTGTCCATTTCTTGACTGGATTATTTGTTTTGGGGGTGTTGAGGTTGGTAAGTTCTTTATAGATCTTGGATACCTGCTCTTTATCCCTCAGCAAAGAAGTCAAACTCACTTTTCACAGGTGACATAATACTTTATGTGGGAAAACCAAGACTCCACCCCAAAATTGCTGGAACTCATACAGCAGTTCAGCAACGTGGCAGGATACAAGATCAATGCACAGAAATCAGTTACATTTCTATACACTAACAATGTGACTGAAGAAAGAGAAATTAAGGAGTCAATCTCTTAATTCACCAAATCCCTTACATTTCACCAAAAACCATAAGATAACTAGGAATAAACCTAACCAAAGAAGTGAAATCTGAAAAAAAAAAGTAAAATCTGTACTCTAGAAAATACTTATGAAAGAAATTGAGGAAGATACAAAGAGATGGAAAAACTTTCCATGCTCATGGATTGGAAGAATAAACATTGTTAAAAAGTCTATGCTGCCCAGAGCAATCTACATATTCAGTGTAATCCCTTTCAAAATGCCATCGACATTTTTTACAGAGCTGAAACAAACAATCCTAAAATTTGTATGGAAGTACGAATAATACAGAAAAATACCCTGAATAGCCAGGGGAATGCTGAAATAGGAAACCAAAACCGGAGGCATCACAATTCTGGACTTCAAGCTGTATTACAAAGCTGTGATTCATTAAGACAGCATGGTACTGATGCAAAAACAGACACATAGACCAATGGAACAGAATAGAGAGCCCACAAATGGACCCTCAATTCTATGCTCAATTAATATTCAAATAAAGAATATCCAGTGGAAAAAAGACAGTCTCTTCAATAAATGGTGCTGGGAAAATTGGACAGCCACATGCAGAAGCATGAAATTGGACCATTCTCTTACACCATACCCAAAGATAAACTCAAAATGGATGAAGGACCTAAATATGAGACAGGAATCCATCAAAATCCTAGAGGAGAACACAGGCAGTGACCTCTTCGACCTTGGCCACAGCAACTTCTTGCAAGACACATCTCTAAAGGCAGGGGAAACAAAAGCAAAAATGAACTATTGCTGAACAATTAGTCTTGTAACACTGAAAAAATAGAAGTATTTGGGGAAAAAATGAACTATTGGGACTTCATCAAGATAAAAAGCTTCTGCAAGGGAAGGGAAACAGTCAACAAAACTAAAAAGCAACCTACAGAATGGGAGAAGATATTTGCAAATGACATATTAAAATACCCTTTTGTTGTTATTGCTTTATTTTTTATTATTATTGTCATACGCAGCAAAAGAATCATTGAACACTACATCAAAAACTAATGATGTACTATATGTTGGCTACCTGAACATAATTAAAAAATACCTTCTAACTAAAGTAATATTTTCTAAATTTTTTTATTGTTTAGTGAACTAATATAAAATGGTTTTAGAACTACTCAGTTTAATATCTAGTGATTTTTAACATAACCCACACGAACAAAAGCTCTTTGGTCTCATTAATAAGTATTAATGTGGAAAGGGTTCTTATGACCAAAATGTTTGGAAACTACAACTCTAGGGGTTATAATATGTATTCTTAAACTATCCCTTATTCTAAGTTAATATTTAATGTAAATGTTTTACATTATATATGTATATATAATGTAAAACTTTTGTATTACACTTCCTTTTGCCACATTTCTGTCCTTCATCCTATATTTCAGTTCTACAAATGTTATACATGCCACGATGTATTATTATTCTTTTTGCTTTAGTCATTTGACTTTTTAAGAAATTAGGAAAAGAGGAAAAACAAGTTTTTGGTACTTTTTTCATATATCTATGATTTTTTATTATTAGTTTCTTTCTTTAGATCATTTTTTCAATCATTTATTCCTTCTCTGCACTGTGAAGAATCTTCTGTTATATATTTTATTCATTTCTGCTGGTGATTAATGCTCTCAGCTTTTCTGTATCTGAAAAATATCATTAATGTTCTCATTATTAAATATTATTTTCATTGGATATAGAAATCTGTAGAAAAAATTTCTTTAGCTTCTCAGATATTGGTTACTGTCTTCTGGTTGCATTATTTCTGATAGTAAATTCTCTTTCCTTCTTATAATTTTTTATCTATTGTAATGTGTCTCCCTTTTTGACTTGTTTTAAGATTTTCTCTTTGTTTTGACATAATTCTACTGTAATGTGCTGAGGTCTCATTTTCTTTGTGTTTTTCTTAGAGTTTGTTCAGATTCCAAGTCTATATATTTTATCAGGTTTGGAAAAACTTTGGCCATTATTTTCTTCTAATATTCCCCCTGCATTTTCTTTCTTTTTCTTCTTTTTCTTTTTTTGCTTCAAGTTTTCATTTAAATTCTAGTTAGTTAGCATTTAGTGTAATATTGGTTACAGGAGTAGAATTTAGTGATTCATTATTTACATATAACACCCAGTGCTTATGATAACAGGGCCCTCCTTAATATTTATCACCCAACTAGTCCATCCCTGACCCACCTCCCTCCAGTAGCCCTCAGTTTGTTCTCTATAGTTAAGAGTCTCTCATGGTTTGCCTCCCTCTTTTTTTTTTCCTCCTTTTCCCTATGTTCATCTGTTTTGTTTCTTAAATCCCACATATTAGTGAAATCATATGGTATATGCTTTTCTCTAATTTTGCTTAGCATAATACACTCTAGCTCCATCTATGTCATTGCAAATGGCAAGATTTCATTCTCTTTGATGTCTAAGTAATATTCCATTATATTTCTATATAAAGTCTACAAATATATATTAAATACATATATATTTATATATATTATATATAATTATATATATTATATATATATATTTAATAACATGTACCTGGTGTGTGTATATATATTCACATCTTTTTTAAAGATTATTTATTTATTTATTTATTTTTATTTATCTGAGAGAGAGCAAGAGAGAACACAGAAAGAGAGGGAGAAGCAAACTCTTCACCAAGCACCAACCAGAGAGCCCAACATGGGGCCTGATTCCAGGACCCCAAGATCATGACCTGAGCTGAAGGCAGATGCCTAACCAACTGAACTACCCAGGAACCCCACCACATCTTCTTTATCCATTCATTGTTCAATGGACATTTCAGCTCTTTCCATAATTTGACTATTGTTAAAATGTCTATACAACCCAAAGCAATCTACACATTTAACGCAATCCCTATCAAAATATACCAGTATTTTTCACAGAGCTGGAATAAGCAATCCTGAAATTTGTATGGAACCACAAAAGACCACAAATAGCCAAAGCAATCTTAAAAAAGGAAAGGACAGCTGGAGGTATCACAGTTCCGGACTTCAAGCTATAGTACAAGGCTGTAGTCATCCTCCCTCTTTTTTCTACTTGAAACTACATATTTTTAAGTGCTTCTTATCCAACTTATGCTTGTTTATTTTTTTTTTTTGCTTTTTCAATTAATTTAATTTTATTTTTTCAGTGTTCCCAGCTTGTTTAATTTTTAAAAACTTTTTTGCATGAATTTGGATGTCTATTAACTTGTTTTGAAATTCCTTGAAACTTTTTTCTGCAGTATCCAAACCTCCATTAAGCTTATGCATCTGAAATTTTATATTGTAGATATGATATATTTTAGTTCCTGACTATCTATTTCATTCCTTTTAGGTTTCCATTTCTTTCCAGAAATAATTTGTCTTTCATCCATTCTATCTGTTTTAACCCTTAATATATTGGTAATAGTTGTTTTAAAGTACTATCTCCTAATTCCAATACCTGGAACATCTGTGGGTCTGCTTCTAGTGATTGTATTTTCTTTTGATTTTGAGTCACAGGGTCCCACAGGTAATTCCAATACCTGGAACATCTGTGGGTCTGCTTCTAGTGATTGTATTTTCTTTTGATTTTGAGTCACAGGGTCCCATTTTGTCACATGTCTTATAATTTTTTATATAATTTTGTATAAACTACATTTGATACTGAAGCGTAATTTTATCTTTTTATTTCAGAGAAAGTGCACATATTTACTTCCATTAGTTAGGATGAGGGTTGGATTATTCAACTTCCTCATCAAGTTTAATTAAGATGGGCTATGCTTCAGCTTTAATTATGTTCAATATGCCTGTGATTACCTCAGTTATAAACCTCCAGGTCTGCCTCTATTTTTCTATTTTTTATTTTCTTTTATAAACTCATTTTTTAAGTTGACTCACAGTGTGAAACATAGAACTACAATTTTGGAAATCATGAATTGCATGACCGCTAATACGCAGAATCTACAGCTGCATCTCAGAATTAGCCTAGGGTTGAGGATGCCCATCACACACGATAGAAAGAGGATACTCAGAGCCACTGTGAACTCGTAGGAGATGCCAGGAATCTCTCACCCCAGAGAGTGGCATTACAAAGAATGAAATGAGATTGTACTAATTTGACCTTAGGATAAAAATGAAAGAACTGGTATTTTCTACCATGATTGTGACTCTTCTGATCCTTCCATGCAGATATGGCAAGGGAGTTTATAGATAAGTTTTGAGTACAGATCTTCCCAGATCATTATGTTCCAGGAGAAAAAAAAGTATGATTAAGAGACAGGTAAAACGCTTTGCTGGGGACTCCATGGTTCTGTTCTCCCAAGCCAGATCTTGTCACCATTATGTAGATGCTAAAATTATGAGCCTACAGAGATGAGGTAATGATATTCTTTCTTTTCAACTATGCAGATTTTTCTCACATGCACCCCACATGTCCATCTGGGTAAGTGCCTCTTTTTTCCACAGACAGAATCAGTGCATGGGCAGGATACTTGGAAGGCTGGAGAAAGAGGCAAATTTGGTCTTAACAGTAAGATTTTTTGGTAGCCTCAGTTCTTTTTTTATATATAATTTATTTTTTATTAACATATAATGTAGGTAGCCTCAGTTCTAATCAACTCCCATAGCTCAGAAGATTGTTTTCTCTATAACAGAATGAGGAAATACTCTTGTAAGTATGTTTTGTCCTTTAATTTGGTGACTCATAAAAATAGTCAACTTTTTCATTTAAAATACTGAATTAATTAATTTCAGGTATGCATATATTTTTCTGAATGAAGTTACTTTTATTTACTTGCCATTTCAATTCTCAAGATACTACATTTTGTTATTTTAGAGCAGAACATTACTAATTTATATTCCTCATAAGGGGATAAATTTTAGCTCTGGGTTTTCATTAAAAATACTGTTTTGCTCTTGTCTTCATAAACCAATTAGAACTATTCTTTAATAACCCTCTAATTTGGGTTATTAAAAAATAATGTAAATCTTAAGAAGAAAGTGAGGTTCTTTGTTTAAAACATTTTATCAAGAGAGTTTAACCTCACATTCCTTCAAAATATTTACCAGTATTTTCTCATGAAGATCTTTCTTGTCCCAGTTTTAATTTCATGAATTTCAAATTAATGTTGACAGAACTTAATTATGTGCTCTTGCAGTTAGGAAACTTCACATCAGAGGACAGTGAAAATAAGGCTGCAGTTACACAAAAAAATTAAAGAAAACACAGTGATGATGATAGAAACATCCCCTGCCTGTCTGCGGAAGACCTAAGCATATAATCTTGCAGTATTTGGTGGAGAGAAAGACTGTTTTGTCTATTTATCTCTTCTCCATATATTATTCATTTTAAAAATACCCCTTCCTTTTATTGAGCATATGCCGGAACCCGTTTCATTAAGAGGAAAATTTGGAACAGAATATTTTCATCTGCCCTGATCTCTATGCTTGGGTTTTAACATTTTTTCTAAATTATATCTTATCATGAATTTATTATGACATAAATGGGAACTAATCTCCTTTTTCATTACTAAAATACAAACAATATGATGTTAAGTTAAAGAGGAAAAAAGTAAGACTACTTTTATGTCATTAATGGGTAGATCATGGAAACCAATTCTCATGTAAGGCTGTTTGGGTTTCCCAGTAATGACTGCTTCGAATTCATGATAAAGCACCTCTGGGATTTTCCTGTTTCTTTACTTTGGAATAATAATTACTGTTCTCTTGATTTTTCTCAAAATAGATGTAAAAATATTGATACTATAAATACCCATGTGTCAGGGACCACCCTGAGCTGAACTTTGCAATCCTTGAAATTTGCAAAAGCAATGGATAATTTTCACCCATGTTTTTTTTGGAAATTGCTGCTATTCATGTATTCAAATATTCTTCAAATACCCATTTTCATTCCCTTGCAGTTGGTATATTTCACCAATGCTCTGTACGCCGACATTTAGTTGGTGATGTTGTTGCCTTCCCTGACCGTGCCAGCTATTTCTCCATAGTTCTTTCCCTGGTCCATATGCCACAAGGTAGAGAATGTTGTCAATAAATCCAGAGCCCAGACCCACATGTGTGGTGCATTGTCAGTCTCACCTCCCAGATCCTTTTTTTCCCCCTTTATACTTTAATTTCTAGAAGAGGATTGTAATGATGACAGTGAAGGTGAAATTGACCTATATGATAATAATAACAAACCAAAATATGCCCTTTCATGTACATAAAGAAGGCACATTGTAAGTATTAAAGATAAATCGTATTACTTATACATTATCTCCATCCTAAGAAATATGCATCTTTATGCTCATGTTGTACAGTGAAAACAGATGTGTTCATCCTTCCTTCCTTCCCTCTATAATCTGGCCCACGAGGTCATAATGTCCAAATTTGCACTGGGGTCTGGCAAAGAGTTTTCCTCCTTTACTACATTCTCCACTTCTCTACCATTGGCTTGAGTGCAGAGACCTTAGCATTCTTCACTAGTTTACAGCCCATTTGATAATATTGTGTGTCATGATTATTCATGATGTAGATAATTGCAGAATGACACAGTGTCTAAAGTAATTGCTTTCTTGATCAAATTTTTTTAGTAATATATAATGTATTATTTGCTTCGGGGGTACAGGTCTGTGAATCATCAGTCTTACACAAATCACAGCACTCACCATGGCACATACCCTTCCCAGTGTCCATCACCCAGCCACCCTATCTCTCCCCCTCACCCCCCAAGAACCCTCAATTTGTTTCCTGAGATTAAGAGTCTCTTATGGTTTGTCTCCTTCCCTGGTCCCATCTTGTTTTCTTTTTTCCCTCCCCACCCCCCATGGCCCCCCAGCCTGCCTCTCAAAGTCATCATAACAGAGAGATCATATGATAATTGTTTTTCTCTGATTGACTTGTTTCACTTAGCATAATACCCTCTAGTTCTATCCACATCATTGCAAATGGCGAGATTTCGGTGTTTTTTGATGGCTGCATAGTATTACAGTGTGTGTGTGTGTGTGTGTGTGTGTGTGTGTGTGTGTGTACACACACATATATATACCATATCTTCTTTATTCATTCATCCATTGATGGACATCTAGGTTCTTTCCATAGTTTGGCTATTGTGGACATTACTGCTATAAACATTGGGGTGCCTGTGCCCCTTCAGACCACTTCATTTGTATTTTTAGTGTAAATACCCAGTAGTGTGTTTGCTGGGTCATAGGGTAGCTCTATTTTCAACTTTTTGAGGAACCTCCATACTGTTTTCCAAGCTGGTGGGAATGCACCAGCTTGCATTCCCACCAACAGTGTAGGAGGGTTGCCCCTTCTCTCCATCCTTGCCAACACCTGTCATTTACTGACTGGTTAATTTTAGCCATTCTGACTGGTGTGAGGTGGTATCTCACTGTGGTTTTGATTTGTATTTCTCCAATGCTGAGTGATGTTGAGCACTTTTTCATGTGACTGTTGGCTATTTGGATGTTGTCTTTGCAGAAATGTCTGTTCATGTCTTCTGCCCATTTCTTCATTGGATTATTTGTTCTTTGGGTGTTGAGTTTGATAACTTCTTTGTAGATTTTGGATACTAGCCCTTCATCTGATATGTCATTTGCAAATATCTTCTTCAATTCTGTTGGTTGTCTTTTGGTTTTGTTGATTGTTTTCTTTGCTGTGCAAAAGCTTTTGATCTTGATGAAGTCCCAATAGTTCATTTTTGCCCTTGCTTCCCCTGCCTTTAGCGATGTTTCTAGGAAGAAGTTACTGCAGCTGAGGTCGAAGAGGTTGCTGCCTGTGTTGTCCTCAAGGATTTTGTTGGATTCCTGTCTCACATTGAGGTCTTTTATCCATTTGGAGTCTATTTTTGTGTGTGGTGCAAGGAAATGGTCTGGTTTCATTCTTCTGCATGTGGCTGTCCAATTTTCCCAACACCCTTTGTTGAAGAAACTGTCTTGTTCTCATTGAACATTCTTTTCTGCTTTGTCGAAGATTAGTTGACCACAGAGTTGAGGGTCCATTTCTGGGCTCTCTATTCAGTTCCATTGATCTATGTGTCTGTTTTTGTGCCAGTACCACACTGTCTTGATGATGACAGCTTTGTAATAGAACTTGAAGTCTGGAATTGTGATGCCGCCGACTTTGGTTTTCTTTTTCAACATTCCTCTGGCTGTTTGGGGTCTTTTCTGGTTCTGTATAAATTTTAGGATTATTCGTTCCATTTCTTTGAAAAAAAATTGATAGTATTTTGATAGGGAGTGCATTAAATGTGTAGATTGCTTTAGGTAGCATAGATATTTACACAATATTTGTTCTTCTAATCCATGGGCATGAAACGTTTTTCCATTTCTTTGTGTCTTCCTCAGTTTCTTTCATGAGTACTTCATAGTTTTCTGAGTAGAGATGTTTGCCTCTTTGGTTAGGTTTATTCCTAGGTATCTTTTGGTTTTGGGTGCAATTGTAAATGGGACTAACTCCTTAATTTCTCTTTCTTCTGTCTTTCTGCTGGTGTATGGAAATGCAACTGATTTCTGTGCATTGATTTTCTATCCTGACACTCGACTGAATTCCTGTATGAGTTCCCACAGTTTTGGAGTATAGTCTTTTGGATTTTCCACATAAAGTATCATATCTTGATCAAGTTTTTAAGGGGAATCTTAGCTGTATTACCTTTCTCTTGAGCAAACCTCAGCCTTCACTATTAGTTCTAACTGCTCTTGGTGATAATTTTTCCAAATGAATGTTCATATTTTGCTTTGACATTTATTACTCCATTTTTGTTTTGTTTTGTTTGCTTCTTTCTTTTATTTTGATTTCCTGATTTGCCTACTTAGCTTTTCTTTCCTCTTTCATGGTGTGATCTCTTAGAGTATGACCTGTTTCAGAATTTTCTTTCATGTTATTTTCCCTGTGACTTATGTCATTATGACCAGAACTTCAAGTCACTTTGAAGACACCTATTTTTCTCTGGTTTTAAAATGAGATTTTTGTGCTTGATACGTTAGTCAAGCCAGACACCATCTTAGCACCAACCACTTCTAAGAACCTTATTTGAGGAGGGTCTCTTAGTCAGCCGACTGATGGCTGAATTGATATTCTGCACCCAGCTCTCCTACTAAACAGTGATGTGTGAGTCAAGTGATGAGCGTGATCAAGGGCAGTTGTAAGAGGACATTCTAACAGAATTTCTTTTAGTTTGTTTTTATGAAATGCTCATATTCTCCAAGAATGTTTTCTAATAAAGCACAGAAATAGGTAAATACCTTTCTTTATACTTATAACTGACGTACAAATAAAGGACATAGATATTTGGAGTGTGTGCTTCGCTGATACAGTTGTGTATGATCCAGGAAGTTTGGATACACTTGGATAATTAGAGTTATAAGTCTTTTGTCTTCTGGTACTTCATGTGAGCTAATATAAGTGGGTATTTGTGAATGCATTAAATTGTGTTGCTTTCCCTGATCAATACTCTGGAGGAAGGGGATCAAATTCCTACTGTGGAATTCTCTTATAGAAAAAGAATATTTTTCCAGTGGTTTTAGATAATGACCCACAGATATCATGATATCCGAAATGTCGATGTAAATTCATGGCATATGCACACTCCTGCCTTTCCTTAAACATTTTTTCAAGTTTTTATTTAAATTCCAGTTAACATACAGTGTAATCTTAGTTTTAGTTGTAGAATTAAGGATTCATTACTTACATACAACACCCAGTCCTCATCATAATTTAAGAAACAAAACAAATGAGCAAAGGGGGAAAAGAGAGAGAGGCAAACCAGAAAATGGATTCTTAACTATAGAGAACATACTTATGGTTATCAGGGAGGTGGTAGGTAGGAGGATGGGTTAAATAGGTGTTGGGGATTAAGGAGTGCATTTGTTGGGATGAGTACTGGGTGTTGTATGGAAGTGTTGAATCACTATATTGTATACTTTAAGCTAATATTACAGTGTATGTTAACTAAGTGGAATTTAAATAAAAACTTGAAGCTAGAGAAAATAATAAAGGATTGACTAGAATAGAATATTCTTTTTCCCTTCTCCATCTTGGAAGAAGGAGATCTTGGATCTACTTGGTTGTGGTGAATAATCCTTTTAATGTACTGTTGGATCCTATTGGCTGGTATCTTGGTGAGAATTTTCACATTCTCCTTTTTGATGGGGTCTTTGTCTAATTTGGGGATCAAGGTAATGCTGGCCTCATAGAAAGGAAGTTTTCCTTCCTTTTCTATTTTTTTGGAACAGCTTCAGAAGAATAGTATTAACTCTTCTTTAAATGTTTGGTAGAATTCCCCTGGGAAGCCATCTGACCCTGGACTCTTGTTTGTTGGGAGGTTTTTGATTACTACTTCAGTTTCCTTCCTGGTTATGGGTCTGTTCAGGTTTTCTATTTCTTCCTCTTTCAGTTTTGGTAGTTTGTACGTCTGCAGATTGTGTAATTTGTTGGCATATAGTTGCTCATAATATGTTTTTATAATTATTTGTGTTTCTTTGTTGTGGGTCATGATCTTTCCTCTTTCATTCATGATTTTATTTGTTTGGGTCCTTTCTTTTTTCTTTTTGGTAAGTCTGGCCCAGGGTTTATCAATCTTATTAATTCTTTCAAGGAACAAGCTCCTAATTTCATTGATCTGTTCTACTGTCTTTTTGGTTTCTATTTCATTGATCTCAGCTCCAAACTTTATTAATTCTCTTATGCTGGGTTTAGGCTTTAGTTGCTCTTCTTTTTCTAGCTCCTCTAGGTGTAAGGTTAGGTTGTATATTTGAGACCTTTCTTGTTTCCGGAGAAAGCTTTCTATTGCTATACACTTACTTCCCTCTTAGGACTGCCTTTGCTGCATCCCAAAGATTTTGAACAGTTGTGTTTTCATTTTAATTTGTTTCCATGAATTTTTTAAATTCTTCTTTAATTTCCAGTTGACCCATTCATTCCTTAGTAGGATGCTCTTTAGCTTCAATGTATTTGAGTTCTTTCCAAATTTCCTCTTGTGATTGAGTTCAAGTTTCAAAGCATTGTGATCTGATAATATGCAGGGAATGATCCCAGTCTTTTGGTGCCAATAGAGATCTGATTTGTGACCCAGTATGTGATCTAGTCTGGAAGCTACAGCCCTGGAACCAAAAGCAAAAGCTCAGGATCTCACTTCTCAGTGCACCCTCAGGGAAAGGCAGTCAATCATTCCTGTCTCCCTGGTGTCTGTTTGCATTCTGTGCTTACCCAGCTTGTGACTAAGTGTTTCGATCTCAGGCACATAACCCTGTTTCAAGTCTCCAAACCCGGAAGACTCCAGGGACATGCACCTGGACTGTTCTTTCTGCGGGAGGAAGGAGGTGGTCTCACCGCTCTACCACTGGCTGGGCCCCTGCTCAGAGAGCAGTCATTCAATTGTGCTATGGTTTGTGGTTTATGGCAACCTGCGCTGAGAGCCCACTCCTGGGGTCACGGATTGCAGCTGGCTTCCCTGGCCCGATACCTGGGAATTCTGCTGCACTCGGGCACCCTCGGTCTTCCTATGACTCTGAGACCACACTGTCCCACCCAGGATTCTGCCTGCTTTGCCACCTGAACACCTTTCAGGCAGGGACATCCCTGACCAAGCAGACTTCTGTAAGTTCTGATTTTGTGCTCTGCTTCTGTATCACTTTCCAGTAGCTGGCTATGGAGGCTCCCTCCCCGCCATGGTCTATCTTCCCATATATTGCCTCGGATTCACTTTTCCATACCTCCTACCTTGCAGAAAGTGGGCACTTTTCTATCTGTAGGATTGCAGCTATTCTTTTCTTAGATCTCTGGTTGAGTTCATAGGTGTTCAGAATGATTTGATAGATATCTACCCGAATTCCTGGGACCAGACAAAACTAAGGTCTCCTACTCGTCCACCATCTTGGACCACTCTTCCATAATTCTGTCTTCTATTATCACTTATTCGTTTATGTGCTTCTTCCATCCCTGTGGTCATTGTATCCAGGGGGTTTTAACCTCAGTTACTGTATTTTTCATTTCAGCCTGATTGGTTTTAAGCTCTTTTATCTCTGCAGTAAGGGACTCCCTGGTGTCTGCTATGCTTTTCTCAAGCCCAGCTAGTATCTCTATGATTGTTGCTTTTACATTCTGGATCAAGCATATTACTTATGTCTGTTTTGATTAGATCCATGGCCATGACCTTTTCTTCTTTCTTTTGTAATGAATTCCTCTGTCTTGGCACTTTGTTTAGGTTTCTTCTTCTCTTCTGCTGTGTGTTGGGAAAGCCTATTATATTTCCTGCTCCTGAGAAAAATGGCTTTATGCAGAAGTGGTCATACAACGTCCAGGGCCTGTCGCTTCGAGAAGAGTGCTGCATGCACTCTACTCCTGTGTTATGGCTGTTCTTTCCCTCAAATCAGTCCTCTGCAGGGTTTCTCCTTACTTACAGTGGGCGTATTTGGACCTTGGACAGTGCGTGGTGAGTTTTAACTAGGTGTGTTCTGATCTGCTTGTTAAAAGAGACCTTCAGCTAGTTCCATTAGAGCTGAAACTTTGCAGAACTCTAGGTCAGTAGACATGGCGCATGTGGGGTTTTGTGCTGATCTGTGGGAGGGACCCATTGCACCGGTTCTCCAGTACACTTGCCTGAGAAAGCAGTACCAGCAGAGCACAGGGCAGCAAGGCTTGGCGTAAGCAATTTAAGCAGCCAGTGTTGGTGCTCTGCTGTTTACTGAAGTTAGTTTATGCTGAGGGGCTGGGCAGGGATGGCACCAGCAAACTCCTTTGTCCCTGGAGAGGGGAGTTTGTGCTTGCTGCTGTCAGGGAAACCCTCCCAGAAGAACATAAAACTTCCCCCCTGTGCATCACAAATGTTTTTCAGATTTCTGTTTTCATGCTGTCTGTGTTGTCCAGGTTCCTTGCCTGCCTGCACAGCGCATGTTGGGTTCTATCCCAGCCAGGACAGCTGAGTCTTAAAACTCAAACTTTAGGGACCTAGGGTGGCAGAGACCTGCACTGGTCCTTTGGGGGAGGGCCTCATTACAACAGGACCAAGGCAGGCTTGACCCAGAACAGTGTTCACACCAGAGTGCAGGAGCATGGAGTTTGGAGTAAAGACCAGCTAATAGCTGGTGTCCAGGTTAGCTGCCCGCAGCAGGTGTCTCTGCACCTATGCTCAGGGACAGGAGAGGGAAATGGCACCCCGGCTCCTTTTTCCCTGCATCTCTCAGATGCACTCCAAGAAAGTGGAACCGTCTCGGAGGGTCTCCTTAGATCATGCTGTCCACTACAGGACTTCTGCCGTCCTCCACAGGAGCACCACAGTGCCCACTGGGCTCAACATCAGCCACAGCACAGACTCCTAAAACTCCAGTCTTTGAGCTCCGCTGGCTTTAAGAACTCATGATAATCAGCCCCTCTCATTTTCCCAGTCAGTGGCTTTGGAGAAGTGTTTTCCTCATGCCATTCCATGTGCACTGCTCACTTGCTCTCTCTTTCGCTCTCACTCTCACTCTCTCAATCTCTCTCTTCTCTCTGTGATCAGGGATCTCTCCCCTTCACAGTACCCATGATCCTTTTCTTCCCCAAATCATGTCTCTGTACCTCCTACCTTTCACGTTGTGGCCTCCACTCTCCCACTAGTTGTGCAGTTTGTTCTGCCAGTCCTCAGGTCAATTTCTTGGGTATTCAGAATGATTTAATACTTATCTAGCTGTGTTGGAGGGATGAGGCAAGCCTAGGGTCTTTGTACTACTCTGACGCCTTAGCTTCTCCAAGCCCTATTTCATTGCTTTTTAAAATTATAGTTGATATACAATGTTATGTTAGCTTGAAGTACAATATGGTGCTTCAGTGTTTACATACATTATGAAGTGATCACTATAATAAATCTTCCTGCCATCTCTTACTGTAAAGAGTTGTTACAATATTTTTAACTATATTCTCCATGCTATACATAGTATTCTCATGTCTAATTTATTTTATAACTGAAAGTTTATACTTTTTAATCCTTTTTCCCTATTTTGCCCACCTCCATCCTTTCCCCTCTGGCATCAGCAGATAGTTCTCTGTATCTATGAGTCCTTTTCTGTTTTCTTTGTTCCTTTATTTTGTTTTTTTTTTTCAGATTCCATATGTAAGTGAAATCATAAGATATTTAGTCTTTCTCTGACTTATTTGACTTAACATAGATAGGTTCATCCATCTTGCAGATGGCAGGATTTCATTCTTTTTTATGGCTGAGTAATATTCCATTATATAAATATATACTATATCTTTTAATCCATTCATCTATTGATGGACATTGGTTCTTCCATATCTTAGCTATTGTAAATAATACTGCAATGATCATAGAGGTGCATATATTTTTCAAGTGAATATTTTCATTTTTTTAGGCAAATACCCAGAGGCAGAAGTTCTGGGTAATATGGAAGTTCTATTTTTAATTTTTTGAGGAGCCTTCATACTGTTTTCCATAGCGGGTATACCAATTTACATTTCTACCAACAGTGTATGAGAGTTGTCTTTTCTCCATATCCTTGCCAACACTTTTTATTTTTTGTCTTTTTCTCATACTAATCTGACAGGTGTGAGGCAATATCTCATTGTGGTTTTGATTTGCATTTCCCTGATAATTTGCGATGTTGAGCATCTTTTCATGTGCCTGGAGACCATTTGTAATATCTTCTTTGGGAAAATGTCTATTCAAGTCCTGTGTCCAATTTTTAGTTGGACTATTTGTGGGTTTTTTTTTTTATTGAGTTATGTGAGTTCTTAACATATTTGGGCTATTAACTCCTAATTGGTTATATTATTTGCTAATGTCTTCTCCCATTAAGTAGGTTGCCTTTTTGTTTTGTTGATTGTTTCCATCATTGTACAGAAGCTTTTTAGTTTGATGTAGTCTTACTCATTTTTGCTTTGTTTCCCTTGCCTGAGGAGACATATCCAAAAAAAAAATATTCCTCAGACCAATGTCTGAGAGCTTACTGCCTATTTTTTTTTCTAAGAATTTTATGGTTTACAGTCTTACACTAAGCCCTTAATCCATTTTGAGTTTATTTTTGGGTATAGTGTAAGATAGTGGTCCAGTTTTATTCTTTTGCATGTGGCTGTCCAAATTTCCTAACACCATTTGTTGAAGAGATTGTCTTTTCTCCAATGTATGTTTTTTGCTTCTTTTTTGAAGATTAATCAACCATGTAAGCATGACTTTATTTGTGGACTACATTCTGTTCTATTGATTTACGTGTCTGTTTTTGTGCCAATGCCATTCTGTTTTGATTACTGTAGCTTTGTAGTATAGCTTGAAATCTGGGACTGTGATACCTCTAGCTATGTTATTCTTTCTTAAGATTGCTTTGACTATTTAGGGTATTTTGTGATTCCATACAAATTTTAGGATTATTGGTTCTAGTTCTGTGAAAAATGCCATTGGCATTTTGATAGGGATTGCATTGGATCTGTAAATTTGCTTTGGGTAGCATGGGAATTTTAACAGTACTTCTTGGAATCTGTGAGCACAGTATAACTTTCCATTTATTTGTGTTATCTTCAACTTCTTTTATCAGTGTCATAATTTTCAGAGTACAGGTATTTCACCTCCTTAGTTAAATTTATTCCTAGGTATTTTATTCTCTTTGATGCAATTATAAATGGGATTATTTTCTTTTCTTTAAAAATTTTTTTGAGTATAGTTGACACACAGTGTTATGTGAATGTTAAGTGTACAGCATGTAGTGATTTGACAAGTTTATATGTTATGCTATACTCACCGCAAGTGTAGCTAATGAATTGTTTTTTGAATTTCCCTTTTTGAATGAAATGTAGTTCATTATTAGTCTATAGAAGTGCATGCAACAGATTTGTATATATTAGTTTTGTATTCTATAACTTTACTGAATTCACTTACTGGTTCTAATAGTATTTCTGTGTAGGCTTTATGAATTTCTATAGGTGTATCATGTTGTCTGCAAATAATGACAGTTTTACTTCTTTTCCAATTTGAATGCCTTTTATATCTTTTTCTTACTTTACTGCTGTGGCTAGGACTTCCAGTACTATGTCGAATAAAAGTGGCAAGAGTGGTCATCCTTGACTTGTTCCTGATCTTCGAAGAAAGTTTTCAGCTTTTCACTGTTGAGTATGATATTAGCTATGGGCCTGTCATTTATGACCTTTATTGTGTTGAGGTATGTTCCCTCTATACCCACTTTGTTGAGACTTTTTACCCTAAATGGATGTTGAATGATGGATGACATGAAGGATGTCAAATGCCTTTTCAGCATCTGTTGATATGATCATATGATTTTTATCCCTCTTTTTGTTAATGTGGGATGTCATGTTGATTGATTCATGGATATTGGAAAAAAAACCCCTAAAATATACCATAGCACCCTTCTTTACAAGTGCTGTCCTCAGGAGAAACTAGTTAAACAGAAGATAAACTTCTAGGGTATTATCAAAGCCTAACTGACCTAAATAAGGAAAATGCCCAACTCCAGCTCACTCTACTCATCCTGTCCCACTTTAGGAAGGAGAAAACCACTGAAAACTCCTTGTAAAGTTCACAGTCCAGATGTATGGACTCACTAAAACACTGAGATATAATCGTAGAAATACAGAATGACTCTATTCCTCGCACACACCACATCACTAAAGGTTGGTTTACATCAGTTCCTTTTTTTAATTGAAATATGTTTGACATACAACATTGTGTAAATTTAAGATGTACAACATGTTAACTTGATGCACTTCTACATATATATATTATTGCCATAATAGTAATAACTAGCACCATTCTTATGTATATAATTATCCTTGTTTTAGTCTATTAGCAAATTTCTTGATTATGATACAATGTTGTCTGTGTCCACTCTGCTATGGGTTAGGGTTCTAGGGCTTATTTACTACCTGTTGTAAGTTTGTATCCTTAAAGCACATCTGACTTGTATCTATTGAGATGATCATGTGATTTTTATCATTAGCTCTGTAATGTAGTATATCACATTTGTTGATTTTTGTATGTTGAACCATCCTGATATCACATGGGTAATCCCACTTGATCATGGTGTCTGATCCTTTTAGCGTGCTGTTGAATTCAGTTTATTAGTATTTTATTGAGGATTTTTGCATTTTGTGTTCATCAGGGAGATTACTCTGTGATTTTCTTTTGCAGTGTCTTTGTCTGGCTTTGGTATCAGGTAATGGCCTCAGAAGATGAGTTGGGAATTGTTTCCTCTTCAATTTTTTGGACGAGTTTGAGAAGGGTTGGTCTTTCTTTCTTGATATTCTCTATTTGGGGGGTATAATTTTTACTTTAGTTTTTAAATGTGGTGTCCTTTAGGTTTTTTTTATCTATATTTAAAATAGCTGATATTAAACCTGTACCTAATAAGTCAAATATATGTATTTCCTCAGGGACTGCCTATTACTTGCTTTCTATTTTCCTACATATGGGTCATCCTTTCTTTTTTCTTTTCCCTTTTCTTCATTTCTCATAACTTATTGTTGAAAAGTGGACGATTTAAATAATATAATGTAGCAGTCCTAGAAACCGAATTTTCCCCTTTACCAGAAATATTTTGTTACCATTGCTTGTTTTTTATTTTTTTTTTTTTCATTTCTTTTTTGCTGGCGTTTCTAGACTAATTTGGCAATGTTTATTTTCTTTGTCATTCATAGCCATTGTAGTCTCTGTTAGTTAATGTAGTGGCCAATTATGTTTGGACAGAGATTATCTTAAATGCCTGGAGCTCATAGGCTTCTCAGTCTTTACTAGGTGGTTATGTGTGCATATTGGGGCACATACTCAAAGATTATCCTCTGTTGAGTTGACCAATCTGCCACAACTTTCCTTTCTAGCCTGAAAAACGCCTCAAGTCAGTCAGAGGCAAGAGCTTATGGACCACGGTCTTTTCTGAATATGTGCCTAGACCTGGGCATATACACATTCCTATGCATGTACATGGACTTCTAGATACCTGTAATGTCTTTGGAGCTTTAAAAAGTCGCTATAGACATTTCATACCACGGCTTTTTCTTTATGCTTTTGGTTATTGTTTGCCCCAACTTTAATTCAGTACCTTAGGAGGTTGCTAAGTGAAACCATTATCTCTAAATATTTTTGACACGTACCGTTTAGGAAGTGTCTTTTCTCACTAAAAGAGCTCAGAGTCAGGCCAAAGAAAAGCAGCTTTGTAAGTGGAGTCTTTCAGAGAACCATTAGCATGTTAAATGCTGACAGTTCTCTCAGAATGATGTTTTGAAGTCACTCCAATCCCATTCCGCCCCTGCTGGTGCCAGGCTCCTGGATTACCATGATTTGGGGCTGTTGGCTTTCAAGGCTACTACAGATGTTGGAAGGGGACATGGTAATATGAAAAATTTACACTCTGTCAAGCTTGCTTTTCTTACTGAGATTCAGCCATTTTTTTGAATAAATGTTCTTTGATTGTTACAAGCCTCTGATTAATTTCCAGAGTCTTCAAAATGTATTTTGACAGTATTTGCTACTTTTCTCATTGCTTTGAGGAAGAGGGGAATTTTCAGAGGTTCTTTTCTGCACTTTTCACTGACATCACTCCCTCTCTAGCATCTTGCCAAATATTCTTGTTCTGGGTCAAAATATAACCTGAGTGACAACATATCAACTTACATTAGGATATTTCACCTTGAAATACTTGTCTATATGAATGATGATATCTTTCTAAATTTTGTTCCTAAATTTTATGAATTCTTCTAGAATTTCCTAAATTCTATGAGGGATACATGTTGATTTATGATTTTTGGCAACTTCTAAGTCCTGGTTCAGGTTCCCAGCTCTCAGTCTGGTTGACTGCAATATTGTATAACTCTTAATCAACATGCAAATAGTTTCCTATCTGGTGTTTCCCAACATATCCTCAAATAATCAATTCTTGTGATACATGTCATGCAATTCTTATTATAAATAGAATCCATTACAAATGGATGCTTTGAGACTTTTTAATAACATCTCAAGAACTTTCAAAAACTCAGTAAAACCAGAAGAAAGAGAATGTCATCCTTATTTCTGGAAAAATGGTGTCAGAGTAGAATCTGATTGGCCTATGTCACATCAAATCCATTCATCTAATTACTGTGGCCAGAGCAATGGAGAACTCCTGTTGTCCAGGCCTTATGTCATCACCTTTGCTAATGACTGGACAACATCAGCACTAAACAAGCAAAAAAACAAATTTCCCATCAGTGAGACTGATTCTCTTGCTAGAAAAATTGAGAGACCATGGAAACCATACATAATGTTTCATAAAAATAATTCTAGGGGCATCTGGCTGGCTCAGTCAGTAGAGCATGTGACCCTTGATTTTGGGGTCATGAATGTCACTCCCACAATGGGTATAGAGATTACTAAAACAAAGAAATAAACTTAAAAAAATAATTTAAGAAATAATTCCAATATATTTAGTCCTAAATTTGTAGCTGTTGGATCATTACATATAGTGCCTCAACTAATCCTCCTGAATCATTGTGAGGTGAGCATAACAATTCCCACTTACAAGAAAAATAGGTATCAAGTTAAATGGGAAATATAAAATATCCTATATGATTTTTATGTACTTGGAGAAAAGCTGAAAAATCATGTTAGAGTATTTGAGGAATCACTGGAGTGGCTCTTTTTGTTTATGCAAATGTTGTTCAACTATTATTCTCTTGCCCTAGAGAGTGTAATAGATCACTAAGTCTTTTAATGAATATAGACTCTTTTTTTATTGTTAAAGGGGAAGCTGCTTTTAAAATTTACTTAATTTATTGATGAGAAATTTAAATTTATACTGGATGTTTTAAACAAACAATGAATCATGGAGCACTATATCAAAAACTAATGATGTATGGTGACTAACATAACATAATAAAAAATAAATTTATAGTTGGGTTATTTGAAGATCATAGACTATATCTAGACTACTTTTAAACATTTTTTCCCAAATATTTTTATTTTATTTTTTCAGTGTTACAAGATTGGTTGTTCATGCACCACACCCAGTGCTCCATGCAATACGTGCCCTTCTCAATACCCACCACCAGACTCAACCCAACACCCCACCCCCGCCCCTCCAAACCCCTCAGTTTGTTGCTTAGAGTCCACAGTTTCTCATGGGTCATCGCTGCCTCCGATTTCCCCCATTCACCCTTCTCTTCCCTCTCACAATGACCGCCATGATTTTCTTTATGTTCCACACATAGGTGAGACCATAAGATAATTGGTTCTCTCTGCTTGACTTATTTCACTCCGCATAATCTCTTCTAGTCCCATCCATGTTGATACAAAAGTTGGATATTCATCCGTTCTGATGGAGGCATAATATTCCATTATATATATGGACCACATCTTCCTTATCCACTCATCTGTTGAAGGGCATTTTGGTTCTTTCCACAGTTTGGCGATTGTGGCCATTGCTGCCATGAACCTGTGGCCCTTCTTTGTACTGCATCTGCAACTTTGGTGTAAATACCCAGTAGTGCAATTACAGGGTCATAGGGTAGCTCTATTTTTAATTTCTTCAGGAATCTCCACACTTTTCCAAAGTGGCTGCACCAACTTGCATTCCCACCAACAGTGGAGGAGAGTTTCCCTTTCTCCACATCCTCTCCTGCATTTGTTGTTTACTGTCTTGTTGATTTTGGCCATTCTAACTGGTGTAAGGTGGTATCTCAGTGTGGTTTTGATTTGAATCTCTTTGATGGCTAAAGATGATGAACATTTTTTCATGTGTCTGTTAGCCATTTGTATGTCTTCTTTGGAGAAGTGTCTGTTCATGCCTTCTGCCCATTTTTTGATG
>CM052799.1:49207292-49217939 GCA_028533885.1 Nasua narica | reverse complement strand
GTTTTCCCAGCACCATTTATTGAAGAGACTGTCTTTTTTCCACTGGATATTTTCTCCTGTTTTGTCAAAGATGATTTGACCATAGAGTTGCGGGTCCATCTCTGGGCTCTCTATTCTGTTCCACTGGTCTATGTGTCTGTTTTTGTGCCAGTACCATGCTGTCTTGGTGATCACAGCTTTGTTTGTTTTTTTTAATTTTTTATTTATTTTTATTAGAGAGAGAGAGACTCAGAATGAGAGGGGAGAAGGTCAGAGGGAGAAGCAGACTTCCCGCAGAGCCGGGAGTCCGATATGGGACTCGATCCCGGGACTCCGGGATCATGACCTGAGCCGAAGGCAGTCGCTTAACCAACTGAGCCACCCAGGCGCCCGTGATCACAGCTTTGTAGTAAAGTTTGAAATCAGGCAATGTGATGCCCCGCTTTGTTTTTCTTTTTCAACATTTCCTTAATGAATATAGACTCTTTATCAGATTACTTGGAATCACACACTTAAAAATAGAGGACAGTTTTTGCATGAGACAGTCATAGGGTTCTACAATTTAGGGTAGTAAGAAGTCCAACAATGGTCGACCAGTATTGTTCTACCAAAATTAGTTGACAGGAAATGAACCCAAATCTTCAAGGGTAAACACTCTATGAATACAAAAGCCTTAGCTAATTTGCTCTTGAACAACTCTTAACATTTTTTTTTTCAAAAATTTCATCAGCGTGGAAACTACAAAGGAAAACTAAAGATTCAGCCATTTCAAAGAGGACTTAGAGTGAGAAAATTAAAACAGCCAGGAAAATAAATGTTTACCTACCTAGTTAGAGTAAATATGAATCTCTGAGACTGTAGGCTTTTTGAAAAGTATCATAAGCCATCAAGTACCTATAGGTGGTATGGACTAACTCAGGTTATGACAAGTAAGAACAAACTCGTAGGTTGCTCTCGCTTCCCCTGATCAGAAATATGAAAATCTTGCATTATCTCCGATAAGGATATGGTTAAATTATCTATTCTGTACTTGTCAACATGTATCAAAATGAATAGGTTTGGGGTGCCTGGGTGGCTCAGTCAGTTAACCATCTGCCTTCAGTTCAGGTCGTCATTTCTAGGTCCTAGGATCGAGACCCACATTGTGCTTCCTGCTCAGCAGCAAGTCTGCTTCTCTCTCTCTCTCTCTCCCCCCCCCTCCCGTCCCCACTGCTGTTCTTTCTCTCTCTCAAATAAATAAATAAAATCTTAATTAAAAAAATAGGAGGATGTAGAGAAAGGGGAACTCTCTTACACTGTTGGTGGGAATGCAAGTTGGTGCAGCCACTTTGGAAAACAGTGTGGAGGTTCCTCAAGAAATTAAAAATAGCTACCCTGTGACCCTGCAATTGCACTACTGGGTGTTTACCCCAAAGTTGCAGATGCAGTACAAAGAAGGGTCACATGTACCCCGATATTCATAGCAGCAATGGCCACAATCGCCTAACTGTGGAAAGAGCCAAGATGCCTTTCAACAGATGAGTGGATAAAGAAGATACGGTCCATATATACAATGGAATATTATGCCTCCATCAGAAAGAGTGAATACCCAACTTTTGTATCAACATGGATGGGACTGGAAGAGATTATGCAGAGTGAAATAAGTCAAGCGGAGAGAGTCAGCTATCATATGGTCTCGCTTACATGTGGAGCATAAGGAAAAACATGGAGGACATTGTGAGAGGAAAGGGAAGGGTGAATTGGAGGAAATTGGAGGGGCGATGAACCATGAGAAACTGTGGACTCTGAGCAACAGACTGAGGGTTTTTGAGGGGAGGGGTCGGGGGTTGGCACAGCCTGGTGGTGGGTATTGAGGAGGGTACATATTGCATGGAGCCTTGGGTGTGGTACATGAACAATGAATCTTGTAACACTGAAAAAATTATTTGTGAAAAAAAGAAAAAGAAAAGATATATAAAAATTAAAAAAATAGGTTTAACAGTAAGAGCATACCTCCATATAATTTAATTAACTGAGCATGTCATATATGCCATGATATTCATTTGGAAGCCAGTGACTTCACTTATCTTAAGAGAAGTTACCCATTTCTGAATAATTAAGCCATTATTTTCCTTCCCAAAATGATTTTAAGAATGTGATCATTTGTTTTTCAGTGCTGATTAGCACAAAAGAACTGATGGTGGCATAACCATTGGCCACAAGAATCCGACATAAAGATAAACCGGGTCATGGTACCACACTGTTCTTGAGGAGGAGACAATGCAGCCCAAAAAGTACATGACCACAAAGAAACCCATGAGTCACAGAATGGTTTTGGTGGCCCCTTTTTCTGGGGATGCTTTTGGAGAAATGTTGCTATGAAGATGCTGAGTCTGCCTCTTACGTCTATACAAGAGAATCACCGTGTACCCACTTGAGAGGGTCACGAGCCCTATAAAGGCGACATCCTGGACGGTGAACAGTGTGAAAAATATTTGCCTGAAGAAGTAATCTTGGGGCCAAAGAGAACAGGATTCAGACAAACAGAAGATGGGCTGAGGTCACATTAGTGATGGCAACCATGGATATTATGAAGCGACTACTAACAAACATATTGTAGACCCACAGGGAAAAAAAAGGAACATTGGTTCTGATATGAGGATTTGTGTTTGAACTTTGCCAAACAGGACCTTCTGGGGCTGAGCACGATGGCCTGGAGGACACTCAGCAGGCAGGTGGCACAAATGGAGAGGCCCCTCATCAACTTACATGAATAGATAAATGATTTACAGTTAAAGTCATTCCAAAACCTTGGAGACCCAAAAATGCCTATAGCCACAAAACCCATGGTTATCAGCAACACTGTATGAATTAAGGCCACCTAAATGATAGATCAGTGGGCTTTGGCTTGTTTTCAAGAAGGAATATGAGGATGTTGAAGAGAGGAAGGAGAGTGCTGGCTGAGATCCCAATGCCAGCTTCTAAGAAAAAGACATTTTCTATGGCAATAGCATCATGAAAATTGTTCTTTTCACCTATATTTATGGGGAAGAGAAGTATAATAACTGAAGAGAAAAACTAGAAAAATGATCTTTCTTACAAGTCATCAACTTCATCAGTCTCAAGGAACACTACTGCTGTCATCGAAATAAGTGAGTTAATCCTGATGCTTCCTTTTTACCCTCCAATACTCAAGTTCACCATCATACCCTCCTGGAAGCCAGCCCCACCTTCTCCCACCATGGGAAGTCCCACTGCTTCCCAGTCATGCCTGGGTTATGTATATCGTTTTTGGGCTTCCACAGAGCTACAATTTTCCTCTCCATTTAAAGTTGCCATAACTACAGCTTGGTTAATTGAATTTAAATTAAAAAATAAACCTTGGAATAATAAGAATTATTAATAAGAAAACAAACCAAAACAAAAAAATAATAAAAGTTGTCATAAAACTGAATGGGAAGAAATCAGAGAAGGAGACAAACCATGAGAGACTCTTGACTCCAGGAAACAAACTGAGGGTTTGGAAAGGGAGGTAAGTAGGGGGATGGGGTAACTGGGTGATGGACATTAAGGAGGGTACATGTTGTGATGAGCACTGGGTGTTATATGCAACTAATGAATCACTGAACACTATATTAGAAACTAATAATGTATGTTGGCTAATATGTTGGCTAATTGGATTTGAATTAAAAGAGTTGCCATATGGGCGCCTGGGTGGCTCAGTTGGTTAAGCAACTGCCTACGGCTCAGGTCATGATTCTGGAGTCCCGAGATCGAGTCCCACATCAGGCTCCCAGCTCCATGGGGAGTCCGCTTCTCACTCTGACCTTCTCCCTTCTCATGCTCTCTCTCATTCTCTCTCTTTCCTAATAAAATAAATAAACAAAATCTTTAAAAAAAAAAAGAGTTGCCATATATTGTGGAAAGCATTTCTTTATTTTTACCTTATTTTTCAGTTTTTCTAAGGGCAGGGACAATGTCTTGTGTCTGCTCTTGTTTCTGTATCATCTTGATCAAGTACTGAGTACATAGTAAGAGCTCTATAATTTTGGTTGAATTTGAATGAGGATGATTGCAAAAAAGTGGAAATATGACCCTCCCAAAGAGTATCAACTGGATAGCCTACCACATAGTTGTTATCTCAGTGCTATCTCTATTCTGCTGGGGTTTTTTATTGCCAAACAATTATTCTTAATACTTAACAGACCAAATGCTGATAAGTCTGGGTTCTAATGTCTGACTGCTTCCATTTCCATCCTTCATCTGCCAATTACTAAAAGGGTATCTTGACCAGTCAACACATCTGAGCCCCATTTACCTCCTCTGTAAAATATGGACAGCCCTATAAGCCTCACTTGAGAGATGTTATGAATATAAAAAAGATTAAAGTACCAAGCGTGGAAGCTTTTCTGACACATAATGATCCCCATAAAAATATTAACTATTATTTTTTATGATTATATAGTTCTTTGTATATACCACATGAGATTATTAACTCACTTCTCTTAAGGATTTCTTAAGATTGTCCCTGCCAAAAGGAGAGAGAAGACACAACTTCCAAAATAATAAATTCATTTAACAATCTCTGTTCACAGGGCTCTGATGAGATTTTAAGTATTTTCACTGAGTCCCCAAAGGTAATTATATAACTTACAGATTTCAATTCTCATGCAAGAAAAAAACCAAGTTTGAGCAGAGTCAAATTACTGGTTATTAGCCGGAATGCATTCAAAATTTCTTTTCTGTCCATTCTTGGCCATGTGGTACCATGTGGTAAATATAACCACAACTTAACTAGATTTTGAGTCATCTCTTTTTAACGTTTTAATTAGAAAACAGGTATCCATCCCCACTCTGAAAGACAATTCTCCTAGATGTCTAAGATTTCATGTCTCCTTCAAGTGAGCAATGACACTTCTCTAAAGTCATGGGGCGTATGAGTAAAATTTTACTAGAAAATTTTGTGAGGAACTACACATGGACTATTTCCCTGTGGAATATGGGTGTGTGCTTCAATTCAAGCCTTATAAATAGGGAGTACATAACATTGTGAAATGGGTCCAGATACATTCTTGCACATTTGTCCTCTGAAAACTGAGGATATAAGGATAACTTTTCACAGCTACTTAGAGCACTGTAGTTGGTTCTATAAAGTAAATGATTAAAGGGAGTCAGAAATGTTAAGAAGCCATGAACACGGGTTAGCACTTAGGAATTGAGGGCCTAGGTAGAAACTTGATTTGAAACGTTCAGAAAATTTGGATTTTCTAAAATGAAAATGGCATAGTAGCATTAGAAGCAGTAAATCTAGGGGTGCCCGGGTGGCTCTGTTGGCCAAGTGTGTGACTCTTGATTTGGCTCAGTTCATGATCTTAACTGACTGGGCCCCCCAGGTGCCCCTGAACTAAATAAACTGTATTAGTGGGTCCTCTCTCAGCCATGCTTCATGATGTTCACCATCTCAACTGCACACCACCGGATGACAGAACAGAAGCTCTGCCATCTGCAAGATGATCTTAAGAGACCTTCCTCAAAAAAGGCTCTGAGGCACGGTTGATAGAGAGATGGTGCCTGACTCGCCTAATATAACAAGCAAAAAGTCTCATTTTATACCCTGGAGAAAACAAGCTGCACTCCAGGAGACTAGAGGTTCTGAGTATAATGAGATAGATCCCAGAGAAAATAACAGGCAAAAAGAATGCTGAAACAACTCCCATTTGAGATGCCACATTATGAAAGAGGAGGGAAAGACTACATGAGCAAGTGAAGAAAAAACAAAATATAAATGGAGTAAGAAATGTCAAATGGAAACGGGAGCATCAGTTTTGAAAATTCACCGCTAGGAGCTCTTCTAGTTGCTAGTGAAGGCTGGGGTATGCCCAGGCAACTAGCAACACAATTAAGATTCCCTTTAATACTCTGATCAAGGAAGCATTTGCTTTAGACATTGTGCCATCCTGCAATTACCTAAATCATGGATAATCATGTGATACATATATCATGATATGGACCATGAACTGGTGAAGATTGCTACAGTCAACGCAATGGAGCCAATGGTCAGAAGAGAAGTGGAGAGTGTAATGGAAGGAGGAAACCCCTCCCCAGAGCCCCAGAGCCCAGTGCAAATGTGGGCATCTGTGGCCTTGTAGGTGGGACAGGTTACAGGGTGACGGGAAGGGAAGGGAGAGTACATCTGTTTTCTCATCTGCAACAAGAGCGTGAAAATACATACCTCTTAGGTTGAGGTGAAGTGTCAGTGATAGGATTTACGTCCAGCACTTTGCAGTGTGCCTTAGACATACAAAGAACATGCTTCGGTTTGTCACTATCATATGGGCCAACTTCCCCACCATTGTCATCACCGTCATCATTTTCTATGAATTAAAGTAAAAAAGAGACAAAGGATCTGGATGGTGATATTGATCACGCACCACGGGCATGGGTTTGGGCTGTGGATATAGTGGGCAACACGCTCCACCAATTCTAGCTGGGAAGCCAAAGAGAACTGTGGAGAAACAGCTGAAGCAGCCGGCAGTCAGAAAGGTAGAGTCGTCGCCAGCTGGATGCCGGTGCTCTGTACTAGGACATTTGTGAAATGAGCAAACTCCAGGAGAATGAATGAAGTTTTCTAACACGGGGGCAATGGAGGGCAGCTATTCTTCAACCCTTAGAATTATCCATTGTTTGAAAATTGAATGTGTAAGACCATGCACAGTACTCACTTGCACACAGGGAATTTATCGTGCTGGGACTTTAAATCTACTTTGAGAAAAATCAGAAGAAAAAGTATTTTTCCAAAGTATAAAAACCAGATCCCCTTGAGGGCTTCATCACACTTGACTGTCAGTCCTGGCAAGTCCTGTATGTGAATCTGTTTTCTCTTCTTTTTTTTTTTTTCCTTTTTATTAACATATAATGTATTATTTGTTTCAAGGGTACAGATCTGTGAATCATCGTCTTACACAATTCACAACACTCAGCATAGCACATACCCTCCCCGGTGTCCATCACCCAGCCACCCCTTCCCCCCGCCCCTGTCCCCCAGTAACCCTCAGTTTGTTTCCTGAGATTGTCTCTTATGGTTTGTCTCCCTCCACGGTCCCATCTTGTTTCATTTTTCCATCCCTTTCCCCCACAACCCCCCCACCCTGCCTCTCAAATTCCTCATATCAGAGAGGTCATATGATAATTGTCTTTCTCTGATTGACTTATTTCGCTTAGCATAATACCCTCTAGTTCCATCCATGTCATTGCAAATGGCAAGATTTTGAGTTTTTGATGGCTGTATAGTATTCTTGTGTGTGTGTGTGTGCGTGCACGCACGCACGCACACACACACACACACACACACACATACCACATCTTCTTTATCCAGTGAATTTGTTTTCTAGTCAACCCAATAATGAAACAAGAGCCAGGTTTGGCTTTCTTGCTAAATAGTTTTTACTTTATTTTTTAATGCCATTCTTTGTTTCTTAGTAAGAAGAGAGTATGATTGATTCATATTTATCTATTCACTGTAAGTGTATAAGATAAAGGCTGGGAAAAATATTCTAAAACCTACACACAGATATCAGAGCCAGAGGTGGTTCACCTGGTCCTAAATTCTGCCCCCAACTAACTGGGTTCTGGCACATCCATTGTCAATGAAAAGGGAAAGATTATCTCACAATGAATAATATACAAAAAATAATAGAAATACTCTTTCTTCTTGCCAGTTTCCATGAGATTATATTCTTATGTCCTAGGTGGCAGGCAGAAAAATCACTCACTTTGTTTCATTTTTAGTGTAATTACAGACTCATTGTCACTGTCCTCTTTAAAAATTTCTAAGTGTTGACATCATTAACGTGAAATTTTTTATTATTATTGTGAAATTTTTGAAATTAAAGCTCTGACAAGAAAGGTCTTCATGAGGGGCACCTGGGTGGCTCAGTGGGTTAGGGCCTCTGCCTTCGGCTCGGGTCGTGATCTCAGGGTCCTGGAATCGAGCCCCGCATCGGGCTCTCTGCTCAGCAGGGAGCCTGCGTCCCCCTCTCTCTCTGCCTGCCTCTCTGCCTACTTGTGATCTCTCTCTCTCTGTCAAATAAATAAATAAAATCTTTAAAAAAAAAAAAGAAAGGTTTTCATGAGAAAATACTTCCAGCTATTTTTGGAATGTGGGTTTAAACTTCTTTTTAACGTGATCTTATTATGAAAAAAAAACCCCTCATTTCTTTGTAAATAGAAGTTGTCTGTATTAATTTATTTTTTAATTATATAAATTACTAAAAAGTACTTTAAAATTAATAGTTCTAATTATTTTTTGAAGATGAAACAAACAACACTGAGTATATTTCTTTTTTTAATTTAAATTCAATTAGCCAACTGATAATACATCATTAGTTTCAGGTGTAATGTTCAATAAATTACCAGTTGTGGGGCACCTGGGTGACTCAGTCGTTAAGCGCCTGCCTTCGGCTCAGGTCATGATCCCAGGGTCCTGGGATCGAGCCCGGCATCAGGCTCCCCGCTCTGTGGGAAGCCTTGTTCCCCCTCTTCCACTCCCCCTGCTTGTGACCCCTCTCTCACTGTCAAATAAATAAATAAAATCTTTAAAAAAAAGTTATCAGTTGTGTGTAACACCCAGTGGTCATCACATCACACGCCCTCCTTAATGCCTATCACTGAGTATATCTCATTAAAACTTGGGGTTAAAATTTATTATCCAATCTGATGAATAAGAGTGTGAATATAAATTGGTAAAGTTTTAGTCTAAATAACTAGATAATATAACATGTATTTAAGAATGAAATTCATTTTATTCCAAGAAATGAACAGGAACCTAAAATTAATTATTTCACATTAAAAAAATCAACTATTTTATTTTATTTTTATTTATTTATCAGAGAGAGAGAGAGAGAGCACAAGCAGGGGGAGTGGCAGACAGAGGGAGAAGTAGGCTCCCCATTGAGGAGGGAGCCAGATGCAGAACTCAATCCCAGGACCCTAGATCATGACCTGAGCCAAAGGCAGATGCTTAACCGACTGAGCCACCCAAGGGTCCCCAAAATCAACTAACTTTTTTTTTAAGATTTTATTTATTTATTTATTTATTTGACAGAGAGGAGAGAGATCACAAGTAGGCAGAGAGACAGGCAGAGAGAGGGGGAAGCAGGCTCTCCGCTGAGCAGAGAGCCGGATGCGGGGCTCCATCCCAGGACCCTGAGATCATGACCCGAGCCAAAGGCAGAGGCTTTACCCCACTGAGCCACCCAGGTGCCCCAAATCAACTAACTTTTAATAAAATTTCCCATTGCATAGTAAAGAAAACAACCCTCTGAGCTGTGAGAGATGGTTAGAGTTGGATGGCTCATTGGAAGCTTCACTATTAGACCCAATTTGCCTGTTCCCACCACCTACCTAGGACTCTGCCCACGCACTGATTCTAAGTCTGGGGAACAAAGAGGCACTTCCCTGGATGGATGTGGAGGGTGATCTATGCATGCCAGAAGAACCTGCACAGTTTAAAGGCAAAGATGTCCTTAGCTCATCTCTCTGCAGGCCTGTAATTTTAGTGCCTATAGAAATGTGACAGGGACAAGCTGGGGAGGGCAGAACCGCCAGGTACCCGATGGGAGCATTTTACCTGTCTCTTTATTCTCTCCTGGAAAATAACAATCTGCGGAGATCTAAGCTGAAAACTTTCTGAGTTCCCTTGCCACATCTGCATGAAGGGATCAGAAGGGTCACAATCATGGTAGAAGTTACTAAGTTCTCTTAGTTCGATCCTAAGATCAAATGAGTACAATCGCATTTCAGACTTTGTAATGCCACTACACTGGAGTGAGAGATTTCTGGAACAGGACGTGAGTTCAGTGTGGCTCAGAGTGTCCTCTCTGTAGTGTGTGATGGGCACCCTCAGCCCTCGGTTGATTCTCAGATGGAGCACGTGGTTTCCAGGTGTTCTTAGTCATGTATTCCACTATATACAAGCTCACATGTTCAAGCTGTCTTTCAGTTAAATAAGATTTAAAATATCCCTTACTGACATAGTAAGGGGTATTTAGTATAGTAAGGAGGAAAAATCCATTTTTTTCTTTTTCTTTTTTTTCCCAAATACTTCTTTTCCCCCAAATATGTTTATTTTAATTTTTCAGTGTTACAAGATTGATTATTCATGCACCACACCCAGTGCTCCATGCAATACGTGCCCTTCTCAATACCCGCCACCAGGCTCGCCCAACCCCTCACCCCCTCCCCTCCAAAAGCCTCAGTTTGTTGCTCAGAGTCCACAGTCTCTCCTGGTTCATCGCCCCCTCCGATTTCCCCCCGTTCACCCTTCCCTTCCTTCTCGCAATGCCCTCCATGATTTTCTTTATACTCCACACGTAAGTGAGACCATAAGATAATTGCCTCTCTCCGCTTGACTTATTTCACTCCACATAATCTCTTCTAGTCCCGTCCATGTTGATATAAAAGTTGGATATTCATCCTTTCTGATGGAGGCATAATATTCCATTGTATAGATGTACCACATCTTCCTTATCCACTCATCTGTTGAAGGGCATTTTGGTTCTTTCCACAGTTTGGCTATTGTGGCCATTGCGGCTATGAACATTGGGGTACATGTGGCCCTTCTTTGTACTGCGTCTGCTTCTTTGGGGCAAACACCGAGTAGTGCAATTGCAGGGTCGTAGGGTAGCTGTA
>CM052799.1:49176521-49207192 GCA_028533885.1 Nasua narica | reverse complement strand
AATCTCTCTGTTGGCTAAAGATGATGTACATTTTTTCATGTGTCTGTTAGCCATTTGTATGTCTTCTTTGGAGAAGTGTCTGTTCATGCCTTCTGCCCATTTTTTGATGTGGTTATCTGTTTTGTGAGTGTTGAGTTTGAGGAGTTCTTTATAGATCTTAGATATCAGCCCTTTGTCTGCAATGTCATTTGCGAATATCTTCTCCCATTCAGTGGGTTGCCTGTTTGTTTTGTGGACTGTTTCCTTCGCTGTGCAGAAGAAGCTTTTTATCTTGACAAAGTCCCAAAAGATCATTTTCACTTTTGTTTCCTTTGCCTTTGGAGACATGTCCTGAAGGAAGTTGCTGTGACTAATGTCATAGAGGTTATTGCTTATGTTCTTCTCTAGGGTTTTGATAGATTCCTGCCTCACGTTGAACTTTTATTTTATTTTTTGAGTGTTACAAGATTAATTGTTCATGCACCACCCCCAGTGCTCCATGCAATATGTGCCCTCAATACCTACCACCAGGCTCACCCAACCCCCCACCCTCTTCCCTCCAAAACCCTCAGTTTGTTGGTTAGAGTCCACAGTATCCATTTGAAGCCTATTCCTTTTCATTTTCCAGCAGTCCTTAGAGTGGCCCTAAATCTGATAAAAATATGCACCCCATGCATACTGATGACCCCAGGTCCTTTCTGAGATAGAATACAAATGTGTGCGAAGAGCTGGGAACCTTCTCCATTCCCTGCCTGAGGTACTGGGAAATCTAATCCTAGAGCCCTCCAGGGCAACTACATCACAATGGATCACTGTAGTGCTGACTAAAACGATTTCCCTCGTAGAGGAACCAAATGTCAAAATTCTATGAAAAGAAAAATGTCATATATCTTGATGTAGAGCAACTCTCAACTTCTGTTTTTATTAAATTCATTAAGAAGGGAACCTGAAAGAAAAATTTCTGCCCATTCAAAGAATTAAACAGAAATTAAGAGAAATTTCCTAATATAAATGATCAAGAAAACAAATCTTTACATATCTAGCTAGGCTAAATATCGACCACTAAGAATATTGGCTTAATAAAGAGTGCCATAAATCATCATGTTCCTAGTTCCTTTAGAGTTCTGCCTTCTACGTGGACGGCCACAGAGAAGCTGTCCTACATTTCACAATTTGAATAATTTTCTTTTTCTTTCTTTCTTTTTTTTTTTTTTACAATTTAAATAATTTTCATATGTTGGTTACTTACACAAAATATAGTCTGGGTGGGGCGCCTGGGTGGCTCAGTTGGTTAAGCGACTGCCTTCGGCTCAGGTCATGATCCCGGAGTCCCGGGGTCGAGTCGCGCATCGGGCTCCCAGCTCCACGGGGAGTCTGCTTCTCCCTCTGACCTTCTCCCCTCTCATGCTCTCGCGTGCTCTCTCTCTCTCTCCAATAAATAAATAAAATCTTAAAAAAAATATATATATATATATAGTCTGGGTATCTCAAGGATGAGGCTGTGATACCCAAGCAGATGGTATTTTCTATATAAACATTTTATTTTTAGTTCATCATAGATTCACATGCTGTTATGAAAAAGTAGTGCAGGGGGGTCCCATGTACCATTTATCCAGATTCCCTAATGGTAACATCTAGCAAACAGCAGGACTTCACAACCAGGATATTGACAAGACATTGTCAAGATACACAACATTTCCATCACCACAAGGATCCCTCATGTTGCCTTTTTATAGCCAAATGCACTTACCTTCTTCCCTCTGCACACTCCTTAACCTTGGAAATCACTAATCTGTCCTCCATTTCTCAAATTTTCTCATTTCAAAAATATTATATAAAGGGAGTCATATAGTATATCACTTTTGAGATTGGCTTTCTTCACCCAGCATAATTTTTCAGAGATGCATTCAGGTCATCGGTGTGTCAATAGATCATTCTTTTTCATTGCTGAGTAGTATTCCAAAGCATGAATATACCACAGTTAGTTTCACTAACCATCTTTTAAATCATGTCTTGGATGCTTTTGGCTTGGGCCTGTTGCAGTGTGAAAATAGCTCTAAACTCTTGGTATAGGTTTTAGTATGAAGCTATTTTCATTTCACTGGGATGAATGACCAGGAGTGCAATTTCTGGGTCTATGGTAGTTTGTTATTATATGTTTAATTTTTGTCTAAAAGTGCCAAACTGGGGCACCTGGGTAAATCAGTCGATTAAACATCTGCCTTAGGCTCAAGTCATGATCTCAGGGTCCTGGGATCGAGCCCTATGTAGGGCTTCCTTCCCAGCTGGGAACCTGCTTCTCCCTTTCCCTCTGCTCCTCTACCCCTACCCCACTTATGCGCTCGCTCGCTCTCTATCTGATTCTCTCTCATCTCTCTCTCTCTCTCAAATAAATAAAATCTAAAAAAAAAAACAAAAAACCTGCCAAACTGTTTTCAGGAGTGGCTATAACATTTTATACTCTCACCAGTAGTGTATGAGTGATTCAGTTTTTCTGCATCCTCATGAGCATCTGGTATTTCTGGTATTATTTAGTTTAGCCATTGTGAGAGATGTGTAATAAATCTCATTGTGGTTTTAATTAGCATTTCCCAAGTGGCCAGTGATGATGACCACCTTCTCATGTGCTTAGTTGCCATCTATATCCTCTCTAGTAAAATGTCTTTTCATGTCTTTTGTCCAATTTCTATTTGGGTTTTTAATTTTTTTTCTATTGAGTTTCTAGTGTTTGTTTATATATTCTAGATATCAGTCCTTTGTTGGATATATACTTTGAAAATATCTTTCCACTCTGAAGCTTGTCTTTTACAGAGCAAAAGGTGTGTTTTTTTCTTTTTATTCTTTTTTTAATTTTGGAAAAATATAAAATAAAAATGACCATTTTAACCATTTTTAAGCGTATGTTTCAGTGGCGTTATATTCATAATGTTATGCAATTATCACTACTATTTATTTCCAAAATTTTCCCTCACTGCATCAGAAATTCTGTACCCAATAAGCAATCACCCTCATCCCCTCTCTTCACAGACCCTAGTAACCTCTAACATATTCTCTGTCAGTATAAGTTTTACTTGTTCTAGATATTCTATATAAGTGGATTCATACAACACTTGTCCTTTTGTGTCTGGCTAATTTAGCATAATATTTTCAAGGTTCATCCATGTATCAGAACTTTATTCCTATTTATGGTTCAATAATATTCTATTTTGTAGTATATACACAACAGAATATTATTCATTCATCTGTTCATGGATTCTTGGGCTGTTTTCACCTATTGGCTATCCTAAAAAATGCCGCAATGAAAATTCATATACGTGTATCCGTTTGAGTCTCTGTTTTCAATTCTTTGTATTCTGGGGTCTATACCTAGGAGTGGAACTTCTGGGTCATATGGTAGTTCTATGTTTATTTTTTTGAGTAACTACCAAATTATTTTCTTCAGCAGTTGTACCAATTTACATTCCCACCAGCAATATGAAGTTCCAATTTCCTGTTTCCTCACCAACCTTTGTTCCTTTTTTTTAAATTATAGCCATCCTAGTAGGTTGAAAGTGGTGTCTTATTGTGGATTTGATTTGCATTTCTCTAATGACTCTTTAGTGATGGTTGATTTTATGTGCCAATTTGGCTAGGTACAGTGACCAGGTATTTGCTCAGACATTATTCTGGATGTTTCCATGAATGGGGTTTTGGAGGGGATTTACATTTAAATCAGTGAACTTTTAAAAATTTATTTAAATTAGCTAACATATAGTAGCACATCATTAGTTTTTGATGTAGTGTTCGGTGATTTGTTAGTTGTGTAACACACACTGCTCATCATATTATGTGCCCTCCTTAATGCCCATTACCGCATCACACTGTCCCCCTGCCCCCCCTTCCTTCTGCAACCCTCAGTTTGTTTCCTGGAGTCAAGAGTCTCTCATGGTTTGTCTCCCTCTCTGATTTCTTCCCATTCACCTTTCCTTCCCTTCCCCTATGGTTCTCTGTGCTATTCCTTATTTTCTACATATGAGTGAAACCATATGATAATTGTCTTTCTCTGCTTAATTTATTTCACTTAGCATAATACCCTCCAGTTCCATCCATGTCGATGCAAGTGGTGGGTATTCATCCTTTCTGATGGCTGAGTAATATTCCATTGTATATATGAGCCACATCTTCTTTATCCATTCATCTGTTGAAGGGCATCTTGGCTCCTTCCACAGTTTGGCTATTGTGGACATTCCTGCTATGAACATTGGGGTGCATGTGCTCTTCTTTTCACTATGTTTTTATCTTTGGGGTAAATACCCTGTAGTGAAATTGCTGGGTCATTGGGTAGCTCTATTTTTAACGTCTTGAGGAACCGCCAAACTGTTTTACAGAGTGGTTGTACCAACTTATGTTCCCACCGACAGTGATAAGTTCTTAATAGATTTTAGATACCAACCTTTATCAGCTATGTCTGCAAATACCTTCTCCCATTCCGTGGGCTGCTTTTTAGTTTTGTTGATCGCTTCCTTTGCTGTGCAAAAGCTTTTTATCTTAATGAAGTCCCAGTAGTTCATTTTTGCTTTTGTTTCTCTTGCCTCAGTGTCATGTCTAATAAGAACTTTCTATGGCTGAGGTCAAAGAGGTTTCTACCTGTGTTCTCCTCTAGGATTTTGATGGTTTCTTGTCTCACATTTAGGTCTTTAATCCATTTTGAATTTATGTGTATGGTGTAAGAAAATGGTCCAATTTCATTTTTCTGTATATTGCTATCCAGTTGTCCCAACACTTTTCGTTGAAGACACTGTCTTCTTTCTATTGGATATTCTTTGCTTTGTCGAAGATTAGTTGACCATATAGCTCTGGGTCCATTTCTGGGTCTCTATTCTGTTCCATTCATCTGTGTGTCTGTTTTGTTACAGTACTGCACTGTCTTGATGACTACAATCTTGTAATATAGCTCCAAATCCAGATTTGAATCCAGAATTCTGATGCCTCCGGTTTTGTTTCTTTTTCCGAGTTGCTTTGGGTATTCAGGGTCATTTGTGGTTCCATATACATTTTAGGATTGTTTGTTCTAGTTTTGTAAAAATGCTGGTGGTATTTTGATAGGGATTGCATTAAATGTGTAGATTGCTTTGGGTAATATAAAAATTTTAACAATATTTGTTCTTCTGATCGATGAGCACAGAATGCTTTTCCGTTTCTTTGGGTCATCTTCAATTTCTTTCATAAGTGTACTATAGTTTTTAGGGTACAGATCTTTCACCTCTTTAGTTAGATTTATTTCTACGTATCTTATTGTTTTTCATGCAATTGGAAATGGGATCGATTCCTTCATTTCTCTTTTTGCTGCTTCATTATTGGTGTATAGAAATGCAACAGATTTCTGTACATTGATTTTATATCCTGCAACTTTGCTGAATTCCTTTATCAGTTCTAGCAATTTTTGGTTGTCTTTTGGGTTTTCTACATAGAGTATCATGTCATCTACAAATAGTGAAAATGTTACTTCTTCCTTGCCAATTTAGATGCCTTTTGTTTCTTATTGTTGTCTGATTGCTGAGGCTAAGACATCCAGTACTCTGTTAAATAATAATGGTGAGAGTGGATATCCTTGTCTTGTTCCTTACTGTAGGGGAAAGGCTCTCAGTTTTCCCCATTAAGGATATTATCTGTGAGCTTTTGTAAATGGCCTTTATGATGTTGTGTTACGTTTCATGTATCCCTACTTTGTTGAGGGTTTTTATCAAGAAAGGATGCTGTATTTTCTCAATGGTTTTTCTGTATCTATTGACAGGATGGTATGGTTCTTATCCTTTCTTTTATTAATGTGGGATATTGTTGATTGATTTTTGAATGTTGAATCACCCCTGAAGCCCCAGAATAAATCCCACTTGATCATGGTGAATAATTCTTTTAATGTACTGCTGAATTCAACTTGCTAGTATTTTATTGAGAATTTTTACGTCCGTGTTCATCAGGGTTATTAGCCTGTAATTCTCCTTTTTAGTGGGGTGTTTGGTTTTGGAGTAATGCTAGCTTCATAAAATGAGTTTGGAAGTTTTCTTTCCATTTCTATTTTTTGGAGCAGTTTGAGAAGAATAAGTATTAGCTCTTCTTTAAATGCCTGGTAGAATTTCCTTGGGAAGTCATCTGGCCCTGAACTTTTGTTTGTTGGGAGATTATTAATTACTGAATCAATTTCTTTGCTGGTTATAGGTCTCTTTAAATTTTCTATTTCTTCCTGTTTCAGCTTTGGTAGTTTGTAAGTTCCTAGGAGTTTATCCATTTCTTCCAGGATGCCCAGTTTGTTGGCATAGAATTTTTCATAGTATTTTCTTTTGTTTGTATTTATATGGTTTTGGTGATCTCTCTTCTTTCATTCATGAATTTACCTATTTGGGTCCTTTCTCTTTTCTTTTTGTTAAGTCTGGGCTAGGGATTTATCAATTTTATTAATTCTTTCAAAGAACCAGCTCTTAGTTTCATTAATTTGTTCTGGGTTTTTTTGTTTGTTTGTTTCTAAATCATTTCTTTCTGCTCTAATCTTTAGCATTTACCTTCTTTTGCTTTAGGCTTTATTCGCTGTTCCTTTTCTAGCTCCTTTAGGTGTAAGGTTAGGTTGTGTATTTGAGACTTTACTTGCTTCTTGAAGTAGGCCTGTATTGCTATATACTTCCCTTTTAGGACTGTCTTTGCTGCATCCCAAAGGTTTAGGACTGTCCTGTTTTCGTTTTAATTTGCTTCTATATATTTTTAAATTTCTTCTTTGATTTCCTAGTGACCCCATTAATTCTTTAGTAGGATGCTCTTTAATTTCTATATATTTGAGGTCTTTCTAATTTTTTTCTTGTGGTTGATTTCAAGTTTCACAGCGTTGTGATCTGAAAATATGCATGGTATGATCTCGATCTTTTAGTACTTGTTGAGGGCTGATTTGTGATCTAGTATGTGATCTATTCTGGAAAATGGTTCTATGTGCACTTGAAAAGAATGTGTATTCTGTTGCTATAGTATGAAATGTTCTGAATGTATCTATTAAGTCTATCTGGTCCAGTGTGTCATTCATAGCTAGTGTTTCCTTGTTGATTTTCTGCTTAGATTATCTATTGCTGTAAGTGGGGTGTTAAAGTCCTCAACTATTATTGTATTATCATCAATGAATTTAATTATTAATTGATGTATATACTTGGTGCTCCCAAGTTGGGGCATAAATATTTGCAATTGTTAGATTTTCTTGATGGATAAACCCTTTAATTATGATCTAATACCCTTCTTCCTCTCTTGTTACAGCCTTTGTTTTAAAATCTTATTTGATAGAAGTATGGCTACTCTGGCTTTCTTTTGATGTCCATTAGCATGGTAGATGGTTCTCTCTCCCCTCACTTTCAATCTGCAGGTGTCTTTAGGTCTAAAATGAGCCTCTTGTAGGCAACATATATATGGATCTTGGTTTTTTAATCCATTCTTATATTCTGTGTCTTTTGATTGGAACATTTAGTCCATTTACATTCAGAGTGATTATTGAAAGATTTGAATTTAGTGCCATTGTGTTACCTATAGAGTTGGTGTTTCTACTGATGTTCTCTGGTCCTTTCTAGTCTTTGTTTCTTTTGGCCTTTTTTCCTCCACTCAAAGAGGTCCCCTTAAAATTTCTTGCAGGGCTGGTTTAATGACCACAAACTTCTTTAGTTTTTGTTTGTCTGGGAAATTCTTTTTTCTCTCCTTCTATTCTGAATGACAGCCTTGCTGGATAAAGTATTCTTGGCTGCATATTTTCCCACTTAGCACGTTGACTATATCCTGCCACTTTCTTCTGGCCTGCAAGTTTCTGTAGACAGATCTGCTGTGAACCTGATCTGTCTTCTCTTCTAGATTAAGGACTTTTTCCTCCCTTGCTGCGTTCAGGATTCTTTCCTTGTCTGTGTATTTTGTGAATTTGACCTGTTACATGTTGGCGATGGCTGGCTTTTGTTGAATTTAATGGGAATTCTCTGTGCTTCTTGGATTTTGATGTCTGTGTCCTTTCCCAGATTAGGGAAGTTTTTAACTAAACTTTGTTTGAATAAATCTTCTGCCCCTTTTACTCTCTCTTGATCTTATTCCTATGATATGAATGCTATTACATTTTAATAAGTCACTGAGTTCCCTAAGTCTACCTTCTTGGTCCATTATCTTTCTTTCCCTCTTCTTTTCAGCTTCATCATTTTCCATAATTTTATCTTCTGAGTCACTCATTCACTCCTCTGCTCCATCCATCTTGTTTTTATGGCCTCCATTTGTGTTTGCATCTCAGTTATAGCATTTTTAATTTTGGTCTGAGTAGATTTTAGTTCTTTATCTCTTCAGTAAGGGATTCTCTAGTGTTTTCTATGCCTTTTTCAAGCCCAGATAGTATCCTTATAATTGTTGTTTTAAGTTCTAGCTTAGACATCTTACTTATATCTGCATTTATTAAATCCTTGGCTGTGAGTTCTACTTGATGTTCTTCCTTTTGGGGTAAATTTCTCTGCTTCATCATTTTGTCCAGAAAAGAAAGGAATAAAGAAAAAAAATAGGCAAAAAAACTTAGATCATAGGTGTGTTTTGGTCTGCTTGCTAAAAGAATCTAGATGCCAAAAGAGAAAAAAAAAGGAAAGAAATAAAATAAAATGAAAATAAACAGAAACTAAAGAAATATATATGATATATATAAATAAATAAATTTTAAGTTAACAATAAAAAATAAGAATGAATTGAAAAAATAAGACAGTAAGTGAAAAAATAATAATAAAAATAAAGAATAAAAGTAAAGAGGAAGCTAGATCCTGTTTCCCCCAAAGCTGGAGCTTTGCCACACTCTATGATCGGTAGACTTGGTGCAGTTGAGTTGTTTGTGTCAGTTTTCTGTGGGAGGGGCCTACTGCACTGATTCTCAACTGACTTGTTTCAGTGGAAAGATACATCCAAGGTGCAGGTGGGGCAGGGCTAGGTGTAAGTGTTTCTGGCCTGGCCTCCACGAGGTGGTAAGGTAGTGAGGCTTTGCTCCCTGAAGGCTTTCAGTGCTGGGCATGGCAAATATGACTGTGCTCCTCTCTCTAGCCCCCCACTATTCACTGAACCCTCACAGAAGAGCAATCAATCACCCTTCTTATATCCTCAGTTTCCATAGGAACCCTGTGTTCACTCTGCTTTTATACCTCAGCTTTTATATCTCAGGTGCATGAGTAAGTTTCAGAACTCCAAATTTTAGGGACTCCCATGGCACAGACCCATGGTGTTCCATTGGGGGAGGGTTTCACCATGCTTTTGCCATTTGCTGGCTGGTCCCAGGAAAGCAGTCCCGCAACCACGCAGCAGTTCACAGTTCATGGCAAAACAGAGCAGAAAGCTGGTACCAAGACCCACTGTTCTCAGATGAGACGGCTTCCCCCCTCCTATGTCTGGGAATAATGCTGGGAGTTAGGCACCACTAGTTCTTCTCACAACCCAGGGGATCCTCAGACCACCTTGTCACTCCTGGGATTCCACCTTGCTTCACTATCTGAGCACCTTTAAGCCAAGTATGTCCCCCATAGTAGTGGATTTCTAAAAGTTTAGATTTTGTACTCTGCTGCTTATAATACTTTGCAGTAGCCTCCATAAGCAGGCTCCATTCCTGCCACCTTACTCATAGGTATATCTCCTCCAAGAAAACTCTCTGTACTTTCTACCTTCCTTTGTATAATAGATGTATAATAGATGGTCACTTTCCTACTTGTAGAAAAGATGTATAATAGACGATCACTTTTCTATATTTCTACTTGTATACTTGTAGTTTCTGTTCTGTCACACCTCCGATTGATTTCTTGGGTGTTCAGAATGATCTGATAATTATCTAGCTGTGTTTGAGGGGCAAGACAAGCTTAGGGTTCCCCTACTCCTCTGCCATCTTAACCACCAGCCTCTAAGATTTTAAGTTCTTGGTTTTCCTAGAAATGGACCCCTTCATTCACTTGTTATTAGAATGTATGTGAGACTTATTCCCTTCCACTATCTGCTGAGATACAAAAGAATTGTCAGGTTGTATAATGAAAGTCCCACTTTGTTCTTTGCTACAAAAACATCTCTAGATTCGATGTTTAGGCTTCTCGCTAAATTTAGCATTGTATTTGTGACAGAGCTCTTCCTGTTTTTGCATCTCTTAAGTCTACAGTATCATTTTCTGCCCTCCTACTTCTTCACAGAACACATATCAGTGCCTTGGGGTAGTAAATTCCAGTAGCAAGGAAGACTATTTGCTCCAACTCTCATCAGAGTCACCTTCACCTTTAACCCAAAGGTGTCTTTCTCTCTTCTTAATATAAAGATTTGAGTTTGACAGTGAAAGAAAAGCATTACGCTTCCTAAAGACATAAGTATTCCTCTTCCCCTAGTCCCGTAGCATTTGTATATTCCACAGAGGGGCTATTTGGTGTCCCTTAACTATGCTAAGTTGTTTCTTTGTATTTCTGTCAATGGTTTTGACACTGATTCCATGAGCATTATGTCGAGCACATGGATTCTCATTATCCCTGGCTTCCATTAGAAATGTATATTGATAAGATTATGGGGTGCCTGGGTGGCTCAGTTGGTTAAGCATCTGCCTCTGGCTCAGGTCATGATCTTGGGGTTCTGGGATTGAGCCCTGCATTGGGCTTCCTGCTCAGAGGGAAGTTTGCTTCTCCCTTTCCCTCTGCCACTTCCCCCTCTGCTTGTGCGCATGCTTTCTCTCTGTCAAATAAACAAATAAGTAAGTAAAATCTTTTTTTAAAAAAGAAATGTGTATTGATAAAGCTAGATGGTTATAATAGATGTTTAGATTCATTTAATCCACCATTCTTACTATTCACATGGAGATTCTGAGGGAAAAAATATATATTACATATATCATATATACATTTATATATTTATATATATAAACATGTCATTATACATATACACAACTCTCTCAAGCCAAAGTTAGATGGTGATAAATAGTAAGTCAATTGTTAACAAGTCTATAGTGCTTTGTATATGTCATACATTTTCTAACTGCTTTTCATATATTGTATATTTCTCCAACAACGCTATGATGAGGTACTATTATTATCCCCCTTTTATTCATGATGTTAATGGAAACAAAATTAGTTAAGTGAGCAAACAAAGCTCACCCCGCTAGTCAGGGGTGGAATCTAGGTTTAAACAGAGGCAATCTGAATCTAGGGCACAAAATACTAAATCCTTCATAATTTTGCACTTCTGTAAATAAACAGTGAGAATGATCCTGTTGGGATTGCTTACCTAGAATATTCATCTTTCCCCTTGTCCTCAGTTTACATCAACAGGCCTTAGTGAATAATCGTTATGTAAGCATCAGTGTTCCAGATGCTGTGAATCCAAAGACAAATAAGACAGAATCTCTGCCTTTGAGGAATTTGCAGGGGAGATAGGAAAGTAAGCAAAAGCTCCCATTAAATAGGGTAATGTGTGCTGGAGAGTACAGGTACTAGGCTCACAGAGAAGGGTGTGATGTTAGTGCCACCATGAGGTGAAGGGGAGATACACAAAAATGATTTCCTTGGAGGCATGACTGAGTTGAAACTCTAAGGCTGAATAAAAGCAAGTCATGTTTATGTAGAATTATTGTGGTTAAAATGATGATTCTAGAGATTGAAAAGGATGATGTGATGATTCATAGAATAATGAAAACACCATTGTTGTTAGAATCTCTTGTTTTTCTTTCCAGAAATAACATTATTTGCTTTAACAATCACATGAAGATGAACAAATGTTCCAGTTATGTTGTCATTAGAAAATGCCTTTTATCTTTAAGCTGATATAGGGATCTCAGAAAACACCTCACTTCTTTTCCTCCACATTTCAGTTTTCCTTGTGGGACCTAAGCCCAAGCTCACTAACCTGACCGTTACCCACTTAGCTATAATCCATATGATGATACTCCTCATCACGGGGTTCTTGTCTCCAGACATTTAGGGACACGAGAGATCCAAAGTGACTTCAAATGTGGAGTGATTGTCTTCCTTAACAAAGTACTGAGGGGACTCTCTATTTGCACCACCTGCCTCTTGAGTGTGCTTTAGGCCATCACCATCAGCCCCAGCAGCTCCGGGTTGGCTAAATTCAAACTTAAATCTCCAAATCCTATCCTGTGTTTATTGCATTTTTTATAGGTCCTGAACATATCCTTCTGTAGCAACCTGGTCCTCTGTACTGCGGCCACACCCAGTGAGACCTATGCTAGTCTTTCATTCCTCGCTGTTCCTTTTTGCCCATGAGCTAAACAGGGGCCTGTGTTTCACAGTGATGGCAATCAGAGGCATCTTCTTCATGGGTCTCATGCTCCTGTCAGGTGGATACATGATAATTCTCTTAAGGAGACATAGGCAGCAGTCATAGCATCTTCACAGCAAGAGTCAGTCTCCAAGAAGCTCCCCAGAAAAAAGGGCTACTCAGACAATTATGCTGCTGCTGAGTTGTTTTGTGATCATATATTGTGTGGACTCCATTTCATTTTCCATAGGCAAAACATGGACAAATGACCCAATCTTGGTATATATCCAGATGCTCATGGCCAATGGCCATGGCATAGTCAGTCCTTTGGTGCTAATCAGTGGTGAGAAACAAACCATGTAGGGGAGACAAGGTCAGTGTTTTGCAAAACAGCAATAGAAATATTTGAAGAGAAAAATGTTCCCACTCTCATTAGAGCAATCCTATGTTTCACAGAATTTTCTCTCTGAAAAAAAAAAGGTTAAATATGGCATAAATTTTCTGTCATAATATGGTAATCTTAATATGTATGTGGCTAAAAAGTACCTTGTAGATAATTTGGGCAGTCTTTTTTTGAGAACTATGTTGTCTTTAAGAAAATTCTTTTTAGGAAAGATTGTTTCTTTATCTTTTTCTTTTTAGGCAAATTCCCTCCACTCTTGGTGGTTTTAATTTCTTGTATTAAAGTATTCTGTATTTTCACTAAAATGGAATATCTGTGTGTAGATATCCTTTTTATACTGATGTTGTTATATGTGTCTTATTAAGCATCAATCCATGTAAGTGATTATCCTTCCTGGGAAGTTCTATGTCTTTATTATTTCAAATACTTGTTCTCCTTTTCCCCAGTATTTGTGAAGTTCTAATTCAGTGTGTGTTAAACCTTATTATTTTCTTTTTTTTTTAAAGATTTTATTTATTTATTTGACAGAGAGAGACACAGTGAGAGAGGGTACACAAGCAGGAGGAGGGAGAGAGGGAGAAGCAGGCTTCCCGTGGAGCAGGGAGCCTGATGCGGGGCTTGATGCCAGTACCCTGGGATCATGACCTGAGCCAAAGGCAGACTCTCAACGACTGAGCCACTCAGGTGCCCCAAACCTTATTATTTTCTATATTCCTTAATATTTTTCGTATTTCCCATCACATTTTGCATATGTTCTATGAACTACATCCTGAATAATCTTTTCAGTCTAATACTCTAGTTCACTAATTCTCTCTTCAGCTGTGTTTAAACTATTTCACAATCCATTAAAAGTGTATTATATTTATTTTATTTTTTGTTCCTAAGAGTTAGTTTCATTTGTTTTTTTTTTAATCTGCCTGGTAGTATTTTATAATTACATATTTTCTTCACATTTTTTAAAATTTTTGTATGTGTGCCTTTTTAAAAAATGTTTTACTCTACTTATTAAGCAATGTCTGATATCCATGGAAACATAATTCCACCTTAGTTTTTGAGGGCTATTCTTAGCATTTTAAAAATTTAAATTGTGGTTGTATATTTGGCAAATTTTAATTCATAGGGAAACTGAACATCCTAGTTGAGATGTACTTATCCAGTGGGGATTTGAATTTTCTTCCTCCTATCATATGGCACAAGTCTGGGGAATTTTCAGATTAATCTTTTGTTTAGATTTTCCTGGACTCTACACACATGGGGATAAATCTGAACTCTGAGCCAACATGAAAGCAAGAGTTTGTTCCCCAAAAGAAGCCAACAAAGTGGCAGAGTAATTTCATCGTTAAATTGCTTTACCAGATTTTCCTCACATTTTTGCTGAAGGCATCAATCCTTATGAACACAGGCTTTTATGCAGGAGTCCTGTTCCTCCTTTCTGCCTTGTGTGGATTCATGATATTGTCACCTGTCTGTGTATATCTGTTAAGATCCCCATTTCTAGGTTTAATAAACAACTCAAGAGGAACCCCATTTTCTCACTTTCAGATCCTTCTTCATACTAGCCCCCTGAGGATTTCCCACACTTTTGTAAGCTGTTATGCATTTTTTAAAAAGTTGCTTTGTATATAGCTTATAACACATTAGTAGTGGAAGGTTCTTCCTTGTTTCTAGTCTGTTTTATTACCAGAAAAACCATTACTTGTATATGAAAGAAAAACCTTTTAGACTAATGATATAATACTTTGTTAGGCTGTAGTGTTTCATGAGAAATACCAATTTTGTGATGTCCTTACAAAAGCTTCAAAAAAAAAAATTCCAAAGAATCTCTGTTTCCATTTTTTACCTCTTAATTTGGGAAATGGTATGTTAAAGAATAATAATTATTGTATTAAATATAATTAACCTTATTAAAACCACCACCCAGCTTATTAAAAAATAGGAGTCTATTCATATGTTTGAAGGCCCTGTGCATCTTTCTCTAAATGCATTTAACCAAAAATCAAAACAAAAAATAAAAAACTTCTCCCAAATGAATTGCGATCTTGATTAATACAATTATTTTCCTTGGTTTTCATTTTAGAGTTGTTACCATATATGTCTATGAGTATATCATTAAGATATGTAGTTACTGGGGGACCTGGGTGGCTCAGTCGGTTAAGCTTCTGCCTTCGGATCAGGTCATGATCCCAGGGTCCTGGGATCAAGCCTCACATTGGGGTCCCTGATCAGCGGGAGCCTGCTTCTCCCTCTCCCTGGCACCCCTGCTGCTTGTACTTCTCTCTGTGTCAAATAAATAAATAAATCTTTTTTTAAAAGATATGTAGTTCCTTTCACAGATTATATATATGTAGATGATTCTTGATGAAATCCCAATAGTTTATTTTTGCTTTTGTTTCCCTCGTGTCCGGAAACGTATCTAGTAAGAAGTTGCCGCAGCCGAGGTCAAAGAGGTTGTTGCCTGTGTTCTCCTCTGGGATTTTGGTGGTTTCCAGTCTCACATTTAGATCTTTCATCCATTTTGAGTTTATTTTTGTGTATGGTGTAAGAAAGTGGTCCAGTTTCATCCTTTTGCATATTGCTGTTCAGTTTTCCCAACACCATTTGTTGAGGAGACTGTCTTTTTTTCCATTGGATATTCTTTCCTACTTTGCCAAAGATTAGTTGACTATATAGTTGTAGATCCATTTCTGGGTTTTCTGTTCTGTTTCATTGATCTATAGATCTTTTTTTGCTGGTACCATACTGTCTTGATCACTTGAGCTTTGTAATATAGCTTGAAGTCCAGAATTGTGATGCCTCCAACTTTGCTTTTCTTTTTCAAGGTTGTAGTAGATAATTCTATATTCATTCCTGGTGACTTGGTTCCTATGCTAAGCCTTCTGTTTTGAGAATATCCTTGATGCATGAAGCTGTAGTTCATCAGGAATTCCATGGAATGGCATTACATGAATATAACAAAATGTCTTTCCAATCTTCTGACTATGTGCAGGTAACAGGGCTCCTCTTAATATTACTCTAGTTGTTTCCTGGTCACATCCATAACATTTTCTCTAGGATGCATGCCACTGAGAGAATTTGTTTATTCCTAAATTATACCTGTGTTTATTTTTATTAGTTCATACTAAATTGTTTTCCAAATGGTTCTATAAATTTACCTCCTATACTTGCAGTGTGTAAGAGTTTTCATTCTAGACAACAGTATGATCAAAGTTTTAAAATTTCTCCAATCTGGTGAATTTGAAATTATATCTTATTTTATTTTTGATTTTGTGTTTCCTTGATTAATAATGAGAATAAATATATTTTCAAATGCCCATTAAACATTCTTGTTTCTTTTTCTCTAAATAGCCAGTTCATATGTTTTGCCCATTTTCCCACTGGGTTATTTGTAGTTTTATTATTAGGGGTCCATTTGATATTCTGCATATTAATCATTTGCCAGTTACATACACTACAAGTATCTTCTCCCAGCCTGCAGCTTGTTTTTTACCCTGTTCATGGTATCTTTTTCCAACTTTTAAGCTTTTATTATATAAAATATGGAATATAAACCAAAACAGAAAGGATAGTATAATATCAGCTATGTACTCATTACCCTGCTTCAAAAAACATCAATTCATGGCCAATTTCATTTCATCTGTAGCCACTACAAATTTTGTTTTGTTTTGTTTTGTTTTGAAGATGTTATTTTTCCCTTGAGAGAGAGAGAGACAGAGAGAAAACTAGTAGTGGGAGAGGCAGAGGAAGAAGCAGGGAGCCCAATGCAGGGCTTGATCCCAGGACCCTGGGACCAGGACCTGAGCCGAAGGCAGACACTTAACCAGCTGAGCTACCCCAGGACCCCCTAGTCTCCCATCTTATGCTAAAACAAATATCATTAATAAATTACCTCATCAGTAAAAAGTCAGTGTTTCTATTAAATATAGGAATTTCCTTTTTAAACATATTCATAGTATCATTATCATACCCCAAAATTTAACATTAATTAGATATATCATCAAATATCAAATGGTCATATTTTCTGTATTGTGTATATATATTCAGTTTGTTTGTTTGAATCTGGTCCAAGTGAAGTACCTACATTGTGATTGATTGATATATCTTTTAAAACAGTGTCCATACATCCCAAGAAAGTAGTCTAGGAAAATTTGGTTTTCATCATTTACTTTGTTTGCTAGCTCTATCCAAAGTGACTTGGGAGTTATTTTTGTATTATTATGAATTCAGAGGCTTAAACATGTTTAATGTGTTTCAACATACTGCATTTATTATCCTTACTGATGATCACACTATCTTTTCTTTGATATATAGAAGTCTATTCATTGTGACTTCTGAGTCCTTTAATATGACCCTCATAGTATTTGATAGCATAGCATCCACACTTCTTTATATAAGAAGTTCCAAGTTCATCTACCTTTTCTGCCCCAGACTTGAAGTCAGCCATTTCACCAAGAGGTTCTGGGACATTTAGTAAAAATATTTTGTACAGACCACAATCTGGATGCTAGAAAAATTCATTGCTATTGGGTTTGTAATTTTTCTTAGGCTTTCTTTATCAAAAAATAAAAAATATTTTATTAAAAAGTACATATGTGGGGTGCCTGGATGGCTCAGTGGGTTAGAGCCTCTGCCTTCGGCTGGGGTTGTAATCTCAGGGTCCTGGGATCAAGCCCCGCATCGGGCTCTCTGCTCGGTGGGAAGCCTGCTTCTGCCTCTCTCTCTCTGCCTGCCTCTCTGCCTACTTGTGATCTCTTTCTGTCAAATAAATAAAATCTTTAGAAAAATACATACGAGTTTACACTGATAATTTAAATTTGAATTAGAATTAACGTTTTCACTATATTTTATCAATTTTATTTATTTGTTTCTTTATGATTTTATACCATTCTTTCTGCTTTTGTTTATATTTCAAATTTTCTATAATAAAATGTTTAGAAGTTGGGAAAGATATCATAAACGGTAAAAAAAAAAAAAAAGTTGTAAACCAGGAGAAGATATTTTGTAGGACATATGATTGACCAAGAATTAATAGTTCTCTAAATTTCCCAAATTCCTAGTTCTCAAAGGCATGACCATCACTTCTCATTTGCATTATCCCACATTATAATCTTATCCATTTACAGTATGACCTTGGACTAGTTACTTCATTAAGTCAGAAAAGGCAAGGAAGAGATTTTCTATCTTTCTGGTTCGACTATGATATTTCAAGAGCTGTTCTTAACTGTCATTAGCCTATTCATGTCTGAGAAGCTCTGAACCATATCACCTTACTTTGGATTATTTCCCTGGGCTGCATGCCTTGATCTTGTATTTTGCAGAACCTGATAACTCACTTATTTCCCTGCATTTCTTCCTTACTTCCTTACTCATTCTAAATATATGCCATTTTCAGTTTTTCATACTTTTTCATTTATATATTTATGCAAAAATATTCTTGAGTCCTTAGTATGTGCCAGCTACTGAGTAAGGCTTTCAAGAGTAAATTTTTTTCACTTTTATTTTTTAACAGCTTTATTGACGTGTAATTAATATTAAAAAACTTCACATAGGGGCACCTGGGTGGCTCAGTGGGCTAAAGCCTCTGTCTTCGGCTCAGGTCATGATCTCCGGGTCCTGGGATCGAGCCCCGCGTCGGGATCTCTGCTTAGCCTCTGCTCCGCCTCTCTCTCTGCCTGCCTCTCTGCCTACTTGTAATCTCTCTCTCTGTCAAATAAATAAATAAAATCTTTTAAAGAAGCTGCACATATTTAACATGTACAGTTTGATGGGTTTGAACTTAAGCATGCACCTATGGAACCAGGATTAATTTGTGAGTAAAACACATGCAGTCACTGCCCTCATAAAGCTTACAGCCTAATAGGGGATCCAGACATTAATAAAATATTCACACAAATAAATGTAAAAGATAAATATGGTGAATGCCATGAAATACAGATGTAGCGTTGAAAGGACAGACTGTGTCAAAGGTATTATAGGAATTTTGAGCAATGGCCAATGAGGTTCAGAGATGTGTGTAAAAGTGCAGAATGTACGTCCCAGAAAGTGGGGGACTCATGTAGATAAATACAGGATCTAGAAATAGATGATTTGAAGAGAGAACCATAGGCTATACCATTTTTTAGGAATTAAAAGTGAGTTAGAGAGTACAGTAGATCCCTGGAGGTGAAAAGTATCTCAGTTATTCAGTGAAAAACCATCCTTCCCCCCTTTCTCACTCCATGTAATTCCACAGAGTTGACTCCACCAATAAATTCATGAGGAAGACCTCTAAAAAGGTCAAAGGCAGAAAGTTTATCTCATCTACACTGACTGATTTGTAGATAACCACGTGAACCATCATGAACCTATCAGGGAAATGAACTTTGTGTTAGGTTCCACAAAAGACATTATTCTTTCAACCACTGGACCTCTAACAAGGGCGTAGGAGTTGATCCCGCTGCCCCTACCTGAAGCCTGATGCGAAAGCCAACACAGAGGCACCAAGACCTCCAAACCGACCACACCCAAAGCTGAAAAAATAGGAAACAAAAATCCTTCAAGTGGATTACTACGTGAAATCATAAAAGGACCCACCTCTTGCCTCAGGTTTCCAGATCTGTGCACTCTGACTTTGAGGTAAGCAGCTCCGTTTATTGAATACACAACGCTGTGTGCGGCGGCATCCCGATCCCATAAGGTTCTGGATGTTCACAGATGGTTGTGCAGAGACAAGATCTGGGGGCAGGGATTCAAATCCATACTCAGATCATGTCTACCCTGGTGCATCAGGTGTCCCCTTCCCTCCCCACCCCTCGCCGTGATAGGAGAGGTCCGATACAGTCGACCTGTCACCATGCAAAGACCCAGCCTCTACAGTCAGAAGGTTGGGTGCCCAGCAGAGGTGGTAGCCAGATCAGCCTTGGTGAGGGGAAGGTCGTGGTGTCCACTCCACGCAGAGCCATCTCTGCTGCCATGGCCGTTTTGTGCACGGTCACAATGAATATGGAGGAAGCTGGGCGAGAAGCTGAGTGATAGCCATAGGATCATGATTATGGAGAATTCCCTTGATGTGGCTGCCTCTGGTGGGTGTTTGAGTGCCAATGACTGTCTTCATATCCTGCCTGCCCTGCGGGGTTGATCCTCATACCACCTGCCCACCCCCACTGCCGAGACCTGCTGGCCACCAATTTTCCAAGACTGGTTTTCTTCAAGGCCTTGATCAGCAAAGGCAAACTCTTAGCCACTGCCCATGAATCACTGTAGATCTGTGCCTCAGGCCATCTTTTCTTCCATATGTGGTGTCCCCCACATATGACGCACCCCAAGTTCTGTCCCCTAGGAGTCTTTCTTTATCCCACTCTATCCCCAAGACCATCCCTGTGTGAAGCCGTAGTCCTACAACTGACCACTTCCAGCTGGTGCTGGCCAGTCACAGAAATCTATCTATGAACCAGGCCCTGGAATTTTTTCCTGTGCTCTTGGCCAGTCATGGGAACCCCCATGAGACTGTAGGTATGGATTGAGGGAGAGAAGGTAAAGCAGAGGAGAGGGGACTATGATTGTCTGAGCTCCCAGTCCATGAACTTTACTTGTGTCTTTCAAAACGGCCTTGGCCCAAACTTGTATAGGCCCAAATCAACTTATATTTATTTTACATGCATTGTTTGTGATTCAGTGGATCACATTATATCCAATTCATGAGACGTTCAGACCAGGTATCTAGTCTCTTGCAGTGTTCATAGAAAGTGGGAACAACTTTTAAAATGGAGAGTCGTGGACAGCAGAAAAGGAGAAAGGCACAATCTTACTCCTTATGGTCAGCGCTGATTCTACTGTAGATGTTGCCAGCGGAACCCTGTAGCCGTCTGTCTGCCCCAAGCACCTCTGCTACAGTTAGGTTTGCTGGGGCTTAAGGACCAAGAACCAGAGCCACTCATTCCTGTTGCGGAGACCTTTCTTGTTCCAAGTCCCATTCCCAACTGGGAGCCTTATGGATTACCTCATGAAGGGATCAGCACTGCAGGTCCCAAAGTAAAACATGTTGCCTCCAAAATCCCAAGACACTCACCATTATGTCTCTTTCTTTGTTGTGGATAGTACGATATGCAGCAACTTCTCTTTCACTTTCCTAGGAATATCCCCGTGGACTCCAGAATTTTGGACTCGGCAACTCCAACTATTTGACAATGCGACTGAACTTTAATTTATCTCCTGCCATCTGGCACACTTCATTGGCTTAATAGGACAGTTATCTAGATGCTTCCTAATGAGCTCTGCCTAGAATCATAGCTACAAATCATGGCCCCACGATTCTGTTTACAATAGCTTTTGGTCATTTTCCATCCCCCACTGTCAAGCAGTCAGGTGGTCCCTAATCAATGTCATGGTGGCTCACAGGGCGACAGGGATCGCTTACGGAGCTGCAAGCCTGGCGGGGTACACTTCCACAGAGCCAACCAGAAAGGATGCAACAAGGCCAGATGGATTCAGGGTGGAGGGACACGTTGTCAGGTCCCCATTCACTTGGTCCCATAGGATGGCGTGGAAATGGGGGGGCCACGTGACAAAAAGTACAAGTGGCGCTTTGCTCCGCCCCCTAACAGCGACTCGAAACTCCAGCCAAGTCTCTTTCAGATCCACGTGGAAGCAGGAAAGCTGTTTCTGACTAGAGTTTTTCTTCTTGTTGAAAAAATGTCCTTTAGAATTTTTAAAGTTTCAACAAGGCTCTATGTAAGAAGGAAGAGTTCGTATATTTGCAAATAGCCTTGTGCCTTTTCCCCCCTAATAGCTTTAATTGTATGTAGATTCTGTTGGGAGCCACCAATTACTACAACCCTCTGCATTTTGGAGACATTTACTTACTTTATTACTCACCTATTTTGCTGATGAGAGATCCGCTGTCATTTTTACTATTACCGATTTTTTAGAAAAGTTGTCTCTTCTCCTTGTAGATATTTAAGATTTTTCTTTATTCTTGATTTACCGGTAGCTTCTCTACTTGTGTTCAACCTCTATGTGAGGACAAGAAAAAAAAAAAAATTCTGTGCTGCATTCTGGTAAAGAATGTCCCCAAAATCCTGTAATTTGTGGGATTTTGCAAAGGTCCCATTATGTGGACATGATGGATTAAACCACAGGCCACTGATAATGAGACTAGTTTAAACTTGATCTTGACTTTTGAAGAATTTTTCCTTTCAGTGATCTTTTTATATTTCTAACTGTTCCATTCTCTCATATCTACTTGTATTTATTTCTGTTTTTTTTTAAGTTTTCATTTAAATTCCTGTGAGTTAACATACAGTGTAATATTAGTTTCAGGTGTAAAATGTAGTGATTCAATAACTCTATATGTTACTTAGTACTCATCATAAGCGTACTACTCTTGATCCCCTTTACCTGTTTAACCCCCCCCCACCCCCCTCTGGTGACAATCAGTTTGTTCTCTATAGTAGGAGTCTGTTTCTTGGTTTGCCTCTCTCTCTCTCATTTACAGCAGCATTATCTACAATAAGGAAACAGCCCAACTATCCATTGACTGATGAATGGGTAAAGATGTGGTATACATATCTACAATGGAATATTATGCTGCTTGGTTTTTTTCTTTCTGGGTTAAAATATTTTTTATAGGGCCCCTGGGTGGTGCAGTTGGTTGAGCGACTGCCTTCGGCTCAGGTCATGATCCCGGAGTCCCGGGATCGAGTCCCACATCGGACTCCCAGCTCCATGGGGAGTCCGCTTCTCACTCTGACCTTCTCTCTCTCACTGTCTCTCTTTCCTAATAAATAAATAAATAAAATCTTTAAAAAAAATATTTTTTATAAAGTCGTACTGATGTATAACTGATATTCTGTGAATCTATTTAAAGTATGCAAATAGATGAGTTTTGACATATGTATGTACCCATGATACCGTCACCACAATTAAAATAATGTATCACCGCCTGCAAAAGTTTTGTGAATTGCCTCTTCCCTCCTGATCCAACCCTATCCCCAGACAACCACTGATCTGTTTTCTTTTCTTTTTTTTTTTTTTAAAGATTTTATTTATTTGTTTATTTGAGAAACAGAGAAAATGAGAGAGAGCATGAGAGGAGAGAAGGTTAGAGGAAGAAGCAGACTCCCTATGGAGCTGGGAGCCCGATGTGGGACTCGATCCTGGAACTCAAGGATCATGACCTGAGCCGAAGGCAGTTGCTCAACCAACTGAGCCACCCAGGTGCTCCCTTTTTTTTTTTTTTTTAAGATTTTATTTATTTATTTGAAAGAGAGAGAGCGAGAGAGGAGGAGAAGCAGAGTGAGAGGGACAAGCAGACTCCATGCTGAGTGTGGAGCCCAACATGGGGCTCAATCCCATGACTCTGAGATCATGATCTGAGCCAAAATCAACTGATTGAGCCTCCCAGGCAACCCTGATCTATTTTCTATCATTATGTTTGCACTTTATAGAATTTTTATAGAAATGAAAGCACACAGAATGCACTTTTTATCTGGCTTCCTTAATTAAGATTCATCTGTGTTGTATCAATATTTCACTTTTTATTGCTGAATATTCCATTGTATGAATATACTATAATTTAACCATTCACCTGTTAATGGACTTTTTAGTAGTTTCCAGGTTTTTGTTATTACAAATAAAGCTACTGTGGACATGTGCTTTTATTTCTCTTGGATAAATAGGTAGGTATGAAATGCCTGGGTCACATGGTGGTATATGTTTAAACTTTCTAAAAACTGCCACTTTTTTCCAAAATGGTTGTACCATTTTGGACCACTTGCACTTGATTCCTTTCTCCCTGTAACTGGGATTTCAATTTTTAAAAAATTGAGGTGAAATTCACATAACATACAGTTGTCTTAAAGCATACAACTTGGTGTTTAGTGCATTCACAAAGTTGTGTGACCACCACTTCTCTCTCTCTAGTTTCAAAACTTTTTCATCACCCCTAAGTATCTCATACCCATTAAATAATCACTTCCAATTCCTCCCTACTCCCTGGCAACCACTAATCTGCTTTCTGTTGCTTTGGATTTGGCTATTCTAGAAACTTCATATAAAAGAACTCACACAATATGTGACTTTTTTGTGTGTCTGGGTTGTTTCACTTGGCATATTGTTGAAACTTATCCAACTTGTAGTATCAGTAGTGCATTCCTGCTTATGGATGAATATATTCCACTGTATGTATATATCACAATTTGTTTATCCATTTATCCACTGATGGGTATTTAGCTAGTTTCCATCTTTTGGTTACAATAAAGAGTGCTACTATGAACATTAATGAACAAGTGACTCAATACCCATTTTCAATTTGGGGGGAATATAGTATGTAAGGAAATTGTGGGATAATATGCTTAATTCTGTTTAACTTTCTGAAGAAAAGCCAAGGTTCCCGTTTCCATATTCTTACCAACACTTATTTTCTCGTTTGTTTTAAATAATAGTCATCCTAATGGGTGAGAGGCGATTATCTCATTTGTGGTTTTGATTTGCATTTTCCTAATGACCAATGGTGTTGAGCACCTTTTCAGGTTGGCCATTTCTGTATCTTCAGAGAAGTATCTATAGGGCCATTATTTTGGACAGCAATAATTTGGCTATGAGCCTCCACTGACTTGAGGTAATGAGGAGCACCTAAACATTCTTGCTTAGCATATGCTTTTTAACTTTCTATTATGGAAAATTTCAAACAGATACCAAATTAGTGATTCAGTTAATATTTCATAGATACCCCTCGTAGTATAAGCCCTGACAATGTTGGGTTTTCTTTCCTTTTTTGTAAGGTAAGTGCCGGGTTGAAGCTTTGATTGCCTAGGCATCTACTTCAAAGATGGCGATCTTGAATAAACACATTGCCAGCCCCATGGTTAAGGAGCCAGGCTATACTCCCCTCTGCCCCAGGCTCCTTAGTTTTAGGGATCCTAGCTGGTTTCTATAACCGACCACTTAGGCCACTTGCCTTTTTCTCTTCCAGCACTTCAAATTTCCACTCTTACATTTTAAATTCACCAATAAAATGTGAGCTCATGAAACCCTAGGCCCCACCCTCAACCCCAATAAAAGCATAACCCCAGGCCTGCTCACTCACTCTCTCCCTTCTCCACCACAACTTTCCCCTCAACCTCACTGTGTGGCACATGTAACTTCAGGTCCTCTAAGTAATAAACCTTTTTTTTTTTTAGTTTCTTGATGGTGACTGCTGCAGGGGATCTTATAAACATTTAGTAAGAACCATAAGTGCTAATCCAGCCACAATACTGGTTATTGATAGGCTGCACCCAGCACCAAACAGTCCTACTGTCTTCTTAATGCCTGATTTTGACGAACTGTATGTTCTTTTTCTCCCCGCTTTGGTTAATTAGAGGGAAAAGTCTGTCTACTTATGTCATACGAACAAGTGATTTCTACAAGTTCTCTTCTGGGCCTGTAGCAGATCTATAAAGTCATGTGGAAAATTCTCTAATGCATGTGATTTTTCTTTGGTTCTTCCAGGTGAAATGAGAAGGCTTTTATTTTTATGTAAGGGCTACTTTCGAATCGTTTGGGCTACTAAAAGGTTATTATTTTAATAACATTTATGGGTCACCAAAATGTTAAGCTAAAATCTGTACAGTCATAGAACTTACTGAGAACAAAAACGAGAGCAGAACAGTGTCCCGCTAAGAAGCCTCGCTGACACAGCGCACCGGCCTGCATCGCCAGATAACGAAACACAGACCGAAAACACCGTGTGTAGGTAGCTGGTGCGAATCACTGCGATTCCGAGTCGCGGCTTCATCTTGCTCTCTCACTTGCTCTCTCAGAAGCCGCCTGCCATGCTATGAGCTGCCCTAAGCAAAGGCCCACATGACCAGGAACCGAGGGAGGACTCTGGCAGACAGGCGGCGAGGACCTGAGGCCCGCAGCCCAGCCACCCGAAAGGAACTGATCTTGGTCCCAAACCACCCGAGTGGTTTTGGAAGGCCTGTCAAGCGTTGAGATGATCACAGCCCCGGCTGACACCTCCATCGCAGCCTCATGAGACTCTGAGCCATGGACCCAGGTAAGCTGGGCCCAGACGCCTGACCAACAGAAGCTGTGAGATAATAAATGTTTGTTTCAAGCTGCTAAGTTTTAAGGTAACTTTTTACATGGCAATAGATGATAACTAATACGCCCAAGGACAAACAAGGTGTTACTACATCCTGGCCTGAAATTTGTCCTGACGTTGCCTTGGGCTAGTTACTTAACCTGGGAGGGTTGCAGTTCCTTATCTTCAAGATGGGCAGAGCCTTCTTCCCCGCCTCACAGATTAACTGTGGTATCTCTGTATGAAGGATCTGCTCCTTGACAAAAACAACTGGCTTGCTAGGAATTCAACAGAAAACTCTAACAGATTCAAATGGCTTACCAGTATCTTCCAGGAGGAATTTCAGGGAATTTTTCATATTTCTATTTCCTTATAACAAAAATATTTATAGTGAGTAAAAACATAGGACACACTCAACATCAGGTAAAAAATCACGTTTTCCTTTAATCAACCACTTAATTCACACCGTTTCTTCTCTTGGTTGCTACTTTGGTAACAATTAGGTCCCCACCTCAAGAACATTACATTCTGAACAGGCTGACACAAAGTCAGTGTGAACACAGGCCCCAAACCCGGGCTTCTGGAATAACTAGAACAGCAGAACCAGCCTTTCTCTTCACTCAGAAAGGGATTTTGAATCAGAGGCTGTAAAGCTCCAATTTCCAAACAGAACACCTGGAGCTCAATGCAAAAATGAAACCCAAAATGCATCAGAAATGAAATATAGTACCTCCTCATACGCTCAAGGTCAAGGTGGTTCTTGAGATATGTATCTGATCAGCTGGCCTCTTGTGTTAGGAATGGCCCCACGCCCGCATTTTTAAAGAGAGCTGTTTTTGTTTCTATTTCGTTTCCCAGAGGGGTATAAAAATCTACTAAAAGGGATATAATCAATCAGAGTAAATCAGCTCACTCACGAGACACTCCCAGATAATGATTTTTGGTTGCTGAGCGTAGTCAGCACATTATTTCAAAGTGGCAAAATTCAGGGTAATTTGAGAAGAGAATTCAAAACTGACAGCTACGTTTGCTGATAGGTTTATGTGAGACACACAAACATTTTTCTCCAGTGTATATGTCAAAGGACCAAGATCCCTGATCATCAAAATAAGTTATTTTGTACATTATAGTGCACAGAACAACAGAGGGAAAGACACTTTCTCGGAGAATGACCGAAAGGCATTTTGCAAAAGGTTCATATCACTCTGAAGCATAAGGACTGGAACCCAGTGCCTTGTGGCCTGCATTAGCTTGAGCCCTCTTCTTCTTTGGTTGCAGTGGCCTCAGTGGCAGCTGTCTCTTCCAAACGTTCTGCTGGCTTCTTCTCTTCCTCTTCCTCCTCCTCGTCCTCCTGGGGATAGAGGTCAGGATATTTCTGCATGCATTCTTGCATGGCTCGGAACTGGTCTACACAGTCTGACCCCTTGACATCCTGTGTGCTGTAGTGGAAGCAGGAAAAGGCTGACTTGAACTGTTCCCCGCAGGGGCCACTGGCCATTCCCCCAAGGCACGGGCAGTTCCAGTTAATGTCTCCATTCGGCAGGATCAACCCTAGAACAGGAAAATGGGCAAGGAAAATGTGAGACAGGCTCTCGAAGGTTTCTGAAAAAGCAAAACCACGTCCAGTCCTCAGAAGATTCTTGGGAGGTACAGAACAGAAGGAACTGCTGCCTGATAGGCCCTCACCTGTGGACCTCCCTCTCGATTTGGACTGGATTCAAATACCTGTGCAAATGCAGCATCCCTTGGCTTGGCTGGAGAGAAGCCACCAGTGGCAACTCTCTCCACGCACTCCCCTGATCTGTATTCTCAGCCGCCTCCCAGTGCGATGGCTCCCGCTGTGCTCCAAAAGCTAAACCCTGGAAACCATTTAATCCAAAGAAGAAACCACCATTGGGTTGGTTAGCAAGAAGTTTTTTCAAGCCCCAACACTTTAAGGAGCTGAGGTATTGACCTCCTTCTTTCACCCTCTGCTCTGCTCCCATTCAGATGACCAGGACCGGAATACCCCTGCCTCCGAAAAAGGCACCGTGAGCCCCTCTGGCTCTGCAGATGCTCTCGGAGGCTCAGCTCCGTGTGAGGACTGGTAAAGAGGAGGCCGAGTCTTCTGCACTGGCAGGGAGATACCCAAGACATGCTGTATGGGGACAAGGCTAGTGGCATACCAGATGCTATGGTTCCGGTTTTATAACAATGCAAAACCTACAGGGATGTTCACCATACTAACCCAACTGTCAAACAGCACGCATGTCAGGGCGGGATGCAGGTGCGACTGCAGACTGGATTCAGTTGCAAAAGTCTACAGGGCCCCTTACTCTTGAAATGTAAACTTTCTTGTCTTTGAACCTTATTCACATCTAAACAGTATTTCCTGGTTTTCCAAAATGCTCTCAAGATGATGGCTTCATTTCCAGCTTTGTAATAGACAAGGAAATAGGATTCACGTAGAAGTTTCTTACATGAGTCTTCTACAGGACCGGGAGCACTCCGTAAGACTCTAAAATGCCCAGTGAAGTTACACTATTTTTCACTCTAACCAAGTACCCAGGTGTGACACTCTGTGTTAGTATCCAAAGTCCTAGGCCTAGGCTGAGCCCCACCTCTTCGTTCTAGCTCAGGAAACTTCAATGATCAACAGATCTGCTGCTGCAGTTGCTTACTGGTCCAATGGGCTAACGGTGGAGATGTCAGTGGTCACCGCACCCCCAGCAGGCAAGTCCCCACTAGACCGCCAACAGCTGCGGGCACGCTCTCGAGTACCAAACTGTCTGTGGCAAAACACATAATCCTTCTGACAGCCTTCTTCAATATGTACTACAAACCCCAGTTTGCACAGGAGGTTTTGTGGTTCAGCGGGGTCTAAGTCAGGACTACAGCCGGGGCCCAAAGGATTCCCAGAGCCCAAGCAGTCTCCCCCACGTCGCACCAACTCTCCCTGCGCAGGCCAGCACGGTGCCGGAAACCTACAGGTACCCCTCAGAGATACTGCGCCTTGGGCTCCAGACGCACAGAAAGCACATCAAATTACTTTCTTGGTTTCCCAGTGCATATGAAAGCCATGTTTGCACCCCAGTGTATTCAGTGAAAAACAGCATTATGTGTAAAAAACAGTGGACATACATTAATTGAAAATACTTGATTGCTAAAGAATGCTAACCATCATCTGAGCTTTCAGCGGCTTGTAAATTTTTGCTGGTGGAGGATCCTGCCTCGATGTTGATGGCTGCTGACTGATTAGGGCTGTGGTTGTGGCAATTCTTAAAATAAGACATCTTAAAAAAAAAAAAAAGACATCTTAACAATGAAATCTGCTGCATCGATGGACTCTTCTTTTCACGAAAAATTTCTCTGTAGCATGTGATGCTGTTTGATAGCATTTTATCCCGAGCAGAGCTTCTTTCAAATTGAAATCAATCCTCTCAAACCCTGCTGCTGCTTTATGTCCTATTCTAAGTCTTTTGTTGCCATTTCAATAATCTTCACAGCACCTCCGCCAGGTGTAGGTTCCATCTCAAGAAACCACTTTCTTTGCTCATCAGTCAGAAGCGACTTCTCACCAATAGTTTCTCTTTTTTTTTTAATTGAAGTACAATTAACTTACAGTGTTATATTCGTCTTAGGTGTACAATATATAATTCTATACCCTTCTTGGTGCTCACCAAGATAAGTGTACTCTTAATCCCCCTCCCCTGTTTCCCTCCTCCCCTGGCAACCATCAGTTAAAGCTTGCTCATGAGATCGAAGCAGTTCAGTCACGTCTTCAGGCTTCACTTCTAATCCTAGTTCTCTTCCTATTTCCACCACATCTGCAGTTACTTCCTCCCCTGAGGTCTTGAACCCCTTAAAGTCCTCCACAAGGCCTGGAATCTGCTTCTTCCAAATTCCTGTTCATGGTGGTGATATTCTGACCTCTTCCCATGAAGGACACATGTTCTTTAGGACATCTGGTATGGTAAATCCTTTCCAGGAGGTTTTCAATTGACTTGGCCCAGATCCACCAGAGGACTATCTAATGGCAGCTCTAGCCTTATGAAATGTATTTTTTTTTTTTTCAGTTTGTGACCCTCAGTAGAATATATTTATTTGTTGTTTACAGAATACAAACTAATGGATAGATAAAGACATACTTTTTGTCAAACCCCTGAAAGATGACTTTAGAGGTCTGGTTTTTTCCGCACACAGCAGATCTCTTTGGTCACACAATGAGGAAGCAGGACTGTTCCAGACATGTGAATCGTCAGTCTGTCCCTTCAGTGTTTCTTCACTAATTCTATCGTCTTCTCTATATGCTGCTGTACTCTAGGTTGTAACACAGGATCTGAAATCTTACTATAGGGAAATGCTGTAAAAAGATTGAGTCCTCACACAGGTATTACATAGAAATTTCTGTCTTGTGGTATTTAAACATAAATTTTAATTGTTCTTTGGGCTGAAACTCTGTTTAAAGGCAGATATTAGAGTGAGCTTGAAGACGGTGGCCTTGAGCCACAACAGCAGAACCATCGTCTTGTGATGAAAAACTTGCAGACTTTGGAATATGAAACATATTTCTTAAATAGTAAGACTTGAAATCCGAGTGACTCCTTGATCCACGGAATGCCGAACGGATGTCATGGTCGCAGGCGCGAAAACAACAACCCTGTCCATCTCCACCAATGCCTTGGATGACCAGGTACACTGGCAATGAGCAGTAGTATTTTGAAAGGAATCTTTCTTTTTTGAGCAGTCGGTCTCAACAGTGGGTCTGAAATATTCAGTAAACCACACTGTAAACAGATGTGCTGCCATCCAGGCCCAGCCTCAGGGCCCTAGGATTATCTGCACGGTAAGTGAGCACTGGCTTCCATTTCAAGTCACCAGCTGCATTAGATCCTAAGGAGAGTCAGCCTGTCCTTTGAAGCTCTGAGGCCAGGCCCTGACTTCTGTCCAGCTACGAAAGTCCTAGACGGCCTCTTCTTCCACTAGAGGGCTGTTCCATCTGCACTGGGATCTGTTGCTTAG
>CM052799.1:49157738-49176421 GCA_028533885.1 Nasua narica | reverse complement strand
TGTTCACTGGAGCAGTACTTTTCATTTCCTTCGAGAACTTTTCCTTGGCATTCACAACTTGGCTAACTATTTGGTGCAAGAGGCCTCGCCTTCAGCCCATCCTGGCTCCTGACAGGCCTTCCTCACTAAGCTCAATGACTTCTAACTTTTGATGTGACACAAGAGGCTGCAAACTTCCCCTTTCACTTGAACCCTTAGAGGCCACTGTCGGGCTCTTAACCAACCTAACAATATTGTCGTGTCAGGGAACGGGGAGACCCGAGGAGAGGGAGAGAGACAAGGAAGAGCCAGTTGGTGGAGCCGTCCGAGCACACACAACATTTACGGATTAAACCCCCATCTGACATGGCTTCTGGCGCCTGGAACAGCTGTGAGGGTAACAGCAAAGACCACCAATCACAGATCACCGTAACAAATACAATAATAACAAAGTTGGAAAAATACTGCAAGAACGACCAGAATGTGACAGAGACATGAAGTGAACAAACGCAGTTGAAAAAATGGCACCAACAGGGCTTCAGGCAGGGTCGCCACAAACCTCCAGTTTGTAAAAAGCACAGTACCTGCAAAGCGTGATAAAACGAGGCCTGTATACAAACGCAGCCCTCGGAAGGCTCGAGACCTGGAAACCTGCACGCTCAATTTCCAAATGAAATATTAATACTAACTTTTTTAAAGTAACAGCCCAGGTCTGCAGGAGTCTATGCTTCGTAATTTCTCAGGGGAAGGCATGCTAGAATGAGGTCGCTCCTCCCAGAGGGCACTTAGGAAGCCAATCTGCATTTCAGGGACAAAACGTAAACACACAGATGTCAACATGTTAAATTAAGCCCAGATGCTGCAGGTTTGGAACCTAAAATCAAAAGCCTACAGTTCTAGTCTCTGCCACTAACTTCCTTGGCCAGTCCCCACCTCCTCTTGGGCCCTCAGTTTTCCCCCAGATCAGGTGATCTTTAAGGCCCTGCTCCAGTCTTTTTGAGTGAATGCAAATTCCTTCTGCCACCTTTCTCGTGGCACTCTTAGCCGCACCAAGTGCTATATCTAGGCCACGGAGCTGGATGCTTGGACGCTGGAGGCCGGCAGGAACTGGTGGCCTACTTAGTCTGCTGAGCGGTTCTGCCATTGAGAGCTCAGGACCCGGGTCCCAGAGCTCTCTGTTGTATATGCTTCTTGGTATGATCATTCACTAGAACGGGCTGCAAAGGCAAATACGTCTACGGTCCAAGCAGATCTATTATAAATGACAGAAGCAGGTAGGACAGAAAACATGAGAGATGATAAGGCCTGGCAGGAACTGAAGGGGAATGCACAGGCTCAGCTGAGACACAGTCAGTTTTTAAAATGCCATGAGGCAAACAAAACATGGCCTAGTTGGTTCTGTAGGCCCCACAAAATGTGCTTAACTGATATGGACCTCAGGAGAGGCAGAGCACTGGAATTGACGGGCGACTTAGTTTTCTTCGCCAGAGTGCTGATTCAAGGTCACTCCCATAGCTGCCTTTCTCGTAAAACACTCGTGCCTCCCACCATTCCCAACGGGGTGCCTGACACGCAGCCTCGGCTTGGCTTTACTCCCGCCCCAGGAGCAATAAGACCTTCTCCCGGAAAACATGTGCTTAAATCAGCATCTGAAAAATTCCAACTGGGAGCCTATACTCCCAACGGCTGCTGCTACAAGCTCTCTCGACCACATTTACCACCGGGCAGCACTGGAAGGGTCGCTAATTATCATCACAGGGGTCAGAAATGGCTTTAGATTGGTCAACTGAGCACTGTTTACGATACAGACTGTTTATAACTCCTGCACAAACACACTGGTCTGCCTTACGCACACCGGGGAGGTTCCGGTGAGCCCAGCAGTCTGCAGCCTCTGGAATGACGTCCTAGGCCCAATGACCGTGGGCCATTACTAAGTTGTATGCGACAGTTCCGACTAGGTGAGCTGGATCCTGCCACTGGAAAACTGTCCCTGCCTCGAGTGAGCTTTTGTGCAGGGTCCTTGCTGGAGCCCGGACGAAGAGAGCAGACCTCACCACCTCACAGAACGAGGGGCAGGGCCTGCTTGCTAATGGTCTGTAGACGTGGCAGAATCTCGTCCAGCAGCTCGACTGAGCAGGAGGGTCCCTGTCCCCTTAACCCGCCTGCCATGCCGGAATCCAGGGCCACCCCCCAGCCCCCGCCTAAACCTTCCTCATTGGGAAGCAGCCAACCAGCTTCAGTCCGTGTAAAGACTCAAAAGAGAAAGAGGCAGAAGACCTCAGTGCAGAAGAAACTTAGGTTCTGGCCTAACAGTCAGGGGAGCGCATCAGCATGAGGGCCGCAAAGCTCTCAGCCAGCCCCTCGCACCTCCGGGGCGGCTGAGCTCCTCGTCCTTGGAGACAGTCCATGGCTGGGAAGGACACCTGACCTTGGCCAGGACAAAACGGGAAAACGGTTTTGGACATTTGCCCCAGGAAGGGTCCGTGGGTCCCAGGAGGCCCGTGTCACTCACCGTGCTCCTCATACGGATCGTTGGGGTCATCAGCCACCAGCTCTGCGTTGCTTGGAGTTTCGTGGTCCTCTTTGGTCACAAAGATGATTCGATCCTTCCCTAGTGTTTGGAGAACAGAGAAGGAAACATTTCAAGAGCAGCCAACTTGGGCTGATGTAGCCACTGATGTGTGTCCAAGAGGATACTCTGCGAAAACAGCCCAGTCGCCTACCCCTGAAAGGCTGGCGACACAGGTGGTCTGAGAGGGCCCACAATCGAGACTCCCTCTGGCCTCTTGGCCCCCAATCGTGGCCAGAATGAAGGGGTCATGATGGTGGGAACCACTGCGGCAGTTCCCCCCAGCCCTGAGGCCTGGGGCGACTTCCCAACACATGGAATGACTGGGGTGGGAGGAGAGACCATTTCATGAAGTGCTGATGTTACCAACTTCTGCAACAATCTGCCGTTTGCTATGTTTTAGAACAATCACCCGACCTAAACATGATAGGCTGAGTGGTAGGGTGAGGACTGAGGCCCCGCGAGGACCAGCATCAGGATGCCAGCTCTTCACGCGAACCCCCATCAGGCCAGAGCCCCCGGCCCTACAGGCCTGGTTGCCAGAGGGTCCCGAGCCTCCAGCCTGGTGGGAGCCAAGCACGTGCTGTGTGAAGAGAAGCCCCTCACGGGGGGCTGCGGGGCACGGGAATGGACGTCAGTGCTGACCCAACCGGCGGGAGTGTGATCCGCGGCTTTTCGTACAACTGAAAACCAAGCCCCCAGTGGTTACTCCAAGTCAGCCAGCTGGAAATGGCAGGGCGGGCACCTCTGCCATGCGACACCCTCCCGGCTCTCTCCCCTACACCTTCCAGCCGCCCACGCTCTCTCGCCTTCCTGGAACCTGTGCATACCCACTAAGCACGGAGCAGGTGTCTGTCCGCCATTCCTCTTGTGGTCGGGAGCACTTTGTCTTCCCCGCGCACCGCATGTCAGCGGCTTCCCCGGCAGTCCCTGGACGGCTCACTGAGGCCGGCCCCTCTCTGGGCCCGGGGTGTCAGCTAGCTCCTGCCATCCCGGCACTCCCGACAGGAGCCGGCAGGAGCCCCGTGCTACAGTGGTGAGCCCGAGGCTCCCGGAAGTGACGTACCTGAGCTCAGTACCGGGCTGGAATGTGAACCCAGCTCCGTGGGTCTCCAAAGGCCACGCTGTGGAAATCCTCTACTCAGACCCACACTGTCCCCGCCTGCCCCCAAGACTCACAAGAATAAAAACAAGAGCTAACACTGGGTACTTAGCATGACTCGGACACTGTCCTGAGAGTTTTGTGTGCTTGGGGCAGGAATGAATGTTTTATACAATAAGCCCCAAGAAGCTGAGAATCAAGAGAATGTTTGCTGAGTGAACAAGCAGGGGCTTTCTTCTAAGCTACCGGGTACCCACCGGTGAAGGGCAAGGACAATTACAACAACCCTGCTGACTACCCATTCTCATCCGGGACATGTGGGACAATGGGACCTCATCCGGAAGGGGATGGGAAGTGCCTGGCATTTCAGAAGACTTCTCCACATCCCATCCAGACTGGCCCTTGGACAGCGCCTTTGTCAGTGGCCTGGGTGAGTTAACTACAATGGGGGCAGAGGCTGAGCCTGCAGAAGTGTGGTCCTCTGGGAGCTGCTGGCATTTTCTTTGATTGATTGACTGATATTAACATATATATGCATTATTTGCCCCAGGGGTACAGGTCTGTGAATCATCAGGCTTACACATTTCACAGCACTCACCATAGCACATACCCTTCCCAATGTCCATAACCCAGCCACCTTATCCCTACCCCCCCTACCCTCCAGCAACCTTCAGTTTGTTTCCTGAGATTAAGAGTATCTTATGGTTTGTCTCCCTTCCGATCCCATCTTGTTTCATTTTTTCCCCTCCCTAATCCCCACGATCCCCCACCCTGCCTCTCAAATTCCTCATATCAGAGAGATCATATAATTGTCTTTCTCTGATTGCCTTATTTAGCTTAGCATAATACCCTCTAGTTCCATCCACATTGTTGCAAATGGCAAGATTTCGTTTTTTGATGGCTGCATAGTATTCCATTGTGTGTGTGTGTGTGTGTGTGTGTGTGTGTGTGTGTGTGTGTACACACACACCCCACATCTTCTTTATCCATTCATCTGTTGATGGACATTAGGTTCTTTCCAAAGTTTGGCTAATGTGGATATTGCTGCTATAAACATTCGGGTGCATGTGCCCCTTCCGATCACTACATTTGTATCTTTAGGGTAAACACCCAGTAGTGTGATTGCTAGGTCATAGGGTGGCTCTATTTTCAACTTTTTGAAGAACCTCCACACTGTTTTCCAGAGTGGCTACACCAGCTTGCATTCCCACCAACAGTGTAGAAGGGTTCCCCTTTCTCCGCATCCTCACCAACATCTGACTTGTTAATTTTAGCCATTCTGACTGGTGTGAGGTGGTATTTTCCTGATGCCGAGTGATGTTGAGCACTTTTTCATGTGTCTGTTGGCCATTTGGACATGTGTCTGTTGGACATTATCTTTGCAGAAATGTCTATTCATATCTTCTGCCCATTTCTTGATTGGATTATTTGGTCTTTGGGTGTTGAGTTCGATAAGTTCTTTATAGATTTTAGATACTAGCCCTTTATCAAATATGTCATTTACAAATATCTTCTCCCATTCTGTCAGTTGTCTTTTGGTTTTATTGACTGTTTCCTTTGCTGTGCAAAAGCTTTTGATCTTGATGAAGTCCCAATAGTTCATTTTTGCCCTTGCTTCCCTTGCTTTTGGCAATATTTCTAGGAAGAAGTTACTGCGGCTGAGGTCGAAGAGGTTGCTGCCTGTGTTCTTCTCAAGGATTTTGATGGATTCCTGTCTCACATTGACATTTTTCATCCATTTTGACTCTATTAAGGAAATGGTCCAGTTTCATTCTTCTGCATGTGGCTGTCCAATTTTCCCAACACCATTTGTTGAAGAGACTGTCTTGTTTCCATTAAACATTCTTTCCTGCTTTGTCGAAGATGAGTTGACCAGGGGCGCCTGGGTGGCTCAGTGGGTTAAAGCCTCTGCCTTCAGCTCAGGTCATGATCTCAGGGTCCTGGGATCGAGCCCGAGTCGGGCTCTCTGCTCAGCAGGGAGCCTGCTTCCTCCTCTCTCTCTGCCTGCCTCTCTGCCTATTTGTCATTTTTCTGTCAAATAAATAAATAAGTAAAATTTTTGAAAAAAAAAAAAGAAGATGAGTTGACCATAGAGTTGAGGGTCCATTTCGGGGCTCTCTATTCAGTTCCATTGATCTATATATGTTTTTGTGCCCGTAGCATATTGTCTTGATGATTACAGCTTTGTTTTTCTATGATCATTTCAGTTGTTTTCCTTTTAATTTTAGGAAAGTTCAGTCACAGGCTTATTAAAAGAAACCAAGGAAAAACGTTTGGGCTCACAGTGAGCTTGGAGTATTTATTTTTATTTTTATTTTTTTTTTTTGAGCTTGGAGTATTTATGGAAGAGGCTTGAGTCAAGTAGGGGGGCTAAAAGCAGAGCTACACCTGCAGAGAAGACAGTTCAGGGGACAGAGGGAAGGCACCCTTCTCATGCCTCCACAGGGTCTCCCACACAGGGTAAAAAACAGTAAGGACAGCCCACCCTTTGCATGCTTGGGGACTGGGCCCCAGCCCACCCATGGTTCTGCCGTCCTGTGACTGACTCCTTCCTGCTTGTCAAACTAGCTCTCCCTCCACACACTGAATTGCAGTCCTGTCCCTGACCGTGAACTCCAAGGTTGGGTTCCTCAATTCCTCTATCCGGCCAAGGCCACACAGCTGGTTAAGTGTACGAGAAGCAGCTAGGGCCCGCCTGCCTGCTGTTCGCACCAAAGCACAACGCAGCCCCTCTGGGTCCTTGACTCAACTTTGGTGTCGTCATCGGTACTCGGTTCTGTCACTACACGAGCAAAAATAGCTTCTTCTGGACCATTCTTCAGGTTCCCAGAGCCTTGAGAGCAAAGCCCTGGATCTTGCTGCTCTTTGCCTCTTCCACCCTTTTTTTTTTTTTAACTTAGTGGATGTTTACCTACACATTCTAAATTAAGTTGAAGTTTATTGATACCTTTAGTTGATTATGGTGGCTTAGAGGCTTCACAGACGGCAATGATGTGTGCGGGGAGTGGCCCTGCCGAGCTGTCTGGCAGAGAAAGTAAGGATTCCGAGCCTCTCTGAGTGGCACTTTTCCTACCCTGCATGGGTGTCTTGGTCCATGCGGGCTGCTATAACAAATACCGCCTCCGAAGGAACAGAAGTTACTGCTCACAGTTCTGAAGGCTGCCAAGTCTAAGATCAAGGCCCCAGCACAGTCACCTTCTGGTGAGGGCCCCTGCCTGTGTCACAGCAGCTGCCTTCTCCTGGGTCCTCACAGGGTGGAAGGGGCTAGAGATCTCTCCATAAAAGCTGCTTGTATAAGCATGTGTTCCAGACATGAAAGCTCCACCCTCATCCCTAAGCACCTCCCGAAGGCCCCTCTACTAATACATCACCCTTGGAGGTTCGGATTTCAACCTATTAAACTGGGGGGACACATTCATACCATACGACGGGGGGAAGAAGACCCCTGGGTGATCTGGCTGTGGTTTCTAAGCCGAATGTATCTTTGCATCCCCAATCCTGGTATCCAGGTGGAGCTCCTTTTGTTTCATGGACAAGTAACAGTAAGGGCCAGAAACCACTGTAGAAAGAACAGAAGCTCAGCTCTGAGGCTGAGATAGAAACCCAGCTTCAGGAGGTCTGGTTCAGCGGCATTGATATCACAGAGGTTTAGGCCTAGGGTTCAAATCTGAGAAGAAGCACATAACACCTGTGATCTCAGGCACCTTCTTGTGGCCTTAGGAAACAATCCCCCAGCAGCTCAGCCTCTCTGAACCCGGTAAGGGTCAGGAAGCAGGGGCCCCAGGGCCCATTCTGAAAGCAAGACTTAGAGTCGAAGCTGAGACCAGAAAGCCTGATTGAACAGTTGGATACCCAGACATCCCCAGTTCAGTATTTTTACTCTCTGTACAGCCATCCTTGGCTCCTCTCTCTCAACCTCCATCATCAAATCTGGTTGGTTCTAGTTTTAAATACAGCCAGAAAGATCTGCCTCCCTCACTGCCAAGACCCCATCTCCCACCACTCGCTCCCTCCATTCCCACACCTAGTTGCCTTTACTAGACACACTGGGGGCACCTACCTCTAGGACTGGGCCCAGGTTGTCCTCACTTCGGGGAGCACCCTCTAGATATCCCCACAGCCACCCTCTCCCCATCTTCATACCTCCTGCTCAGATGCCTCCTTCTCTGACCACTCCCATCTCCCTAGGCCTGCCTTTTCTCCGAAGCACTTTTCTTCACCTAACATATTATTATTATATATTTGCTTATCCCTGTTTCCTCCTCTGAAAGATCAGCTCTTCTGGGGCAAGGATTTGTCTATTTCATTCATTGCAATATGGCCAGAGCCTAGCACAGTGTCCAGAACATGGTGGGTAATCAATACTTGTTGAACAAATAAAAGGAGAAAACAAACTGAAGACCTCAGCAGAGAGCAGAAAGACAGAATGGTTCTTACCATTAAGTAGATTACAAAAAACAAAACAAAAGGAACATGCACAGAGTCAAAATCTTCAGCAGATCCAACCCAGATGGAGCGCCCATCTCTTCCCCTACGCCATGAAGTAGATGATGGCACCCCTGCTCACCAGCACCTGCTCAGGGGCTGGTCCACCACAGGTGCTCAATAAAGGTGCAGAGAAGGCAGACAGCAACAGAAAAGAGGAAACTCAAGAAAGGATCGGTGTGGCCCTGATACAGAAAAGTGTGGGTAGTCTTAAGGCCAGGGAGCAAAGCTGAGTCTATGCCGTGGAACACCTTGGATGCCAAAACTTCTAACCTGAAAGCTGGGTGGTGGTGGTGGGGGGGGGACCCTTGAAGTAAATTTTCTCAGGCAAGTGACTCACTCAGAGTGAAGAGCGGGGGGAAGAGAGGTACCAGGCAGCGAAACAACTAAGACACCAGCGTAGCTTGGCAGTGACAAGGTCGTTAGAAGTCAGGCTGGAGCCAGATCCCGCAGGGGCTTTTGATTCCCATCCCCAAACTAAGAGAGGCATCTCTGACCCAGGAAAAGATGAAGATCCATGTTTTGGGTGGCAGATGGAAACCACCTCTCCTTCCCAAAGAACCTGAGACTCCTAGATATCCTAACGGGCAAGGGGAGGTCTTATTCACCTGGCACAGCCTCATTATATCTAAAAAGCTCAAAAATTATTTGCTAAATGAAGTAAATTAGAAACCCAGGGAAAGAAAATTAAAAACAAGAGACCTACTAACAAAGTGGTGAAGGCAGAGGACTTTTGTTCATGGCACAATCATTAATCAATAAAAATAGTACTCAGGAGAGACATCAGTGAGTATTATGGCTTTATGACCATAAACTAGAACCAAAGGAGCGGTTCTAGAAGCAGAATGAGGTAGTGGGGAAAAGGCTTGAAATTTTAGATTGGGCCATTCTCCTAATGGGGTATGTGACCTTGGGTAGGTCTTCCCCCTTCTCTGGTCTTCAGATTCCCTGAATTAAACTGAAGCAATCAGACTGACTATTCCCCAAAGAATTTCTGGGTGAGTTCCAACTCTCTTTGTAGTTTTACATTCTCCTGTGTCCACCATAATTGCCAGGCACAGGGAATATGTCCCTGAGTATCTTGCTGAATGAATGAAGACCAACTTGTCATTGTACCATTGGAAACTGGGGCCTGGAAGGGTTAGGTGGCAGCTCAGGGCCAAAAAGCCAGTTAGTGGCTGTGTTGGGGGGTAGGCCCTGGGACTCCAGCCAGGAGGCTCCTGGGTTCTTCAGTAGAGGTAAGAATAGATGAAGCAGAGAGGAGATAGGTGGAGGAGATGGGCACTTTTTTGGAAAGTTGGGGGGTTCCCAGCAGAGAGCTCCATGGAATCCAGCGGGGCCCTAGACTGAATGGTGCAGTTTCTGTGATTAGACTGATGAAGCTCGAACCCCAGCTCCAGGATATACTGGGTCAAGTCACCTCTGTGTCTTAGGGTCCACTTTTTGGTAAAATGCGGATAACAGAACCTCACTTGTAATTATAAAAATCGCTGCAAGATCAACAAAAAAAGCCATATAAAGACTCTTGAACAGTGCCTGGTACGTAATAGGGACTCAACAAATGTCCAAGTGGGTGGCACTTTTACCACTCTGGCACAGCCCCTAACCCCAGTGGCAACTTTTCAGGAGGGACAGTTAAAAGGCGGGTACAAATGGAAACGCGTGGTGGGTGGTAAGAGCGATAGTAAAAACAATAAATTCCCAATTACGAGCCAGAGGAAGCGTGCTCAGCACTTCCCGCGCCCCCTTGGCCTAGTTTATGAAATCTCCCACGTGCCAGTGCTTCTGAGGTCGGGGTTCGAGTCTCACAGTGACCTTGGACCAGCCTCGTTCCTCCTAGACTCGGTTTTCTTATCCGCAAAACGGAGGTGGCGACCTCACCGCCCAGCCCTCCCAAGGGTCCCGAAGAGGGTACCCCGGGCCGTGCCTAGAGTCTCCCGCGCCTGCAGTGGGGTCGCGGGAGCGGGGCCTGCGTGGTCGCGGGAGTGGCAAAACCGCATGTCCCCTGCAGGCCCTCGTAGGCCGGTCTCCATGGCAGCCCGCCCTGCCTACCTTCCTGCCGGCAATAGGCCATGGTCGCAGCCCCGGCAGTCAGACCTCGCGGCAATAGCGGTGGTGGCGGTACAGGCGGCGGCTGGCGCACGCTGTGACCTCTTCTCAGGCAGGGCGGGCGGCTCCGAGGCCCACGCGGACCCGCCCCCTCCAGGCCTGCCCGCCGCGCGCCTGTCTCTGCGACCTCCCAGCCCCAGTCCAGCCCCAGTCAGGCGGGAACTACGTTTCCCAAGAAGCCGCGCGCTGCTCGGTTTCTCTTCAAGGCAGTAGGAACTACATATCCCGGAATGACTTGCAGTGCGCAGGCGCACCAGTGAGGTACAGCATGTGTTGTAACTTAGTGGCTAAAGCGCCCCACCCCGGACTACATTCTCCAGGAAGCCCTGCGGCGCGCAGGAGCAGAAAAGCCGTGGCTCTCGGGGCGGTAACTTTTGCGCGTCCGCCCTGAGTCTAGGCTTCACGCGGATTTTCGCAGCTCTTCGTCGGGCGAGAGGTCGCTGGGCTCTGCACTCAGGCCGTCAACTCCTTCCGTAGCTGAGCAGAGCGAGGGTGAGCGCCCAGCTGGGTCCCACCATGGCCGCGAACGTGAGTGTCTCTGGGTCTGCTGGACCCCACCCATATTTCCCCATCTCCCCGAAGGGGCTGCCTGGGTCCATCTTGCCTGGCTGACCCTTGTCTGTGAGGCCAGCCCCATCTCCCTCCACATGCCCTTGCTCCGGGAACTAACCCTCCCGTTCACCTCCCTTGGTCTGTGTGGACCTTCTCGTCGGGCTGCGCGTTAGCGGGGAGGGAGACTCCGGAGTTGTTGTTCCCGGCATGGGGATCTCCTTGTGCTAGGCGCCTTCTCGCAGCCCCTCTTTTCATTCTTCGCACCTGGGCCCTTGGGCTTCTCATTTACTGGCTTTGAGAGCTGGACGCGACCTCCGAGGGAGCCAGTCCGCGGGGAGGGTGGGGAAGCCGATACCGCTCAGGTGGAGCTTGTCCATCAACTGATAGACTGGGTTGTGGGGGCGGGCAGGGAGCTTCCCGCCCTAGGCAAGCGTGTAAACCAAGGCCGTGATGCTGCAAAGGGGTGTGGGCGCGCGGAGTTAGGATGACTGTGAGAGGGAGCATTTTCCTCTGCCCGGCCCCTTTTCTTCCTAGGTGTGTTTGATTAGAGACGCCAATGCCGCAGGTGGTTCCTTTCAAAAGCCTGCTGGCCATTTCTCCCTGCTGCCTGCCTGTCTCAGGAAACTTTCGATTTAAGATTTAAGCCCAACATTCATTCAACAAACGGAGCAGCACTTCCCACCGGGTGCTGGGTGTGGGAGAGTCTGGTGACTCACCACTCCCTCCTCTGTGAAAGTGCTTCTGAAGCCAGCCCTGGTGCCCTGCCAGCCCTAGGACGCTCCCTCCCTCCTGCTTTGCCTGAGTGTCCTAGCCGCTCTCCCCTGGTCTGTTACACCCTCCTTCCAGCCCCTCCTCTGTCCCCAAGAGCCCTCTCTGCCCCCTGCGCCCCTGGAGAGGAGGGTTTGTATCACCAACAGCCCTAGTGTGCTCTGCCTCAATTGGAGTTGGCTGGGAGACGTAGAGACCACGAATGCTGCCCCTGGGAAAGCCTTGGACGTGGTCCGGGCCCCAGGGTCTGCCAGGGGAGAGGACAGCCGGGAGACCGGCCTGCCCCCAGAGGTAGACTCCTGTGTGCCCCCATACCGTGTTTGACAGATGGAGAACTTCCCCAGCAGGTGAAGGCACTTGCCCAGGGTCTCACAGCTGGCTTGGCCAGCTACTTCACGAGAATTCGCTGAAGACGGCAGGCTTCGGCGTCAGGGAGACCTGGGGGCAAATCCAGTTTCTTCCTCTCAGAGGCAGTTGGCCTTAATCATTCTGGGTCTGTATTTCTTCTTGGGACCTGTTAGTGTGAAGTTTAAGGGAGTCAGTCTGTGCTTAGTACAGAGGCTGGTGCATAGAGGGCACATGAAAAAAAGCTGTGTGCACAGTCTGACACAGGTGGCCCTGGTGGGCAGAGACTGTCTTGGGTACACTGGCACCTGACCTTTGCCGAGGGATGTGTGTGAATGTGGGTATCTTCTGCAGCCAGACCTTCGCTGAGTCACCCAGGAGCTGGGCGCCCGTTTACAGGAGCCACCAGGCCTAGCGAGGAAGAAAAATCTGAAGCCGGTGGGGTGGAGCAGGGAGGCAACAGGATTTCTTAACTGGTCTAACAACAGAACTGCCCTGTGACAGAGGTGCTGTGAACCATCGCCATTTTATACGGGAGTAAATTGGATCAGAGAGGTAGAGCGACTAACGCAGGGTCACACAGCAAGTAATTTAATTTTCAGGGCCTATGTGTCCACCTCTGTTCCACCATTCATTGCTCTTTCCTCCTGAGCCTAGAGCCCTTACTGAGGACCCATGTGTGTATCAAGGCGCCAACATCAAGATAAGGGGCTCAGGGGCGCCTGGGTGGCTCAGTGGGTAAAGCCTCTGCCTTCGGCTCAGGTCATGATCTCAGGGTCCTGGGATTGAGCGCCGCATCCGACTCTGCTCAGTAGGGAGCCTGCTTCCTCCTCTCTCTCTCTGCCTGCCTTTCTGCCTACTTGTGATCTCTCTCTCTCTGTCAAATAAATAAAATCTTAAAAAAAAAAAAAAAAGATAAGGGGCTCAAAGATGGCCTTGAAGGGGATGTAGAGAGGCACCAGAGGGTCTCCCTTAGGTTAGGGAAATAGTCGGCTAGGGAGATATGGATGTAGGAAATCACCATCATCCTCCATTTCAGGACCCTCCATGTTTACTGGGATTTTGTTTTGGAATGTGGGCTGAAGGGGTAACAGCCCACTCTACCCCTACTGTAGACTGAGGTACAGTCTTCCTTCCCTCCGAGCCCTTCCATGAGCTCCTGTCTTTGACGTTGGCTCCTAGATGGATGCTGAGGGGAGGGCCAGAAGGAAGTCATGCCTGCTGGCCTCCAGTTTTGGGGCTGCGCTGCTAATAGCAGGGTGGGCTCCTTTTCCTGCCGCTCTCTGCAGCTGGCTCCCAGTGTTCAGCTCTCCTTACAGCCCGAGAAGTGCGGAATGTGGCTTGGAGCAAAGTGGTAGGAGAGCAGTCTCTGGTCTGTCCAGATATGAAACCTAACTCTCCCTCTTAGAGGCTGAGTGATCCAGGCTGATGTTGTAACTGATGAGCCTCGTTTTTCTCATCTGTGAACTGGGATAGTGGAAGCTTTCCTGTGCCTGGTCTGTAATAGACCGGCGTGTTGCCACCGTCATCATTATGATGGTTGATGGTGACCTACCTGCCTGCAGTGAACTGCCCTGCTAATGTTTCCCGAGGGTATGGAAAGTGAAGACCATTTCCGAAGCTAATGGACGGACATCTGGACTCGGGCAGGCCTGGGCTGGGAGCATTGAGGGACAGTCAGAGAATATGGCATCAGCCTTATTCAGGCAGAGACTAACCCGAATCCCTCCTCTGGGCTCACTCTGAGTGCGCATCTCAGAACCACGTTACACATTTGTGACTTTTGTCAGCGTGCCCCCACCTGTGGCACCAGTCTTGGTGTCCGTCGCAGAGAAAGCCGATAACATTCCCACTCTCCGCGCCCGGTTGTTACGTCCTGTGTCCTAGGCACTGAGCTGTCTGATAATTAAGCCCTTTGGTTCTCACCAGAACCCTGCATACCGGATTTTTATCCCCATTTTACTGGTGAGGAAACAGAGGGCATAAAGGGGTTAATTGCTTGCCCGAGGCCCTCCGGCTCTGGAATTCCGCCATCGACGATGGTACTCAGGCAGCAGCGGGCACACTTCAAACCGTGCTTCTGTTATTGGCTGGACGAAACATGACCCACCAACACCGCCAGGGATGCCTTTACTCCAGGGTCTGCCTCGGAGATCCCCAGTAAACCCCTCCTCGGGCCCCGGAGCCCGTGATCCCCCAGCCCGCAGGGGCCCCTCAGTTGGCACTGGACTTGCTCCTCACCAAACACTCGGCACGGCTTAGTACTGCTTGTGCCGGCGGCTCGGTGGCCCTGCAGCCTCCCCTCACCCCTGCAAGACTCAGCACAGCCCTTGGGAAGCCAGAGTGTTCAAGTGTTGTTCAAGTTTGTCGAATCAAATTAATAATGTACGTCTAGGGGTGCCTGGGTGGCGCAGTCGTTAAGCATCTTCCTTTGGCTCAGGTCGTGATCCCGAGGTCCTGGGATCGAGCCCCGCATTGGGCTCCCTGCTCTGTGGGAAGCCTGCTTCTCCCCCTCCCACTCCCCCCTGCTTGTGCTCCCTCTCTCACTGTGTGTCTCTCTGTCATATAAATAAAATGTTTTAAAAAAAAATGTCTAATAACCTCTTCGTAGAACAGATTGGCAGTTTCTTAAAAACACACATTGTCCCTGTGATCCAGCAATTTCACGTCGTTACCCAATACCCAGGGGAAATGAAAGCACATATCTTCATAAAGTTGTACAGGAATGTTCACGGAAGGGTTGTTTATAATATTTAAAAACTAGAAACAACCAACACACCCATCCGCTGGCGACCGGGTCAGCAAATACGATGTGCTCCTAGACAGAGTACTACTGCGCCATGTACAGGAGTGAGCTACCATTGCAGTGTAGACGACCCTTCTCAGAGTCTGGACAGAAAAGAGTTTGTGCTCTATGATGGCCCCATTTATATTGGCTTCCATAAGAGGCAAGATTAATCTGTAATGATACACATTCAAATAGTTGTTACAACTAGGGGGTGGGGAAAGGGGAATTTTGGCAGGAAAGAGGCACAAGGTAACTTTCTGGGATGATAGAAACATTCCGTATCTTTGTCCGTCAAATTGGGTAAGCGTTTGTCAAAAGCCATCAAGCTGTATGCTTAATATCTGTGCATTTTTACTGTGAATAATTGAAAATAGCACACATAAATAGCAAAATTCAATTTACTTTTTGAAACACTGATTTCGTTTTGATTTTTTTTTTCATATTTCTTTCTTCAGTATTCCAGTACAACTAACAGGAGAGAACATGTCAAAACGACGACCAACCCGCAGCCAGGGTTCTTGGAACGGCTCAGTGAGACCTCGGGTGGGATGTTCGTGGGACTCATGACCTTCCTGCTCTCCTTCTACTTAATTTTCACCAATGAGGTAAAATGTCTGGCATCCCTCTGTGCAGAGCGAGAGTCCCTGCAGTATTAGAGAGCAAAGGCTATGAATCCAGAGGCTGGATGTGCCAACAGGGTCTATTTAGATTTTACAACAGGTGGGGTGAAGGAGGGAGGGTGATGGCGCTGAACTAATCAGAATTCTTTCTCTTGTGACCTGTCTCATAACTGACCTAAGCAGGAAAGACAAATGGATTGGTTCACATGCTTGAAGTCCTGAGGTAGCAACAGCTTCAGGCATGGCTGGATCCAGGTGTTCATGTTGGGTCACTAGGAATCTCTATTTTTCCATCTGTTGCCTCTTTTTCTCTGTTACAGATTTTTCTTTGACAGGCTCTTCCTTTGTAGTGGTCAAGGTGGCCCAGCAACTCCAGGGTCATATCCAAACAACTTAGCAGCCCCATCTCTTCCAAAATCAATTTAGCAACAATTGCAGAGAGATGTCTCAGTGCCCTGGCTTGTCTCCGCCTTCTCTCTGAACTAATCCCTGTGGACAGTGGACCCATGTTATGATTGGCAAGGCCTGGGTCACATGTTTTGGGCAGCAGTACAGCCGGGCCCATATAAACTACAAGAACTGAGAGGGGGGAGGGGAGAAGGCAGAGAAAGATGGCAGAAGGGGCACACAGCAGACAAAAGCACCAGCGGTTTCTAGCATGGGGCATTGCTGAGAATTAGGGGACTGCAGTGTGCAGCAGGAAGAGGGCTACCTGGGAAAGCGGGAGTCTTTGGCTCCAGTTCCAACCGTGCCACTTGCTAGGCCTTGGTTTTCCAACTGTAAAATGGGGAGATGAGTTTCCATGCTTCCCGAGGCCCCAGCCTCAGGAAGGGATGTACTGCCGTGAGCACAGCCACGCTGAACCACACCTGAGCTGAAATCCTCACTCCCTTTTGCTCACAGGGCCGGGCACTGAAGACAGCAACTTCCCTGGCCGAGGGGCTCTCGCTTGTGGTGTCCCCCGACAGCATCCACAGCGTGGCCCCGGAGAACGAGGGGAGGCTGGTGCACATCATTGGGGCCCTGCGGACGTCCAAGGTAGGTTTGGGGGAGGTTGCTGACCCCACCAGACGCTCAGGCCATGTGGCTGGATGTTGTCCGGGTGAGGATTTTGAGCACGTGGGCTCTGGAGATGGGCACACGGCTATGGCTCCCGGCCGCGCCTCTTAGCAGCTGTGCGGACCGATCACTCCCGAGTCTCAGCTTCTTCATCTGTAAAATGCGGAGAATACCTGTAACACCTGCGGGGGGCCAGCTCGGAGCAGTCCGTGGGATTGGATAGCTATCAGTGCTTGGCCCTTGGCACGGTGGCTTGGCCCTCAGCCGGAGCCTCACAAGGAGGTGCTTTAGCAGCTACACTCAGCACGTGTGGCTGGCGCAGGGCTGAGAGGGACTCTGGTTGTCAGACCGCTCCTGTTTGAACCCTGAGTACACCGTCGTTGGCGCCAAGCCATCGGGCCGCGCCACCCGAGCCGGGACCGTGAGACTCCCAGTCCCCGGGCAGCCTTCCCCGACTCCTGCGCGAAGCGACCGTGGTGGTCTCCCTCGTGTCCCTGTCCTCTGTGCCAGTCTCTCGTCCAGTCCCGCTTCCTCTGGCATCCCGGGCTCAGGGGAGCCTTGGCCTGTGTTCTGTGCTTTTGACTTCCGTGATTCTTTTCAAAGCTCTTGTCTGATCCGAACTACGGGGTCCACCTCCCGGCTGTGAAGCTGCGGCGGCACGTGGAGATGTACCAGTGGGTGGAAACCGAGGAGTCCAGGTGAGGGGCCGGGAACCGAAGCTTCAAGCAGGAATACCGGAGCGACCGGTTAGCGACCGGTTACGACACAGGTGGCTTTTGATCTTGGCGCTTAGGAAATTCAAAGTATGAAATCTTCCTGCCCGAGAAACGTCCGGTTATGCCGAAATTCCTTATCAGTGACCTTTGGTTTGGGGCGGCAGACATCTAATGAGAGTGGCTCCGAGCAGGAGGGAGGACAAATTAGCCCCCTTGTGTAGGACGCCATCCGGGGATGCCCGGGGCTCAGACACGCCCGATCCAGGCCGCAGATGGTGCTTTCCCGCAGGCCGGTGCAGAGGTGGCCCCGGCCCACATCCTGTTCTAGTACGAGTCTGAGGGCAGGCATCGTTAGGCAGGCGGGGGTCCCTTGGAGCTGAGCGGCGCGGACTATGAGTGAGGGGTGGGGAGGTGGCAAGGGGAGACAGGGCAGCTGGAGGGGGTCCTCTGTGGGGCTATTCTAGTGCAGAGGGTGCGACCAGGTCTCTGAGCCCAGGGGGTAGGGCTGCCGCCCTTGGTGTGGGCCTAGTGGAGGCACATTTCAGCTCAGGATGAGAAAGCCCTTTCCTCCAGCATGGGCCTTCAAGGGACGGAGCTGGCTGCGTGGTGGGAGGTTGGCACCCCGTCTCCGGGCTGTTCCAGACAAGGCCGTCTCCCATTTGGGGGCTTTGACCTGGTCGCCTCGAGTTGCTTCCAGCCAGAGATGCTTAGAGACGGGAATGCCTCTGGGACGAGAGGCAAACTCTGGGACTGCCTGTGCTTTCCCCGCAGGGAGTACACCGAAGATGGGCAGGTGAAGACGGAGACAAGGTACTCCTACAGTGAGTACCGCCCCCCATCCCCGCGCGCACGGGGTGTCTCTGCCCTTAGCGGAGGCTGGCGGCGGTGGGGAAGGCAGGGAACCAGGCATCGGGAACCCTGGGTGCTGGTCCTCAGAGTCCCGCTCTTCCTTCCGTCCTGCGAGGCTCCAGGAGCCACCCCTTTGGCATTGGAGTGGCCACGGGCTTAGATAAAAGGACACATGCTTACCATGGTTTCTGAGTTTTTTCCCTCTCCCTGTGACAGATACCGAATGGAGGTCGGAAGTCGTCAACAGCAGAAACTTCGACCGGGAGATTGGCCACAAGAACCCCAGGTTAGAGCTGGGTGCCCAGACCTGAGCACGGTCTTGCCTGCCCCCTGCGGGTCCCCAGCCTCAGCTTCCTCATCCAAGTGACAGGGTTGAGTTCCTTCGGCCTCGTGAGCTGAGGACAGTCGGGCCGTGGTTCTGAGGCCAGCCCGTGGGACTGGCCAGGACCCGACTTCCTGAGCGCCCCCAGGCTCCCCTCGGACGAGTCAAAAACAGGAGCCTGGCCCGAGTGCCTGAAGGGACTCGCTTGTCCAGCACCAGGCCGGGAACAGCCACGCGGGTGGGAAGGTAATCAGGAGGGGCGCTCACGAGGCGCTGGAATTTGACGCGGGCCTTTGTAGGATTTGGGCGGGGGTGGGGGGAGGGGGCTAGCGCAGAGACGGGGGCGTGCTGAGCTGGGCTCCGCGCTGGAGCAGGGCTGGAGCCGTGGGCAGGGCTGTGCCGGCGGGGGGGGGGGGGGGG
>CM052799.1:49100392-49157238 GCA_028533885.1 Nasua narica | reverse complement strand
CCTGGGAGACTGGAGACCGGACACCCCCCCCCCCCCCCCCCCCCCCCCCCCGCCGGCCTTGTCCTGCAGGAGGTGTTTCGCAGAGAACAGAAGAGCAACTCCATGAAGACGTGGGGCCTGCGGGCCGCTGGCTGGATGGCCATGTTTATGGGCCTCAACCTCATGACCCGGATCCTCTACACCCTGGGTAAGTGTGCAGAGACAGTCGGGGGGGATCTTGCTCACCCCCTGTGTGCCTCCTCTGCGCCTCTCATGCTGCCCGTGGCCCTTTCAGGCCCGTAGTGCTCTTCAGGGCCGAGAGCGGGTGTCTGGCCCACGTCGGTGTCCCACTCCACGGCACGGGGCTGAATGGGCCGAAGAAGGCAGGCACGAGGGACAAAGGCTTTCAGGGGTGGGGGTGGGGAGGGCCAGCTCCGAGGAGGCTGGTCTAGGCCCCGGGATCTGAGGGCCAATCTGTCCCCGGCCCACCTGCTCCTTCCCTTAGCCTTTCAGTCCACAAGTGAAGGAGCACGGTGAGGAGGGGAGCCAGACCTGAGCCGGTTACGTCAGCACTCTGGATGCTGGGGCCGTGCCCTTCCCTGTCTCAGCTTCAGTTACCTCACCTTGTGGGCAGAGTTTTGTGAATGTTTGGCAAATAGGAATCACCCCCCAAACCGTGATGGTTCCCTCCTCACCCCAAGCCTGGGCTCGATTTGGGGCAGCCAACAAGTTGGAGCGCAAGGCAGCGTGCGGGGACGCACACTTGGCCAGAGTTGGCGCCCCTGAGCCCAGCAGCTGCCAAGTGACCCCGCCTGGCGTAGGACTGAGGCCCTGGGTGACTGAGTAAGTGCTGGCCCCGCACTGTCGATCCAGGAGGATGGCGTGTCTCAGGGGACCCACAGGCAAGCCTTTACCCCAGTGTGTCCATACCCAGTCTTATGACCGGGGCAGGCCCGCGCGCAGAAACCTCTCCCCCATTTACCCTTTCCAGCTGGGAAGAGGTCTGGCCACAGTCCCTCCCAGGCCAGGAGGGAAGAGGACACCTCCTGCCCTCCAGTGCTTTCTCCGGACAGCTGAGCCGCGCTCAGAACGGCCAGCCGGATCTTGCGCACCATTTGGAGAGATCAGAACCTAATCCGGGTCCTCCGTCTTTCCTTCGCACTGAGCCCTGAGCCCCTCCCGGCTGCGCGACCTCGCGCCGGCCGTTCCCCAGTTGGAGCCTCCCTACCCATCGTCAGATGAGGAAGTGGCAGTTTGACAGCCCTTTCATTCTCTCCTCATCTGGAAGGCTGACGCTCCAGGCCCAGGACAGATGTCAGAGCGCAGAGGGCTTGGAAGTGCAGGGGGAGTGACTGGGGAAGCCGCGAGGCAGAAGCCCTCCTTCACTGCTCTCTGCGGGCAGTGAGTACGCATCGCGTGCCTGCCGTGTGTGGGACACTGCTCTAGGCTCCGGACACAATGCAGTGAGCAGGACAGACAAGGTCTCTGTCCTCTGAAGGCGCAGAACCGTGGCTAAGAGCTCAGGCTCTGGGCTCACACGGTCTCAGGTTTAAATCCTGGCTCTGGCACTTTCTAGCTGCAGGACATTGGGCAAGTTGGCCTCCCTTTGTGGGTAAAATGAGGGTAAGACTAGGACCAGCCTCCCCGGGCGGGCACGAGGGTTTGCGGGGACGGTCCACGTGGTGCCTGGTGCATGGTCAATGCAGAAAAGCACTGGGCTTATTAGGAGGGCGAAGGTGGGGCGTAGGTGGGAACAGACCAAGAGGAACCAGGAGGTGGCCCGTAGTCAGAGTAGGGCAGCAGGCCTTGCTCTGCAAACCCAGTGGCAACAGACCACGGGGGCCTCCTGGAACCGAGGGAGGATTCCCCCCACGGACTGATGTCAGCTAGGGAATGCCAACCTGGAGTGGGTAGACAGGCCAAGGATGGCGTAAGTCCAGATGGATTAACTGGGTCCTAGACTTTACCAGACTGGGCCCGTGCGACAAGTGGGACGTGCCACAGTTACGGCCAGGTGTCTTCTCTTGGCCTCCGACCGAGAGCGACGTCCACAGAGTTCGAGGCTACAAGGCTCGGAGGCACTTCCACCTGCCTGCTCCCCCGAGCGGTCCGAGGGGCGCGCGCCTTCTCTGGATCCGCCAGCTCTCACCGGAGGCTGTTCCCCTTCCGCCCCTGGGACCCCTCCTGCCCGGAGTGGGCATCGCCGGCCCATCCTCGTCTACAGACAGGAATGACCTCACCTCATGTGACCCCTCACCACCTTTCTCTTCCCCCACAGTGGACTGGTTCCCCGTCTTCCGAGACCTGGTCAACATCGGCCTGAAGGCCTTTGCCTTCTGTGTGGCCACATCGCTGACCCTGCTGACGGTGGCCGCCGGCTGGCTCTTCTACCGGCCCCTGTGGGCCCTCTTCATCGGCTCCCTGGCCCTGGTGCCCATCATCGTTGCTCGGACGCGGGTGCCGGCCAAGAAGCTGGAGTGAATCGGGCCCTGGCGCCTGCCCCCCCACCCGCGGAGCCTCAGCATCCAGCTCCCCCCGCCCTCCTGCCCCCCTGCCCCTGAGTCAGTTTGGGATTCTGCACCTGCTCCGCTCCTCGGGGGTCACACTTGGCCGTGTGCACGGATGTCAGGTACCAGTTCGTGTCTTCCTCCCCTCTTGCTTGCCAGAGGCGGTTCTGGTGAGCCGAAGGCGGCCTCCGTCTGGTGGGGTCACTCCTTGCTTCCTTCCCTTCTCTTGGGACCGCGTGTGGCCGGTTCACGTGTTTCGCTTAGCTGAAGTCTGCAGACAGGGAGGTGGTGACACTGCACAGACCGCTGCCTGATCACTCACTGCCCCCTCTCCCCCGCCGGCCTTGGAGACAAGTGTCAGGGCTCTGTCACAGCCGCCGGCCGCTCCGTGAGCCCTCGGAGCCGGCGTTCTCGAGGTCTCTGAGCAGCGCCCAGCGCCAGGACTGACGGAGCGCGCGCCCCCCGTGCACGGGTGCCGCCCCCCAGCCTGGGCACAGAACCCGCCTCGGTACTCAAAAGAGAGGACCGCCCCTGAGGTCATGGTGAGGAAAATTGGGGGTCTTGACGTGTATTTTATGGTTTGGCCAGAAACTTCTTTGTGTGTAGGATTTCCAGAGATCCCATCGGTTACGTTTGCCTTTGTTATGCTTCATGGGTCATCTCCTACCCGAAGAGGGAGTTATTTCGAATCAGATTCAAAGAAACAAAGCACTGCTTGAATGATGAGCAATTCAGACTGTTACAGAAAAACCCCTTTTAATCTGTCCGTTGAAGTTCATTCAGGCACAGAAAGGTATGAAACGGGTGTGACTTACTGGTCTTAACAGTTAGCTCTGTCAGTACTCGGGGTCCGTGGGAGGCTTGAAGATGCTTTCGAAGTCAGTATTAGCCGACGGGTTCCACTCTGGGAGGAGATGGGAATCTGTATGAGGCGGAGAAAGGCATTTCCCTTCATCCCTCTGCCATCAGAAACTACCGATTTCCTTGAAGACGAATTTTGAGTTTTTAGTTAACCAATAAAGCAAAAGGCGGGAAGCTTTCTGATCCTAAGTGGGCTCACTCGGCATGACTCCCATCAACCCGAATCAGGAACCGGAGGCCTGAGGCTTGTGCAGCTCTCAGGCCTCATTCCTTTCATTGGGAGACATGGCGGGGGGGGGGGGGGTTCCCTTTCACCGCTGGGCGCCTGCCTGAGTGACTCCTGTCACGTCCGTAGCTTCGCTCCTATGTACAATCTGCACTGCACCCCGTTCCCTCTCACCGCCGCTGAAAGATCAAGAATGTTGTCACCTCGATGGTTTAGAAGATTCTCCGTGTACCCTTTATCTTTTTATGACTTGGACTCATTCTCCCTGGCTGGGAGTGGTTGCTTTCACAAATTCGTTGGTGGTTGAATAAGTGATCGGAACTCCTGAAACTAGCACCCTAACAATCTCTTGTTAGCCTGCGAAGTCTGTGGTGACTTGAGATTCTTCACACCGACGACAGCTAGCCCCAGAGATGACGTCTCTGGATCTAAGAACTGAAATAATATTCACTACTGCAGCTGTCGCTGAATCTAGGAACTCTTAAAGAATGCTTCTGGAAAACAGTACAACTAAGTGGTAGCTATTTGTGGGATTTGGTTTGTGTAACATTTTCTGGTACAGATTTTAAATTGCTACAAATTTCAGTTGTGTTTTTAAAGAGCAAAAGAATGTTAAATATTTGAAGTCTTTGGGAAATCAGGAAATTTGTATTATCTTTGTATTTTTTGATAAAAATTCAAAATAAATTTTATAATAGCTTTTATAGGACTTTGACCTTACTCTTTTTTTGAAATTTCTCAGTTCAGGACTGAGTTTCTCAGTTCATGACTCAATTCATATGGTTCTCAGTTCTATGACTGAAAATCTCTCTCTCAGTCATAGATCTAAGAACCATATGAATTTTTAGAATTCAGTCCTAAGTAGCTTTTAGTGGTTAAAATAGGTTTCTATTTTTCTTAAAAGGGAAACTCAGTATTTTTAGCACTTTGAAGCCTTACCTACCAAAGCCCACTGTGTTTTTGGATTTATTTAAAGGCCTCAAACCTCTCCCAGCTTCAGATTGCATCAGAAGAGGTGGCTGGAGCCACAGTGGGACACCCTGTGACATCCCCCCCCCCCCCCAGGCTTTAGGTTGGCATAGACCCAAGTTCTGGCCCCAAGCCTGGCTGTGCAACAGTGGCGAGTCTGCGATCCCTGGGTCTCGGCTTCCTCATCTAGAAAATGGCAGTGAGGCTGTTCTCCCTCCGGCACCACGGCCGTGTGGCACAGCACCTTTTCCCTCTCGGCCTCCTGTCCACGCTGGAGCTGACAACTTGGGTACTGTCTGTGACAAGAGCTGAAGCAAGTGATTCCCCAGAACCTCCTCTCCGTCAGACCCGAGGTTCGGTTCCCGAATGCCTCCAAGGAGCGGACAGCGGGGGCCGAGTGAGTGAGCTGCTTGCTTCTAGGAGCCCGCGGGAGGCTCTGCGGTTCCCACGGCAACCCCGGTGTTGCTCCGCACCAGCCCTCCAGCCAAGCTCTGGCTGGCGATGAGTCACACCCCAAGTGTTTTGTTTGTTTCCCTTGGCTAGAACTGGCTCCGATTTTTAACGGCTTCCATTGAAGGTTAGGTAACATCTCTCCTCGCTTGAACGTAGGAAGAAAAATTTCCATGTGCAGAATGGCGAGTTCCCGGTCCACCTGAACAAAACCTGGTCTTTAGTCTCATCTGCGGACAGATGACTGTCGTGCGGCTGTTCTCAGCCGATCGTAAATCTGGACGAAAACGCGGAGCTAAGTCTTTTTAGATAAATGTTTTATTTTCTTCCTTAAAATGTTACAAAAGTTATTTCTCCTGAATATCTACAATGCATAGAGCTTTTATAAACTTATCCATAGGGAATAAAATCTGGTTGAACACTGATCCACTTTGACTAACATTTAACTCAGCGTGTTTCCTTTCCTGATTTCAGCTGTCAGTTCGAGTCTTTTCCACCCTGAAAGGTTCCTTCCGAAAGTGGGTCCCGCCACCACCGTGATCAGAGATGCCCTTCCTTCCCACCTGCTCTCCCCAGCCCACGAAGAGGCAGCGTTAGTACATCTCGCTGAGGGAAGAAGGCGCGGCCCGGAGAGAAGGGTTCCCCCGGCTGCAGGAGGGGCGAAAGCATGAGGGTCTGGCAGTCCCTAGAAGGGACTGGTGCATCTCTAAATCGCCCAGTGGTTTCTGTAAGAATACGGACTCCTGTTTCCAAAGGTGGGCTGAGCGACATCTAGGTGGCCGGGGAGTCTCCTGGGAAGTGGCCCAGAGCTCAGAGCATACGGTGTGGGAGCGGACAGCTCTGAAAGCCCTGCCCTGCGTCTGTCTGACAAGGCCCAGACCCACGACACCCCCGCAGCTTGACTTCTCTGCCCCCTGGCCCTCGTCCATGGCGCACGCTGCTTCTCTGCCTTCTCAGAGGAGACGCCACATCCCCCGGGGCGGGTGCAGGGATCGACAGGGGGCGACCCCCATCACAGCCTCTCAAAGGGGAACAGGTGGGAGGCCGCGGCCTTCTTCTCCCTTTTGGTCTTCTTAGGGCACTTCGGCTTCTGTTCTTCAGCTTCTCGGTTTTGGGGCCAGGAGGCAGCCAGGATCCTCGATGCTTCTGCTTGAGAGCTGGTCCCCTCCTCTTCGTCAGAAGACAGTCCACCTGCAGCAGGTGCTTGGGGAGCTCCGGCCTCACTCTGGAAGGGGGGGCGGGGAACAATGGTGGGCCGAGAGTCAGCCGTCAGAAAGCAGGGAGCAATGCCGGAGGGCAGTCAAGCCCCCAGCAGCAGCCTGCCCTGAGCTAGTGACCCTGGGAGGACAGGGGCACCATGTGAGAACCTTCCTCACACTGGGGACTCCGCCAAGCAGGGGCTGGAGAACTTGCTCTGGGCTCAGTGCTGGGAATCGCAACGATGTTCATACGGGAGACCGGCTCAGGGAGCGTACAACCCGATCTAGATCATCGGGCTGGTGCTTTGCGCTTCTTTACGTCACTTCTGCACAAAAGCGCGCTAACGTCTTTAACTGCACAGGACCAGCTCTCTGTGCTAAATGCTCCAAGGGGGCTCTCCCTGAGTGCGGGGCCGGCTGGGCTGGGAGCCGGGCCTGGAGGGTCTGGATGCGGAAGGTGGGAGCACGGCGTCAACCCAGAGCCTGGTGAGAGGTCACCCAGGGGATTTGAGGGAGGGGCGTAACAAAAATCTTTTGCCAATTTTAAAGGCAAACTGACAGCATGTAGGATTGGAGACGGGGAGAAAACGGGTGTGGTCATAGCTGCTCCCAGAGCACTTTCTGGTGTCTGATGCAATACTGATCTCACCGCATGACTGCGTGGAGGGGCCTCTCTGCCCCTCGGGAGCCCCTCGGAGGGCCGCACGTCCACCTCGCACAGGCCGGCCCAGCCCGGGGCAGGTGCCAGGAAACAGGACTGGAGTGAGCAACCCCAGGCCTGGAGGCTAGGCACAGGGAGCGCGGCCAGGCTCGGGGGGCCCGTCCCTCCCTGGATGGGTTTAGCACGATGAGCTCAGACCCCAGCAGCCACCTGCTTGTGGCAGATGGGAGCAAGTAAGGGGATGTCGGGGTCAGGCTGGAGGGACAGCTGAGGCAGACTCCAGGGACACCTTTCCCAACAAGGTAAGGACACAGGTGCCTTAGAGACACAGGACGGTGGTATCAAAACACAAGGCATCTCGGGGCAGAATCCCAGCCCAGAGTTCTGAGTCCCTCTCTCGCACCTGAGCTTCTCTTTCCAAAAAAGCCACACCGACCTTGTCCCCATAGCGAAGCTTCAGCCTCTCCCGGATGAGCAGACCCCTGACCAGCAGCTTCCAGTTCCCAAGAGCTCGCTTCTCTCTTTTCTGCAGGTAGGACAAAGAACACAAAATGCTAAGTACTGTCCCTTTCAGGAAAAGTGTCTAGATGGAACCTACGAACATCTAAAGATCTAAAATAAAACTTTTTGGTTAAAAGAGTTTCTCAACCATGCCAAGTCTGTTTTAAAAGAAGCGTGATTTTATAGAGTGATGCATGTAAAAAGCAGCAAAACAAAAGCCTCTTTTTAACTGTCAGCAACTCGAACATCTTCAAGGAGGAAGCCTGGACCACAGGCAGTGCCTTTGGGCAGAGGCAGGCGTGGACAGCAGGCAGGAGCAGCGGCCGCCGGAGCCAGGATGCAGGTACACAGTGGACAGGAGGTGGAGGCTGAGTGCGGACAGGACCCTGTTTATCTGGGGCTGGCTCCCTAGGGGGCCCTCCGCAAAGTCCAAGAGCTGGAAAGAGCTTTGGGGCCCGTGGCCTCTCCTGTTACCCACAGTGCCAGTGAGGCACCTGCCCACATGGGGGCTCGTGTTCCCCTGCCCTTCTGCTTTCGCACCTCAGCTCCCCGTCCCCCTCCCCCCCGCCCCCCTGCCCGAGCCACACGGCTCACCTCCTTCTCCCGCTTCTCAATGAGCGCCTGCTCCTCCTCCCAGGCGGCCAGGAGCACGTCTTTGTATTCCTCGCAGACGATGTACCCATCAGTTCTGTAAGGGTGCGGTATGGATGGCCTTACTTGAGGCCGCCGCCTGCTCTGGCCTCGCCTCCCCCCTGCGGAGGACGGCCAGCCACTCCGAAGCACTCGGAGCCCTGAAGGATTTCCGTGACAGGTGTCCGCAGTCCGAGCCACAGCTGCCACCAGCACCCATGCAGGACTCCAGCTCCGCATCCTCCGCAGGCCCACCCCCGCCCCCTGGGACGACAGAGGCCCCCTAACCAAGAAGCATGCAGACCTCGCCTGGTCCCCTGGCCCCACTCCCAGGAGACGGTTTTCATCTAGCATCACACGAGCATGTGGTGCTGACTGCCTCAGGTAAAGTGTCAAAGCTGATCTGGCAAATCCAGAGTAAAACCCGGAAACTGGCCTCAAGCCCCACGTCGATTTTCTGCCCCTCCTCCAGGATGGCCCAGCCCCCTGGCGGCCACCGCAGAAGGCCCCTCACGCACATGGGATGGGAGTAGCCTTTGTGGAAGTCAAAGCCGGTGATGGCCTGGACGCAGTCAATGTCCAGCTTGCGGGCCACGCGGTGCAGGTTGGGCAGGTTGAGCTGGACGCAGCCGACGGGCATCATGCTGGGCAGAAAGAGGTACACGTTCCCAAACTCATTCCGGGGGACCTGCAGAGGGTGGCACAGTGGGTCTAGCCAGCAGCACCGTGCAGCGGCCGGGTCCTGACCCATCGGAGCGCTGCCCTCACCTTGCCGTCCACAGCCACGGGCGGCTGGTACTCCTCGGTCTGCCACCTGCCGAACAGGCCCAGGTCGTTGTGGTCCTGCAGCTGGGGCTCGGCGAGGCGGGCCTTCCGGGCTCGGTTGGAGTAGCCCTTCACCATCTGCGCCCGAGGGAACAGCCAGTTTGCAGGAGGACCGCCGCTTCCTGAGCACTTACTGTATACCAGGTGCCATGCTGAGCGCTTTCCTAAAGCCGTGGCCTCATTTAACCACCACCACGGCCCCGAGGACAGCCGCCGCCGGCCAGCACCTGCAGGGGATCCCTGCCCCGGGCGCTGTGCCCCGCGGGGCGGCCCCACTGCGGTCTCCGCTGCGCAGACAGATGGGCGACCCGCGAGCTGCAAACCACTTGCCTACAGCCACGAGCCAGAGCCAGGCTTTCACTGGCCACAGCACGCTCTCTGCCTTCATCACGGACAGGGGGACTGGGACCCAGAGGTGAAGTCACTGAAGTCCTGTGGCTCGGTGAGTGACAGAGCCAGGATTTAAACCTGGGAACTAGCTGTGTCATGCATTCTGGAAGGCACTGACAACTTGGGACCCCTCACACACTCCCCGACCACGTGTAGCGGCCAGAAGTCTCGAGGATGAGCAAGAAGGCTACGTACATGCCACGAGGAGGAGCGGGATGGGCACACCGGGCGCCTCTAGTGCTGGGCTCAGCATGTTTTTCTGGAAAGGGTCACATGCAGCCTGTTTTATAACCCCTAAAAAATGCCACATGCCTTGCATGCTCTGAAAGATCCATTGTACAAATTTCCCATTAGACTAAGACATAGTTGAATGCTTTTCTCTTCATCTGGTCTTTCTCAGGCTGGAAAAGTCAGCCCAGGATTCCTCTCCCGGGCGCATAGTCAGCAGCCCCGAGTGCCCAGACCTTTGTCCCCAGGGTGCCCCCCCACCCCCTTACCTTGTAGGGCACTTCTCCCAGCCTCACCACTCTCGCCTGTTTCAGCCACGTGTCTCGGGAGTGCAGAGTATGCACGCAATCCCTGTGGGAGCCAACAAGGGGAGACACGGGACACTCAGTCCACACCCAGCCTGAAGGAGCAGGGTGCGCACAGATGCCCGGCTCCCTTGGCGCCACCCGAAGGAAGGGCTCAGGCCTCCATTCCCTCCTCCGGCTGGGCTCCTGAGGGAACCAGGAGACCTGCGTTACGCAAACAGCTAACCTGGACTTCCTATCTTCTCAGGGACGTACCCACTTGTGAATCCTGACCTAAATGGAATGGTCTTGTCTTAGGCTGCAGGCCAGGACCCCTCCCCCTCCTCCACAGTGGAAGGCACAGCACCGCGGGCGCCCTCCCAACACCGAGCCAGCGCCAGGCTGCCCAAGGCCTGGCCTGCTGCTAAACACAGAGATGGGGGGAGGACCCCCAAGAAGACTACACTGGAACTGCGAGCTAGCGAGTTACCACGGAGTGATGACGCACGCACGTGCAACAGTCCTAATTCCCGACAACCCGTGACTACCGAGTGCGCCCCTGGCTTCGCTCTCCTTCCAGGGTAAGCGCTGTACCCTGGCCTTGCAAGTCTACCTCCCCACGAGCTCTAACTGCCTTCCTCGCTGAGCCTTCTGTGACAGGACACGCTCATCTCCTCCTCAGTCGGCAGCCCTGCACTCGGGCCAGAGAGCGGGCTCCGCGGAGCAAGAGCACAAAGTTCCCTTCCAGTGCAGAAAACAGGCCCTCTGGCTCCTGCCTCCTCTGTGCCGCGGCCTACCAGGGAGACCCTGCACAACCCGCTGTCCCTTCCGGAGCCGCAGCAGTGTCTATCCGTCAGGGGTGATGAGCTCTGTCCTCTCTGCTGTGCCAGGCTGAGGGAAGACCAGAGGCCTTCTGGGTGCTGGAGCATCCCTGTCGGGGCTGGGACCTCCACCCGCGCTCCCCGCCCCTGCAGGCTGCACAGCTCTGATCCCCAAGGAGTCATTATGTCATGGTCACGGTCCTCACAAGGGGGGGGGTGGGGAGAGGCTAGGCACCGTCAGGACACTCTAAGGAGCACAGTGGGGAAGTGGACAGAGGCCTGTCAGGCTCAATCTCAACTTCTAACCACTTCTCACCAGCAGGATGGCTCTTATCAAAAAACTCAAGGAAGTGTCGCGAGGCTGTGGGAGAACTGGCACCCTGGGTGCTGCTGCCGGGACTGCAAGACCATGCAGCCGTCGTGGAAGACGGTAGCCTGGTTCTTCACTTAAACACAGAATCAGCGTGCGACCCAGCTCTTCGGCGTCTGGGCGTGCACCCGAACACCTACCAGCAGAATCTCAGATCTGGACGCCCACGTTCACAGCAGCACTATTTACAACCGCGAAAAGGGGAAGCAACGCAAGCGTCTGTCCCTAGAGGCCAGTCACCAAAGGACAAATACTGCATGGTGGCCTTTCCGTAAGGTCCCCACAGGAGTCAAGTGCACAGACAGAAACCAGCACGGAGGCTCCCAGGGGACAGGCTGGGGGTGCGTGTTTCATGGGGATGGAGTTTGTTTAGAAAGATAAAAAAAGTTCCGGAGACAGATGGTTGGGGATGGGCGTACGAGCCAACGTACTTCACCACCGAACCGTACGCTTACAAATGGTTACATCGTAAACTTGGTTTTCTGTATTTTACTATCAAATGAACTGCCCGCCTCTAATGCTTTCTCTGATGACCGACAAGGTTGGTCCCTGTGGACCAGGTCTGCTTCCTTCCCACCACCTGCTTTCACCCCACCATCTGAGGAAGCCTGTGCCTCACGAGCTCTGACTGCAGGGGGCTGAGGCCCCGACCGGGCAGGACTCCTCCTGACGTGCAGCAGAAAGCCCGGCCCCAGACCCTGAACAGAGGGCCTAGGCAGGGTTCCCACAGGGCTGCGCGCAGCAAGGAGGCCCCACTCAGAGCCCTCGCAATACCTACTCGTGTGATTTCCCTGCTGCCTTGTTTGCTCTTTCTTCTCCTGTTTATTAAGAACATCCACTACTCTGCCAGCATTACCTTGATCCCAAAACCAAAGACCCCATGAAAAAGGAGAATTACAGACCAATATCCCTGATGAACATGGAGGCAAAAATGCTCACCAAAATACTGGCCAATAAGATCCAACCGTACATTCAAAGGATCGTTCAAAACAACAGGTGGGATTTATTCAATCAGTATGATACAATAAGTTAATAAAAGAAAGAACAAGAACCCTATGATACTCTCAATAGATGCTGAAAAAGCATCTGACAAAGTACATCATCCTTTTTTGATCAAAACTCTTCGCAGTGTACGGAGAGTGAGTCCATACCTCCATATCAAACAAGCCATCTATAAAAAACCCACACTAAATATCACCCTCAAAGGGGATAAATGAGAGCTTTCCCCCCAAGGTCAAGAACATGGCAGGGATGTCCGCTATCACCACTGCTCTTCAACATAGTACTAGAAGTTCTAGCTTCAGCAGTCAGACAACAAGAATTAAAAGGCATCTGAATCGGCAAAGAAGAAGTCAAACTCTCACTCTCTGCAGATGATACGATACTCTATGTGGAAAACCCAAAAGACTCCACTCCAAAACTGCAGGAATTCATACAGGAATTCAGTCAAGTGTCAGGATAGAAAATCAATGCACAGAAATCAGTTGCATTTCCCTACACCAGCAGCAAGACAGAAGAGAGAAAAATTAGGGAGTCAGTCCCATTTACAGTTGCACCCAAAACCAGAAGATACCTAGGGAAAGACTTAACCTAAGAAGGCAAAGCATCTCTACTCAGAAAACTATGAAGTACTCATGAAACTGAGGAAGACACAAATAAATGGAAAAAGATTCCATGCTCATGGATCGCAAGAACAAATATTGTGAACATATCTATGCTACCTAGAGCAATACACATTTAATGCAATCCCTATCAAAACACCATCAATTTTTTTCAAAGAAATGGAACAAATAGTCCTAAAATTTATATGGAACCAGAAAAGATCCCAAACAGCCAGAGGATGTTGAAAAACAAAACCAAAGTTGGCAGCATCACAATTCCAGACTTCAAGCTCTATTACAAAGCTATAAACATCAAGACAGTGTGGTACTGGCACAAAAGCAGACACCTAGATCAAGGGAACTGAATAGAGAGCCCAGAAATAGACCCTCAACTCTGTGGCAACAAAGCAGGAAAGAATGTCCAGTGGGAACAAGACGGTCTCTTCAACATAGGGTGTTGGGAAAATTGGACAACCACATAAAGAAGAATGAAACCGGACCATTTCCTTGCACCGCACCACACACCAAAACAGACTCAAAAAAAAAAAAAAAAAACAAAAAACAAAATAGATGAAAGACCTCAATGTCACACAGGAATCCATCAAAATCCTTGAGGAAGATAGAGGCAGCAACCCCTTCAATCTCAGCTGCACCAACTTTTTCCTAGAAACATCGCCAAAGGCAAGGGAGGCAAGGGCAAAAATGAACTATTGGGACTTCATCAAGATCAAAAGCTTTTGCACAGCAAAGGAAATGGTCAACAAAACCTGGGGCGCCTGGATGGCTCAGTGGGTTCAAGCCTCTGCCTTCAGCTCAGGTCATGATCTCAGGGTCCTGGGACCCAGCCCCGCATTGGGGGGGGGGGGGGTCTCTGCTCAGCAGGGAGCCTGCTTCCCCCTCTCTCTCTGCCTGCCTTTCTGCCTACTTGTAATCTCTTTCTGTCAAATAAATAAAATATTAAAAAAAAAAGAAAAGAAACAGTCAACAAAACCTAAAGACAACTGACAGAATGGGAGAAGTTATTTGCAAATGACATATCAGATAAAGGGCTAGTATCCAAAATCTACAAAGAACTTACCGAACTCAACACCCAAAGAACAAATAATCCAATCAAGAAATGGGCAGAAAACATGCACACATTTCTGCAAAGACGACATCCAAATGGCCAACAGACACATGAAAAAGTGCTCAGCATCAGGGAAATACCACCTCACACCAGTCAGAAAAGCTAAAATTAACCAGTCAGGAAGCGACAGGTGTTGGAGAGGATGCAGAGAAAGGGGAACCCTCCTACACTGTTGGTGGGAATGCAAGCTGGTGCAGCCACTCTGGAAAACAGCATGGAGGTTCCTCAAAAAGTTGAAAATAGAGCCACCCTATGACCTAGCAATCGCACTAACCTGGTATTTACCCTAAAGGTAATGTAGTGATTGGAAGGGGCACATGCACCCCAATGTTTATAGCAGCAATGTCTACAATAGCCAAAATACGGAAAGAACCTAGACGTCCCTCGACAGATGAATGGATAAAGAAGATATAGTGTGCGTGTGTATACACACACACACACACACACACACACACACACACACAACGGAATATTACACAGCCATCCAAAAAAAAAATCTTGCCATTTGCCACAACGTGGATGGAACTGGAGGTTATTATGCTAAGCAAAATAAGTCAATCAGAGAAAGACAATTATATGGTCTCTCCGATATGAGGAATTTGAGGCAGAGTGGGGGGGTCATGGGGGGAGGAAAAAAATGAAACAAGATAGGCTTGAGAGGGAGAAAAACCCTAAGAGACTCTTAATCTCAGGAAGCAAACTGAGGGTTGCAGGGGGATGGGAGGGTAGGGACAGGGTGGCTGGATTATGGACACTGGGGAGGGCATGTGCTATGGTGAGTGCTGTGAATTGTGTAAGCCTGATGATTCACAGACCTGTACCCCTGAAGCAAATAATACATTATAATTTTTAAAAAATCTTCTATTTTTTTGGTCATTTCAATGTTTTGAAAAGCCACTTCTTGGGATGCCTAGGTGGCTCAGTCCATTAAACATCTGCCTGCAGCTCAGGTCATGATCCCAAGGTCCGGGATCAGGTCCCCCATGGGGTTCCTTGCTCAGGAGAGAGTCTGCTTCTCCCTCTCCTTCTTCCTGCCGCTCCCCCTGCTTGTGCATACTCTCTCTCTCTCTGACAAATAAATAATATCCTTAAAAAAATAAAAAGTCACTTTTTAGTTCTTTTTGGTTTTTTTAAGATGCACTCAAATTCAATTAATTGAAATTAAATTCAATTAATATATAATGTATTATTAGTTTCAGAGGTGGAGGTCAATGATTCATCAACCTTATGTAATACCTAGTACTCATTAACATCAAGTGCCCTCCTCAGTGTCCATCACTGAGGACAGTTACCCCACCCCTCCCCCCCTCGAGCAACCCTCAGTTTGTTGCCTAAGATTAGAGTCTCTTATGATCTGTCTCCCTAATTATGCCTTGTCTTATTTTTTTCTTCTCTTCTATGATCCTGTTCTTCTTAAATTCCACATATCAATGAGATCATATAACTTTCTCTGATGGACTTACCTCGTTTAGCGTACTCCTCTACCTCCATCCACATCATTGCAAATGGTGAGATTTCATTTTTTTTGATGGCTTAGTGTATTCCACTGTAATTTCTATTGCTATTTTTTTTTTTTAAGATTTTTATTTGTCAGAGAGAGAGAGAGAAAGCCCAAGCAGGCAGAGTGGCAGGCAGCGGCAGAGGCAGAGGCGAAGCAGGCTCCCCGCGGAGCAAGGAGCCCGATGCGGGACTCGATCCCAGGACGCCGGGATCATGACCCGAGCCGAAGGCAGCTGCTCAACCCACTGCGCCACCAGGCGTCCCTGTTACTATTTTCTTAAAAGGTCTGCTTCTATTTTTATTTCTCTCTCACCTTAAACTGACATTAAATTTTTTTGTTTTAGGGGCAGCTGGGTGGCGCCATCGGTTAAGCGTCCGACTCTGATTTCGGCCCAGGCCACGATCTCGGCTGTGAGATGGGAGCCTCGTGTCTGGCTCTGCGCTCAGCAGGGAGTCTGCTTCAAGCTCGTTCCTCCTGCCCCCACCCTGTGTGCGCACGCTCTCTCGCTCTCTCTCAATAAATAATCTTTAAAAATCTCTTAAGTCTGTATATATTTTACATTCTTCTCTTATTCCCTTCCCCCTCTTCTTTGGCAATTTTTTTTTTTAGTGTGGACAAAATATACACAAAATGGACCATCTTAACTGTTTCTAGGTGTGCAGTTCCGTAGCGTTAAGTACATTTACACTGTTGGGTAACCGTCCCCACCGCACACCTCCAGAACTTTTCCATCTTCCCAAACAGAAGCTCTGTCCCCATTAACACATCCGTTCCCTTTAATTTTCATAAAAAATCTTGTATTTTCTCCTTTTGTATATTTGTAACTTACATTTTAGGGATATATTTTCTATTGGGCCATATAAACCTTGTCGTACTTTTTACTTTCTCCCCCATGACTCTTTTGCACCTGCTGGTCTTTTAACCTTTGTTTTAATCTTCAAGCTAGAATCCCTTCTACATGTGCCCCCCGTGGGATGGCACACACATACGCAGACCATGAAGCTCATCCCGTGTGACAAAAGGGCTTACGTAAGCTGTCCCCCAACCCCCAAGAAGGCTGCTAGTCCCAGGCCATCGGAAAGCCCACAGGGCCACCGAGCTGCCTCACGCACCTGGAGTAGACAGCTTCTCCACGACAATAGCCAAGAATCGCAGCTGTCTCGGGATAGATGGCCTCGTATTTCAGTAGATGCCTCTTCAGCGCGTACAGAGGGTGGTTCTTGTATGTGCCAATGACAGTAGGCAGAGGCTGGCCCAGGTGCTTTGCCTGGAACTGCAAAGGCCAGAGAGACAATGCTGAGCATGGTTGGAAGAGGACGTGAGGTCTGAGGCAGGCGATCCCTAGACCACCTTGTTCAGGAAGGCAGTGGGGCAGAGGTTTCACAAGTACCAATGACCGTAACACTGCGCCTGCAGTCTGGTTCTAGGCAGGTTTTAGATAAAGCATGGAATCCCGGGGCTTGTGGCAACTGTGAAAAAGTCATCTAACCTATTCATTCTCTGTGCTTGGACACCCTGGCCAGCCTAAGCAGATCGGTGCCTGCTCTCGTCCCCGTGGAAGACACATGGTTTTCTTCAGGAGGAGGGCCTTACCTGCTCTGTGACGGGGGTCTACGTGGGTCTACTTGACCCTGCTCTCCCAGGAAACTCCCGACGGGCCGTTGGCACCGCAGGACTCTCCTTACCCTCCTTGACGAACACTCATTCAGCGCTTCTTTCGGGATTCTGATTTCTCCGTGGACAATTCCACGGCCGTAATTCACAGGCTAGTCACCCAGGCCTCCCGAGCCTTCCCTGGCATCTCTTCCAATGGCCCCGGCAGGTGAGTGCAGACTGGCCGTGCGGAGGGGCGGGAGAAGGAGCCCGGTCGGCTTCCACCACAAACACTTCAAAAATTAGTCAGTGGTGACACTACCTGCACAATTCCCACTCACCTTGCCATTTCTAAGTAAAATGAACCCGGAACACCCCCTCTCCATGCAGAAGGAACTGGGGAGCTGCACTGCTGCGGGGGATGTTACACAAACCCATGCCTCACCTGTCCTGACAAAGCGGGGACCCGGGCAAATGCCATCCTCCACCCCACGCGACGGTCACGCACAAGGAGCTCGGGTCGGCGGGCGGTCCTGGCACGCGCTGCACTGTTTTAGCAATCCGCCTCCCAGGGCGCCCTCCCGAGTCCCCTCCCAGGAGATGAGTGTTCTCGATCCAAGAAGGGATGTGTGTGAGTGTGCTTCTGTGAGTGTGCACTCGGGGCTTGAGCAGGGCAGGGCTACACCTGGCCACCACATTTGTGAGTTTGGTCTTTTCACCCAGTGCAATTTATATGACGGCGTGAATTGTTTTAAAGCTCCAAATTTACAAGTAGGCAGTAACTAAAAGTGTGCTGCATAACAGCTTTGAAACCAGATAGACGTGGGTTCAAAAAACCAAGGCAGTTAATCTCTCAGAGCCTCCATTTTTAACTGGTAAAATTAAGGCAATGGCCCTATCCCAGGTCTATAGTATTGTGGTAATTCCAGATCACACGCAAAGATGCCCCCACCACTTGGGGCCAGGCACATACAAGGGGCGCGCCAAGATGGGCCTTCGAGCCCGCAGCAGCCGAGGCCTTACCTCTGAGTCTTCCTTCTTCTCCCTCTCCACCAGCGGGCTCTGGTATGGTTTCAAGGTTTCAGCCCACCACTTGGCATCGACCCGGCACTTGCGGGTCGCAGTCATCCAGTCTGGGTCGTACCTCTGGGTGACATCACGGACCCAGCCATCAGTGTCGATGCCCACCACATAGGTCATGGGCTTGGTGGCATACTTGTAACAGGCCAGAGCCTGGCCCACCACACCATGCACACAGTCCACACACACCCACTTTTCCTCTTGCTCAGAGAACACCTCTAGCCACTGGTCTACACCAGCCGCTTTCCCTCTTTCTGCCCCCTCACCATCACCGGAGATTTTCTTGCCTCGTTTACTCTTACTGCTTGAAGAGCTCGTGGACACTGCTGGGAAGCCAGGGTGCTTAGGGTGCCTTCCACGTTGGGTCCTGGAGTCACTCTTGGACCCTCCCTTTGTCCTCTGCCTGGGTAGGCCAGGCTCAGAATCCTCATCAGATGAATGATGGGCTTCCCCGCTAGAGAGCTCGAAGTCAGAGCCGCTACTGCCCTTGTCACTCCCGCTCTCTTCTTTATAAGACACCCTGGAGGCCACCTGCCGCTCCCGGCCACGCCGACGTCTCCGGGTATCCTCCTGCTGTCCTCCCGCCTTGTGCTCTTCTTCCCCGCTGGAGGAGTGCTCTCTCCGTTTCTTCTTGACCATGGCTGCCTTGCTCCTCTTCCCCTTGGCACTTGGACCACCAGCGCCCTTAGACGATGTGCCCTCTTGACTGGTTCCTTGGCTGGTCTTGGATTTGGTTTGGCTTTCTAGAACTGGGCTGCAAGGTTCCAAGGAGCCTCCAGGACCCTCTGCAGATGTCTCCTTGACAGCTTTCTTTCCCTTAAACAGAAGAGGAAACTATGTTTTTTCTTTTTGTTCTCATATGAGAGAGATCCTATACTGCCAGGGCTAAGTCACTGGCGACGGAACCATCATACACAGGATGTCCCCAGCTCAGAAAGGGTCTGGCCGGGCCAGCAATCCTTTAGGATACATTTAGGAATGTATTCACTGAAATCTGTGGCATCTTAGCTAAGCCACAATGTAACTCTTTCCACTCTAGAGCCTAGTGCGGGGGTGGGGGGAAGCACAGGAAACACACAAACCTGGTTTACAACTCCAGTTCTGCTTCTCATTCGTTATGTGGTTTCAGTCAACTATATATACATTTATTTACATTTTCTCAAATATTGATTACATATGTGTAAACCTCTGAGTCTCAGTTTCCATGGTAAAATACCCACCTCGCACGTAATGTAGCTTGCAAATAAATACTGATGGACTTAATAAACTTGCTGCATTAAGATGATGGAGTTAAATCCACCTCTGGGACCACTAAGTCTCAGAGGATGCCGAGAGCACAATGGATCTAGTGCCAAGCCTCCTCCTTGGATGATGGCAGAAGGTAGAATCCTTCACCCCTTACCATTCAACACAGGAGGAGGACAGGGTCATTCTGCTGCGTAACAAGGCAGAAACTAACCCACCAGGCGGCCAGGACCTCTTTCGGGATCCTCTGTGCACACCAGGCTCTGGCTGCTGGAGGCCCACTAGTGTCCAGTCCTCCAAACACAGGGGTGAGCAAGGCAGGATGCAAGAGGCCCACACTTCATGAATGCTGACCCGTAAAAGAAGTCCAATGACCAATTTTTTTGTCTTAAGTCTGATAATTTCTCCCACCCCCCTGAGCCAACTGCCCTTTGGGAGAACCCCACCTTTGCTGCGGGTAATTTCAGAGGAATCGGCTGAAGAGACAGAACCAGACGGGTTGGAAGCTGCAGGGCCCGGAGGATCAGTAAAAATATCTGTGGGGGAAAAAGATCGATGCATTTATCCTAAGAAAAGAATCGAGGATTTAACTAATTCCACGGTATTTGTTGTGGCAGATTGTTTTGCACCATGGAAAAGTTAGAAACAACCCAAGAACAGGCACCTGAAACTCTGCACACTATTAAAAATGATGCCAAACAGATTTCTCTTTGTAGAAAAATGGAAAGATGTTCACTACATATCAGAGAAGACGAGAAGTTTGGTTTTTAATGTGTAATGTTAATTTTCATTAAAAAAAAATTAAAGAGGGGGAACCTGGGTGGCTCAGTGGTTGAGCTACTGCCTTCGGCTCAGGTCATGATCCTGGAGTCCCAGGATCAAGTCCCGCATCGGGCTCCCCGCTCAGCGGGGAGTCTGCTTCTCCCTCTGACCCTCCCCTCTCTCATGCTTTCTCACTCTCTCAAATAAACAAATAAAATCTTAAAAAAAAAAAATTAAAGAGAAGAATAACAGCAATTCTAGGAACAGAAAAGCGACCATGTTCTGGAAGGTAGGATGTGTGGAGAATTCGAGGTGACAAATGGGAAGACAGACCACAGGGGGAGAGGCCGGCTCCTGGCAAGTGGTAGAGCAGTGAAGCACAAAATCAGAACTTTCAGAAGTCTGCTCCACTGAGGGACGTAGCTCCAGAGGCTAAGCGGGGGGTGGAGCCCTCACAGGGACAGTGTGGTCTCAGGACCCACAGGGTCAAAGAAATGCCAGGTGTGCCTGAGTGCAGCAGAGCCCCCAGGTATCAGGAGCGGGGAAGTGGGCTGCAGAGACGGAGCCGAGGACAGGGCTATCAGCTTGGGGTAGCTATAAACTGCAATCCCCGGTATAGTCGGGCCACTGCTCTTTGAGCACGGACCCCATGAGTGGCAGATCCGGGGAGACCCACTGCTTCCTGCACCAGGATGAGTGGCAAGGGAGTGCGCTGCAGGAATCTGCTGGGTTTGGAGACTCCAAATGGGGCCATGTGGCAGAGATAAAAATGCTAGGTCACAGGTCAGGAAAGCACAGAGCACGGCTGGAGACCAGGGAGACAGGAGTGATTGACTACTTTTCTCTGAGGGCGCACTGAAGAAGGGGGCCCCGAGCTCTCGACTCCTCTGGGTCAGAGACTGGGAGGCCACCATCTTCATTCCTGCCCTCCAAAACTGTACGGAAAGCGCTCAGGGAACAAAAGCTACTGAGAGCAAAGCTGAGCAGATTGCTTAGCCTGGCCCCTGGCAGGTGGTGCAATTCCACCTCAAACCACATTTGAGGATCACTGCAATGGGCCCCTCCCCCAGAAGATGAGCAAGAACATCCATCCAAGACCAAGTTCACTGATCAATGAAAACTACGGAACTCCACAGTAAGGGGAATACAGCACATAGAATTCATGGCTTTTTCCACATGATTCTTTAGTGTCTCAAAGTTAAATTTTGTAAAGTTTTTTTGTTGTTTTTTTAAAAAATTTTATTTTTTTTTTTGACAGAGACACAGCAAGAGAGGGAACACAAGCAAGGGGAGTGGGAGAGGGAGAACAGGCTTCCTGCGGAGCAGGGAGCATGATGTGGGACTCGATAGCAGGACCCAGGATCATGACCTGAGCCAAAGGCAGATATTTAACAACTGAACCTCCCAGGCGCCCCAAAATTTTGTGAAGTTTTATTATTTTTTTTCTTTTGCTATTTTTTTAATGTTTCCTCTTTCCTTTTTTAATCTATTTTTACTATTTTATTGATACCTTTATAAATATCTTTTAAAATTTTCAATTCTATACTCGTATTCTATCCCTTCATTATATTTAACTTTATTTTTTGTATACATATGCTTTCTTTTCTTTAAAATTTTGGGATACAGTTTCTTTTAACAAATGAAAATTTACCTTAAATCTAGTGTATGGTTTTGTTGTAGTCTCCAGCCTGATCACATTCTCTTTTTTTTCCTTTTTTCAACCAACTTCTCATCTTGTCAAATCCTTTTTTAGAATCTTTTTTAATTTTCATATTTTCAATTATATCCATCCCTTCATTGTGTTTACCCTTATTTTTGTGTATATGTATTATCTTCCTTTAAAATTTCGGGAGGCACAAAAAAAAAAAAATTTCGGGAGGCACTTTCTTCTAACAGACCAAAATACACCAAAAATCAAGTGTGTGGCTCTATTCTATTCACTAGTCTAATATTTTAAGTGTGTGTGTGTGTGTGTGTATATTTTTTCCTCCTTTCTTCTCCGCCTGGTTTTGGGTCTCTTCTGCTTTGGTTAGTGTATATTTTTCTGGGGTTGTTGCTACTACACTTTTAGTATTGTGTTCTCTCATTCATCTATTCTTATCTGGATAAAATGAAAGGAGGAAAAACTCACCTCAAAAAAAAAAAGAAAAAGAGGCAGTACCAATGGCTATGGACTTAATCAATACAGACATTACTAAGATGTCAGAACCAGAGTTCAGAATGACAATTTTCAAGATGCTAGCTGGGCTTGAAAAAAACATACAAGATACTAGAGAATCCCTTTCTGAAGCAATAAAAACCCTTTCTGGAGAAATAAAAAACCTAAAATCTAACCAACTTGAAATCAAAAAAGCTATTAATGAGGTGCAATAAAAAATGGAGGCTCTTAGTGCTAGGATAAATGAGGCAGGAGAGAATTAGTGATATAGAAGATCAAATGATGGAGAATAAAGAAACTGAGAAAAAGAGAGAGAGAAACAACTACTGGACCACAAGGGGAGAATTCGGGAGATGAAACAATATTAGAAGAACTGGGATTCCAGAAGAAGAATAAAGAGAGAGAGGGGCAGAAGGTATACTGGAGAAAATAATAGCAAAGAATTTCCCTAATTTGGGGACGGAAACGAGCATCAAAACCCAGGACACAGAGAACCCCTCTCAAAATCAATAAAAATAGGTCCACACCCTGTCATCTAATAGGAAAACTTGTAAGTCTCCGTGACAAAGAGAAAATCCTGAAAGCAGCTTGGAACAAGAGGTCTCTGACCTACAACAGTAGTAATATTAGATTGGCAGCAGACCTATCCACAGAGACCTGGCAGGCCAGAAAGACCAGCATAATATATTCACAGCATTAAATGAGAAAAATATGCAGCCAAGAATACTAAATCCTGCTAGGCTGTCACTGAAAATAGAAGGAGACATAAAAAGCTTCCAGGACAAACCGAATTTGCATACACCAAACCAGCCCTACAGGAAATATTGAAAGGGGTCCTCTAATCAGAGAGCCTAAAAGTGATAGAACAGAAAGGAACAGAGGCAATATACAGTAACAGTCACCTTACAGGCAATACAATGACACTAAATTCGTATCTTTCAGTAGTTACCCTGAATGTAAGGCTAAATGCCCCAACCAAAAGACACAGGGTATCAGAATGGATTAAAAAAAAAAGGCCCATCAAGATGTTGTCTGCAAGAAACTCATTTTAGACCCAAAGACACCTCCAGATTTAATGTGAGGGGGTGCCGAACAATTTACGATGCTAATGGACATCAAAAGAAAGTCGGGGTGGCAATCCTATCATAATTATAAATTAGATTTTAAGCCAACGACTATAATAAGAGATGAGGAAGGACACTGTATCACACTTAAAAGGTCTGTCCAACAAGAAGATCTAGCAATTTTAAATACCTATGCACCCTAACATGGGAAGAGCCAATTACATAAACTGATTCATAACAAAAGCAAAGAAACACATCAACAATAATACCATAACAGTAGGGGACTTTAACAACCCCCCTCATTGAAATGGACAGATCATCTAAGTAAAAGATCAACAAGGAATGAAAATACTTTAAATGACACACTGGACCCAACGGACATCACAGATATATTCAGAACATTCTATCCCAAAGCAACAGAATACACATTCTTCTCTAGCTCACATGGAACATTCTCCACAACAGATCACATCCTGGGGTCCACAAATCTTTTGGGTACCAAAAGACTGGGATCATTTCCTGCCAATTTTCAGACCACAATGCTTTCAAACTAGAACTCAATCACAAGAGGAAAGTTGGAAAGAACTCAAATACATGGAGGCTAAAGAGCATCCTACTAAAGAATGAATGGGTCAACCAGGAAATTAAAGAAGAATGAAAAAAATTGGTGGAAACAAATGAAAATGAAAACATGACTGTTCAAAATGTTTGGGATGCAGCAAAGGCGGTCCTGAGATGAAAGTACATACCAATACAAGCCTTTCTCCAGAAACAACAAAGGTCTCAAACATACAACCTAACTCTACACCTAGAGCTGGAGAAAGAACAGCAAAGAAAGCCTAAATCCAGCAGGAGAAGAGAAATAATAAAGATCAGAACAGAGATCAGTAGAATAGAAACCAAAAGAACAGTAAAACAGATCAACAAAAGTAGGAGGTCGTTCTTTGAAAGAATTAATAAGATTGATAAAACCTAAAAAAAAAAAAAAAAAAAAAAGATTGATAAAGCCTTGGCCAGACTTACCAAAAAGAAAAGAGAAAGGACCCAAATGAACAAAATCATGAACGAACGATGAGAGATCGCAACCAACACCACAAAGAAATACAAACAGTTATAAGAACATATTACGAGCAACTATATGCCAGCAAATCTGACAATCTGGAAGAAATGGATGCATTCCTAGAGACATACAAACTACCAAAACCGAACCAGGAAGAAGTAAACAACCCAAACAGACCTGGAACCAGTAAGGCAATTGAAGCAGTCATCAAAAATCTCCCAACACACAAGAGCCCAGGGCCAGACGGCTTCCCAGGGGAATTCTACCAAACATTTAAAGAAGAATTAATACCTAATCTCCTGAAACTGTTCCCAAAAAAGCCAAAAACAACAACAACAACAACCACAAAACAGAAATGGAAAGAAAACTTCCGAACTCACTTTAGGAGGCCAGCATTACCTTGAACCCAAACCAGACAAAGACCCCATGAAAAAGGAGAATTACAGACCAATATCCCTGATGAACATGGAGGCAAAAATTCTCACCAAAATACCAGCCAGCAGGATCCAACAGTACAGTCAAAGGATCATTCACCACGACCAAGTGGGATTTATTCCTGAGCTGCAAGGGTAGTCCAACATCCGCAAATCAATCAACATGATACAGTATGTTAAAAAAGAACAAGAACCCTATGATACTCTCAATAGATGCTGAAAAAGCATCTGACAAAGTACATCATCCTTTCTTGATCAAAACTCTTCATAGTGTATGGATAGTGAGTACATACTTTAATATCAAACAAGCCATCTATGAAAAACCCACACTAAATATCACCCTCAAAGGGGATAAATGAGAGCTTTTCCCCTAATGTCAGGAACACAGCATGGATGTCCATTATTGCCACTACTATTCAACATAGTACTAGAAGTTCTAGCTTCAGCAATCAGACAACAAGAAGAAATAAAAGGCATCCGAATCATCAAAGAAGAAGTCAAACTGTCACTCTCTGCAGATGATACGATACTCTGTGGAAAACCCAAAAGACTCCACTCCAAAACTGCGGGAACTCATACAGGAATTTAGTCAAGTGTCAGGACAGAAAATCAATGCACAGAAATCAGTTGCATTTCCATACACCAGCGGCAAGACAGAAGAGAGAAAAATTAGGGAGTCAGTCCCATTTACAGTTGCACTCAAAACCACAAGATACCTAGGGATAAACCTAACCAAGGAGGCAAAGCATCTCTACTCAGAAAACTATGAAGTACTCATGAAAGAAACTGAGGAAGACACAAATAGAAAAACATTCCATGCTCATGGATCGCAAGAACAAATATTGTGAACATATCTATGCTACCTAGAGCAATATACATATTTAATGCAATCCCTATCAAAATACCATCAATTTTTTCCTAAGAAATGGAATAGTCCTAAAATTTATATGGAACCAGAAAAGATCCCAAACAGCCAGAGGATGTTGAAAAACAAAACCAAAGTTGGCAGCATCACAATTCCAGACTTCAAGCTCTATTACAAAGCTATAAACATCAAGACAGTGTGGTACCGGCACAAAAGCAGACACCTAGATCAAGGGAACTGAATAGAGAGCCCAGAAATGGACCCTCAACTCTGTGGTCAACTCATCTTCAACAAAGGAGGAAAGTATGTCCAATGGGAACAAGATGGTCTCTTCAACAAAGGCTGTTGGGAAATTTGTGGACAGCCACATGCAGAAGAATGAAACTGGACCATTTCCTTGCACCACACCACATACAAAAACAGACTCAAAATGGATGAAAGACCTCAATGTGACACAGGAATCCATCAAAATCTTTGAGAGGAGCACCTGGGTGCTCAGTGGGTTAAAGCCTCTGCCTTCAGCTCAGGTCATGATCTCAGGGTTCTGGGATCAAGCCCCACATCAGGCTCTCTTCTCAGCAGGGGGCCTGTTTCCCTCTCTCTCTGCCTGCCTCTCTGCCTACTTGTGATCTCTCTGTCAAATAAATAAATAAAATCTTTAAAAAGAAATCCTTGAGGAGAACACAGGCAGCAACCCCTCTGACCTCAGCGCCACCAACTTCTTCCTAGAAATATCGTCAAAAGGGAGGCAAGGGAGGGAGGTAAGGGCAAGAATGAATTATTGGGACTTCATCAAGATCAAAAAGCTTTTGCACAGCAAAGGGAACAATCAACAAAACCAAAAGACCACCAACAGAATGGGAGAAGATATTTGCAAATGACCTATCAGATAAAGGGCTAGTATAAAAATCTACAAAGAACTTATCAAAGTCAACACCTAAAGAACAAATAATCCAGTCAAAAAATGGGCAGAAGACAGAACAGACATTCCTGCAAGGACAACATCCAAATGGCCAACAGACACATGAAAAAGGGCTCCACATCACTTGGCATCAGGGAAATACAAATCAAAACCACAGTGAGATGCCACCTCACACCAGTCAGAATGGCTAAAATTAACAGGTCAGGAAATGACAGATGTTGGCGAGGACACGGAGAAAGGGGAAGCCTCCTACACTGTTGGTGGGAATGCAAGTTAGTGCAGCCACTCTAGAAAACAGTATGGAGGTTCCTCAAAAAGCTGAAAATAGAGCTACCCTCTGACCCAGCAATCGCACTACTCGGTATTTATCCTAAAGGTAGCGATCCTAAGGGGCATGTGCACCCAAATGTTTATAGCAGCAATGTCCACGATAGCCAAACTACAGAAAGAGCCTAGATGTCCATCAACAGATGAATGAATAAAGAAAATGTGGTATATATAGCCACTGGAATACTATGCAGTCATCAAAAAAATGAAATCTTGCCTTTTGCAACAACATGGATGGAACTAGCGAGTATTATGCTAAATGAAATAAGGTCAAGCAGAGAAAGACAATTTTCATATGATCTCACCTACATGAGGAATTTGAGAAACAAGAGAGAGCATCATAGGGGAAGGGAGGGAAAAATGAAGCAAGATGAAACCAGAGAGGGAGACAAACCATAAGAGACTCTTAATCTTAGGAAACTGAGGTTTGCTGGAGGGGAAGGGGATGAGAAGGATGGGGTCGCTGGATGATGTCCATTGGGGAGGGTATGTGCTATGGTTAGAAAAAAAAATAGATAAATTATACAAAAATAAAAAATAAAAGAACTAAATGAAGTATTTTTTTTAAGATTTTATTTATTTACTTGACAGAGAGAGACACAGTGAGAGAGGGAATGTAAGCAGGAGGAGTGGGAGAGGGAGAAGCAGGCTCCCCATCGAGCAGGGAGCCCAATGTGGGGCTCAATCCCAGGACCCTGGCATCATGACCTGAGCCAAAGGCAGATGCTTAACTGACTGATCACCCAGGTGCCTCCAAAGTATTTTTTTGAGAATAAAAAGTAGAAAACATCATTATCACCAGATCTCCAAAGTCTATTCCGTTTACAATTTTTCTCCATGAGTCTTTCCACCGGAGGCTGCAGGTCTAAAAATTCCATTACCCTGCAAGGAGGGGAGGCTCCTCAGGGGAATGAACTTCCAAAATGACAAGTGAGAAAGCATCTGAGCAAGATCTTCCCAAGCAGATGTCAGCGTCTCCTCAGTCACTGTGACGCCCGACTGAGGCCAGAAACAAGAAGGCAGGTTTTCTGTGAGATGCTCTGTCATATCGAAAAAAATAACAATTTCTGCCTATTTCTTCTGGAGTTCAAAGTGGGGGGGGGAGGATGAGAAAACATCGAAGAAACCCAAATTGAGGGACACTACAAAATTCCTAAGCAGTACGCTGGAAAGTGTCAAGACAGGAAGGATGAGGGAAGACCCAGAAACTGTCAGATTGGAGGAGACAAAGGAGTCAGGATGGCTAAAGGCAATGAGAGGTAACCCAGAGGCCGAGTGCCAACAGCCTTTTAACAAGGGTGCCAAGGCCATGCAGTCCCCATTGAAAGACTTGTCCTTTCAACCAGAAGTGAAGATAATACAACGAATAGTTGGAAGAATAGTCTCCTCAACCAAGGGGGCTGGGACAACTGGATATTCGCCTGCAAAAAGGAGGGAGCTGAACATGGGCTTCACCTCATACATAAACGTTAACTCAAAATGGATGAAAGACTCAAAATGGATGTAAGAGCTCAAACTGTAAAACTCTTAGAAGAAAACGTAAGGAGGAAAAATTTCATGACCTTAGATTTGACACTGGATTCTTAGCTATGACACCAAAAGTATAAGGAACAACAACAGTAAAAAACAGAAAAAGCAGACTTCGTCAAAATTAAAACTTTTGTGTCTCAGCAGACTTTCTCCAGAAAGGGAAAAGACAACCTATGGAAAAGCAGAAGATATTTGCATATCTGAGAGGGGATCAGTATTTAGAATATAGGAAGAACCCTCACAACTGAACAACAAAAAGATGAAGAACCCAACTAAAAAATGGGCATAGGATTTGAACAGGCATTTCTCTGGAGAAGATATATGAATGGCCAACATGCACATGAAGACGGAAACCATCATGAGTCACCAGGGAAATGTAAATCCAATCCACAAGGAGCCAGCACTTCCCACCTATTAGGATGGCTAGAATAAAAAACAAAAAAGGAAAATACAAGTGTTGGAGAAGATCTGGAGACGCTGGAGTCCTTGTTGTATGTTCCTGGTGGGAATGTAAAATGGGGGAGCCACCATGGAAAAGTTTGACAATTGTTCAAAAAGTTAAACATAAGGGCGCCTGGGTGGCTCAGTTGGTTGAGCAACTGCCTTCGGCTCAGGTCATGATCCCGGAGTCCTGGGATCGAGTCCCGCATCGGGCTCCCTGCTCTGAGAGGAGCCTGCTTCTCCCTCTGAACTTCTCCCCTCTCATGCTCTCTCTCACTGTCTCTATCTCAAATAAATAAATAAAATCTTTAAAAAAAAAAAAAAAGTTAAACATAAAATGACCCAGTAGCTCTACTCCTGGGTATATACCCAAAAGAATTGAAAACAAGTACTTGAGTACATACCCGTTTATGGTAGTACTCTTTACAGCAGCTAAGAGGTGAAAACAACCTAAATGTCCATCAACTAACACAAAATGTGGTCTATCCACACAACAGAATAATATTCAGCCATAAAAAGGAAAAAAGGGCTGACACAAGCTACAACATGGATAAATCCTGAAAACGCCATGCTACCTTAAAGAAGCCAGACTCGAAAGGTCGCGTATGATACTTTTTCCAAGTAAAACATCCAGAATACGTAAATCCATAGGGACAGAGCGCAGACTGTGGCTGCCAGGTGCTTGAGGGAGAGAGAGGAGGGAGTAGGATGGGGAGTAACTATTTAATGGGCACACGGTAGCCTTTTAAAGGGGTAAAACATTTTGGAAATATACACAGGAACCGAGTCTGGGAGGATAATACTCAAATACTAATGCTTTTCCCTGGGTTGTGGTAATACGGCATCATCACTGGCCATGTCAGATATCTTAAGACTTTTTCAAGCCAAATCAGAAGAGAGGGAAAGATGCCAGTCATTTGGGCTTTTAAGATCCAAGAAGGCTGGTCTCTTTCCCTAAACAAGCAGAAAATATATATAATGAATAGAAACCTTTTGGGAATAAAGCCGTTATTTGTACTTCTATTTTCGGTAGACAGAACTCTCTTCACTGCACCGCTGCCAGCCAATGTCATTTCTCAAATCAGAAGGTAGGGAAATGCTTCCTGATGGATTTTGGCAGACACGGTTTAAAAAAACATTTCCTAGGGACTCCTGAACATAATTTTTGAATAATTAAGGGAAACAATTCCAGGGCACCTGACCAAAAAGTAAGTGCTTACGGCCCCAGGACACCAAGCAACAGAGAGTGCAGGCTCTCCAGCCATATGCTGGTCCCAAACCTGACTCCAGTGCTTACCAGCAGAATGACCCTGAGAAAGCTCTTTGGCCTGAGCTTCGAACCCTATTTTTTATCTCACGAGGCCTGAATAAGGAAGAACATGGAAAACACTGGAATGACATCTGGCACGTGACTGGCATGGCCGTTAGGTCCCGTGCCAGGAGGAATCACTTACGTGGACCAACTCTTCATCATCCCGCGCAGAGTAAATAGCAAACCTCCTTTCTAATGTTGTCTGCAGGCCGTCTCGCTCGTTGGTCGAGAGCTCTGCATTCACTGTAAATGTACCAACGAACCTGGAGAGAAACCAGACATTCCCTGTATCGCAGGTCAGGGCGAAGAGGAACGCTCACTATTCTTTTATAGCCAAGAAAATCAGACGGGAGAGTCTCGGGAGGAAATCGGGAGCCCTACTTGCCTTTGCTCTCACCTTCCCAGTCTGACCCCAGCTTCGCTCAAGACCCCAGCAGACTTCACACGTCCCTGGGAGGTTTCCAGACCCCACAGCCGCTCCGTGCACCTAGAGGCCCCAGCAGATCTCTCCCTGAGCACTCCTCATGCTACCCTGATTCCCTGGGGTGCATCTGTCTCCCCAGCCAGCCTGGGAGCTCTTCCAGGGCAGAGAGCGTGCCTGACGTGTGTCTATCTTCAGAGCTGTGCGCCCAAGGCCCGGCATATGGGATCCCCTCAGGGGAGGTCTGTGGAACTGCCCTGCCCCTAGCCTCCAAGAGACACGAGTCCTACACTAGGGCTCTGCAGGACGGGCCGGAGGGCCATACCATTTCACCAGGTTTGACAGGTAGCAGGCATCCACATTCTGAGGTGGCACTCTGGTAAAGCGAGCTGGGACGATGGACAGGCCGATAGCAAGCAGATCCGGCTGGCTGCAGATGTTACTTCGATAGAAACCATTTGCCAGCAGGCACAACAGGTGAACCTGGGAAGAAGGAAAGATGGAAGACTAAGAACTAGAGCGCTTTCTCTGCTGCCAAACTGAGAGACATTTTGTGGGCAGGAATTATTTATTGTTATTTCTACACACAAGGAAGTAAGAATCTCAACGTTAGCCATTTCCCGAGGCCTTGTCTTTCGCCCTGTCTTCTCCCTAGATACTTATTCCCTCAAGAAAATAACCAAATCTCAAAACTGCACCATACAAACTTTTTTTTTTTTTTCTTGAGAGGCCTTGTCTTTTAGATATATGCTGCAGGATTTGCTCCAAAAAGATCAGGAGGAAAAGTGAGTCGGGGGAGAGAAGGGAGAGACTACGCAAGTGTCAGTAGCTATCCTAGCTGGGGGACAGTGTGGGTTTACCACAGGGCTCTCTACCCTTCCCTGGGTGCAAGGACCCAGCCACTTCTGCTGCAGACCCCACGGCCAGTTGGCCCTGCTCCCCCGTGCTTCAGCCACTCCCCAGCCTCTGGAGATGGTCACGTGACTCCTCACCACCTCCTCCACAACCTTACATCCTTTTCCCTTCAGAACCATCTGCCTCCTGGGACCCCTGGGTGGCTCAGTTGGTTAAGCGTCTGCCTTTGGCCCAGGTCATGATCCCAGAGTCTTGGGACATCCCACATCAGGCTCCTTGCTCAGCGGGGAGCCTGCCTCTCCCTCTGCCTGCTGTTCCCTCTGCTTCTGCTTGTGCTCTCTCTCTTTCTCTCTGACAAATAAAGAAATAAAATCTTGAAAAAAAATAAAGATTCTCTCTCAAAAAAAAAAAAAGGAACCATCTGCCTCCTTCCCCACCTCCAACCTCCCCATTTCATTCAACGGCTCTGTTCTTCTCCCCTGGCTTCAGCTTCTCATCTTAGAGCCATGTGAACTCTTCTCTTCCTTTCATCTCTTCCAAAGGGTACAAGCAGCACAGCTATCGCACGGGCTCCTCAAGGCCTCAGGGAGGCGGGTGTCTCATCTCCTCATCGTCCTTGCTCTGCGCTCATCTCACCCCCAGATCTCTGAAGCTGCTGCAGACACAGTCTCTTCCAGCCCTGTCAGCTCTACCCGCTCTGGCTGCCCGCTGCCATCCGAGGGAAAGCTGAGGGCCCTTCCATCACTCTCCACAGGCCACCAACGCACGCGCCCTCCAAGACGCAGACACACAGGCTGTCCCGCCGTGTCCTCTAACTTGGCTCGGGCAGCCTCCCCAGCCTCTGTCCTCCCACCTCTCCCCAATGCCCTTTCTCTTAAAGGAAGCTGCCTTCCTCAACCACTCGACCCATACAGATCCCTTCCCTCTTTCTGAGTCTTGAATTTCCTGTTTTGATGTCTGTCTTGTTCCATCTGTGAGAAAAGACTCTCTTTTTTTTTAAGATTTTATTTATTTATCTGATAGAGAGACCACAAGCAGGCAGGCAGAGAGAGGGGGAAGCAGGCTCCCCGCTGAGCAGAGAGCCCGATGTGGGGCTCGATCCCAGGACCCTGACACCATGACCTGAGCCGAAGGCAGAGGCTTTAACGCACTGAGCCACCCAGGCGCCCCGAGACACTCCTTAATGGTAGAAAATAAGCTTTCTACAAGTCTCTATCCCCACAATGCCAAGTACCTTGCTAGGTCCATAATGTGGTTCACTAACTGCTGGCTGAAGTCAGACACATCTCTTCAGCAGTCATGGGAATGGAGGTTATGAGACAAGTGGAAGAAGGGATGGAGGGAGACTGCCCGTGGGTCCGGCCCTGCTGCGTGCGGGGTCTGTGCTCCGGACTTTGCATGTCTATTTGCTCCGTCCCCACGATCCCCCTCCGAGGCAGGCACTTATCACCCCCCACCTCAAAGATGAGGAAACCAAGGCTCAAGGAGACAAAGAAACTCGCCAAGGTCACGCAGTGAGTAGAAGAGCCAAACAAAGCCAGCCCTGACTGAGAACCAAAGCTGTGTGCGTCACACTGCTCTGCCTTGACAGGGAGGACCCCGCCCCTTCACCCCTACCCCTCCTTACCTTGTGCGTGTCCTCACGGACTTCTTTACTGAAACGTTTCATCATCCTCCGAAGATAGGTCTCAAACTCCACTTTTATCCTTTCACTGCCATGCATATTGAAAAATCTGAGAATGAAGTGGAGACTGACCCCTGACCCCAGCCCCCAGTCACACATCATGGCTCGTGTGTGTTCTCCTGCTTCTCCTGCACAAGGCTATGCTACTTGGGCACATCTGCATCTATTTTCCGCAGACTTTTCTCTTCTTCTCACCTGCACGCCTTCTTCGGGACATCCTACACCCGTCAAGCCTCACAGACGTGCTTTGAGGTGCACATCCTCCAAGAAGTCTTCCCTGGCTGCCTGACCTCCCGACTACTGACTCCCTCCTTCGCACCAGTACTTCCGGGTTAAATCAGTGCACACTCATTTCTATGATGCTATTCTGCTGTGAAATCTTTCATGTCTGCGTCCATGCATCTGTCCTCTTCCTTCGTGCCTAATAATGTGCCCATCACAGAAGGGGACTCATTCGCCAATTGACCACCAGGCGTTGTGCTCACATTCCCAAGCCACCAGCGGCTGCACTGGTCCTGGGGATCCTGGGATGGAATGGGAGCTCCCTACCACAGGGGGGCACTGCCTCAAATCGCGCAGTGTGATGTGGTACGAAAGCATGAGGGCTGAGTTGACCAGAGAGGGATTTGGATCTTGGCTCATCCACTTCCTGGCTGAGTGACTCTTAAAATGTTACTTAACTTCTCTGAGCCTCCACGTCCTCATCCACACACTATCTTAAAGTTTAAGTAAGACAATGGACAACTTGCAGAGTCCTCGGCACGCACCAGATGTTCAAGTTTCCTCTTCCCATGTCCTGCCCCAGCCAGAGAACAAACCAGGATTCTCGTCCAAGTCCCCAAGGTGAACCCAGGGCTCCCTCACCTAAGGCCCCTGACCACAGTGGTACTCAGCCTCAGTCCCCTATGTGTTTCTCAAAAGCTTTTGTTAAGTGTCAGCTCTTGCTCATTATGTGTGACAGGAATCTAGAGACAAGGGCCCAATCTTACCTTCTTTCCCTTGCTTTCGCCTGCTGGGGTGTTTCGATCTCTATCTCCACTGGTTTCACAGGCAGGACAGATTCAGAGAAGGCTGCATTTTCTCCCACATCACCGGGCACAGGCTCACCAAGTTCTATCAACAGTAATTTTTTAAAATCAGTAATAATAGGGGCACCTGGGTGGCTCAGTCGGTTAAGTGGCCAACTCTTGGTTTCAGCTCATCTCAGGGTCGTGGGATCAAGCCCCACATTGGGCTCCATGCTCAGTGTGGAGTCTGCTTGAGATTCTCTCTCCCTCTCCCGCTGCCCCTCCCCACTACTCTCTTTCTCTCTCTCTTCCTCCCTCCCTCTCTCAAATAAAATATTTTAAAAATCAGCAATAACAATAATTGTTATGACAGCTATCATACTAAACAAAATGGAGGTTCTGTGGGAAGTGAGGAACAGATGCAAAGTAGGAGACCCCTACCACAATGCTTTGAGTATCTCAAAATTGCCATAGGCTGTGCTGTTTAACATTTATTTCTCATTTAATCTGAACAACCCAGACAAACAGCCCTTGAGGAGGAAACTGAGGCACAGAGATACTGAGCTGAATTAGATCCAGACCTCTGATATCAAGGAGCTGATGTTCACATACGTGTTTTACTAGAGAGTCTTTCTCCAAGAGGGGGGAAAAAAACCAAAGAAGGACAATTACCTATTTTTATTACTATAATAATGCATATCACAATTTGCTTCGTATACAGGCATGATTTAGGGGTCTTCCAGCCCCAATTGCAAACTTGTAATGATAAGTAATACATCTTTTTTATCTCTTTATCCTCTACATCGCTTGTAAATGAGAGCTGAAGCTGAAATAAACTGAATTTGCTGAACTGGATCTAACTGTGAATGTCATTAGTAAAGGCCCTTTCAAAGAGGCTCTGGGCCCAGAAGCAGTGACACCCCATTGGCAACGAATACACTTAATGCCAAGGTCTGGTTTCTACATATCAGTCACTAATGAAATGAGCCAGGGCTTGCCGGAGAAACAAAAGCTGATTGTAGGTCTGGAGCAAGAAGAGTATAGGATGGGCCTAGGACATGACATCTTCTTGTGCTAGAGAACAAAAATGTTCTCAAAAATGTTTTTGAGAATGAGGCCATGTCACAAGGACACAGTAAGGCAGCTGGCTTAAAGGGGCTCTCACTAGCCAAATCTGGGACAATCTGAAGATCAAAAAGTATAATGAGGATAACTGATAACATATGTGAGTTTTAAAAATATCTCTAAGTCCATAGTGATACTCAAAATAAATACAATTCTTAAAAGAGAGCTCTTCAAAAAAAAAAAGAGCTCTTCTTTACAGATCAAAGTCATCTGATAAATGCACATGAGATGACAGAATCAGAAAGTTCCATTTCTTGATACTCAATATAATAATCTTTGATTCAGGAAAGATCAAAGCATACGAAAAACCGTGAAGCAAAAAGTTACTGGAGAATAAGATATTCACAGAGTTAGAGTACCACCCGAGATGGTTAATTAGAGGGAAAACGTTCCTTTATATTGTCACAGTCTGTCAGAACCACCTTATACGATCACATTTGGCATCACTAGTAGGGCAAACTGACATTAGGAGCCTCTTAATGGATACAGTATGAAGTACAAAGCTATGAAGTATTCTTGCTCCCCCCAAAATGTTTAACCTAAATTCGATCAAGCCTTAACTTACAGTTCATAAAAAAAAAGGGGGGGGGGGCAAACTGAAACACATTTACCACGACCCTGAGATGCCTATCAGACAAAACTAGAATGAGAGACACCCCACAAAAGAAGAGGCCAGGACTTCAAAAATAGCAGTGCTACAAAAACCAAAAAAAAAGGTGCCAGTGGGGGTCTATTCTAGACTCGGGGAGAGTAAAGTGGTATAACTCACACCTTGATTAGATCCCAGATTAGAAACAAACAACAGCTATGAAGGATATTTTTGTAACAATCAGGGGCTTTTCATTTCCTTAAGTGTGAAACTACTTCATCATGCAGGAGAATGAGTCTTAGGAAAGGGTTGAATTATTTACAAGTGCCAGGATGTCTGCAACTTACTTTCTTTTTTTTTTAAACATATTTATTTAATTTTATTGTGTACATTAGTATTTTTAGTAAAGTAATTCATGAAGGCATTCTCATTTTAAATCTTTTTTTTTTTTAAAGATTTTATTTATTTATTTGACACAGTGAGAGAGATCACGAGGAGGCAGAGAGGCAGGCAGAGCTAGAGGGGGAGGCAGGCTCCCCGCCGAGCAGAGAGCCCGATGCGGGGCTTGATCCCAGGACCCTGAGATCATGACCTGAGCCGAAGGCAGAGGCCTTAACCCACTGAGCCACCCAGGCGCCCCAATGCAACTTACTTTCAAATGGTTTCACTCTGCTTATTTACAGAGAGATACATTCACTACGGCAAACGTTAAAGTTACTGAATCTAAGTGAAGAGTCTATGTACTACATTTTCCATTTTTTTTTTGTAGGTTTTCAAAAATCATTTCAAAATCAAAAGCTGGGATAAAGTTAGGCTAGACAGAAGGAATCAGAGATGATAACATTAACTGCCATTCATTGTGAGCATATGATGCTTTAGGCCAATTACCTTACAAACCTTTCTTCCTCCGCTACAATCCTGCAGCCTAGCCAGTGAACATCCCACGCTGAGCATTCAATGCTTACTGAATGTTATTGGTGAAAAAACTCCACTGACAGGTCGATTTACTTGCTCACACACCTATACAAGTGGTAAGGTTGCGCTCTGAACCTAGATCTTACTTCTCTCAAAGCCCACGTGCTTTCTACTAGAGGATGCTGCCTACTTCATGATCTACTCTACTGACAGCCCCAAGAGAAAAGAATATACAACCTTCTTTGGTAACCTGGTCACGATTTTCTTTGCATCAAACGCCGCAAGTCCCTACCATAACCTTATTTGGTCTTGTTTACTTTCAAAAGGAAACAACGGAATTGCAACAAAATGACAGGACTCCAAGCTGACTTAAACCGAAAAACAGGATCGCACAGCAATGTTTTACCTTCGACCTCTTCCCAATCGTCTTCGCTTTCCTCCTCATCGTCTCCTTCACAGCTGCCTTTGTCCACAGCAGCTTCTCTCCGTAGGGGCTGTGCCTTCTTGCGGGTTTTTGTGAAGTCCCTGTATACAGATCACAGGAGGGAAGGTCAAGAAGGCTCACACATCCTAGTGCTACATTTAAGCCAAATGGAATCCTAAGGACTCCTTCTATTTACTGGGAACCTGTTGCAATTATTTGAAGATAATGGGTGAGCTCTGAGCCTCATTCCCTCCATCACTAAGGGTCTCAAGGGCTCAAGACATTCTCGGATCATCAGTCTAATATTAGATGTGCTGTCAGAAAGAAAATATTCAATGGACCTCTCGCCTAGAGCTGTGTGAGGGAAAACACAGCTTGTGCCTGGAAGTGGTACAGGAAAAGTTAGAAAAAACTATAGTAACAACGTGAGTTCTAGAAGTAAAAACTGGGATATGGATTATATATGCACAGGTGGACACCACATTGAAGAAGAGGGCATTCACATTTGCTGATCACACCCTGAGCCAACTCGGATGTTTTTCCCCACCTCTACAGTGTAAGGAGATGGAAGCTGGTAGAATTATAACCTCAAGGTACATGGGGATGTGTCCATACATAGGTTATGTCACAAATAACAACAAAAACATAGATAATTAGCTAGTTAAGTAGGTAAACAGCTAGCTGAATAGTGACTGAAGATGCAGTGATTGCTAATATGTCATCCATTTTTGCAATTTCATATATAAAATGTGTTTAGAGCACTATTACTTTTAGCTTTTGTGAGGTCTGACCTATGGTATCAAGTGAGAACATCATCGAAGATTTGAGTTCAGACATTCAAAATAACCAATCCTCAGTCTTCAGCTCTAAAAACACATGCCTTCCCTTTGCAGCCAACCGCTTTCCGCACAAGAGAAACAAAAATTTCTCCTTAGAATAAATGTAGCGGAAATGTCCATGTGCTATGGATATGATGGCAGTCGACTACCAACGGAGATGGAAAGGGGGGCCCAGAGCTTTAACCGGCAGCATCCTGGTCTATGTGTACATGGATTTCTCTGGAGAAAGAATTCAACCAGTGGGGAGAGGCAACCAGGAAGCAGGAAACTCAGAGGCATGCACTCTCAGGAAAAGTCTAAGGGAAAAGAAGAGATGACCTGAGTGCAAACTTCCCATGCTTCCATGGCTATCTACTGCTGGCCCTCTCCTGGGCTGCCTTCCTCTGCCAGGACTGCAGACTGCTGGGAGCCAGCATGAAGACGGAAGACCGGTTTCCGAAGGCACTACTACCTCTCTGTTCTGCCTCTTCCTCCCCTCCCCACGACTTTCCCGGGAGGTAGAAAAGCCAAGTGTTCACTAGGCTTGTAGTCACTGTCCACCACATATCACTATGCATGTTTACTAAAATTCTGCCCAACAAAAAGCCCTGCCCTAGATGCCACAGGGCCTACAAAAACGAACCACGTGTGGTTGGCACCAGGCCTTGGAGAGCCTGCAGGGTAGTAAGCCGAGGTACATGGCCTGGGCACAAGTAAGCACAAGAAATCAGAGGAAAAAGGGGAAGAATCAGCGAAGACTGTTGGGTGGATGGATTCTGACCCACATCTTCCAGGTGGAAGAAAGCATTCCTGTAGCAGGAAAAACGAGCACACTTCAGAGACAGAAAAGTCTGAGCATGCGGCCAGTGACAAGAAGCCCAGCTGGGTGGGAGCAGAGTGAACTTGAGGAGAGCAGTACAAGAGAAAGCTGGAATGGCAGGCCAGTATCATGCAGTAGGAGGAGAACTGGACCAGGAGTCAGAGGCCTAAGTCTCATCTGGTTTTTGCCACTGTCCAGCTGTGTAACCCCAGATAAATCCCTTTCTATCGGCCGTCATTGTCATCTGAAAAGTTTGGGAGGCAAACTATATATAGCTGACCCTCGAATAATGCGGGGTTGGGGCACTGACCACTTGCACAGTCAAAAATCTGCATAGAACTTTCGACTCCCCGAAACAACTACGACTAGGCTACTATTGACTGGAAGCCTTACCGATAACATAGTTGATTAACATACGTTTTGTATATGTTTTATATACTGTATCCTTCCAATAAAGTAAACGAGAGAAAAGGACAGGTTATTTCTAAAAATCACAAGAAAAACTACATTTACAATGCTTACTAAGGTATTTATCAAAAAAAAAAAAAAAAACAAAAAACCAACTCCACATAGAAATGGACCCATGCAGTTCCAACCTGGTTGGTCAACGGCCTACTCTAATTGCCAAGAAGAATCTTAGTTGTGGTCTCAGCTCTAGCTGGATGAGTTTAAAGATCCCATCTTGTGCAAAGATCCCAGTGACAGCAAAAAGAGACTCACACTTCCGGAAGGGCAGAATCAAGACCTAGCTGGAAGCTTTTCAGCCATCTCACCTGAACTCCTCCCCATCGCTGAGGGCTTCATCCTTCACGACCTTGGGGTTTTCAGATTTAACAGTCACCTGGGCCACTCTCTTTTTGGCTGGTCCATGGGCAGGGCCCTCAGGATCACTGCAGCCTCTTTTCCTCCTGCCTCGTGAGACTTTGGAGAGAAGGCTCGTCTTTAACGGTTTCTTGTCCTCCAAGACATCTATATGACCACACGGAACACAACATAAGGGACACAGGAAAGGTGGAGGCGGTGTACCTTCACAGGCAGGTGATGGAAAGCCCCCTTCTGTCACCTCCCTCCAGACCCCATATCCATTGCCAGGACACCGTCCCCCATTTATTCCACAACCAGCCTCTAGCCTCCTCCTGCCTCCAGCCCAGTTTACACCCTGCACTCCCAGTAAAAACCGGCTTCCTTTATCAGGGTTTACTCCCTCGTGGGATTACACAGAATGCCACATGACTCCGGTAAAATATGGCTTCCAAATCTCAAATTTCAGCTAATAGCCAAGAAGGAAAAATATATCAGTCTGCTAAGTAATACCTTGCTTACTTATTACCTGCCAAGACCAGTTATTTCAGGAGTTATTTCACTATTAAGTGAAATGTTTTGAGTTCATCAACATGTCCAAGCTTTATCACAACCTTACTATTACTAATCCATGTTCCTGCTATCTTTCAAAACCAAACCCTGCTCAAAACCAACTTCACGAAACCTTTCTAATCTAAGCCAAAAGTATACTCATATACCATCCATCTCAGCAACCTTATGGTTGGAATAAGACAGTAGTAATTCAAAAATACCTTTATTTCCTTAAAATAATTATTGCTTTTGTTAAAGGTAAATTTTAAAAATGCACAGGCTGCTGGCTTTATTTAAATTAGGGGTATCTAATGGTATGGTCTGTTTCTCAACATATTAATAAATCAATTTTCAATAAAGAATAAATAACACAGCAGGGAAAGATATCTTCTGTTTTGCAAATATATTCATAAAAATAATCCTGAATCAGAAATAAAGCATCTTCTTTTGCCTTTGCATGACTGCTTCAGTTAATTTTGGAAAACAAAAACACTTTAGCCTTTTTTGAGGTTCCAAAAGGAGCAGCAATATTAACCTAGTATCAGCTTGATTCCTTTATGTTTTGTCCTACTGACTCTACTGATAGATACTTATATTCCCAATATATACTCTTGCATGGGAGAAAAGCTCTCCCTTTCGATGTAAATAATAATTTTAATAAATTTCTCATAGTAGAAGGGCATTTGTTCTAACACTAGATAAAATCACTGATTCAGTTCAGTTTCTTTAGAATGCTTTATAAAAGGAATTTATGGATTCTCATGTTTTCAACATTTTAACCGAAACACAATTTCAAAATTCTTTCGAATCTGAGATGCTTCTTATTTCAAGGCCAGAAGCTGCTTAAAGATTTATGACTTGACAGTTTGAGGAGGATGTCCTAGACATCAGGATTTCTGGGTCTTTTCACGCTTTTTAGCCCTCTATGAACATATGTGAAACAAAGATGGGAAATGCTTCATTTTTACTAATCTAAAAACACAGGTGAAAGGATACCTAAAAAGCATTATTTCTTCCTCACCAAACTTATCTGGTTGGTTAAAAACTGTAAATTTTTGTGGTTTGAAGAGAGTTAAGAGTTAAAAGGGGGGCAAGAATGGAAACAAAAAACTCTAAATCAAAAAAATTTCCACACTATTATTTTCAGTCATTTCCCCCCCCTTCTCTGTGGTTTCAGTTGGGGGGACAACCAGGGTGGAAGCAGATGATCCCCCTTCTGACATTCTCCTGAAGGTACAGAGTAGCCTAAGGCTACGTCACAATGCCTAAGTCATTCGCCTCATTACTAGGCATTTTATCATCTCACATCACTATAAGAATTAGAAGGCTGAGTACAGTACAATTAAGATACTTTGAAAGAGAACATATTCACATAACTTCTACTACAGTATATTGTTTTAACCATTCTATTTTATTATTAGTGATTGTTAATCTCATACTGTGTGTAATTTGTCAATCAAACTTTATCATAGGTATGTGCATATAGAAAAAAACACAGGATATACAGGATTCAGTACCACCCACGTTTCAGGAATCCACTGGGGGGGGGGTGGGTATTGGAACACATACCCTGCAAATATGAGAGGGGACTGTTATACCCCCAATTTTTAAAATTTGAACGCCTAACCATGACATAATCACTATGCACACACACTAGACTATAACTCAGTCATCTTTTAAGACAGAGGAAAATGACATACGATAAAATGTTAAACATGCAAAATTGCTTTTACTGTATGGTTTCCACTACTTAGAAAAACAGACTAGAAGGAAATATATCATTATTTCTGAATAGCAGAAATACAGGTCACTTTTTTTTTTTTATTCTTCACACTTTTTGGGTCCCAGAGAATCCAGAGGCTATTTTCTAAGACTCTCCAAGATCTAGAGCTACCTAAACTGCCTCCTGGAGCTTATTGTGGTAATTTCAGAAGGGCAGGAATTATTACTTTGGTCTGCTTGGCCTTCCACTGAGGTTTTAAAATACCTGCTTAAAACTGCCAGTGGCATCTCACAACACTTAGAATATATGAATTCCTTCACTTGGTCTCCAGACTAAGGGTCCTGCCTCTCTTTCCCACCTCAGTTCCTACTACTCGCTCCTCAGTGTGTCCAGACACATGCCAAACACATTTATTTCCTCCTAAGTCTTCACCCTTATTGATTCTTCTGCCTGGAACACTTCCCTGAGAACTTCCTTTGAAAAGCTCCTTCGGGACAATAGATTGCTTCAAAGTATCGCCTCCTCAAAAAGGCCTCCCTTGACCACCCTGACTTAGCTGCTTCTCCCCCTCCACCCCCGACCCCATCATTTTAATTACCTTCTACTCTTTCTGTAACTCTCATCACTGGTGTGGATTTATTTCACTTTTTATTGTCCGCCCTACCAACTCCGTCCCACTGATTGTTAAGCATGGTGAGAGTAGGGACCTTGCCTGTCCCATTCACTACTAGAATTTTAATGCCTAGTCTCTGGAAATAGCAAGTGCTCAGTAAATACTTGTTGAAGGAATTAATAATTCACGTCAATGAGAGCACTGACACAAAGAAGAAACATGCAGAAATTAGAGATGTCTTAATAGAAACAAGGAAATAATCTGGAAGCCCGTTTTGACCCTAAACGTTGAATGCTGCCAAGGGGCACCTTGGCATGCACTCAGGTGCTGTTAGAAACCACACTGAAGGTCACTGAGCCAGTGTCAACTGTAGCCCAAACCACAGCCAGATTTTTCCTCCACCCAAGTACAGCAGAGATTGTAACTCTTCCTGGAAGCTGCCTTGGGAACTTACTGGTTAGCTCCTCCTGCTGAGTTTCAGTGAAGCGTGGGTGCATCCTTGCCTGCACCCAAGCTGAACTGATACAAGCCCATCTGAGTAGCTGACATGGACCACGGCAGGAGCGTCTATCTCACTGAAAACTCACAAGCAGGGGCACCTGGATGGCTCAGTCAGGTCCTGATCGAGGCCCGCAACAGACTCCCTGCTCAGTAAAGAGCCTGCTTCTCCCTCTCCCTGCCACTCCGCCTACTTTGCTCTGTCAAATAAATAAATAAAATCTTTAAAAAAAAAAAAAGGGAAGAAAACTCACAGCCACCCTGAAAGACAATATTATGTTTCAGAGCAGCGAAACTATTTATCCAAAATAATTTACGCAAGCACATACGAACAAACTAAGTGTTGGAGCTGCACCAACCTGGCGTCCAGATAAAGGGTTCAGCGGGAAAGAATGGTACCCAGGCAGGTGGAATTTCCATCAGATTACAACTTTTAATTTTTGAATTGCCATATATTCAGAATACATTCCTTCTGACTGGAAATAAAAACCCCTTTCGCAGCCACTTGCTGAAATGTTACCCATTCTCAAAGTCGCAGATCAAACACAACTCCTTCAGAGAACATTTCCCGATCTCTCCAAACTTGATTATTCCTTCAGAAGCCACAAAGCCTGCTACCTTTTCCAAGATATCACACTGTCTTGAGTATTTTTTGTAAACAACACTATGGCACTCTAAGCTCCTCCAAGTAATCTCTCTCATGTCAACTAGCTTGTGCACAGCACATATCAGGTTCCCCAAAAATGTCATCTGAATGAGTAAGTGAATAAAATGGAACCCGTAGCAATAACTGTGAGGTAAGGAACCTTCTAAGTTTAGAAATGACTTCCATTTTCTAATGGAATTTACGATTTACTAATGGATGACGAACTTATGTAAAGAATCACAGGATTATTGAATAGTGTCATAGGAGCCCTTGCTGGTTACCTAATCTACCCAGATAATTTTAGGAACCCCAGAAATCCCTTATACAGCATGCACTATGCAATTATTTAAGATATTTATTGAGCACTTAATAAATGCAGAGAAGGAGAGAACAATAGAGGACACAGCAAAAAATAAAACACATTTTCATAAACTTAAATTGTGGGAAGACAGGCAATCAAAAAAGAAGTAAATTAACAAAATCATTACATTATGTGACAGAGGTTGTGAGGGCCTGTGATAAAGAGTACCTGGGGAAGAATCACCTTAGACAGGGCACTGAAAGTGGTGTGATTGCTGAAGGAAATCTGCCACCCTAGAGTCATGGAGAAAGGAACATCAAAGGCAAAGGCTCACTGTGAGAAATAACATGGCATGTCTGAGGAACAGAAAGGAAGCCAGTAAGGAGGGTATCTGGCAGAGTCATAGGAGACAACAAGAGAAGTAGCAGCAGCCAAATCATGTAAGGTCTTGCAATGGTATGGAATTTAGATTTTAGGCCAAGAGCAATGGAAAGCCACAGGCCTAACCTAGGAACATGGCATGATGCAATTTTTTTTTTTAATCACCTGGGCTGCTGGGTGGAAAAACCATTGCAGGGGGATAAAGGAAAGTAGGGAGTCCAGTAAACAGGCATCTGTAATCGTTCAACTGAAAAGTGATGGTGGCTTTAGGCAGGGATTGTGACCATGGAAACAAAGAGAGGTGAAGAGATTTGAGATACAGATGGATTTGATGTGCACCTGTAAGGAAAAGGAGGGTTTTACTTTAACAAGTGGGTGAAGAGCTAATTTACTTAATGGGAAAAGGTGGGGAAAGGGACAGGTTTAAGGGGGGGGGGGTTCAGGAGTTTTGCTTTGCCCTTGACAAATATAAGAAACCTATTTGATATCCAGGTGGAGAAGTCAGGTTGGATCCGAATCTGGAACTCTGGGGTGAGATTTAACTGAAGATATTATTCTGGGAGTCCACAAACTACAGCACTCTGGTCCATCCGTCTTCTGGGGCCACAAAATAACTACAATGTCTTTTTCCCTATTCAGCCCGTTGTATCTGCAGAAGGCTGGACCGTATCCTGTGGGCAACAGGGAGCAGGAAAGAGGCTACGCGCGAGAGCCAATGGGCAGGTAGGGCTCCAGGAGAAACCCCTAGGGCGCATCACTCCTCACGAGGACTAATGAGCAGCGACGTCGGTAAGGACCAGAGCGACACGACTGCCCGTCTCCCCCTGCAGCGTAACGTCGTCTCCTCTGGGAAGATGGGCAGGGGACAGCCTACGCCCCCCACCTCCAAAAGTCCGACCTCCCGGCTCCCCGCACCTTGCCTCCCGCCCTCCTCCAGCACCTCCCCCTAAGCCCAGCTAGGTCTCGCTCTCACCCGCCTCCTTCTCCTTACGCCCGGCCACACTCTCGCCCTTGGCCTTCCGGCCGCACGGTTCGCGTCCCTGCGGCTCCCTACAAGCCGCGCGCTTCCGAACCATGTTGCCCGGGCAAGACTCCCCTCGAGAGTGACGCACCACACCACGGAAAGCTAAAAGCCGACTCCGCCCCAAACGGGAAGAGGCATGGCAACTCCCCTTCCTCACGGACCTAATTAAGCCCATGAAGCTCCGCCCCAGCCTCAAATGACCAATACAAACCGCAGGAAGCAAGACGGCGCGTGGCCGAATATTCTCCTTCCGGCGCATAGCATTTTCGCATTTCCGGAGACAATAGCGAGGGGCTCGCGTACTCCCGCGAGAGGCGGGAAAGGGCGCAGGGTTTGAAACATGGCGGACGACGTGGATCAGGTGAGTGCGTTCTGAGGGGCTTGTTCCAGAGCGGCTTCTCCGCTACCCATCCTGGTCCCGCTGGGCTTTGCGTACCAGGGCTGCTTTCTTTAAGCTCACCGGAAGGTGGCCTGTCAATGCCGCCTGTTTCTGGGCTATCACAGCTTTAAGCTGCCTCTTGGTAACCGCACCCCCTCCGACCCTGAGATGTTTTTCTCTTCGAAGCCCGCCTGAAAACTAGTTATTCTTCATGCTGTTTACTTCCTTTCTCTTGAATCTTATCTTCGTCTGCAGAATGAGAATGATTATCCCTGCTTGCCTTACGGATTCTGATAGAAAGCATGATAATAAAGTGCACTAGTTATGATTATTGAGCGCAGCAGTTTTATTTATTCAACAGATACGTAGTAAACATCAGCTTTGTATGGTTAGATACCGTTCTAAGCACCAGGGACACAGGGATTGACGAACATCCCAGGCGCCCCTTGGAGCTTATATTCTGGGGAAGGGCAGATAAGGAAATATAAACATGTGCAATAGGTAGGAACTGTGAGGAAAACAAGCAAGGAACCAGTATATAAAATAATTTGATGGTCCTACAGGCTTTCTCATCTGCTCTACTTTTGCCCGAAATGCTCTTCCTCAGATATATCTGTGGATCAGGCCACAACTTCCACTTTCTCCTGAAATCTCAACCTCATCAAGGAGGACTCATCTGGCCGCCTACGTAAAATGGCACTCTTAATTAGTCGCTTGGTTTTTCTTCATAACTTATTAATATTAAATATACTCTTCGTTATTCAGTGTCTTATCTTCCCCCGCAGAATATGAGTTCCTTTTTTTATTTTTAAGGATTTTACTTGTTAGAGCACAGTAGGGATAGGGGCAGAGGGAGAGGGAGAAGCTGACTCCCTGCTGACCAGGGAGTCGGTGGTGCGGCACGATCCAGGACCTGCAATCATGACCTGAGCTGAAGTGGGATGCTTAACCTACTGAATCACCCAGGCGCCCAGAATATGAGTTCTTTAAGAACAGGAGTTCAGGACACCGCGCTGAGCATCCTGTTTAGAACAGTGCTGAACAGTGTTTAGAACAACAGTACTGTTTAGAACAGTACTGAACAAGTAATTTATTGAACAGATGAATTGGTTAATCAGGAAGGCTTCCTTGAAATGGCAGTATTTAAAGCTACAGGAGGAAGAAGATGTCTCGTGGACATTCTAGACTAAGGCTAAAGGAGCACTAGGGCTCTGTAGTGTGTATCTTGTAGTATTACTGTGTGTTTGTTAATATGCCTCTCCCCACTAGAATGAACTCCTTGAGGGCCGGGACTGACCTCTCTATTGTCTAGTAGTTGGTTAGCTGGTCCTTAACAAACACCTGTTTAACTGGGAGTAGGAACCAGTTCAGGTTAGGTTTGGTACTCCCCCCACCCCCCGGCCAATCTAGCTTTTTTAAAGGTTGTAGAGCCTGTAGCATTCAGTCACATACCTCCACTAGCCTAATGTACTCACCGACGAAGCTCTCCTTGAATAATCTTACCAACTCCTGGCTTCAGCCATCCCTTGCATTTGGATGACTCAAAGTCATCTTAGCCCTGATCTGTCATAGTTCTTCAATTGGTAATAAACAAGAACCATTTCTAAGTACTCTCAGATTGCCAGGTACTATTTTAAATATATTAAATATGTTGATTTAATATATTAGCTCATCCTACACTCAAAAGATATGAAGGGAAGACATGGCTTCCTCATTTTACAAACAGGGAAGCTGATACTTAGAGATGGCATGATTTTTAATCTGAATTCATAAGTATCACAGGGCATCTGGGTGACTCAGTTGGTCAAGCATCTGATTCTTGATTTTGACTCAGGGTGGTGAGATCAAGCCACATATGGGCTGTGCACTGGGCATGGAGCCTGCTTAAGATTCTGACTTTCCCTCTGCCCCTCTGAATGTGACAGCACGCACTGTCTCATAAATTAATTAATAATACAGGTTTGAATTCATGTAAGTATCAGATTCAGGAGTTGAACCCATACTGCCTGACTTCAAAGCTAGTGCCTTCAACCAGTATTCTATATTTTCATCTTGTGGCCAGTTGATACCCTAAACTCACCCTGACCCAAACTGAACCCATAATCTTCCTTCAAACTTTCATCTTTCCTTAGCATTCTGATGAGTGTGTGGTAGTCATTAAGTGTTTTTCAAATCACTAAATAATATTTGAGATAAGGTTAAAGTCCCAGAGAGTAATTTCCTATAACTGAAATTGGGTTAGGCAGCTTGGATTTTGAGGAAACAAAGTACAGTCATGATTATTTTGCCATATAACTCTTTCCTGTGTATGTATGTTTCAGCCTTCATTTATATAGCACTTACTGTGATCCAGGCTCTGGTCTAAGCCTTTATATATGTCATTTAAGCCTCACAACAACAGTATTAGGTCAGCACTATTATTACTCACATTTTACAGATTCGGAGACTGAGGCATACAGGGGTTAAGTAACTTGCCCACAGTCACACAGTGTAGCAATGATTTGAACACTGCACTCTCTAGTACTATATTACTGAGCCTTTTTCTTTTATCAGCAACAAACTACCAACACCGTAGAAGAGCCCCTGGATCTCATCAGGCTCAGCCTGGATGAGCGAATTTATGTAAAAATGAGAAATGACAGAGAGCTTCGAGGCAGATTACATGTAAGTAAATTTATTAAATTACCTTGAAATCAGATTATTTCCTTGTCATCCCTTACTAACCCTACCCGTTTGAAATATAAACACTGTCCAGTGTGGAAGAGTATTTTGAATGTAGATAAGAGAAAGGTAGGTCACCCATATTTGTACAAGCCAAATACAACTGCATTTTATTCACGTTTTTAACATGTTTTCTCCTAACAGAAATGATGTGTTTATTAAAGAACATTTTCATTTCTTTCATTTTTTCTTCTGTTTATTTGTAAAGAGCATTTTACCCTCCATTCTTCAATGTTCTTTCAGTTACTGACATGTACATAAACCTTTGTTTTCTTGTGACAAAAATTAAGTAGCATAGACGTACATAGAGTAAAAGGTATAATCCCATTTTTTTCTTTTGCTAATCACTTAAAAATTGGGTCTGTGGTCTTTCAGACCTTTCTATATATTTACACATATATACATATATATGTGATCACATGGATATTTTTGCACCTGTATACACCACCTCTAAATAAAATGGATCTTACTATACGTGTGTGTATATATATATATATATTTTTTTTTACTATACATATTTTTGAGCACCTTTTTCTCTTAATCTTTCTTAGAGATTATCGATCATGAGTGTGTATAAATCTCCTTTATTCTTTTTAATGACTGCATAGAATTCCATATATGGCAATAGTGGTTTTTAAGACTGTTTTCTATTTCTTGCTACTATAAATAATGCTGCACTATGTATCTTTATACATATTTCTTTGTGTATATCCGCAAATATTTCTATAGGATTGGTCCTCTGAAGTGGTCCTATTTATTCATAAAGAGAGTATACTGAACATTTTGCCCTTTCTTGACAACTTGTTCCTTTCCTGAGTACATTGTTTTTATTACTGCCATTCTATGCCTTAAAGTGATTTAAAATAGCTAGTACTTATTGAGCATTAATTACATGCCAAGTACATTTATTATAAATGTTCTGTATGGGGGCACCTGAGTGGCTCAGTCAGTTAAGCATCCAGCTCTTGATTTCGTCTCAGGTCATGATCTCAGGGTCATGGGATTGAGCCCCACCTCAGGCTTCATACTCAGCAGAGTCTGCTTGTCCCCCTCCATCTGCTCCTCCTCCTGCTCTCTCTCTCTCTCAAATAAATGAACAAAATATTTTTTTAAAAAGAAATAAGTGTTTTGTATGTAATACTTCATTTAACCTTTAGAACAAACCTATGAGGGTAGATACTTATTAGTCCCGTTTTGCATTTGAAGAAGCTTAGGCTCAGAAATGTGAAGTTACCTGCTTAAGATATAACAGCCAGTAAAGGGAGGGCCAGAATATGAACTAGGCAGTCTGACTGCAGCCCTACTCTTCAGTACTCTGGTTCTACCTTCCATAAAACCTAAAGTAAAGAACCTCCTGTACTTGGAAAGGAAGTAAGGACCTAGGGAGACAGTAGCCTTAATACACAGCTAGCTTTACGAGAAGAGGAACCCCCGGAAATGGAATAGTGGCAATTTTGACAAGAAAAATAGAATTGCGCCTAATCACGTGGGCCAGTGGCGCATGGACGGATACACCAGGTCAGATATGTTATCCAAACTCTCAGAGGCTTCTTCAGTTCCCTGCTAGACTTGGTTGCCTCTATACTGAATAGCCCCCAACCTTTTGTGGGTGTGTTTTCTGGCCCTCGTGTATAGATTTTTGCTCTTGTTAGTGTGCATTGCTACCAGTTCCCCACGTGGCTGATTCGCTACTTTTATTTTGATGTGATCTGGTAAACCATTGAACACTGCTGTAGGTAAGCCTCAGTGGGTTCTGAATAAGGGCCCTGGAGTTTAACTTTTTAGTAAAATGCATGAACTTTGGAGTTTGAATTGAGGACATGCCTGAATATCAGAATTGCAACATTTAATGATTGAGCCCACAAGTGCCAAGCACAGTTTATTTTGGCTAGGTTTTAAGTGAGCAAGGTATTGCGCTACTTACTTTACATGGTGGTGTTTAGTGTAGGACGGAGGGCTGAAGGGCAGTGTCCTGTGCCTTTGGGAGACTCCAGTGCCATCATCTTAGCAGTTAGAGAATTTTATTTCCTTTACTGCCTCTTTCTTGTCATGCTGTTACAGAGAATCGAAAGAAGTCCACTGAAAAGTGATGAATTTCCTTTTTTTCATATTTAAATATTACAAATGATGTGACTGCCTTGGATGACCAGTAGGGTGGACACTTTAAAAAAAAATAATTTCAGGTTATTTTGAGTAAACTCATGTTGGGCCATATAAACAGCTTTTTGCTTTTATCAGGTCAGTTAAATTATCACTGGAAATAATTTGTGAAGAAACAGTATATTACTAGCAGAATTCTTCTTTATTTGCATATAAAAGTTTGTGGTATAAGTATTGTGCAGAAGACCTGTTCATTGTTTCCTAATTTGATTATTAAATTTCTTGGTCCCTCACCTTTCCACTTCAGGCTTATGATCAGCATTTAAATATGATATTGGGAGATGTGGAAGAAACTGTGACTACTATAGAAATTGATGAGGAAACATACGAAGAGATATATAAAGTAAGTCATGCAATTCTGTTCCTCACTTTTAAAATACTGGTTGTTCTTAGTCTTTAGCAGCTTCACACTTACAGGAAGCCTGTCATGATTTGATACCTAGTTGGACTCAGTAAAGTATAGCAATCAAAAGCAAAAGCTTTGGGGTCAGACAGACCTGGTTTCCAGTACTGGTCCGGCCATGTCCTATCTGGGATACATTGGGCCAGGGAATTAACTTGGGAGATTTAATTTCCTCATTCTTAAGCGGAAATACTACCACTTACCTCATAGGGTTGCCAGGATTCATGGCTACATGAGAGTGTAAGATGCCTGTGTATGCTAATATATGAGAGTAATGCTGGACAATGTTGCTAATGTTTGATATGGACCTGAGCTATCAATAATAAAAACTAAAACTGAGAAATTCTAAAAATACTCCTTAAAAGTACTAGTAAGCCTATTACATGTTAGCTTAAGTAACATTCTTATTTAACAATAATTACTAAAACAGAATGGTGAGAAGTATCTTTGTTTTACCTTTTTGCAAATTTCTTTAATGCCTGGCTTACTTGGTGACATCTAGATTCTCACATCTTTCTCTGCATTTAATCTGTTATATGTTATAGTTGAAGAAAATAAAGCCTCACAGAAAGGTAGTTAGAAAAGTGAGTATTTTTTGTGGATATTCACCTTTGATGCTATGTTAAAACTCAACAAGTGGTAGTTTCTTAAAGGTTAGGTGCAGGACGCCTGGGTGGCTCAGTTGGTTAAGCATCTCCCTCAGGTCATGTTCCCAGGGTCCTGCAATCAAGTCCTGCGTCGGGCTCCTTGCTCAGTGGGGAGCCTGCTTCTCCCTTTGCCTGCTACTCCCCCTGCTTGTGTGCACGTGCTCTCTTTCTCTCTGACAAATAAAATCTTGAAAAAAAAAAGTTAGTTGCATTGTGGCATCTGAGAGACCATTATCAGTGAACTTTAAATACTCTCATTATATGCAAATTCATTGGTCTACCTTTGTCCTTTCAGCAGATCTTTTACAATGCCGGATTCTGTAACATCAGGCACGGCACTGGTCTTTTGGAAAATACTAGTTCGTGGAGTTATGCAGATCTTCTGAATGTTGGCATATTTCATTGTTCAGTATAAAAAAAGAAAATCACACTTAAGTCTTCTAAGTATTGAGAAGCCAGTCTGACACTCCTAGAGCATAGTGGTTTAAAATGTAGACTCAGATCGTAGGACTGGATTTAAATCTTGACTCCATCACATACCAGCTATTTAATTGTATCACACTACCCAACCTGTCCGTGACAAGTGTCCTTACCTATAAAATGGAATTGGTAATAGGACCTACTTTATACAACTATTGAGGATTCATTGAGAGGTTACATGAAAGGCCTTTAGATTAGCAACAGGCACATAGTAAATGTTCAGTTGTTAGCGTTTGTTGGTTTTTGTAGTTCTGCTTTATCCTAGCTTTCCTTCTGTCTTCAACCACTGCTGACTCCTTTACAAATTTTCTTCCTTTCTCTCTGTGAACATGGGCTTTTAAATTTTGATCTACGTTTTTTTCCCCCTCAGACCCATCATTTTAGTCACTGTCATTTAGTTACTATCCTAATAAGCCAGGAGTCCATACCAGTAATCAGTACAGCACCAAAGCTTGAGTTCTTCACAGATCTAGGCTCAAATGTTTGCAGCTGGTGATTAGTTTCATGACCTTGGGCAAGTTATAGAAACTTCCTAGGCCTTGGAGTCTTCTGTAAAATGACAACTGTGCCCTCCTCCCAGGATTACAACAAGAAGCACTAAATTCGGTTTGTGTAAAGTTCTGGCATGTGGTGATTGGTAATCTTTATGATTGTGGATAAATCTGTGTCTCCAGTTTCTTTCCTTTTCTGATCTTCACTCTTTCATATCCAGTATTCTAACTGAAAATATTTTCATCTTAGCTGTTATCTTGAACTCAGTGCATCTAAAGCTAAATTGCTGGTGTTCTTCACCTTCAAAACAAGGTCATTCTTGATTCCCTATTTCTGTTCACAATTTTCTGTTATTTAGACCATAAACTGCAGAATTTTCTTGGACTTCTCTCTTTCAGTCACACTGATCAGTAACTAATTCAGTTGATTCTTCCTTCACGCTGATTTAAATGTGTCATTTTCTTTCCTATTGCCATGACTGTAGCTCAGGCACTTCCCTTTATGTCCACCTCCATTTCAGCCCTTGCACAACTGACTGCCAAAGTAATTGTCTCACATAATGCTTTCATTTGCTACACTCATGCTTAGAGACATTTAAAGCTTTCTATGGCCTGTAGAGCAAAGCACAAGTTCAGGCTAGGTTAAGACCCTCCACAGTGTGATTGAAACTTTCTAGTCTCCTCTCTGATGACTCCTCTGGCCACATTGGTCCAGTCGCTATCTTCAAAGTGTGCACTCTGTAATCCTGCTTCTATGTCTTTTCCTATAATGTGTCCTCTAACTGGAATGTCACCCTTTGTCTTTTTTCCTGCAAAGCCTGTTTCAAGAACTACCTCTGTCCTAACTTCTCAGTGACTCTTTCTCTGACCATCTGGACCTTCTTCCTTCCTTTGGTCATTTCGTCCTTTGGTTGGATCTTCTAACCTTTGGCGTTCTCAGCTGATGCTGCTCTCACTGACTTCATTTATATATCCCTTTTCACCTTGTGAGCTGTTTGATAGCAGAGCCCAGGACATTATTCATTCTGTTCCCCGTAGTGCCATGTTAGCTACAGGCGAAGAGTATATGTGCAGCTTGTTAGAGGAGTATGGGGGAGGCAGGAAGTAGAGATAACAAAGTATAGATCTTCCTTAATGTACAGGAGGGTCACAGCCTGATAAACCCACTCTAAGTTGAAAATACATTTAAGGGACGCCTGGGTGGCTCAGTCGGTTAAGCTGATGCCTTCGGCTCAGGTCATGATCCCGGAGTCCTGGGATCGAGGCCCACATCGGGCTCCTTGCTCGGTGGGGAGCCTGCTTCTCCCTCCACCTGCTCTGCCTGCCGCTCCCCCTGCTTGTGCTCCCTCTCTCTCTCTCTCTGACAAATAAATAAAATCTTTAAAAAAAAAAAAGAAAAGAAAATACATTTAATACACCTACCAAACACCGTAGCTTAGCCTAGCCTACCTTAGACATCTCAGAACACTTATGTTAGCCTGTAGTTGCCCCAAATCATCTACCACAAAGACTATTTTATAATAAAGTGTTGCATAATCCATATAGTTTATTGAGTAAGGTCCTGAAAGTGAAAAACAGAATGGTTGTTAAGTGTTTTTGTTGTTGAGCCTCTTGATCACGTGGGTGACTGGGAGCTGTGGCCGCTGCCACTGCCCAGCGTCACGGGAGAGCTTGTACTGTGTATTACTAAGACTGGGAAAAGGTCAAACTTTGAATTTTGAAGTGTGGTTACTTGTGAATGCTTTTGCTTTTATACCGCAGTAAAGTCCAAAAATAAGTCTAAGAACAAAAAAAATAAAAGAGAGAAAATATCCAGGAAGAGAACAAGGAAACAGGAGAAAGGAAACTAATACGTGTTGAATAGTTGCTGTGAGCCAAAGATTTACAGGTTTTATTACATTTAATCCGGTAACAGTGAGGCCAGCACTGTTATTGCCACTTTCTAGCCGAGGAAACCCAAGTTCAGCTAGGAAGAGATATGGTAAGGTTTTCCAGTGCCAGCCTAACTGCCTTCAAAGCCTGGTGGGTTCATTTCTATGTATGAGGGCCTGGGGCTCAAAGTAGTTGATGATGGAATTGAGGGACAATGAAATCTAGAAGTTAGCAGGATAGCACTAGTTCTTTTGGAGAGCTCAGCAGTAGCTGAGCTAACATGGGTAGACTGTCTATTCTATAAATCTTTAGGATCTGCCAGACCATGCTCTGTCCCCGCTATAGTGGCTTTAAAATCTAATTTAGAAAGGGCCCACTCTACAGAAAAATGGTGGGTGCCTCGAATGTGAGCAATTAGGCAAAATAGCTTCAGAGAGATAACGCTAGATATGGACAAGTATTCTATCATAAGGTAAACCTACTCTAATAGTGAACAAGTGGAAACGGGAGGGATTGCAGAACTAACCTTTGCTGAATGCCTGCTGTATGTCAAGCGCTATGCTATCCATTTTATATATGTCACGTGTAATTCTAACTGCTCAGTAAAATAGGCCTAGGTTAAAGCTAAATTGGCAGTACTATTTCCAAAAAGGTGTATAGTATGCAGTATTTCCCAAACTTAAATAACCATAGTACTTTTTGTCTTAAGAATACATATTGCGGGGCGCCTGGGTGGCTCAGTGGTTAAGCCTCTGCCTTCGGCTCAGGTCATGATCTCAGGATCCTGGGATTGAGCCCAGAGTCAGGCTCTCTGCTCAGCGGGAAGCCTGCTTCCCCCTCTCCCTCTGCCTGCCTCTGCCTACTTGTGATCTCTTTCTCTCTGTCAAATAAATAAATAAAATCTTAAAAAAAAAAAAAGAATACATATTGCTACATGACAAATTACCCCAAAATTTAAAAGCTTAGAAGCACATACATTTTGGGGGCGCCTGGGTGGCTCAGTGGGTTAAAGCCTCTGCCTTCAACTCAGGTCATGACCTCAGGGTCCTGGGATCGAGCCCCACATCGGGCTCTCTGCTCGGTGGGGGGCCTGCTTCCCCCTCTCTCTGCCTGCCTCTCTGCCTAATTGTGATCTCTCTCTCTCTCTCTGTCAAATAAATAAATAAAATCTTTAAAAAATAATAAAATTTTTTAAAAAGAAGCACATACATTTTATTACCTCATCATTTCTATAGGTCAGGTATCCAGACACAGCTAACTTAGCTGGGTCTTCTGCTTCAGGGTCTTCAATGAGGCTACACAAGGGCTGGAGTCTCATCTAAAGGCTCAGCCACGGAAGTATCTGCTTCCAGTCTCACTTACATTGTTGTTGGCAGGATCCATTTCCTTGAGGGTTGTTGGACTGAAAGCCTCAGTTCTTGCCACATGGGTCTCCACTACTTGGCAGTTTGCTTCATCAAACCTAGCAAGAGAGTTGGCTAGCAAGATGGAAGTCACTTTCTTATGTAACCTTATCATGATAGGGACATTCCATTACCTTTGCAGGATTCTGTTGGTTAAAAGCAAGGCATAAATTTTCACCCACACTCAGAGGGAGGGGATTTCATGAGGGTTGTGAACACCAGGAGGCATGGGGATCCTTAAGGGCAATCATAGAAGCTACTTGCCTTGGAAAATGCTGCCATGTTCCTTTCCGTTCACTGAATCTCCAGAAAACTATCGTTGAATTAATGAAGAATCATTACAGATGAAGTGGATTCCACAGGAAGGGAAGGAACTTTTTAGTTCAGAAATACAACCACCAAGTAAGAAATTTAACTAAAATATATCAACTATTTTGATGAACAGGGACTCTTTCACTAAACTTGCTCTCCTCGAACTAAACGAACTTTTTGCAAGTTGAAGGAAAGGAAACCAGAAGGACAGCAGTCTTATGACACATGTTTCTCGGAGAGTGATTCTCAGTGTTTGCTCCTTAAAGCAGGAGCATTGGCATCACCCTCGACTGTGTTTGAAATGCAAACTCGTGGGCCACACCCTGACCTACTAAATGAGACTCTGGGCTTGGAACCTAGGAAACCGTCTTAGGAGCTGGTAAAGAGGTGGTTCTATATGCACATCATTTGAGAGCCACCACCCTGAGAGAGTGCTATCCGGAAGAGTTAGATTACTTTTTCAGTGACAGATAAGTGTGCTTGAGTTTAGTATACTAAACTTAAGAGTATTACTTGAATTTAGTGTGAGGGGGTTCTCCTTTTATGTTCGTTCCAGTACCCAAGAAGCTCATAAAACATGGTTTTTACATTTTAAAAACAGCTATGAGAACACAGCCATCACGAGCACGCTATGAAGGCGCACACTGAAGATACACGAGTTGTGTCTCTCCACGACGTCAGCTTTATTCGGTCACGAAGGGAGGCTGACGTAATCATAAAGCAGGTTCAGGACTCCAAGCTCAGTGACATTTCACCCCGTGATTAAATTGGCTTTTACACAGCACACAAAGCAGAACACAAGACAGGCCACACAACAAACAAGAGAACGAGGAGGGCGGGAAGTTAACGAACCAAACGC
>CM052799.1:48804236-49100292 GCA_028533885.1 Nasua narica | reverse complement strand
CGGGCCCCCGCGTGACACCAGTGACTCCATCTAGCTCTCTACAGCAGCTATTACTAATATTTTCTGCCTGGCAAAGAGGCAGGTATCTACCTGTGGTTACTTGCGGTATAGATTACTAGAACCTAAAAAGGATGAGTTAGTTACCATTGCCCCTCCCACAGACTCTGTAGCAGAGCAGGGGCAGGCTAATTGCCCAAAAAAACAACACAACAAAAAAGCCTTCCCTTTGGAATGGAAACGGAGCAGAATCCCCTGGAGAGGTGTGAAATGTTCCTAACCTGGTAGTAGAAGTGATGTCTTTTAGGGCAATGTGTCCCGTGTGATATTTGGGACATATTTACACCAAGAATTTAGAATTCAAATTTATTTGGAATTCAAATTTAATTGAGCAGTCTGTATTTTTATTTGCTAAATCTGGCAAACCTAAATGGGGGCTGCAGAGTTTTCAGTCACGTTCTTGCTTATGGTGGAAGACTGAAATAGTCAAAGGCTTTTTTAGCCAGGTTTGGTTTCTTTGAATGCAATTTCTTTAAAGCTTAGGACTTCACCTGTGTCTGATCTTTTCACTTCCAGTCAATTCTATGGGCCGGTAACCTCAGTCAGAGTTCTTGCCTATACATGGCCTGTTGATGCCTTTATTTCTTTAGTTTCTTCCCTGTGTTCTTCTCCCTCGCCCTCTAATGACTGTTGACCCGTAGGCCATTTGCCTAAATTTGGGTGGGAAGGCAACACCCTTAATCTCATCCTTGCCTCCGGGCTGAGTTTGTTTAACTGAGAAGGATTACTGAGCTTGGTCCTCAAAGTTTTTGTTCCTGTTTATTGTCTACAATTTGGGATCTAAAAACAGTTGGCTTTTTGAACCCTGTGAATCCTATTTCTTGTAATCTTTGCCTGAAAATCAGCTAGTTCTCGCCTGGGCTTATCTCTTTTTACTGCCTTGCTGAGTTCATCAGCAACTAACATTTGGCTTTTTCCAACCTCTTCCCCTAGAACCTGTAGGTTTGGGAGGCCCTTAGACTACTTTCCAAGTCATCACAGCTAACAGTTGTACCCGACATTTTGCCGAGGCATAAGAGGATTTCAGATAGTCTGTATGTTTCCTTACTGCCCAAGGCTCGGCCTGTAGGCTAGTGCCCCAAGGTATTCATTCCGCATATGTGATTGCAATGGCACACGGAAGCAACGGCTCAGCACAGTAGAATTTTCTTTCTCACCCACTTAACAGTCCTGAGTGGAGTTTTATTTTAGCAAGATAGCTTTCTTCCAGGTACTCAGTCAAGGACCCAGGCTTCCTCTGTCTTACGGCCCTGCCACCTCCAGAGTTCATTATCTGAGTCCCATCTAGTGAGGTGGGGAAGACCACAGAGGGGCATTCGTAGGAGGTTAATGGGTCAGTCACTTGTGTTTTCTTCCCACTGGTTAAAACCCATTCCCATGGCAGCGCCTGGTTGCAAGGGAACATGAGTTAGTGTAGCTATGTGCCCGGAAGAGGAGAATGGATTTTGGTGGATAGCTCCAACCTTTGCCCCAAGTGTTGACATCCCGAACAAACAAGTGAACAGTTAATACAGTGGTTCCTTGTGCTACAAAGGTAAGTAAGTGGTCAGGTTTTTAAATCAATTTGTGTTATGATGAATCTATGTTCTTTTTTGTTTTGTTTTCAAATTTCTCTCTCAAAAAATAAAAACACTACCATGTATTCGTTACAAATGTGTTCTGTTTTTGTTTTCCTCTTCCAGTCAACAAAACGGAATATTCCGATGCTTTTTGTCCGGGGAGATGGTGTTGTACTAGTTGCCCCTCCATTAAGAGTTGGCTGAAACAAAGAATTTATCGTGTTTGGAATATAGGAGTTTTTGTATGATTGCTTCTTTAAATGTAGAAGACATTGAAAAGAGAAACCTGCGTAAATTTTGATATTAAGAAATGACCAAGGATTCTTCCACTCCTGAAATGAGTTGATTTGCAGATAACTCAAAAATTCTTAAGCTAACGGGCATTTTAATTTTTTTCCAACCCTTTCAATAAATGTGATCACCAAGATGCAGAACTCTTTTTTTCAGGAATTAATTTGTTCTGTTGTTTTCTCAGACAATTTCTGGGTTTTTTTCCTTTAAATTAAACTTGTTGTTTCCTTTTTTGATATATATTTTTTAATGCGGTCTCCTGTCTTGTGAATTCTTAAAGTAAGCACACATCTTACATTGACTTTATTTGTACACGTTTATCTGTGCATGTGCTAGGTTTGAGGCACCAAGTGGAGTACTGAAAACTAGTTTTGCCAATATGTGTCCTTCCTTGAGTCTTCTGGGGAGGCAGTTCTTTCAGCCAACAATTGGAGGACAAGGAGGTTAGTGCTGATATAACGATGCATATATAGGATGTCATTAAGAGCGCCCAAAGAACAGGTTGAATGGGTGAGTGGGTGGGTGCGGGGGCGGTATCGTGCCATTGTAAATGTTAACGTGGCTGTGAGCTGCGTGGCTCGATTTCTGTTACTTCTGCTTGGTCTGGTTGGTCTCTAAGGTCAGGCTCCACAGGTGATACGCCTGTGTGGTTCGGCTTGGTCATCTACCAGTGCCGCCCCTATTTTATGACCCAAAGAACATTTTCCCACTCTTGGATGACAGGCCATTAATGGTGACAGATCTACAACAACATACCTGAGTTCCACAATAAAAAAAAAGTAGTTTAAAAGCAAAGCCCTTTTTATTTCTAGCTTCAGTCAGTCAGCACTTCATGCTTGAAATGCAAAGAGGAAAGTGTACGTATTTGTTGCAGTCTCTAAAACGTTATTTATACAGAACTTAGAACTTGTACCATTTTGAACTGTAGAAAATCTGATACGTGGATGGCTTGCCTATAAATATGCTGAAGGTGTGTTTGTTAATCCATTATCAGCACGATATGCTAACATGCACAATATTTTTTAAGCCGTGTGCAGGAAGGACGCTTTCGGTAAACACTGTGTAAAAAGGTTTTATTCTTGTTGTTTATTGTACTTGTCCCTGCAAGTTGATGGAAAAGGGGAAGACAAGTGCAAGTGTGGGCAAGCTGACAGAGGTTTTACCTTATGTGAGTAGACAAGAGAGAACCTTCCTTCGCTTCCGCTTACCCCCACAATTTGTTCTTGGGCTTCAGTACTCTGGGAGGTAACCTGTTTACGTTAGCCTGTTCAGTATGGAAAAAAGGGGACCTGTGCTCCTGCTGGTAGCAAGTGGCTGATCCTTTGGATCACCCTTTCCTAGTAGAACTCTCATGTAGATGATGGTGGTGATGATGATCTAGGATGATTACCTTAATGTATTGAACAAAGTGCACCAGGCAAAAGCAGTTTGTGTGTGTATCCCTATTTAATCTTTACGTCAACTCTCCTGCAGAATGTTATAAGACACTGAAGCTTAAAGAGCTCACGTTGCTTGCCTGTGGTCCCACAGCTAGCACAGGGCGGTGGGGTGCGAATCTGCTGGGCTCCTACCAGGGAGTTTGGGGGGTGGGGGTGGGCATGCTGAGGAGACCCTGGCTCTGGGTGGTATACCGCTGCTAATGCCCACCACAGCCGTGACATGACTGGCCAGCTGGTCCTCTTGCTCTGTCACGCCCTCCATTTCTTTCCAGGGTTGTTTAATTTTAGTGGCTTCTGATATCTATGATTAGACCCCGGATACTTCTACTCTGTTCTTGATCACCTTTCTCCTTTTTCTCCTAGAAGTGATAGATTATACTAGAACTTTTGGCAGTGAGGGGTGTTGTTCATGTAGCAAGGTTTCTAGAAACCATGGGCCTTAAAATCTGACACGGCTACCATCATGTGCCAGTAAGACTCAGCCGCAGCATATAAACATCCACCCACCTGCTGCTAAGATACAGCAAGAGGGGCAATAAAAGATCAGCTGCAGGATAACCACTTGCCTGTTCCCACACAGAGGAAAAGGAGGCAGTGTGGGTTTGGGGAGTCCTTTTGTGGTTCATGCTACCTGCCTGGAGGCTTGATGCCGGGACTCATTCTGCAACAGGGACAGCTCCAGCAGCAGCCTGACACAGCCCTCATCAAGGCTTCCTCTGCAGGCCTGCACCGTGCTGCTCTCTGAGGGCTTATGCAATATGAGGCCACCCTGGACCCATGCCTTGGACTCCCAGGCTGCATAGCACCCTGAGCTCCAGCCAGCTGGACATCCTGTGGTCATTGGAGCCGGTGATGAGGTTTCTGCAACATGGTGTCACATAGCTCAAGAGGAACCTTCCGACCATCTCTTTGGAAGCCTCTCAAGCAGATGCCATACCTAGATCCCTGTCTTGGTGGCATCCTGAAGGAGATTGTTAGGAATTGTCATTGCTTCCTGCAAAGGAAGAGGGACAGACCATACATAGGACCATGCATTTATCTTTGAGATGAAATGTGCCCAAATTGAAACCCAAGTAACTCGAGTATCTCAAGTTAGATTAAAATCATTAGCTACAAGTGGACAATTTTCACATATTTCAAATAGTGATTTTTTTTAAAGATCTGCATAAACTCTTCCTGTACACCAAAGGAGAAACTGGTTCTGGTTTCATATACCCTTTTATTACAAAAATACCTATTGCCCACACTGCTTTTAGCCTGTAGTCAGGAGAGGAATGTTCCACTGGGAGTGTTTGCCAGCTGGGGAGTGATGCTCACCTGTGTTGACCAGGAAAGGAACTGAAAATCCCGGGAGTCATTCTGGCAGAGTCAAGAGGCTCAGTTGGTGTTTCTGTCACTCAGTTCCAATAAGCAATATGGGCAAGCTCTATCCTGTAGCAGATCAGGCTTACAACCTACCTGCCAACAGCAGTGGTCTCACTCTCGGTTCATGTGCTGGTCCATGGCCAGTCATGGTCATGAGAATGTAGGGCTCTGACTGGCGAGGCCTGAGCCCCACGCCCATACTGGAAATAAGCAAGATTATCCCTACCTGAGCCCTATGGCTTGTGCATGAAGGGGGTAGTTCTCTAAAGGGAACCTAAGGAAAGGGTGGATTGGAGCCGAAGACAAAAAAATGCCTGTTAGATAGAGATGACTCGTAGTCTCCTGATTTATAGACAGAAGAGTCCTTTGATTTACTTGATAATTGGTGAAATTTCTTGGAACACATCCTAGAATGGAGATTCTGATTTGAAGCCATTGCTCTGGAATCTAGTAGGAAGTCCTGGATCCTGAGGGGGAGTCAGTGTGACTGGGCCTGATGGTAGCTGGAGTCTCCTCTGGGAGTTAGGTGTGGGACCTGCCACACAGGCGAGTATTAGGCTGGGAGGAAGTCCTTGGAGCTCTGAGGCAGGTGGGTTATTTGCAGGATGTGAGTGAAGAACACAGCCCCACCAGACAGGTTGCTGCTTAAGAGCAGGGACCATATACCCACAACCCTTGGCATGGGGCCTGGCCAAGAGTTTGTCCTCGGTAAATGCTAAATGAGTCATTGAGTCACAGGAAAACCAGTGACAACACTATGGGTGGAAGGGGCAAATGGTACTTTTTTCCCTTCAGCTTTTTAGAGGTATTATTGAAAAAATTACAAGACTCAAAGTGCATTGGGGGTTCAATAGATGTATACATTGTGAAAGGATTGTCACCATGTAGTTAAGTGACACATCCATCACCTCACGGGTTTTTTGTTTATTTGGTTGGGTTTCTTTTTGTTTTGGGGGGTTTTTTGTTTGGGGGTTTTGTTTTTTGTTGGTGGTGAGAACATTTAAGTTCTCTCTGAACAAGTTGCAATTATACAATATAGGGTTATTAACTCTAGTTACCATGTTTTACATTAGATCCTCAGACCTTACTCACCTTATAGCTGAAAGTTTATACCCTTTACCAACCTCTCCCTATTTCCCCAACCCCCAGCCCCTGACAGCCATTATTCTATTCTCTAAAGGTTTGATTTCTTTCTTTACTTTAGGTCCACATATAAGTGATACCATGCAGTATTGTCTTTGGCTTATTTCACTTAGTGTAACTCCCTCAAGGTCCACCCATGTTGCAAACGATAGGATTTCCTTTTTATGGCTGAACAATACACACACACACACACACACACACACACACACAAACACATATACACGACAATTTCTTCATCCATTCGTAGCAAATAACATTTCCAAGGCGAACTTGCCACACTGTTTTCCAGATACTTGTGATGTCCTCCATATAACTGGACAATGCTTCCCCCATTTTTGTTCCAGCCATCTTTTCTCCATTAGCATTCACCTGAGAATAGCAGTATGTGCCAACTGTAGATACCTAACTAGTTATCAATTTACATGGAAAATTAACACCAAGAAATGAGGAAGCCAAAGCCAAATGTTTTAAATTCCTTTTAGATCCATTGCTCACTTTTAATACCCAGAGCATGTAGATTCTTATTTTCTTGGCTGCTTCTCGAAGCTTGCTGGGTGTGAAAGCAACATGCCCCACTGTAGTTCCTGATATTGATTACTCCAGAGGAATTCTTGGCTCCCATCCCACCCACCTACAAGGCTGTGGGGATCTGGGCTCTGGGTGTTGACAGCATCTCCACAGAGTTGCCCTTGCTGGGTTGGAAAACTGACCAGAGAGTCTGGAAGTGTGGCAGAGTCATAAACCTGGCTTGAAAGCCCAGCTGCACTGTGTACCGGCTGGGCAAATTACATATGCCTGACGGTCAGCTGTAAGGATTAGAAAGCATTTATATAAATGGCTTAGGATAGTGCCTGGAATGTCCCTTGACACATCACAGGCACCAGTTGCAGAAACCACAGAAGTGGAGGCTGTATTGGAGGCCAGTTCCATTTTCTAAGGTCACTCATTTATCTTATTCCAACTATCCCCACTCTTTTTCTCCCTAGATAGTTTGCAGGAGGATCATGAATGTGAAATAATTTAATTCAATCAATTAAAAATTGTGATCAAAGTCTACTAAGTGCTGGGCTCTGTCAATAGAGGACCGAACAAAAAATGAGTACACAATGCTAAGTGCAACAAAGGACATGGACGGTAAGATAACGGAGCATGAGAGTAGCAGGAAAGAAGGCAGAACGTCGGGCGGCGGGGGGGGGTGGGGTGGGGGGATTGCTCAGAGAAAGGTTGTCCAGCCAGGTAACATTTGAGCAGACATCTGCAGAGTTGGAGGGAGCTTGCCCCCTTGGGAATTGGCAAAACAGCATTGGTCTAGGCAACTGGAACCCATGCAGAAGTTCTGAGGCAAGAACAGTTTCACCTGGTCAAGGGTCAGCAAGGAGGCCAGTGGGTGGGAGGAGAGTGAGCCGAGGAGATGAGGTCAGAGAGCGACCAGATCCTGGCGACCCCAATGGTCCAGGTGTAATTCATCACCTTCGTTGTACACACGGGGAAGAAGAGGCCAAGACTCTGAAAGAGACCTGCCCACCGCCACAAGCAAGTCCAAGCTAATCTGGTTCTAGAACCTCAACTAGGGCCACTGTGTGACTCACTCCAGCAAGCACTGCTCTCATTGTAGTCCTTGGAGTTATGCAAGGTGTAATTTGTGCAGCGATATGGTCCTCTAACTTCTGCTCGCGTGCTAAGTCACTTCCCCTTTCTTTTCCTTTTTTTCTTACCCAAAATGTGTTTCTTGGGATGGTTTCCCACTCATCTTGGTTCAGAGGGCTCCCTGTGTCTGAAGCAGTAACCTTCTGCAAGCCTTGCCTTTTTCCTCCTGTGGGCTGGCAGAGGAGAGCGGAGCAACTACTATCTGTTCCTGGCTACAGATGGTGGGGACTTTATAGCATGCTGGGCTCTTCACATCCCTGAAGTGTAGGAACTGGGGCTGGCGCTTGTGTTTTTCTTCTTCTCTTCTGGAGGGGGATGAAGAAGATCTTCGCAAGAGGCACGTTCTTGTGGGAGGTCATCACTGCCAGCAAGGTCACTCTCCTTTTCAAAGGAAGGGGTCTTCCTGCTGAGGACCAGCTGCCTTTGTCCCTGGCCATGTTCACCAAGGGCAAAATGACAATGCTCTCTTCCCTTCCTTTGGGACCAGTGGAAAAGACAGAATTGCAAACCAAAAAGGGCTCGGTTTCTCATCTCCTGTTTTGTGAATTTTGGCAGTCCTCTCAGCCTTTTGAGTCTCCATTCCTCACCCGAAGGGAAATTCAGGGGAGAGTTTTACGCCCGAGGAGCTTGTGCTAGTAGCGGAGAGACGGGGGCACCGAATCTTACCTATCTTGATTGTCAACACCAGGTGGCACTGTGCTCTCTGCTTTTCAACTGCAACTCTTCTTGGTTTGCAGTGTGTATGTTAATATTGGCCAGCAAAGTCTGTGTCATTTATTTTCTTAAGTCTAAACAGTTTGTGGAATTCCAACCCCATAGTATCTGTTGCTGCCAGGAGCAAAGAAGGAAAGAAAACAGCATGCCGTTTAGGCCCCAGGGAGCAAGTTGTAAGGTGAAATGCCCTTCTGATTGTGCCCACATCCTGTTGAGCTAAAATGAGGTTGTCGACAAGGCCACATTCCAGATGAGATGGCTTTTGTCAGCGCTCCGTCCTTTGCGTGTAGTTTACCGGTGGTTGGAGAGCGCTTTGGTCAGGGTTTGGGGCCGGATGCCACCCCTCCGCAGAGCAGATTCTTTTACCTGCTCGAAGCCTCAGTGTCTTCATCTGTACCGTGTCCTTTCAGTTCAAACATTGTGTGATGGAGGAAGGCCCGGGATAGTGCTGTTACTGATGAAAAGAGCCCAAGTGTGGAGTTCTTGATAAATTCTTGGTAATAGTATCTGAAAGCCAACCATTGTGTGTGCTAGGTAAAGAATACAGATTTGGAGTCAAGAAACTTTGTGTTCGCATTCTAGCACCACCACTTACTAGTTGAATAACAGGCTTGGCCTCTCTGATCCTCTTTCCTCCTCCATGACATGAGGATTGTGGCAGTGCCCACCCCCTGAAGAGGGGCTGAGGCTTAACTGACGTCCAAGCTCAGGGCCTGGCATACAGTAGGAGTTCAGTATATCATTGTTTCCTTTCATTAAACTAGTGGCTCCGTATAATGTGCTTCCTTTCTCCTCCTGCCTTTCAGGCCTCTGTGGTCCATAGTGCAAAAAACCACTAGTAAATAAATACTTATTTGTCTTTATAACGAGGATCAAAGTCGTTTTTATGAGTCCATAGTTTCTGCCTTGCTGAATCCACTACGTGTCAAAACTGATCTCATTGATCTCTTCTCACATTGTTTTTCCTTTCTGGCTTTTCCAGGCTGGGGATTGCTAGAAACTGGGTCAGATAAAAACTGATCACAATAAGTGTTTGGAAATCAGCTGAGAAGGACCAGGGGACTTCCCTTTTGCAGAGTCTCGACCCACACTGTCCTTGGTTCTCAGTAGTGTTTTTCACAGTTCAACCTTAGGATATAAGAGAAATGAGTGGAGCCAGTTCGGTGAGCAAGGTCACCCAACAACATCACGAGATGATGACATCACTGTCAGCTCCTGCCCAGGAAAAACCCAGGGCTCAAATGACGGAGGGAAAGGGCAGGTCATCTTCATGGCAGGTTGACAGAGCTAGTTGCAGGCCACCATCAAATATCAGGCCTGGGAGTGTTGCTAAAAATGACCCAGGGGCTACACCTGCCTCTGCTCAGTTTGCCCTGGGCAGCTTTGCTGCCCTCACATGCTCAGAACAACAGAGTATCACCAACAGGTTTTTTTTTTTTTCCATTTCCTAGAAGAAAGGTTACCAACTGCCAGAATGAAAATAGAATGTGAATCGTGTCACAGGAATCCTGTCCAATCCAAGCACACTCATATTGTGCAATGGCCTTGAGGGGATAGAGCAGATAAGCAAAATCTCAAAGTTATTATCACTTTGTTGGACTTGACATCTCAGAAGGCCCCTCACCGTCCTCTCTCTCCAGGCTAGTTATGTTTCTGCAATGCTACGTGTCAAGTGAATCATGTTTTTAGTGCCCTAGAGGGACACTAGTACTTAGGTCAACCTGACGCAAAAACCCTCACATCAAGAATCTTTGTGTTAGAGTAGTTCATGGTTTTCTACATTTTCTTTTCTCTTTTTCTCATCCTTGGCTTAAATTCTTCTTTATTATTCTCAATGGTATGATATAGTTTTCCATATGGTAGTGAAATACCCACTGTAAATTTCCTGAAGAACAAATAAAAATTTAACAAATTGAAGAATTCAGTGCTTTACAAATTTGTCTTTCACATATATGATGAATATTTTTAAGTTATGGTAAAATCACATAACAAAATTTACCATCTTAACCATTTTTAAGTAGTAGTGTTAGGTATATTCACATTGTTGTGCAATATACATTAGTTTTCTTGAAGCAAAGCACTCCTAGACGTCTTTACTGATAGAGACATCCCCTATCTGCCAAGTCCTTCTCCAATGACATGACACTTTATTATTGTGCCCCAACTTACCTTTCAAGGATTTCAAAACCTTGGACAGTAATTCTAAACAAAATCCATGGGCAATACTTAAAATGTGTTGGGGGGGCATTGAGAGAAGGCTGTGAAGCCATTTCATACTTTATTTGTCACAATCCAAACTAATTTGGGTAGAAAGGCCTGGCAGGAGAGCTGGTCACAAGACTGTTGGATGAGGGTCATGATTAAGGCATTCAGGTCATGTCATCCTTCCTTAAAGCCTCCAGTGGCTTCCCGTCTCACCACAGAAACCTCTGCCGCCTGACCCATTTCATCCCCTCCTGAACCCATCCCTGCCTCCCTCTCTGATCTCACCTCCTTCTGGTCAGCCACATTGGCCTTCTTGATGGCCCTCGAAAATGTCAAGCTCATTCCTCCTTAAAGGCCTTTGTATTTACCCCAACCTGTTCTAGAACAATCTTCTCAACTTTTGCTAAGCAATAGGACCACTTAGGGAGATCATAACATTCTCAATGCTCAGGCCACATCCTGAATACCAATTAAGTCATAATCTCTGGGGCTGTAAGGGCCAGCATTTAAAAAACAAAAGAACAAAACCAAAACAAAACAACTCAGAAATTCCGATGTGTAGCCACATTTGAGAACCAGTATCTAGATTAATGTTTCTCAAAGTGTCCCAGATCAGCAGTACCGCATCACCTGGGAACTTGTTAGAAGTACAAGTTGGTCTGTCTCCACGGAGAAAAGGGAATGAGAAACTTTGGGCGTAGAGCACAGGAATGTGTATTTTAACAGACCCTCCATGTGATTCCAAAGCATGTCTCGGTTTGAGAACCATTGTCCTACATCCTTGGTGCTCAAGAGGTGGCTTATGGACCAGCTGTGTCAGCATCACCTGGTAGCTTGTTAGAAGAGCAGAATCTCTGATACCACCCCAGCTCATAACCCGACCAACTGAATCAGATTCTGTACTTTTAACATTATCCCCAATGACTCCTAGGCACATTAAGGTTCGAGAAGCTTTCTACCTCCATCCCCTGAGAGAGCCTAGGAGCAAGGACACACCGGTAGCAGGAGCCCGCCTGGTGCCTAGTTTCTAAATCTCAGATTCTAAATACCTGTTAGCATCGAAGGGAACTGGGCTCATTGGAGAAAAGGCTGATTTCAGGCCTAGTGCCAGGACGGTGCAAGATGAGCCTGAAATATCTGTGCCAGAAAGAAAGGAAATTCTTGAAGGATGATGGAACATGTCAGAAAGACACAGGGGTCAGATGCAAAGGGCTCTCACTGGCCAAATCTGAGAAGAATCTGATAGCTGTGGATTATAGCCTATTGAATAAAATAAAAGTGATGAGTTCATGGTGTTATAAAGAAACAGATGATCATGTAGATAAGTGAGACAGAAGGAACAACTCTTCCTTGCAATAGAATGTTAACTAAACAGGTATAGAAGGAAAGATGGAGGAAGAAAATCATTCGTGAATGCTAAAACTAATGGGTGAAAGTTTGAGGAACAAGAATGTTTATGTTCTAAAAGTACCGGGCCCCTCGGTGGCGCAGTTGGTTGAGCGACTGCCTTCGGCTCAGGTCATGGTCCCGGAGTCCCGGGATCGAGTCCCACATCGGGCTCCCAGCTCCATGGGGAGTCCGCTTCTCACTCTGACCTGCTCTCTCTCACTCTCTCTCTTTCCTAATAAATAAATAAATAAATAATCTTTTAAAAAATTTAAAAAAAATAAAAATAAAAGTACCTCCCCACAAATGACTTGGTTACAGAGGGAAAATAGTAACTTGATATGGAGAAACCTGGCAGAGACCACCTTCACCCAACGGTCAAATTTAACATCACCCATATTGGGACGGACCACAATACACTGAGGAGGACATGGCATCACTTCTGCAAAAAAAGCATTAACTGAATCTACTCCTCAAGAATCATCAAGAAACCCAAGGGGAACATTCCACAAAATAACTAGCCTGCACTCTTAAGAAATGTCAAGGTCAAGAAAGACAACAGCTAAGGAATTGTTCCAGATTTTAGGAGACTAAAGAGGCATGAGGATTACGTGCAGTATGTGATCTTGGACCTGGAAAAATGTAGGTAATTTCAAAAGGTTATTGTTGGAGCAACCAACGAAATTTAAATACGGATGGCGGTTATGTAAGAGAATGTTCTTTATTTTAGGAAATACCTCCTGAAGTATGGGGTAACAGGGTTGCGTGTTTGCATTATGAACTCTCAAACAGTTCTGAAAAAGTATGTGTGTATGTGTAAAAGTATGTGTATATATTATATATTTATACAGAGGAAGAGAGAAGAGAGAGAGTAGGGCAAACATAAACAATTGGTGAATCTAGAAGACAAGAGTTCCTTGTACTGTTTTGGAACTTTTCTGTAAGTTTGAAATTATATCAAAATAGAAATAATGCCCCTGCCCTTGAAAAAAGACCTATGGGAACAAACACAAAAATAAACCAAGGAAGAAACAGTGTTCCAGAACTTGCTTCCAAATGTAGTATGACTCTGTCCTTTCAGTCATTCAGGTCTCTGTTCCTCCGTTACCTTGTCAGAGGGGCACTGGCTGGTCCCCTCCTCTAACATAGCCCCCGACCATCACTGTCAGACCCTGTCCATCGCATTACCTGCTTTCTTATTCTCATAGCACTTTGTTAGCAAGTAAAATTATCCTTGTTTATGTATTTGTCCTCTTCTCTATTATCTCCCCCCAAGAATATAAACTTCATAAGTATAGACATTTTTTTTTCTGTCTTAATACGTCCCCCAATACAGTGCCTAACGTGAAGAGGCACCTTGGGGGTTTATGTTACATGAATGAACAAGCAAACGGATCTATATATCTGAGTCTCCATTTTCTCATCTGCAGGACAAAGAGGCTCTAGAATTCAAACCCCAGACTCCCTCCCCGCCCTGACACTAACAGAGTCTGGCAATGTAAGCACTACTACTTAATGAGCATCTAAAATGTCCTAGGCTTTTATTTTTTTTTTTTAAGTTTTTTTGTTTTGTTTTGTTTTTTTAGAAGTGATCTCTATACCCAACGAGGGGCTTGAACTCAAAACCCTGAGATCACAAGTCACATGTTCTACTGACCGAGCCAGCCAGGTGCCCTTGGCGTTTATTGACAGGCTCCCACTTAACCTCCACAATGATCCTGTAGCACTGGTGATGGTACCCTTGCTCCACTGATTCATTTGGCAGATGCGGACTGAGCTCCAGTTGTCTACGAGGCACAAAGAAAACAGTAATTAACACAACAGTCCACTGCCCTACTCCCATGTGGCATGCTGCATTCGCAAGGGCTGAGAAAACCAAGGCTCAGAAAGGTTGCCCAGGTTGCTATAGTCACACAGCCAGCACAGGGACAGCTGGGAAGGTGACCAACATCTCAGTCCAAAGCCCAAGCTCTCCGACTGCTGCTGACAAGCCGCCTCGAGGGAGGGAAGTTTCTATGAGTCAGTCCACTCCTCAGGTGGCTCCCGCAGAGCCGTCATACCACCTGTGTCCCATGACCTCGACACTAATTCTCACTGTGCCCCTTTTGTCGGCATGGAAACAGAGCATGCTATATCTTAGCCATTGCTGATTACGTTTTTGATTATTCCATGGCCTCTTGGTCGCATTTACTGCAGATAAGCAAGAGCCTATACTGCTTCACTGGGCAAAGGTCAAGATAAATTCAGCCGGAGAAATCATCTAAGTTGGAGATGTGATCAAATAACCTTGCCAGGAAAATAACCAAAAAAGCAAAAACTCAGAAACAAAATAAAAACCCACTTCAAAAAATATTTAATGAGGAGACTGAGCATGAAGAATTAAAACAATGTAAGGGAATGGGAAAACTTCCTGAAGGGTATTTAATTTTTCTTCAGCTCATTGATCCTTTCTCTCCTTGAAAGCTTTCTTTGCCAATCAATCACTCAAGTCATTACCAGGCCCCATTGCCCTGTTTATAATTTTGGGCCTCAAGAATCCCTCTGTAAGGACCACAGTAAATTCTCCTGGTTAGCAAGACAAACATTTATCTTAGAGGATCAATTACTATGCTGGGAGGTCTCAGATTCCTGGGATTTAGTGCATGCTTTTGCCCTTGCTTTGTTGGGTGACCTTCACTTCTCTGCCTTGGTTGCTGAAACTACACAAGGAAAACAATGTTACCCCCTGAGTCGCGTCCTAAAATTGCTCTGGGTTCCCTGTTGGAAAGTAGAAGAGGGTATTTGGCCAAGGATATGATTTATCTATGCCCATAAATGCTCTTCTTCTGGAAGTTAGCTAATTGTGTTTAGAATTGAAAATGCATTCTCTGTGGGCATCTAAAGTAGATTCCTTTCGGGAATGTCTAACGGGTGGGTGAGTAAAAGAGACACATTAACAGAGTTTTGTTATTCCAAAGGAAAATGTCATATCTCCTATTTTTTGTGGCCACAAAGTTAAGAGTTTGGGAGAGGGGTGGACAAGAAAACAGTATTGTTCTTTGGAACTACAATTCACAGATTGCTTACCCATGAAAAGCTTTTTTGTTGCTGTTGAGTGACCTTTTTTCAAGTGAGCCAGGCAGCTAACTGAACACTGGGTGGACGATGAAATGACCCACCTTTGCATTTAGTGAGTTCCCTGTCATTAGAGGTAAGTAAGAATAAGCTGGATGTACTCTCAGCAGAGGGTGGGGTAGAGAAAGTTCAAGCACCAGGAGAGAGCTTCAGCTAAGTAACATTCATTCTCATCCAACCCCGAGACTCAGGGATTTTGGTCCCTTTCAGTGTCACAGCTCTTCTGAATAGACAGAGCTGTGCAGCAGCACATGGGGACAAAGGTGGTGACAGGTGAGATCATGGGTAAATTTGAGATTCAAATCCTTCAAAGAAAGGATGGCTTTATATCCACTACAAAGCATGAACTAGAATTAGGATCCCAGGAGAAGAGGCTAAGTAGGGTACTATGTATTTGAGGACACATCTTTCAATAGGGAATGTGGCCTGGACCATGGACTCCAACCTAAAAGGAATTTGGTGGGGCCACTGTACTCCCTCTGGAGCTCCCTCTGGAGCTTTCAGCCACAGAAGCCCCATCACTGATTAGAGGAGAACCCCCAGTCTAGATCTAGAGAGCGTGAACACAGTGGTGGAAACTGGGGCAGTATCAGCTTTTAATCAGGCACTTATGTTTAGAATAAATAACAACCACAATAACAATAAGAGTTACCAATTGTTGCTCATCTGCTATGTGCAGGCATGATGGTCTGTCCCACCTGCACAATCCTTCAAGCCAGGTGCTATCGGCCTATTTGGCAGATGGGGAAACTGAGGCATGTAGCTAGAGGAGGTGTCTTGCCTTGCCAATGGCAGTGCCAGCATTCAAACTCAAGCCTGTCTGACTCAAGATTCATGTTCTTTCCATTTCCAGCCTTCATTTAAAGGTAGGAGCTTAAATTTAAAAATAATAAAATGAAGGTAGGATTTATTAACTTCATTTTTGCTGAAAGAAAAACGAGTCAGAAAGTGGAGGTAATATCAAACAAACTGAAACCTGACTGGCTCCAAACCCCGGCCAGATGGCCTGTGAGGGGAATAGTTGTACATTGTAGAATGCCAGAACTGGGGGACAGCCCCTAGGGTTGGCTGAGCGCATGTTTTCAGTCTGTGAAGGAGAACTTGACTCCGAGGTAGGCAGTGAGCAGCTCAGGGGCATGGGGCAAGGCAATGGCAGACAGGACAAAGAGCCCCCGTCCCCAGACTCCTGGGCTGTGCTGAGTGAATTGCTTTTGGGTAGATCTGTGCTGACCGGCCTTTGGATGTCTTTGGGCCTGGTAGGTAAGCCCTGCCCTGAGGCTGGGATGGAGGCATGTATCACAGAGAATATCCCAGAGGCTAGTGTGGTAGGGGCTGGATGTTGCAGGGAGGCTGACTCCGTGCGTGAGGATGTGAACCAGCAGGCAGGGCCCTGGGATCAAGGTCACCAGCCCAGCAGCTGCCCACAGTGGTGAACCTGGGAACGCTGGGGGGAAATCAGGTGAGGGGCAGACAACAAAAGTAAGACTTTCTTTGGGGAGGTAAGTCATTATTCTCAGATGTCCCTGCTCATCCTGCCCCTCCTTGAAAAGCTCTCCCTGTAGTGCGAAGCCTCCCTCAATCTATCTGAACTCCCTTCCCTCCTTCTGGCTGCAAGAGCCATAATGCTGACTACTGTTTCTAGAAGCCACTTAAGTGCCAGGCTCTTGGCTTGATACTGTACTTGTAAAATCTGACATTTATTTTCCAGCAATCCTAGACTCATGTGCAATCCTGTGATCATGTCATAACGAGGTAAGGCTCAGGGAGGTTAAGTGACTTGTCCAAGCTCACACAGCTGATAAGTAACGGAGCCAGGATGACAGCTCTATTAGGATAGGGACTTCTGACTATTTTGTTTGCTGCTATATTTCCAATGCTTGGCACATAGCGGTCACCCAATACACATTCATTGATGCGATGTCTGACTCCAGTGCCTCACAACTCACTTCCTCCTGAAAACCCTCCATGATGGGAAAATTCAGATTTGAGTGAAAATGGACTTAGAGGACTTCAGTCAAGAATGAATCCATGAAATCCTTTCCCGTAGGTACTTTTCATACTCACCAAAATATGAAAATAAAGAAAGCTCCCTGAAGAGAATGTCAAATTGCATTGTGCACAATTTTACGATTAGTAATAAGGGCTGCTATGGAATGAATTTCTTCCCCAGGCAGGTTCAATGAGTTGCTTGTTAGTTCATTTTTGCTTGTTTGCTTTCCTGCAGACAACATGCATACCACCAGGCATTTGTTTTTCCTCTCTCTAAAAGTTCAAAGCCATTATGATCTTACAACTCAGAGTCTCTAAATCACTGTCCTCCAGCCATGAGTTGATGACTTTATATCCAACACAGACTCTGATGATACAGAATGGGTAATCTATGCATCCTGAAATTTCCATAAAGGAAACTCAGAGCAGGATCAGTTTTCAATATAGCTCCCTCTGTTGCCCAGCATGGTCCAAGTTCATGAATGTTCTGTTTATTGGATCATTACCATCCACTCCACTCATGAACTCCCATTTTCAGCAACTGGAATTCTACAAATTACAATAGAACTGCATCTAAACTTTACTGACTGTCATTGGTTTTTTTTGCTTTCATGATTCAGGATGTAGTTTAGCAACTCACAGATCCCTAAGTCAAAATAATGAGTTTTTTGGTTTTTTTTTTAAAGATTTTTTATTTTATTTATTAGAGAGAGAGACTGAGAATGAGAGGAGAGAAGGTCAGAGGGAGAAGCAGACTTCCCGCAGAGCCGGGAGTCTGATATGGGACTCGATCCCTGGACTCCGGGATCATGACCTGAGCCGAAGGCAGTCGCTCAACCAACTGAGCCACCCAGGCGCCCAAAATAATGAGTTTTGAGTTAAAACTTCTCAAAGCTGTGAAAGGGATCCTGTGGATCCCCTAATCTAACTTTTCCCAAATTCCGTGTCACAAAACAATTCCCCCATAAGATGGTGAACCCAGAAAGAGTTCCTGTGTCAGGTAAATTTGGGAACGCTGGTCTCTACCTCCCTGTTTGGAAGGAGTTGTCAGGCACAGGGGCAGACTGAAGTTTCCAAGATGTCTTATTGTAATTCACTTTTGTTTAACTTTGTCCTATCCTATGTTCCCAAAATTACTGGACCCAGGTAGGGCGGGGGGTGTTATCTCCTTTCTTTAAACTTCTGAAAAATGCCTGCTGGAAAACACTCTGGGAAATACCACTATGGTCAAACACACTTACAACTTTGTAGATGCAGAGGGTGAGGTTCAAAGAGGGGAGGAAACTGGCCTGCAGTTATACATAGTTAATGGCACAATTAGGACTGGAGCCCCTACATTTCTTCACTCCTAGGCTCATAATTCTTATCAGCCACAGGGTCCAAGTTAGATTAGCAAATGGCTGGAACAGAGATAGCGAGGTAAAAAAGTATGCATTGACCTAGCATCTACTGTACCAAATAAACTGGTTCTGAAGCTTATTATATCGAACAAGGTAACAATGGAATAAGACAGCTTTGAGTCCATGCTAAGTGACTCCATTTGGAAGTACAAGGCCCTAAGGTGGCTACTTTTTTTTTTAATTAACATATGATGTATTATTTGCCCCAGGGTACATGTCTGTGAATCATCAGGCTTACACATTTCACAGCATTTACCATAGCACGTACCCTCCCCAATGTCCACTAACGTGGCTATTTTACAGATGTAGATTACTTTTCAGAAAGTAGATTTGGAATAATTGGAAGATGGGGCAGGGCCAGTAATCAGGGATAAGAAAGCCATCACGTCATCAGCCTTGTTGGAGTGACTGATGATTACTGTTCATGGTAGCAATCATAGCCACTTACTGAATGGGAGCAGTCTACTTCAGTAGTGACAGTGAGCTTGAGGGCCACACACCCTGGGTTTGAATCCATCATGGATTATCTGTGTGATCCTGGACAAGAAACTTAATCTCTCAGGGTGCCCGTTTCTCACTGTGAAAAGGAAATAATAATAAACCTGCATTTTCCTGGAACTGCACTCAGAGGATTTGATGCCATTATTTCTTCACCGGGATTATGGGGTAACAAACACAATAGTTCGTGTCTACAATAGAGAGGTTTTCCAAAAGACGCACAGAGGCTTGCCTGGCAACTAACTAGCTCTCATAAACCCTGGAGGAGTCTGAGCAGACCGCCCAGGAAGTGCCTATGGGTTGGCATGGAGCACTCATAGTATGGAGGAGGGTAAGTAAATTAGGGCCAAGATATGTGAAGAGATGCTTAATCTACACAGAATTTTTTTTTAACAATAACTGAGGCAAAGAGCAGTTATAGGAGACAAATAGATTTGTTAACAGGATTCTTTTCATTGGCAGTTGGCAAAAGGTAGCTCCAACTGGCTTAGGGGAAAAAATGAGCAGGGGGGAGCTGACTGTAGATGTGACTGCATCCAAGAGCTCAAGCAAGAGCACCAGAAATCTGCCCTGCTCCATCCCTGGCTCTGCTTTACCTGCTGTTGACTCTGTTCTCAGCCAGGTGCTCCCTTCATGGTGGCAAAATGGCCACAACAGCACCGAGTGGACATTCTACAGTTTAGCCATCCTTCCTCTCGCCCAGAATTTCAACTGAACTCCCAGGATTTCTGATGAGCCTGGCCCAGGTCATGTGCCCCTTTCAATTACCAGGCCTGACTGGCCAGGCCTGAGTCATTTGCTTCCTCCTGGAAATGAAGCAGACGTGAGGCTGAGCCCATGGCTACATGCCTTTAGTTCCTCCTATTTCTTTCAGTTTCCGGATCCTTGTCTCCAGGCTATCTTCAGTTGGCCCACACCTTTCCAGGCTTCGCAACTGCACCTCATTCTGGCCCCAGGGAAGCAATGGCCACATCATCTAGAGGGGTCTTCTAAATTGACTTGGGCCTCTCTGTTGGCTCAAAAATAGATTCAGGAGACACCAGTTCAGAGAGAGGGAGGCAGTGTGGTGTGTGATGCCAGGATAGCAGAGGAGTTTTTATGTTATGCGCCAATTACAATTAAGAGCAGCCGTCTTGAAGAGGATACAGAGTCTAGACTCAAAGGGAAAAGAAGCCATGATTGATTAATAATGCCTGCCAGAGGCACTAAAGTAGGTAACTGTAGCTGACATGCCATGTATTTGCCAAGCCTCATTAAAGAAACACCATGAATCACAGAGTGCAACAACCCTGTTCATGGTCACCTTCGCCTCTTAGTCCTGTGACCACGGTGCTGTGTCTTAGCCTTATAGGCGATAATGCCCCATTTTCACAGTGAGGATGTTTATCTTGAAGAGCTTCTAAAAGAATCAGTAGAGATAGTGTACATGAGGTGCCGAGGATGTTCCACCACAAATGGAGGGTTTGGTTTTTAGCAGAGGTAAAAAGTCATCCCGTTCTTCCAGGGGCCCCCCTCTCAAAAATGTCTGAATTGCCTATAACATCTCAGTTAGGAAGATTTTCATGGATTTGAACTTCCTTTTTGAAAGATGCACTCTTGGTTCCTTATCCTTATCTCAACCGGCCTTGAAGATTCATCGCATCTAGGTGCATCCAGCAGCCAGCATCTACTTCTCCTTGCCTCCCCTGCCAACAGCACCTCAGCCAGCACCACCACATGAGAACGTACAAAGGGTCTGACTTATCTTCCTAAGATTCCACATTACCTTGTCTTATACCAAGGGACCCACTTAATGGCAAAGGATGGATGACAGTGGGCACACAATCACAGGACCTGTTGATCGTCCCATGGAATGTATCCCTGGAAGCTACTGTTGGCCTGCTAGAATGTTGGAAGGGCATCTTAAAAGCAAAGTTAAGGTGCCAGCCTAGGAGTGATATCCTTTAAAATTGGGAGTGCTGTATTTTTTATTGAGGTAAAAGTCACAAAACATAAAATTCACTGTTTTAGCCTTTTTAAAGTTACAATTCGGTGGCTTTTAGTACATTCATAATACTGTGCAGCCATCACCACTATCTAATTCCAGAACATTCTCACAACCCCCAAAAGAAACTTCATTTGCATCTAGCAGTCAATCCTCATTTCTCTCTCTCACCCCAGCTCCTAACAACTAATCTGCTATCTGTCTCCTTGGACTCACCTATTGTGGACATTGTATATAAATGAAATACTACAGGACGTGGAGTTTTTTTGTGTGTGTCTAGCTTCTTTCACTTAGCATAATATTTTTCAACGTCCATCCATGTTGAAATGGGGTCAGTATTTCATTACTTTTTATGGCCCAATAGTATTCCATTGCCTGGATATACATTTTGTTTACCCATTTACCCACTGATGAATATTAGGTTGTTTCTGCCTTTTGGCTATTGTGAGTAGTACTGCCAAGAAATCTTTGTAGAAGTTTTTGTTTGAACATCTGTTTTCAGTTATTTTGGATATATACCTAAGAGTAAGATTGCCAGATCACATGGTAATTTTTTGTTTAACTTTCAGAGGAACAGCCAGACTCTTTCCCAGCAGCTGCACTATTTAACATTCCCACCAGCAATGTATATTAAGAGTTCCAATTTCCTGATTTCTTTGCCAATATGTGTTTTTTTTCATTTTTTAAAATTATAGCCATCCTAGTGGGTGTGAAGTGATACCTCATTGTGGTTTGGATTAGTATTTCTCTCACAACTAATGACAGTGGGCATCTTTTCATGTACTTATTGGCCATTGCTATATCTTCTTAGGAGTAATGTCTATTCAAGTCTTTTACCCATTTTTTAATTGAGTTGTTTTGTTGTTTTTGAGGTATAGGACTTCTTTATATATTCTAGGTATTAATGTCTTATCAGATACATGGTTTGCAAATATTTTGTCCCATTCTGTACGTTACCTTTTCAACTTTCTTTTTTTTTTTTTTTAAAGATTTTATTTATTTATTTATTTTGACAGAGAGGAGAGAAATCACAAGTAGGCAAAGAGGCAGGCAGAGAGAGAGGAGGAAGGAGGCTTCCTGCCGAGCAGAAAGCCAGATGCGGGGCTCAATCCCAGGACCCTGAGATCATGACCTGAGCTGAAGGCAGAGGCCCTAACCCACTGAGCCATTCAGGCACCCCTACCTTTTCAACTTTCTTGATTATACTTTTTAATACACAGAAGTTTTCATCTTGATCAAGTTCAATTTATCTGTTTTTCTTTTGTTGCTCATGCTTCGGTGCCATGTCTAAGAATTTATTGCCAAATCCAAAGTCATGAAGGTTAACCCCTGTGTTTCCCTCTAAGAATTTTATAGTTTTAACTCTTATGTTTAGTGCTTGGATCCATTTTGAGTTAGTTTTTTAATATTGCGTGAGGTAAGGATCTAACTTCATTCTTTGCATGTGGTTATCTAGTTGTTCCCTCACTACTTGTTGAAAAGACTATTCTTTCTTGGGATAGGATCTTGGAACCTATATTGAAAATCAGTTGACCATGGATATATGGATTTGTTTCTAGATTCTCAATTCTATTTTGCATTGATTGTTAGGTCTATCCTTATGCTGGTAGAATACTGTTTTGATTACAACATTTTAGTAAGTTTTAAAATTGACAAGTGAATTCTCCAACTTTGTACCTTTCTCAAGATTGTTTTGGCTATTCAGAGTCCCTTGTAATTACAATTTTAGGATCATCTCATCAATTTCTACAAATCAGGTTGTTGGAATTTGGGCAATTTTCATTGAATCTATTGATCACTTTGGGAAGTATTGCCCTGTTTGGCTGCCTTTTTTTTCTTGACTAATTGCCCTGGGTAGAACTTCCAATACAATACTGAATAGAAGTACTAAGTAGACATCCTTGTGTTGTTGTGATTTTAGGGGGAAAGTATCCAGTCTTTCCCCATGAAGTATGATGCTAACTGTGGGTTTTTCATAGATGCCCTCAATTTTTCCTTTATTATGTTGAAGAATTTCCCTTCTCTTCCTAGTTTGTTGAGCATTTTTATTATGAAAGTGTGTTGGGTTTTACAGAATTCTTTCTTTGCATCAACTAAGATGATCACAGGGGTTTTTGTTTGTTTCATTCTGTTAATATGGTATATTGAATAATTTTTGTATGTGGAACTACTTTCCCATTCTTGGGATAAATTCACTTGGTTATAACCCTCTGTATATGCTGCTAAAATCCGTTTATTAGTATTTTTTGAGGATTTTTTTGCATCTATACTTATAGGAATATTGGTCTTTAGTTTTCTTTTCTTTGATGTTTGTGTCTGGCTTTGCTATCAGAATAATGCTGGCTTCATAGGAAGAGTTAAGAAGTGTTTCCTCTTTGGTTGTTTGGAAGAGTTGAGTGAGAAAGATTGGTGTTAATTCTTTAAACGTTTGGTAGAATTCACCAATGAAGTTATCTGAGATTTTCTTTGTTGGAAATTTTTAATTACAGATTTAATCTTTTTGTTTGTAATGGGTCTGTTGAGAGTTTCTGTCTCTTCTTGAGTCCGTTTTGGTAGTTGGTGTGTTTCTAAGAGTTTGTCCATTTCATTTAGGTGATCTACTTTGTTGGCATGTAGGTGTTCATTGTTTTCTCTTATCATCCTTTTTCATTCCTGTAAAGTTGTTTGTAATGTCCCTACTTTCATTCCTGCTTTTGCCAATCTGGCTCCACAATCCAGACTCTTAACCTCCATGCTGTTTGTTGTCTCCATTTGCTTTTGGTAATTTGAGTCTCTCTCTCTCTCTCTCTCTCTCCTTTCTTAGTCTTGCTAAAGTTTTGCCAATTTTTAAAAAATTTTTTCAAGGAACCACATTTTGATTTCATTGATTCTGTTTTTCTATTCTCGATGTCATTCATCTCTGCTCCTCATTATTTTCTTCCTTCTGCTTATTTTGGTTTAGATTCTCTTCTTTTCCTAGATGGTTCATAGTGTTGTTCAAGCCTTCTATTTTTTTTTTTTTATCTTTTCTCTAGTCATTCTATTCATTATGGAAAGTGAAGTATTGAAATCTCCAGTTATTGCAGAACAGTCTACTTCTCCCTTTAATTCTGTCAATTTCTATCCCCTATATTTTGGAGTTCTGTTGTTAGGTGCATATATGCTTGTAATTGTTATATCTTCTTAATATATTGACTCTTTTATCACTATATAATGTCCTTCATCTAGTTACAATTTATGTCTTAAAGTATATTTTATCTGATATCAGTATAACCACTCCAATTCTCTTTTGGTTACTATTTACATAAAATATCTTTTTCCATCCTTTCACTTTCAACCTATTTATGTCTTTGGGTCTCAACTGGGTCTCTTGCAGATGGCATATAGTCCATTTTTAAAAGTCCATTCTGCCAAAGTCTGTGTTTTAGTTATAGAGTTTAAACCACTTACTTTGCTATAACTACTGATAAGGATGGCCTTACTTCTGCCATTTTGCTATTTTTATATGTCAATATGTTTTATTCCTCAATTCCTCCATTACATTACGACCTTTTGTGTTAGATATTTTCCAATATACCATTTTGATTCCTCTCTCATTTATCTTACTAGATGTAATTTTTAGTTATTGTCTTAGTAGTTGCCTAGGAATGACAATTGACATCCTTATTTCATAACAATCTATTTCAAGTTAATGCTAATCTCAATAATATTTTAAACATTGTTCCTACATAGTTCTGTCCCCCCTTATGTTGTTATTGCCTCAAATTACATCATTATACATTGTGTGCCCATTAATATATTTATATTGTTGTTTTATGTAGTTCTTTAGGAAAAAAAGAGGAGTTACAAAACCACAAATACCTTAATACTGACTTTTATATTTGCCCATATAATTACCTTTACTAGTGTTCTTTATTTCTTCATGTTGACGAGTTGATATTTAGTGTTTTCTCATTTCAGCCTGAAGGGTCTCCTTCAGCATTTCTTGTTGAGTAGGTCTACTAACGATAAACTCTGTTTTTGTTTATCTGAGAGAGTTTTAATTTCTCTTTCACTTTTGAAGGTTAGGTTTCTTGGATATAGAATTCTTGGTTGACCATTTTATTCTTTCAGTTCTTTGAGTATGTCATGTCATGACCTTCTGGCCTACATGATTTCTGAGGAAAAATTAGCAATTAATCTTACTGAGGATGCCTTGTATGTGATAAAGTCATCTCTCTCTTGCTACGTTTAGGATTCTACCTTTGGTTTTTAGCTGTTTGATTATGTGTTTCAGTGAGGATCTTGAGGTTTGTAGAGATTCTTAGATGTGTATATTCATGTTTTTCATCAAATTTTTTAGCCATTATTCAGGCATTCTTTCCACTCTTTTGTCTCTGCTCTCTTTCTGGGACTCCTGTTGTACATATATTGGTATACTTGATGCTGTACCACAGGTCTCTTAAGCACTGTTCATTTTTGTTTATTATTTTTTCTTTCTGCTCTTCAGACTGGGAAATCTCATTGACCTGTTTTCAAGTTTGCTGATTCTTTCTTCTGCCTGCTCAAATATTCTGTTTATTCTCTTTCATGAATTTTTCATTTTTGTTATTATAATTTTCAGCTTTAGAATTTCTCTTTAGTTCCTCTTATACTTTCTATCTTTGCATTGATATTCTGTATTTGTTGGGGTTTTTTTTCCTCTATTTGTTGAGCCATCATTCTCATGATTTCCTTTAGCTCTTTGAGCATATTTTAAATAGTTGATTTACAGTTTTTTTTATTTTTTGTTTTTTTAGTAAGCACAATGTCTTGGCTTCCTCAGAGCACATTTCTGTTAATTTCTTTTTTCCTGTGTATAGGCCATATTTTCTTGTTTCTTTGCATGACCCATGTTTTTTTGTTGTTGTTGAAAACTGGACATCTTGAATATAATGTGGCAACTCTGGAAATCATATTCTCCTCTAAGGTTTATCATTGCTGCCTGTTGCAGTTGTTATTTGTGTGCTTGGTTCTCTTTTCTGAATTAATTTTGTAAATTCTATTTTCTTTGTTCTATATAGCCACTGAAATCTCTATTCTGTAAGCTTGTCCTAAGCTAGTGATTTGACAGAGATTTCAGTGACTATACATGACAAAGTAAACAGATTTCTAGTTTTGCCTGGAATAATACAAAATCTTCTAGTGTATGTAAATAGACTCTATTTGTATGTTGGGCCATACCTTCAACGCTTAGCCAGGTATTTCACTATTGTGCCTTAGTCTTCACTTTCGGTTATGGAGAGCCTCAAGGTCAGCCATAGGTGAGAGCTTAGGGCTTTTTCAGATCTTTCCTGAGCATGTACCCAGCCCTGGACATGCAGATGGCCTTCTAGATTCCCAGCTATATGTGGGAGCTTTTCAAAACCCTTATTCCCCAAATTGTCTCAATCTCCAGTTTTTCCTCTAGAACTTTTAGGTTTGTCTATAGTTTGTTCCAACTATTATCCCTTACTGCAAGTGGCAGCAGGTTATACATTTGCCTTTAAATATTTTTGATAAATGTCACCTAGGTAGTCACCTCAGTCCTGAGAATTTAATGGTAGGTGAAATAAAGACAAGTCTTTTGGATTGGTCCCTCAGGGAGCAACAAGACAGGCAAAACAACCAGGATTCTTTGAGAATTAGATCCATTCTGCTCCCTTATGTATTCAGCACCTATACCAGGAATGTAGGCTATTGCCTTCCAGGCCACTGCTGAGTCAGGGCAATCAAAATACCCCAAAGCTCTATTTACTATCAAGATTCTGGGGTTTTTTTTCCCCCTCAATTAAGCATTCTCCTGATTGCTATAAACCTTTCATTAGTTTCTCAAGTTCCAATAAGGTTGATTCTCACAATTTTTGCCAGTTTATTTGCTCCTTTTATGTAGGAATGAGATTTTATAGTTTCCTACTTTGCCATTTTCACTCCAGGGTGCTGTCTTTTAAGATTCAATGTGTACTTCGAGGGGTACCTGAGTGGGTAAGTCAGTTAAACATCTGTCTCTTGGTTTTGGCTCAGGTCATGATCTCAGGGTCATGGGATAGAGCCCTATATTGGGCTCCCTGCTCAGGGGGACATCTGTTTCCCCTCTCTTCCTCCACCCCTCTCCCTGCTCATGTACATTCTCCATTTCTCTCTCTCTCGAATAAATAAATAAATCTAAAAAAAAAAGATTCAATGTGTACTTTGAAATAGCAGTCATTATTTGGTGCTGGGACCCCATCAGATAGAGTACATGGGAACCAAGGAGTGGAAGTAGAAGGGTCCTTGTCACCATCATGTCCAATGACTCACTTCAGGAATCCCTGTAACTTTTGGCTCTGCTAGAGTAGTAGTCTTGTTCCTGGCTGTGGCTGGGTGGTGAATGGGGAGGAGGTACTTCTCCCAAGGACACCTAAATCTATCGCTGCCCTATGTCATTTTAGGCTCCTCGTGCCAACACAGCGGGAGGCAAAAGAAGGAATTCCTACACTGGGAAGGATATCAGATCCTCAATATCATGAAGAGATAGGGCTGTTCATAGATAATAGAATCAATGAAGAATATACTCAGAACTCAGGGGATTCATTAGGGCTCTTCTTGGTGTTTGTCTGCCCAGAGACTACCAGCATGGGCAATTATAGCAAGTATAGCGTGACCAGTGCATAGTGACCAGGGGCTCAAACCTCCCAGGGATGTGGGTCCAGTTACTTCACCAGACTAGCAACCTCAATATGCAGGAGTGCTGTTCAAGGGTGAGGGTCGTCTGGAATGAGTAGTGATACAAGGAGATGTTGAATACCACTTATGACCTTAGAGACTACTGCAGCAGTGAGGCCTGTAGCTTGTCCCACAAGCCTTTTTGTGTTCTTTGTAGAAAGTATAACTGGCAACCAGCTAGAAGAATTGATATCAGCAACAAGTGGAACTTAATGTAGGGCATCAGTGCCCCACCCATACCTCTTCAGGTCTTACCATTTAAGTGCAAGCTGGCCTGACTTCCAACTACCAGCCCCTGCATCTCTACCTAGGGGCTTTCTCTGGCTGCTAAAGCCTGCTCTAATCGTAAGCATGGCGGTCTAAAAGTACCAGAATATTAATAAATATCCCCAACCTTCAGCTGCTCCCCTTCCCTGGATAGGATATCACTAGAGATATCAGGATATCACTGTACTCTATGCTGGTTCCCAGAGTTCCCAGTGAAATTAAGCTCTATTTGCCTACAGTGGTGACTTGTGTGATATTACCTACTTTATTGGCTCCTTCCCTTTCTATCTTGGTTCCTACTCCCCTGCAAGTGCTTCCTGGCATGAAATAAACTACTTGAACTCAAATCCTTGGCTCAAGATCTGCTTCTTGGGGAACCTAGGTTAAGACACACCATGTCTGTCTTCCTTCCCTCAAGAAAGCTTAGTCTCTTCTTTCTGACTGTTTCCCTTTCCTTTCAAGCCTACAAATGGTGGGCACTTTGATGGACGTAGTATTTTGCTCATTGAGTGGCTGCCTATTGCATTTGGAATGAAAAGCCAAAACCAAAAGCCTCTTTAACACAGTCTACAGGACCCTACACAATCTGACCTTAGCCTCCTTCCACTCCCCCTTAGGCCCCTGTCCTCTTCACTCACTGGACCCAGCCCTATCCAGCCTTCCTCTAGATTTATAATATGCTGTGCCTTATGCCACCGCAGAGCCTTTGCGCGTGTTTTTCCACCTGCAATGATCTTTCCATCATTTACCATTTGGTGAATCATTACTCATCCTTCAGATTTTAGCTTTAAAGCCACTTTTCCAAAAAATGTCTTCTCCAAACCCCTAATATAAACAACCATTTCCCTCCGTTATTTCTCTTTCAAAGGGCATATTGCTTTCCCATTTTCTGCTTATATTAAGTTGTCTTGGTATATTTATTCATGCATTTATCTGATTAATATCTTTTTTCTATTTTTTAGAGAGAGAGCAGGGGGTAGGGACAGAGGGAGAAAAAGAGAGAGAGAGAATCAAGCAGACTCCACACCTAGATGCAGGGCTCAATCTCACGACCTGAGCAGAAATCAAGAGTTGGACACCCAATTGACTGAGCCACCCAGGCACCCTGATTAATATCTTTCTTTTAATCAAAGTGCACAGAACTGTTGAGATAGCCTGTGAAAGTCTCCAAAGCAGATGAGTGGCAGTAATGAGGCTCTGAGTATTCAGAAGGAGGGAATGGGCCTTGCAAGGAGCGCACAGAGCTCTGAGGCCTGGCCTTTACTCTTGGTGATGGGGACCTTCAGGTAGGGGTGGGTCAGCATTTCCAGGAACATTGAGAGGTATCTTCTGTATTGACCCTTTAATCCCCTCTAGCTAGTGCCTCATTTCTCTGCTTGAGAAAAAAGCTAGTGCCTTGTTTTCTCTCTTGACAAAAAAAAGTCAGCAAAAAAGTTGTCTTCATCTCCTGTCTCAAATGGCTCTCCTCCCAGTCTCAAAATCAGGCTTTTATACCCATTGTTTCACTGAAACTGCCCATGAAGGCCAGCAATGGCTTTCAAGTTGCTAAATCCCATGGTCAGTGGTCACTCCTCATTCTTTCTTGATTGATCATCAGCAGCGGATAATGCTGTTGACTCCTTGCTTCCTGAAGCACTCCTTCTCCTTCCAGATGACCACACTCACTCCCTTGATGATCTCATTCTGCCTCGTGTAGGTCTTAAGTGCTTCTTGTCAGTTGACAACTCCCAAATCACTATCACTATCTTGGACCTCCTCCCTGGGCTCCACACTCCATGTTCAGCTGCTGGCTTGCCATCTCCACTTAGATAATTGTAGATTTTGTCAACTTTAGCATGTCCAGACCAAACTCCCAATTCTCTCTTCACCGCAGCTTGCTCCTCCTGTATTTTCTCCACTTCAGCAAATGGAAGCCCCACCTGTCCACTAGCTCAGGCCAAAAAACTTAGGGTTCCCCTTGACTCCTCCCTACATCCAGTCCATCAGCACTCTAAGAGTTTCTCCTGCTCTTGCCTTCCTATAGTCTTTTCTCAACCCTATGGCCTGAATGACCTTTAAAAAGGTGAGTCCAGTCATGTCAGTTCTTGGCCCACAAAACTCCAGCTACTACTCCCATCTATTCAGAGTAAATCTGAAGTCCTGGGCGCCTGGGTGGCTCAGTGGGTTAAAGCCTCTGCCTTCGGCTCAGGTCATGATCTCAGGGTCCTGGGATGGAGCCCCACATCGGGCTCTCTGCTCGGCGGGGAGCCTGCTTCCCTTCCTCTCTCTGCCTGCCTCTTTGCCGCTTGTGATCTCTCTCTGTCAAATAAATAAACAAAATCTTTTTTTTAAAGATTTTGTTTATTTATTTTATTAGGAAAGAGAGAGAATGAGAGAGAGCATGAGAAGTGAGAAGGCCAAAGTGAGAAGCGGATTCCCCATGGAGCTGGGAGCCCGATGTGGGACTCGATCTCGGAACCCCGGGATCATGACCTGAGCCGAAGGCAGTTGCTTAACCAACTGAGCCACCCAGGCGCCCTAAATAAAATCTTAAAAAAAAAAAAAAGAAGAAGAAGAAATCTGAAATCCTACCAACAGTGCACATTGCCCTGCATGATCTGTTCCCATCTCTCTCGCTTTGCCTCCTGTCCCTTTTACCTCTCTCCTTTGACTCCAGCCCCACTGTTTTCCCTGATGGTCCTTAAATATACCAATCTCACTCCTGCCTCAGGGTTTTTGCGCTGTTTCTTTCCTGCCTGCAGTACTCCCCACAAATACTTCCAAGGCTCGTTCCTTTATTTCTTCAGATATCTGCCCAATGCCGGGTTTTGTACTACACCTTCCTCAATAATCCACATCCTCAGAACTTCCTATGCCTTTAATCTGCTTTATTTTTTCAAAACACTCTCACCATCTACTATTCTTTATATTCAATATTCTATTTTCTCTATATTCTTTAAGTTCTATATTCTCTACATTCCACATTCTGGTTTATTATCCGTCCTCTCCTCCCCAGACTAGAATGTGAGTTCCATGAAGTGGAAGCTAGATGTCTGGTTCACCTCCATAGCCCTTTGAAGTAGCGCCTGCTAAAGGAATGAATAGGGTTGTACTCAATAAATATTTATAGAATAAATCAATGAGTAAGTGGATTTATCATCATTCTCATGTGGACCTCAAGAATATATTAAGGAACTCATCTAGTAATTAGAGTTGTGAAGTGGGATTCTGTTTGTTTATTTTTAATCATTTGTTTGTCATGAAAATATTTTATATTTCGAATGTAGCAGAGCAGCTCCGTTACTGCGATCTATTGAAAGTCAGCCCGTGAGGCGCCTGGGTGGCTCAGTCGGTTAAACATCTGCTTTCGGCTCGGGTCATGGTCCCAGGTCCTGGGATCAAGCCCCACATTGGGCTCCCTGCACAGTGGGGAGTCTACTTCTCCCTCCCCAGCTCCCCCCTGCTTGTGTTCTCTGTCAAAGAGTTAAATAAAATCTTAGAAAGAAAGAAGAAAGTTAGCCTGCGACCTAAGGGTTTGTTAAAAGAAAGAAAGAAAGAAAGAAAGAAAGAGAGAAAGAAAGAAAGAAAGAAAGAAAGAAAGAAAGAAAGAAAGAAAGAAAGAAAGGAAAAAATACTTTGTAGTTTTGTTACTCTATGGGGTTATACAAACATTCATATATTTACTAATATATCTTGTTTTGGAGACAACGATGAAGTATGTGTATGTCACAATTCATTCTAAGTATACTTTTCCTTAGGCTTTTTTATTTAAGATTTTATTTATTTGAGAAAGTGTGTGCACAAGCAGGCGGAACAGCAGAGGGAGATGGAGAAGCAGACTCCCCACTGAGCAGGGAACCCAACACAGAGCTCGATCCCAGGACCCTAGGATCATGAGATCATGACCTGAGCTGATGGCATACGCTTAATTGGCTGAGCCACCCAGGCAACCCCTTCCTTAAACTTTTTATTTTACTTATTTTTATTTAGTAAAAACATTGTTTTATCATGATGCTGTGCTCTAATTAAATTTTTGTGTGTCTATCACCTGAAGAAGAAATGGCATTTTCTTTAGAATGCAACTTTAAACTGAATTTACAATAGCTTTCACAATGTCAAACATAGTACCTTTGGCTGAACGCACTTCACTGAATTGGATTTTAAAAAACCAACACCATTGGAACCAAGTACTTTCCTATTTGAATCTTGTAATGCCACTGATAGAAAACTATGGTCATTTGGGGCACCTGGGTGGCTCAGTAGGTTGAGCGTCCCACTCTTGGTTTCCACTCAGGTCATGACCTCAGGGTTGTGAGCCCCACACCAGCCCCACACTGAGCATGGAGTCTGCTGGAGATTCTCTCCCTCTCCCTCTGCCCCTACCCCACCCCACACCTCCACTCATGCGTGCTCTCTCTCTTCAAAATAAACAAATATTTTTTTAAAAACCTATGATCATCTAATAGTTCACAATGCTCGTTTTTTTTTCTTTTAAATATTTTGGTTTTTTTTTTTTTTAAGTAACCTCTACACCCAATTTGGGGCTCAAACTCACAATCCTGAGATCGAGAGTCACACATTCTACCAACTGAGTCAGCCTGGTGCCCCACAATGTTCTTCTTCTAATGGAACTAATAGCTATCATTGTCATTTTCTTTTTCACGTGTACACAAAAAAACCTGAAACTGAAAATCAGCGAAGTTATTTTTCAAAATACAAACATTCAATATAGACAAAAGTCATGTTTCAACTGGGATTTTATAGAAATACATCATCTCTGACTTCCTGCTCACTCTTTTATATGTTTTAAAGGCAGAAAAGCAAAACATTCACATCCTCAAAGATTTGCTCCTCCTTAAAGCCTGATCTTGTTTGTAGAGGGCAAAGGGGATTTTTTTCTTATTTTTTTTTTTAGACCTGAGTCTCTGACGCCATCTCCCTGTAGGACCTTGGGCAAGTCCTGTCCTCTTGCTGGGTCTCATTTTTCTCCCCCTCCAAAGCCTCCGAGGTCTTCCAGTTCTTGTGCTGTATGGTTTATTTCCGCCTGGGAAGATGGCCATGGCACTGATATTTGACCTCACTGGGAAAATATGTCAGATAAGGAGGCCCTGCTATCTCTGCAACCTTCATCTTCACCTCCATTCCCTCCCATGAAACCCAACGCCAGAGTTTTGGGACAACCTCCCTCATTGATAAAGTGTCCCATAACTTCTCAATGAGCCCACACACTGTAACTGCAATGATAATGGGCTATATCTGGCTCGCCCAGAATCATGCCTACGTTCCCCAGAGTGCTATGGCTATCGGTTATCTGCTGAGCATGAATGACCAGAGGCAGAAAAAGCACAAGGAGCCTGTGCTGTCGAGAAGTGGAAGTGATTAATTTATGTCGCATGCTCCAGTGCTGGTCTTAGCAAGTGATAGGCAGAATGTATGTTGACAGCTGCCTTGGAGTTCACACCACACCATCAGCACTCTGCAGGAAACAGATGACTTCAGGGCGGCTCTCAAGCTTGTTGACAGCTCGAGCTTTCTGATAAGGCTGTCAGAAAATGAAAAGGACAGTCCTAGGAAGTTGAGAACTTCCTGGCCGTGGATGGGATGTAAAAGAGGTTGCAGATGCACCAAGTGGAGAGACAGGGTCTGTCTTGTTCTCCATGATGTCATCATAACCTAGCACAGCACCTCTCCTCCCTGCTCAGAGGTTTGGGGCCAAGGCTTATCTACCAGGCACCAGTTAGGGCCACAGGAGGCAGTGAAACAAAGGGGAGATAGGGGAGCAAGCTAGGCTAACCCTTAGACGGAGAGCCAGGACCCAAGTGTCAGGAAGGAGCCAAATCCAGATATGACCAGGAAGAGGAAGGTATTCAGGGCAAGGAGAGAAGAATTCACAATAGGGAGAGGAGATACAGTGACAACAAGTGAAGATCAAATCAGATTGGAGGACAGAGATACTACCTGGTCCCTTTTATAAGTCTGACCGGATGGGATGCCTGGTGTGTTAGCCTGGTTTTAAAAATGCCCAGCAGTGGAACGCTCGTTGTGTCTTACCCTTAACTCTACACTTTTGAGCACCAGTGAGCACCTGCTCAGGAAGGCCCGTTCAGAAAAATGGAGATGCCTAAGGGTCATTTCCTCTACCCTCCCAATATACACATACCTAAAATGAAAATACCGCTTGTTAACTCCTGTGGAAAAAAAAAAGAATATTCTTCTAACTTCAATTACATGCTTTATACCACATCAGCTGGAGAATCAGAACTACTTTTAGCCACTTGAGTGTTACTCTCTAGGCCCATTTGAGAAGAAGCTGTAAAGTGGCAGCTCTCCAATCTTTCATCTTAATACAGCCCAAGGAATAAGCTCTCTCGGGCCCCTGTGGGCCTTCCACGTGATCTTCTCTTTCCCGTAGAATTTCAGCTAGTTGAACGGCAGCAGCGGATAAAGCGTGTAAACTGTATGTGTGGTTGTGTAAGGAGCCCACAACTCCGATCCTACCCACTCAGCCTGCATATTCTCTTGATGGCTCCATTCACTTTGATTCGAACAGAATTTTCAGTCAGGCCAGAAAGAGCACTAAAAGCTCTATGTTCCACAGTCTTCCCCCACCCCGCCCAATAGCTCGAGGCCCCTTGGGCTTTGGCATCAGTCTGAAAAGATCCTGTTCTCTCTTTCTACTCAGAGCATGTCACAAGAGAGAGCCTGACCTGGGTGGGGTGATTTGAGGAAACTGGATGACTTCCCAGCCTCTCATGAGTCAGGTGTTCATGGCCTCATTCTTTTGTTCAAAGTAAATTCTTGGAACATAACCCATTTTCTGATATCAGTGCAAAAACACCTTCGGCGCCAACTGGTGTCCTTTGGGGTCACATCAGTGGACCCTCTGGGCGGCCTGCTCTTCACAAGGAGAGAGGCAGGCAGGAGTCCATTTTTTGTGGGGCCTCCAAAGCAATGGTGAGGAGTTTAAATCTTGAGCAATGGGAAGTTATTAGCGAGTTTAAAGCAGTGACAGACCATGATCTGGTACTCATTTTTAAAAGATGCTTCTGTCAGCAGAGTGGCGAAGAGACTGAAGGGAACAAGCGGATGAGGGAAAATGGTGAGGAGGAGAGTCATTCATTCTCCAAGTCTGTGCTGCACTCCAGCTCTATGGGCAGAAGACACTGGGAATAAGTCTCCCTACCTTCCTGGAGCACAAGGGGCAGGAGGAAAACAAATGAACAAAATTCAGCAATTAAAGAAAAGAGATCAGTTCAAACTGGGGTGGATGCTGTGCAGAAAATAAAACACGTGCTACAGTAAAGTGTGACTAAGGCAGGAGGCGATGGTCATGTTAGAGGATTGAAGGGATGGCCCTTCTGAGGAAGTGACATCCTTGCTGAGACCTAAATAATGGGAATGAGTGAGTCGTGTGACAATGTGGAGTGGGGGTGGGGTGGGCTATTCGAGGCAGAGGAAACAGCCAATGCAAAGGCCCACGTGCAACTGGGGGCTGGTGAGTGAAGACTGGGTCCCACCCAAGCGTAGGGAGGTCGGCAGGGCCAGCCCAGGGAGCTCTCTGACATCGTGCTTAGGAGCTTGGGCTTTTGGGGGCACCGGGATGGCTCAGTAGGTTAAATGTCTGACTCCTGATCTCAGATCAGGTCTTGATTTCAGGGTTGTAAGTTCAAGCCCCATGTTGAGCTCCACTCTGCGCACGTAGCCTACCTAAGAAAACAAGAAAGACGGGAGTTCAGGCTTTATTCTGTGGCGATGAGCAGCCATTACAGGCTTTCAAACAGAGGCACCAGTGAGCAACAAGCTACAGCCCACGGGCCAAATCCAGTCTGCTGCCCGTTTTTTTTGTAAATAAAGTTTTATTGGAATCCAGCCTCACCCATTCATTTCCATATTGTCCACGGCTGCTTTCATGCTACAAACACAGAGCTGAAGTTGGGACAGAGACTGCCTGGCCCACAAAGCCCAAAATGGTTAGTCTCTGGCCCTTAACAGAGTAGTGTGCTGACCCCTGATCTAACTGAGGTTTTCAGAAGGTTATTCTGGCTCCTCTATGAGTTAAGGCCATGGAGGAAGGCTACAGGGTACTGCAGGACACAGAGGAAGGTGAGAACTTTAATTTTTTAAAGATATTTATTTATTTATTGGAGAGAGAGAGAGAGAGAGTGAGTGTGTGTGCAGGGGGAGGGGCAGAGAGAGAAGGAGAGAGAGAGAATCTCAAGAAGACTCCCCACTAAATGCAGAGCCCGACGCAGGGCTCCGTCCCAGGACCCTGAGACCACTGAGCTGAAGTCAGCCCCTTAACTGACTGAGCCACCCGGCACCCCAGGTGAGGCCTTTTCTTAGCATCTGTCCTTGTTGGCCGCTGCTCTCTCCCAACTCCAGAGAGAGGGAGGATATGGCTTGGCTGGTGGGCTCATCTCTCTGAGTGCACACCGCCCTAACGACAGAGATGATATCTGTGCAAGGAATGCTGCCTGGCGTACTGTGACCAGCCGCGCAGACTCTGCTTCGCCTGGTGAACTTGGCAAGAGGAGTTCATCGCTGCTCGTGGGGCCTCCACCCAAACCATAACTGCCTGTCTTTTGTCTGCGGCACCTCGTCACCCATTTGGGGCTTAGAGACAGTGCAGGCCAAGCAGCTGTTTCCCATTACCTGCTTGTCCCATTTCAGCAGCCCGTTGTGACTGCCAAGCCTGCCTACACCACTCCCAACAGAGAGCAAGAGACCCTGGGAGAAAGGGATCTCACTTCCAAATTTCAGGGCAGATTGGTTTTTGTTTTGCTTCTTGAGAAAAACATCAAATAAGTGAAATAAGTTGTGCGTCGTGTTAAAAAACTAACCCCAAACATCTGGGTTCTTTGTACCACGGGAGCTCATTTTCGTTCCTTTGGTCGTAACTGATAAATATTCACAGAATAATCGAGTTAGTACATTTTTCAGGAGGAAAACCATCCGTGTTACATAAAGAAATGGTGAGGATGAGGGCAGGGACAAGAGAAGATTCTGGATGACAGAATAACCGTCCCTGAGTAGCTCACTATGGGTGGGAGGGCAGCATGTACTTCAAACTTATTTCGACAAGCATTTACTGAGCACCCACTCTTTGCCAACCACCACCAAGCGCTGGAGAATCGGAGTTGAATAAAACCAGGTCCCGCAGGGGCACCCAAGTGGCTCCGTCAGTTAAGCGTCTGCCTTCAGCTCAGGTCATGATTCTGGAGTCCTGGGATCGAGCCCCGCGTCAGGGCCCCTGCTCTTTGCAGAGCCTGCCTCTCCCTCTGCCTGCTGCTCCCCCTGCTTGCGCGCGCGCGCGCTCTCTCTCTCTCTCAAATATATAAATAAAATCTTAAATAATAAAAATAAAAATAAAAATAAAAACGAGGTCCCTGCTGTCTGGGGCCTCATGGTCTGGTAACAAATAAAGCAGTGGCCATATGACAAGATAACAAAAACAAAGCACTTGTAATAGCTCTTTCATTCCTACAGCATCCCTCTCCCATGGGTATCATCATTCCAACCTTGAATTGAGATTTGAAGAATAAATGCTGAAATTAGGATTTGAAACCATGAGAGCCTTTTTGCTGCCCCTCAGGTTGGCAGAACTAAACCAATCAGTGTAAGTTCCAGCAAGGTAGGTTTCAGCTTAGGAACAAAAGGGGCTACTTTGGGAGGTGATGAGCTCTGAGTGAAGGGCAGTGTGTAAGTAAAAGCATATGGAGGCACAGCTGGATCCAGAGCCTCAAAGGATATTGTCAGAAATTAGTCTCTCTTCACGTCTTGGTACCGCTTTCTCCTAGTTTGGCTCCATATCAAGGAGATCCTTCCCCGTGGACTGGCCAGGGTGCCCCCAGCACCTCTAGGCTAAACTTCTATGTGCTTAGTAGTCTCAACAGAAAGAGGGCGATGTTCCCCAATAGTTCCAGCAGAAGTCCCAGGATTAACTCTGGCCTGGCTGAGTCACATGGCCATCTCTGAGCCAATCCCTGCAGCGATGAATGTAGGACTCTTATTGAATAAGCTCACCCAACCACATGGATGGAGAGCAGTCCTTGTCCCCATTTTCTGAGATCCCCCAGCACAGCTCTTCTTAATGATATGAAGGCACTGGCTCTTTGAAATCTTTGGGTGGGAGGTCATGGTAGTTCAATGGGTTTGGCTGGTCACTCACTGTGTGACTTTCTTTGAGTAGAAACCATCCTCTCTCTCTGAGTTTCATCCATAAGCTAGGTACTCACTGCACCTTCTATGCTGGCTGTAGGCATGATTAAATGGGTGCTCACCACAGCGCCTGGCCCAGGAAATGATGCCCAACACCCCCACAGAGGGACTTATGTGAGAGGAGATGTGACGGCCCAGGCTAATCTCAGGACCAGGATCAGGGATGGGTAAGGTGTGGGTGGGTGGCCAGTGATCTGGCCAGGTTGACCATTGTTAGGCCAGATCCAAATGCACGATGGATGCTGGGTTTCCATACTGAGCTCCTGGAATAGGAGCCACTCAGACAAGAGCTATTTGTAAAGGCCCAGCCAAGTCTGTTTCCCTCTTCAGCTTCTCAGGCTCTAGCCGGATCACCAGAAAGCAACGTTCCCAGAATGAACTGGCTCAGCTCCTTGCAGAAATGCTGCCAGAAAAGGACAATTAGCTATGGGCCCTTGGCTTTTATAGGGCTCTGCATTAGACCCAACTGAGTGGGAAGAAACACACATTCAGCGTCTTCTTTGTGGCACCATTAGAGGAAAGGTGGAGCCGCGTGGCAGAGCAAGCATGAGCCTTCAGCCAGGCTGCCTGTGGTGGATTCTGGCTCTGCCACTCACCAGCCCTGTGACCCTGGGCGGGACCTCACTTTTCTTATCCGTAGGACAGGGGAGATGATGATAAAAATTGTATCTGCCTGAAAGGTTGGTTGTAAGGATCACACATATTAGCTAAAGCCATTTGTACAGGTCAAAACAGCGCTGTCAGCAATTTCATATCATTCAGACTCAAGTTCTTGACCCAGAGTATGTGTTAACTATTGATATTCGCTATCTGTGGCCCTCAGAACAATCTTTCAGAGAAGGTACCGTCATGCCCGTGCTACAGGCCAGAGAGTAGAAGGGCAGCGCAGCCACCGTCAGGAAGGGTGCACTTTGTGCCAGCCAGTAGGAAACCTGAGGGTCAGAGAGGCAGAGCTCCCTCCCCGGGGCCCACAGACACAGAGCTGGGCCTGTGACCTGGGGCTGACAGTTTTTCTTCGCTTACAGCAGGATTGTTTCTAGAAGACATGATCCTTTATTCTTTTTTTTTTTTTTAAAGATTTTATTTATTTATTTGACAGAGAGAGATCACAAGTAGGCAGAGAGGCAGGCCGAGAGAGAGGAGGAAGCAGGCTCCCCGCTGATCAGAGAGCCCCATGTGGGGCTCGATCCCAGGACCCTGAGACCATGACCTGAGCCGAAGGCAGAGGCTTCAACCCCCTGAGCCACCCAGGCGCCCCCATGATCCTTTATTCTAATCAGAGTCCCTTATATGAGGATCTAGGTGATAAATTTCCCTGAGAAGTCAGTGCCAAGAAAAACAAATTTGTCCCTTCTAATGAGCTAGTACGTTTCCTTTTATCAGAGAAACCCCTGAGGACCGGGAAGATACCTGGGCTGGGTTTCCAGAGGTAGGTGAATTTTTATTATTATCTTTATTATACTTACCATCATTTATTGTGTACTAAGACATAGCACTAAGTGCACTACATAAATAATCTCCTTGCTACTCAAAGTGTGATCCATGGACCAGCAGCAATGGCCATCACCGGGGAGCATATCAGCATGTAGAATCTCCAGCTCCTCTTGAATCCTGCTGAATCCAAATCTGCATTTAGCAAGGTGGACAGGTAACTTACAGGCACATTTCATATCGAGGCATCTTGCACTGTGGCCTTTAATCCCCACCACATCCAATGAGGTAAAGACTACTGAGGCCATTGAACAGATAAGTAGTTGCTTTAGTGAGGTGAAGCCACCTGACTCAAACCACACAACTGGGATTCTGACTGATTCTGGAGCCTGCACTGTTACCAGCCCTTGGAAAGTAGAAGGAAATGTGAGCAAAGGCCTAGGGCAAGACTGGGAACCTTCAGAGAGACAGATTATCAACAGTGTTTCTTGGCCAACTTAAAGCTCTGGGCACCTTACCCAAAGACTCAAGGAACTTAGACCTGGCAGAACTCCTATGTGCCCAAGTTCAGGTGACAGTTAGCAGTCCCAGAACCAAGCCCTTCCACAGAGGTGAAGAGGATAGGCTTTAGGGTTGAATCAAAACCCACCGCTGAGTATCCTCAGGCCTGTTGAAACAACCTTGCTGAGTCTCAGTTTCCTGCGGATGCCGTCTAGGCAAGTCTGGAATCCTTAGGGCAGGCTCTCAGGATTTGGGCACCAGCTGAAGCTGCAGTCCACAGGCAGAATTTCTTCTCCTTCAAAAAGACCACAATCTGCTTTTAAGGCCTTTCAACTGATTGAAGCAGGATGTCATAGATTATCTAGGATAATCGCCTTTTTGTTTGTAAATAGGGTCAGGGTATCCACTTGTAAATAGGGTGGGGGCGGCGGGGCACCCACTGTATCAAATGACAGGGAAGATAAAACAATCTCCTGACATTAAATTCCTTCAACTAATGCATAACGAGCTTAGCATAATATATGTTACTGCAATGAGTGAATGAACACGCACACACAAACACACACAGGGGAGCCCTCTTATTCATAGCATGGAGTTCCCAAAGGAGGCACAAGTAATTTGAAGCTGACATAATGTGCTGAATTTTCCCCCATGAAATAGAAACCAGGCAGCCAAATGTTCAGGTGAAAAATATGACCTTGCTCTTGATGCCGCTTAGTGGATAGAGTCCAACCCCATGGGGCTCCTGCTCTTCCCAGGACGTTTTTGTACTGCCTTTGCCTGGTTTGGTATCAGGGTCCTACTAGCTTTAAAAGATGAATCTAGAAGGGTTCCCTTTTTGTGATGATCACTTTTATGTGTCGGCTTGGTTATAACGGCTGTAGCCCCTAGTTATTTGATCAAACACTAGGTGTTGCTTGTGAAGGTATTTTGCAGATCTGATTAACATTCATAATCAGATCACTTTAAGTAAAGGCGATTATCCTAGATAATCTATGACATCCTGCTTCAATCAGTTGAAAGGCCTTAAAAGCAGATTGTGGTCTTTTTGAAGGAGAAGAAATTCTGCCTGTGGACTGCAGCTTCAGCTGGTGCCCAAATCCTGACGGCCTGCCCTACGGATTCCAGACTTGCCTAGACAGCGTCCGCAGATATGTAAGCTAATTCCTTGCAATAAATACTCATACAGACTGACAGATGTAGACATACGGTTCTGCTTCTCTGGTTGAACCTAACAGCTACGGACTTCAGAACCAGAAGGGGTTCTGGGGGAATACAATCTCAAAGAAGAGTTTTTTGAATTGGTCCTGGGTTTTCTAAAATTGGTTCTCTAATGTGATTATATTTTAAAACACCAATGACTCTATTTTCACTGGTAAAGAGAATGCCAGTAGACCATGGTTTGATGTGGCAATACAGACATGCAAAATATGGCCATTGCATAATACAAGGAAAAGTATGTCTGGAATGTAAGTGATCCATTAGGATGTGTCTTAGTACCACCATATCCTGTGATTAAAGGAAATGGGAAAAGACAACAACGCAATTCAGGCTGAGCTCCTAGTGGCCTAGACCATTCAGGAGTGAGGATTTGGGTCGCCCCAGCTGATAAAGAACCATGACCAGCTGAGGGCAAATGGAATATGGAATAAGGAATGGGTAGTTGAAGTAGGTCATTATAAACGCCAGCTACAATCATCTGACCAGTTGCAGAAACAAGGACTATTACAGTTATGAGTATTTCTTCCTTATTTTGTTATGAATATGTTTGTGTAGATCTATTGGGCAAATATTTTCGTTTTGGTTATGGGTCCATGTCCCTTGGTCCATGTCCACTTATCATCTAACATAAGATGTATTAATAATAGTTAACTTTACATCATGATATTTAAGTTACAGGATATCAAGGGGTAGAAAACACAATTGGCCATAATAGTGTAGGCCAATTCCCTGCAATAAATCTATATATTTGTTGGATTCTGTTTCACCAATTGAATTCTGACTGATACACGCCTCTTCTATTTTCAGGAAGAGATTGTATAGAATTGGTATTGATTCTTCTTTGAGTGTTTGGTAGATTCTCCAGTAAAACTATCTGAGCCTGGAGATTTCTTTTTTGAGAGTTTTAAAAATTATTTATTTGATTTCCTTAACAGTTACCGTGCTGTCAAAATTATTTCATATTGAGTGAGCTGTGGTAGTTTGTGTTTTCCAAGAAATTGGTCCATTGTCTAATTTATGTAGGTGGATTGTTTGTACTATTTCTTTATTATTCTTTTGGTGAATGCAAAGAATGTAGTATTATCCTCTATTTCATTGCTAATGTTGATAATTTGTGTCTTTTTTTTCCTGTCAGTCTTGCTAGAGGCTTGGCAATTTTATTTATCGTGTCCAAAGAACCAGATCTCCATTTGGTTGATTTTCTATATTTTTAAATACCTTTCTCCCCCATTTTATTGAGACATAATTGAAATATAACATTATCTTACTTTAAGGTGTGCAACATAATGATTTCATGTATGGATATATGCTGAAGTGTAAGTCTAGTTAATATCCATCATCTCACATAGTTACAGATTTTTTTTTCTTGTGATGAGAACTTTAAGATCTACTTTCTTAGCAACTTCCAAATAAACAATACAGTATTGTTTTTTTTAATAATTTTTATTTTTTTTAAAGATTTTATTTATTTATTTATTTATTTGACAAAGAGAGAAAGAGAGAGAGAGAGAGATGACAAGTAGGCAGAGAGGCAGGCAGGGGTGGGGGGAAGCAGGCTCCCCGCTGAGCAGAGAGCCCGATGTGGGACTCGATCCCAGGACCCTGAGATCATGACCTGAGCTGAAGGCAGAGGCTTTAACCCACTGAGCCACCCAGGCGCCCTAAACAATACAGTATTGTTAACTATAGGCACTATGCTGTATCTTACATCCCCAGAACTTCTTGATCTTAGAACTGGAAATTTGTACCCTTTAACCCCCTTCACCCATTTCTCTACCTCTACAGGGTCAACCACCACGGTATTCTGTTTCTACGAGGTTTTTTTTTTTTTTTTTTTAAGATTTCGGATTCCACATAGATGTGAAGTCATATGATATTTTTCTTTCTCTGACTTATTTCACATAGTGTAATGCCCTCAAGGTCCATCTATGTTGTTGCAAATGACATGATTTCTTTTTTTTTTTAATAACTAAACAATGTTCAATTATGGGTATGTGGGTGTATATCACATTTATACATATACACAAATATATGTGTATTGTACATGAATGTGTAAATCACATGTTCTTTATCCATTCATCCATTGACAGACCTTAGGTTGTTTCCATATCTTGGCTGTTGCAAATAATACTGTAATGAACAGTAATGAACATAGTACTGTAATGAATGAATACAGAATGAATGAATGAATAATGTGTATTCTGCTGGTGGTGGTGGAATGTTGGTTGGTAGTGTTGTATTTCATTACATCATTGCTCATTTTCTGTTTAGTTGTTCTAGCCATTGTTTTATTTTCTTTTATTTTATTATTATTTTTAAAGATTTTATTTATTTATTTGACAGAGAGAGAGAGAGAGAGAGACCACAAGTAGGCAGAGAGCCAGGCAGAGAGAGAGGGGGAAGCAGGTTCCCTGCTGAGCAGAGAGCCCGATGCGGGACTTGATCCCATGACCCTGAGATCATGACCTGAGCTGAAGGCAGAGGCTTTAACCCACTGAACCACTCAGGCGCCCCATGTTCTAGCCATTGTTGAAAGAAGAGTGTTGAAGTCTCCAGCTATGAACATGGGAGTGCATATATCTCTGTGAGTGGTTTCATTTCCTTTAGATTTATACTCAGAAGTGGAATTGCTGTACTATATGGTAGTTCTATTTTTATTTTTATTTTTTTTTAAAGAAAATGAACCTTTATTTATTTATTTGACAGAGGGAGAGAGACCACAAGTAGGCAGAGAGGCAGGCAGAGAGAGAGGGGGAAGCAGGCTCCCCGCTGAGCAGAGAGCCCGACGCGGGGATCAATCCCAGGACCCCGAGACCACGACCCGAGCCGAAGGCAGAGGCTCAACCCACTGAGCCACCCAGGTGCCCCTATTTTTAATTTTTTGAGCAAACTCCATACCGTTTCCTGCAGTGGCTGCACCGATTTACATTCCCACCCACAGTGCATGAGGGTTTCTATTTGCTCGCATCCTCACCAACACTTGTTATTTCTTGTCTATCCTAACTGGTGTGAGGTGATATCTCATTGGAGATTTGGTTTGCATTTTCCTGATCATTAGTGATGGCAAGCACCTTTTTATGTACCTGTTGGTCATTTGTATGTCTTTTATTTTATTTTATTTAAAATCAGTTGGTTAACATCTAGTGTGTTATTAGTTTCAGAGGTAGAGTTTAGTGATTCATCAGTTGTGCATAACACCCAGTGCTCATTACATCAGGTGCCTTCCTATATGCCCATGACCCACCTCCCCCCCAGCAACCCTTAGTTTGTGTCCTAGAGTTAAGAGTATGTCTTTGGAAATATATTTCTTTGGAAAATGTCTATTCAGATCCTTTGCCCATTTTGAAATCAGAATGAATTTTTTGCTATTGAATTGTATGAGCTCTTGATGTATTTTGGATATTAACCCCTTTTCAGATATTTTTTTCCCAACTGGTAGGTTGCCTTTTCACTTTTTAATGGTTTCCTGTGCTGTGCAGAACCTTTTTAGTTTGAGGTAGCTCCACTAGTTTATTTTTGTTTTTGGTGTCAAATGCAAAAAAAAATCATTGCCAAGCCTGATGTCAAGGAGCTTACCCCCTACGTTTTTGTTTTTTTTTTTTTTTCCTATGAGTTTTATATTTCAGGTCTTACATTCAAGTCTTTAATTCATTTTGAGTTGATTTTTGTGTACAGTGTAAAATAGGGGTCCAAAACAGGGGTCATTCTTCTGCACATGGCTGTCCAGGTTTCCTAACCATTTATCGACGAGAGTATCCATACCCCATTGTATATTGGCTCTTTTATCATAAATTAATCGACCAAATATACATGGGTTTATTTCTGGGCTCTCTATTCTGTTCCACTGACATATGTGTCTGTTTTATGCTTATACTATACTGTGTTGACACTATAATACTGTAACATAGCTTGAAATCAAGAAGTGTGATATAGATTTTATCTATTTTTAATCTCTTTGATTAAAAATCTCTTACTTATTAATTTATTCTTTCTGTTCTGCTTTGGGTTTATTGTGCTCTTTTTTCCTAAGTTCTTGATATGGAAACTTAGATTATTGATCTGAGACTTTTCCTCTTTTATAACTTATGCATTTAATTTGTAAATTTTCTTTTCAACACTGTTAGCTCTTTCCCATAAATTTTGATATATTATGTTTTTTCATCCAGTTCCATGTACTTTTTATTTCCCTTGAGACTTCCTCTTTAACCCAGGGATTGCTTAGAAATATATTTTTTAGTTTCCAAGTGTTTGGAGCTTTCCATGTTATTTTTCTCTTATGGATTTGTAGTTGATTCCATTGTGGTAAGGGAAAATATCTGTATGATTTCAATTCTATAAATTTGTTGAGATATTTTTATGGCCCAGGATATAGTCTATCTTGATATATTTCTGTGGGCACTTGAAAATGGTGTATATTCTGCTGGTGGTGGTGGAATGTTGGTTGGTAGTGTTGTATTTTATTACATCATTGCTCATTTTTTGTTTAGTTGTTCTAGCCATTGTTGAAAGAAGAGTGTTGAAGTCTCTAACTACAATTATGGATTTGAATATTACTCTTTTTAATTCTATCATTTTTTGCTTTATGTGTTTTGCAGATCTTGTTTGATGCATACACATTTAGGATTGCTCTGCCTTCTAGGTGGATTGATTCTTTATCATTATATAATGTCCCACTCTGTCTCTGGTAATTTCCTTTCCCCTGGAGTCTACTTTACTGGATATTAATATAGACATTCCCTCTTTGGTTTAAGAAATGTTTTCATGTTGTATCTTTTTCCATCCTTTTGCTTTTAACCTGTCTATATCATCATATTTTGGTTTTTAATTTTTTTTTATTTGAGTATAGTCGACACACAATATTGCATTAGTTTCAGGTATCTCTACTTGAAGAGTAGTAAAAGAAGCATGTTATTAATTTTTTTCTTAAACTCTGTTATTGACACATTCTTGATTAATAATAAAATTTAACTACCATTTTTAGAGATCCAAATTAAATTATAGTTGTATCCTAGTCTCTGTCCATTTCTCCTTTTTAAAAATTTTTTACTTAAATTCAATTTAATTAACATATAGTATATTATTAGTTTCAGAGGTAGAATTTAGAGATTAATCAGTTACATATAACACCCAGTGCTCATTCTCTCAAGTGCCCTCCCTAATGCCCATCACCCAGCTACTCCATCCCCCTACCTGCCTCCCCTCCAGTAACCCTCTATTTGTTTCCTATGATTAAGAATCTCTTATGATTTGTCTCCCTCTGATTTCATCTTGTTTTATTTTTTCCTCTCTTCCCCTATGATCCTTTGTTTTGTTTCTTAAATTCCACATATTAGTGAAATCATGATGTTTGTCTTTCTCTGACTGACTTATTTTACTTGGCTATTTTACTTATTATCCTCTAGTTCCATAGATCTTGGAACTACTTGGATATTTTACTTAATATCCTCTAGTTCCATACATCATTGCAAATGGCAAGATTTTATTCTTTTGGGTAACTGAGTAATATTCATATATATATATATATATATATATATATATATATATATATATATACCACATCTTCTCTATTCATTCATCTGTCAATGGATATCTGGCTCTTTCCATAGTTTGGCTATTCTGAACATTGCTGCTATAAACATTGAGGTGCATATGTCCCTTCGAATCACTGTGTTTGTATCCTTTGGATAAATATCAAATAGTGCAATTGCTGGGTCATAGGGTAGCTCTATTTTTAACTTCTTGAGGCACCTCCCTACTGTTTTCCAGAGTGGGTGCACCAGTTTGCATTACCACCAACAGTGTAAGAGGGTTCCACATTTTCTGCATCCTTGCCAACATGTGTTGTTTCCTGAGTTGTTCATTTTAGCCATTCTGACTGGTGTGAGGTGGTATCTCTTTGTGGTTTTGATTTGTATTTCCCTGATGATAAGTGATGATGAACATCTTTTCATGTATCTGTTGGCCATCTACATGTCTTCTTTGGAGAAAAATCTGTTCAAGTGATGTGGAGGATTTTTTTCATATGTCTGTTGGCCATTTGTATGTCTTCTTTGGAAAAATGTCAGTTCATGTCTTCTACTCATTTATTGACTAAATTTTTTGTTTTTTGGGTGTTGAGTTTCATAAGTTCTTTATAGATTTTGGATACTGGTCCTTTATCTGATAAGAAATTTGCAAATATCTCTTCCCATTCAGTAGGTAGCCTTTTAGTTTTGTTGACTGTTTCCCTTGCTATAGAAAAGCTTTTCATCTTGATGAAATCCCAATAGTTCATTTTTGCTTTTGTTCCTCTTGCCTTTGAAGGCGTGTCTAGCAAGAAATTGCTGTGGCTAAGGTCAGAGAGGTTGCTGCCTGTGTTCTCCTCTAGGATTTTGATGGATTCTTGTCTCACTTGTAGGTCTTTCATTCATTTTGAGTTTATTTTTGTGTATGGTGTAAGAAAGTGGACCAGTTTCATTCTTCTGCATGTGGCTGTCCAATTTTTTCAACACCATTTGTCTCTTCAGAGACTATCTTTTTTCCATTGGATATTCTTTCCTGCTTTGTTCAAGATTAGTTGACCATAGAGTTGAGGGTCCATTTCTGACTTCTCTATTCTGTTCCATTATCTATGTGTCTGTTTTTGTGTCAGTACCATACTGTCTTGATGATTACAGCTTTGTGATACTGCTTGTAGTCTGGAACTGTGATGCCTCCAGCTTTGATTTTCTTTTTCAACATTCCTTTGGCTATTTGGGGTCTTTCCTGGTTCCATACAAATTTTAGGATTATTTGTTCTAGCTCTGGGAAAAATGTTGATGGTATTTTGATAGGGATTACATTGAATGTTTAGATTGCTTTAGGTAGAATTGACATTTTAACAATATTTTTTCTTCCAATCCATGAGCATGGAATATTTTTCCATTTATTTGTGTCCTTTTCAATTTCTGTCATAAATATTCTATAGTTTTCAGAGTACAGATACTTTACCTCTTTGGTTAAGTTTAATCCTAGGTATCTTATGGTTTTGGGTGCAATTGTAAATGGAATTGATTCTTTGATTTCTTTTCATCTTCCTCATTGTTCGTGTACATAAATGCAACTGATTTCTGAGCACTCATTTTACAACCTTTGACTTTGCTGAATTCCTATATCAGTTCTAGCAAATGACTTTTGGGTTTTCTGCAGAGAGTATCATGTCATCTGAAAAGAGTAAAAGTTTGACTTATTCTTTGCCCATTTGGATGTCTTTTATTTCTTTTTGTTGTCTGATTGCTGAGGCGAGGACTTCCAGTACTATGTTGAACAACAGTGGTGAGAGTGGACATTGCTGTTGTGTTCCTGACCTTAGGGGAAAAGCTGTTGGTTTTTCCCTGCTGGGGATGATATTCGCTATGGGTTTTTCATATATGACTTTTATATATATCATTATATTTGAAGTGAGTTTCTTATAGATAGCATAGAATTGGTTTCTGTTTTTTAATGCATTCTGCCAATCTGTCTATTAAATCAGTATAGTTAGGTCATTTAAATTTAGTGTAAATGATGATTTATAGGGTTTCGGTCTGCATTTTGTTTTGTTTATTTTCCGTTTTCAATTTATTTGTTTGCTCTTTTTTACCTGGTGGTGGGTTGCTTGAGCACTTTTTTAGAGCTCCATTTTGATACTGTTTCTGAATATAGAAACACTGTAAGTCTGCATAGACTTTTTACTGGTTGTTCTAAGTAACAAACTGTACATACATAACTTAACAGTCTATTGATATCATCATTTTACCAGTTGAAGTATAGAAACCTTAGTGTCCTTCATGTCATTTTACCCTCACCTATTTATAATATTTATAATATAACTTTCTAAAATATTTCTTCTGTATACATGTAGAACCACAGCAACCAGTGTTCGAATTTCTACTTCGCCCACCAGAAAAAATTTGAGAAACTCAAGAGAAGAAGTCTATTTTATTTACCCATATTTTTGCTTACTGTATTCTTTCTTTTTCCTGATGTTTCAAAGTTCTTTACTATTATTATCATTATTATTACCTTTCTGTTTAGAGAACTTCCTTTAGCCATTCTTTTAAGGTAAATATGCTGGTAACAAATTCTCTTAGTTTTGGGCCACCTGGGTGGCTCAGTAGGTTGAAGCCTCTGCCTTCAGCTCAGGTGATGATCTCAGGGTCCTGGGATCGAGCCCCACATCAGGCTCTCTGCCCAGCAGGGAGCCTGCTTCCCCCTCTCTCTCTGCCTGCCTCTCTGCCTACTTGTGATCTCTCTCACTCTGTCAAATAAATAAATAAAATCTTTTAGAAAATATTCTCTTAGTTTCCCTTCATCTGAGAATGACTTGATATCCTCTTCATTCATAAAGAATATTTTTACTGGTTATAGGATTCTGGGTTGACAGTTCTTTTCTTGAAAAATACTACACTGCTTGAAAAATACTACACTGCTTGTCTGGCTTCCATTGTTTCTGATGAGAAATCTGCAGTCATTCAAATTCCTTTCTCTTTAGAGGTAAAGTATAGTTTTTCTCTGACTGCTTTTAAGATGTTTGTCTTTGTTTTTAGTTTTTATAAGTTTTGTTTTGTTTTGTTTTAAGTTTTGTTTTTATAAGTTTAATTGTGATGTGTCTTATTATGGATTTCTTTGGATTTATCTTACTTAAGATTCACTAAGCTTACTTCTGTTGCCAAACTTGTGAAATTTTCAGCTGTTATTTCTTTTCTTTCCTTCCTGCTTTATTTAGGCATAACTGGTATACAAAAAAAATTGCGGGCCCCTGGGTGGCGCAGTTGGTTGAGCGACTGCCTTCGGCTCGGGTCATGATCCCGGAGTCCCGGGGTCGAGTCCCACATCGGGCTCCCAGCTCCATGGGGAGTCTGCTTCTCACTCTGACCTGCTCTCTCTCACTCTCTCTCTTTCCTAATAAATAAATAAATAAAATCTTTAAAAAAAATTGCATATAATGAATGTATATAATTTGGTGAGTTTGGGCTATATATTCACACTTGCATTACCATCACCATAATCAAGATAAACATATTAAACATATTGATCACTTCTAAAAATTTCCTTGTGCCCTTTTTTATTGATTTGTTTGTTTACTTGTTTGTTTTGTGGCAAGAACACTTCACATGAGATCTACGCTCTTAATAAAATTTTAAGTGCATCATTGTGCATTCTCATTTTTTCTAGTGCTTTTTCAGCCCCAAGCCCTTGCTCCTCCCCTTCTGGAACTCTGATGACACAAATGTTAGATCTTTTGTTATAGTCCCACAGATCCCTAATGCTCTGTCCCCTTTTCTTTTCCTGTTTATCTTCTCTCTGTTGTTCAAATTGGCTACATTCTATTGTTCTATCTTCCAGTTCACTGATTCTTTCCTCTGTCCCCTCTCTTCTCTGCTGAGTCCATCTTCTGAGCTTTTTATTTAGGTTATTTTATTGTATTTAGGACTTACATTTCTAAAATTTCCCTTTAGTTTTCCTTTATATCCTCTACTGCTTTGTTGAGGTTTACTTATTTCAGTGATTTTGCATTTATTCATAATTGCTCGTTGAAGCCTTTTTACTGATGGCTCTTTTAAGATCTTTGTCAGATAATTCGAACATCTCCATCATCTTGGTGTTGGCATCTAATTGGTTTTTTATTCATTCAATTTGAAATCACCCTGGTTCTTGGTGTGATGAGTGATTTCCTATTGAAACCTGGATATTTTCATATTATTTAAACCCTCTGTTTAGCTAGGTTTCTTTGACACCATTTCCACAGGAGAAAGTAGAGGGGGGGGCACATCCTCATTACTGACTGTAGGAGCTAGAAGTCCAGGTTTCCTACTCAGCCTCCATTGAAATTCAAGGGGGGAGGTTCCTCATTACTGCTAGGTTGAGATGAGAGGCCTGGCTCCCCATGTGGTCTCTATTTACACTTTGTGGAGGTAGCTTTATTAACCGCTAGGAGATGATGAAAGCCTTGACTCTCCACTAGACCTCCTCTGACACCACCCCAGTGGGGAGTGGGAGGAATACCTTATTAGTCCCAGATGGAGGTAGAATTCCAGGCTCCCTACTGCAGTGGGAGCAGGGAGGTATTAATGGCCAGGAGAGATGAAAATCCCTGATCCCTGCTTGGCCTTTGCTGACACCACCTCAGCAGGGATGTTGAGATGCCTTGTTATAGCCTCACACATGTCAAAAATGTAGCTCCCTTTTACCCTTTTCTGGTATGGTTTCTGTGATGTTTAACTAGGGTAGAACAGTTATTGTCTAAAAATTTTCTGTCTTGCTAAACTGTCCTCTTCCTGGTCATTGGGCTAGAGAGAGCAGGCTTTTGTTGGGGCTTTTTTTGTTTTTCCCCATCGGTGTTCCCAAGTCACCAGCTTCTTCTGCTAAGTCTCTTTCTAGGACATTTTGATTCCTGTCTGAGCTTGGGGTGTCTGTGCCCACATTACATGGGGCTGTTTTTCTTGTTTTGTTTTGCTTTTTGGTTTTTGTTTTAGGATTTTATTTATTTATTTATCAGAGAAAAAGCACACAAACAGGGGGAGTGGCCAGCAGAGGGAGAAGCAGGCTCCTCCTGAGCAAGGAGCCTGATGCGGGACTTGATCCCAGCACCCTGGGATCATGACCTGGGCAGAAAGCAGATGCTTAACTGACAGAGCCACCCAGGTGTCCCTGTATGGGGCTGTTGTAGCAGCACTGTGAGTCCCCCTAGAAGACCATGTGGGTGCTGTCTGCCCCAAGGGGCCTCCTGAACATGGACGGAGACAACTATGGTTTACAGACAGGAAGATAACATGGATAATAGAGGCGGGGGCCTGGGGGATGACTCACTTGTACTTTTTTCAGGTGTGTTTTTGGTGTTTAAAGAGTGATTTTCTTCATTGTATGTCTAACTTTTATTATTTCTTTTGTTGTTGTTGTTGTTATGAAGAGTTCACAGCCATGACAGGAAAAACGTGGAACTAATGTGAAAGAAAAAGAAGTTAACCTAAATCCCATCACCAGAGAGGACTATTAACTTTTTGATGCGTGTCTTTTATATTGAACATGTGTACACACAAGCATAAATATATGCATGTCTGTTTTTAAATTCAAATAGAATAACTTTAAATGTAGTTTTATTCAGTTTTATATTTTAAAGTAATTTCAAAGTAACAGAAAGTTGCAAGAATAAAATACAAAGAACTCCCATATTCCCTTTATTCAGATTCACCAAGTGTTTCCATGTTACCCCATTTCTTCACCCTTTTCTCTCTTTCTTCCAGTCTCTTTACTCCTAAATATTTCAGTGTCTATTTTCTAAGAACAGGGGCGCTTATTTGCATAACTACAGGACAATTAGCGTTGTTACAATAGTGTTATCTAATCTATAAACCATTGTCCAAATATTGCCAATTGTCCTAATAATATTTGTTTAGCTCTTTTTTTTTTCTGGTCCAGTATTCATTCTGAAATAATACTCTGTATTTAGTTTTCATGTCTCTTTAGTTTTCTTTAATCTGGAACCATTCCTCAGCCTTTATTTGTCTTTCTTGACTTTAAAATTTTTAAGAAGTACAGGGCAGGTATTTGGCAAAATGTACCTCCATCTGGGTTTGTCTGATCTTTCCTCCTAATCAGACTCAGGTAATGCCTTTTAACAGGAATACCACTGAAGTGATGTTATGTCCTCTGTGCATCTTATCAAGATCAAGTTTGTTCTGCTTTGGTAATGTTAACTGTTATCTCTTGGTTAAAACGGTGTGTTCCAGGTTTCTCCCCTGTAAAGTTACTATTTTCTCCTTTGTATTAGTAGATAACTTGTGGAGTGATACTTTGAGACTGTGTAAATATCCTCTACCTCATCAAATATTCACCCATAACTTTTAGCATCCATTGTGTGAATCACTTGTTACTGTGATGGTTGCAAAAAGGTTATTTTCTCATTTCAATAATCTATTCTACATGTATTAGTTGGCATTCTATTACAAGGACGTGGTTTCTCTTTATGCATTTTTTTCACTAAGAAATTTTAATGCCTAGTGCAATATCACAATGCAGTTCTGGTACTAACCGCCTAGAGTTATCACAGACTCCACAGGTTAAGGGCACAGCCTCCAACAAGATTGTCCTCACTTCAGATGCCAGTCACATTTAGGGGACCCCAAGTCATCCACTATTTTGACCAACAAGTTGCAAATTTGGGAGTTTCATATGACCCCTTCAGGTTTGATGGTTTGCTAGGATGACTCACAGATTTTAGGAAAGTATTATACTTATGATTACAATTGTATTGTGGAGGATATAGATTAGGACCAGCCAAACAAAGTGACACATAGAGTGAGATTTTAGAGCGTTTCTTCCCTCCAAGTCTTTGATGTTATATGCCTGGTGCCAGGTGTTACGCAGAGTTAGGCAACAGAGGCACAAGTGAAACCTAGGGAGCAGACCTGCTGCCTGCTGACGAGAAGGAGGGAAGACCACCCAGGTAGAGGGAATGGCATTACAAAGATGAAAAGAAACGAACCATGTGGTGCTCGTTAACATGATTAGAACATTGGTCAGAAGATTATATATAATATTGGGAGACAGCATTGTGGAGAAGGAGGCTGTGTCCTGAAGTTTGTACCTTGTCCTGTGAGCCAGGAGGGAGCAGAGTCTGTGAAAGGAAGTGAGCAGCACAGTGACAGGATCATGGCTATGTGACATAATTAGATTTCTGCACATCACGGAGGATAGATTGCCAGGACAGGAGGCTCAGAAACTGCCAGAGGTTTTTAGAGAAAAGGCAGGAGATGATGAAGAAAAGTACAGTCTAAAGTGGGAGCTGTGGGTAGGCACAGCAGGGATGGGTCAAGGTGAGGAGAGGTGCTCCAGGAGAGGCATCAAGGAAACCACACTGGCGGTGGGGGGTGTGCTCTCTTGCCTGACCCCAGATCCCTCTGATTAGAAGCCTTCTCATTGGCATCAGTCATACAGTCCCGTGTGCCTCCTCTTCCTATTTTACCTGCTTACTAATTTCCCCAAACAGGGTAAACCCAAAGAAATCTGCACAAAGACACATTGTAATTAAACTTCTGAAAACCAAAGACAAAAATCTGGAAACTAGGTCAGATGCAGTATAGCTGATTTACAGAGTTAATAATAACTCCACAACTGTGCACAGAGCAGGAAACTCTTCATTAATGTGCTATTTTTGCAAGATTTTTGGTATCAAAGTTATGCTGTTTTCATAAAAGGAACTTGGAAGCTTTCCTTTTTTTTCTCCCTGCACTGAAATGCTTTAAATAGCATTGAAGTGATCATTTCTCTAAGGATTTGGTTGAGCTCACTGATGGGCCTGGTAATTTCTTTTTTTTTTTTTTAATCTTTATTAAGATGTTTTCATGAAACTGTCACTACAATCAATGTGGCCTTAGATCTTACCCAAGTGACTTCTCCTGGGTCACGTATCAGGTAGGTGACATCCACCCAAAATTTCCTTGTGCCCTTTTGCAATCCGCCCTTCCTCTACTCTTGTCCCCAGGCAACCCTGACCTGCTTTCTCCTATTATAGATTAGTTTGCATGTTCTAGAATTTATGTAAATGAAATCAAACAGTATGGACTCTCTGTGTTTGGCTTCTGTTGTTCAGCCTACTTATTTTGATACACACCCATTTTGTGTGTATCAGTAGTTCATTTTTATTGCCAAATAGAATCCATTGTATGAATATAGACCATCTGTCTACACATTCACCAGTTGAGTGGTATTTAAGTTGTTTCCACTTAGGGGCTGTTATAAATACAGGTGCTCTAAGCATTCATATACAAGTCTTTGTGTGGACATATGTTACTTAGGAGTGGAAATATTGGGCTTCATGATAGGTATATATTTAACTTTTTAAGAAACTGCCAAACTGTTCCCAGGTGATTCCATTTTACATGCCCACCAGCAGTGTACAAGAGTTGTAGTCGCTCTGTATCCTCACCAAATTGGGTACAGCCAGTCCTCCTATGAGTTTTTGGCAGCGATTTGACAATTTTCTTAATTTCTTCTCTTTATTTTAGGTTTGGGTTGCCTAGACAAAAGAGGTGGGCGTAACTTAGGTACTGATATTTTATTGCGGTTTAGGGGTGGGGAGTAGGGATTGAGGGAAAACTGGAAGGAAAGCAGGGAAGGAGAGAAAAGTGAACTCAAAGTGATACATTGTTGAGCTAGTCACAGGTACATAAGAACTCACAGTAGGTCACTCAGCCATGCAATGTCTCTAGAGAAGCCACGTGGAACTGGAACATCTTGGAAGAGTCTATAGTTAAGGAAAGGAGAGGAATTTATCCACCAATGGTTTTCCATCTCCTGTCTTTCTTGGTCCAAATTCGCCCTATGGAGGCTTAACTGCCCTGAATGTGTTGTGGGGCCCCTTTGGGTAGCTGCTAGGGAAACCAGATCTGACACCCCAGAACATAGTGTGGATACCCCAGGGCACAGTGCTTCATCTGAGAAGCGAGAGACTCTGGGCAACCCGTCAGGTTGGACCAGGACATTGGGGCCATGTGCGTCTCGCAGTAGAGGGTGAGGGGAGGCCATTCTGGAGCCCAGACAGGATTCTGTGGGAGGCTGAACCCACGGCAGTTAGACGAACTGGTGATGGGGCCAGAGCTCCACTTAGCAAGCAAATGAGGCAGGGTGGCACAGCCAGTGGAGTGGAGCAAATTGAGTACAATCTTCTGAGATTTACATCTTAGCACCTCTGATCTTTGACATAGCCCTGAGATGTAGGCAGGGATTTATAGCCTTGCATTTCAGATAAAGAAAGTTGGGTCTTACCTAAGTGGTTTGCCCAGGATCATACGTCAGATGGGTGACACACCTGGGCCTCTGTCTGCACCCAGTACTCTATCCATGTGCTATACAGCTGCCAGATATTCTCAGATGTACATTTTGGAAACTTGTCTGGTTTGGAGCACCTTCCAGAAGTCAGAGAAGCACATCTCAAATCTTCTGTTGGTTCTTTTTTTCAGCCAGTTTGGGGAAGTAAAGCAGCAGGAGGTCCATATAATGAGGATGCCATGGGAAGGAGGTTGGAGAATTTTGGGGTTTAGTCCTATGTTGTGTGACCTTAGACTAATAATTATTCCCCTTAGACCTCTGTTCACTCAATCAGCAAACATTTGGTGAGAGTATATGCACTGTGTGCTATACATTGTGCTAATTGTGGGGAAAATATCAAAATGAGTACAATGGTCCCTGTCCTAATGAAATTTCTAATCCCTCCCCTCCCCTATATTCATGCCTCTTGTCAAGTAGTAGAGTCTCTTCCTCTTTTCCTTTGAATATGGGATGAATAGGGAAATATTGATCTGGCCAATGAATATGACTCTTTACTCTGTGACTTCCATGCCACCATATGAAGAAGCTCTGAGCTAACCTGAAGAATGATGAGAGATATAGGATTGGCCATCCCAACCCCCCCAGCTGACAGTCAGTCCCCCAAAGCAGAGTCAGTCTGCTGACCTGCAGTTAACCACAGGCACATTAGAGATCCAGTTAATGCCAAAAGAACTGCCTAAGTGAGCCCAGCCTATACTGCCAACCCACAGAATTGGAAGCGAAATAAATGATTGTGGTTATAAGTCACTAATTTTAAGCTGTTTTGTTATGCAACAACAGCTACCTAATACAACATGTAAAATGCTGAGCACAATAATCACAGTTTAATGAATGGAGATGGTGATGATGGTGATGACGATGATGACGATGATGATGATGATAGTAGTGATGACGACAGTATCTATGCTCAGGCCACTGTTGGGAATAGAAGAAAAGTGGTTTCATGACTTCTGCCCTTACAGGAACTCACGGCATGACATTATTCACAAGAAAAAAGGCAACAGACGATGACTTCTAATCAACTCCCACTCACTTATTAATTCTTCAAAGTCTTGACCAATCATGAAGACCTCAAGCCCCTGCTAAGGATATTTGACTTCATGTCCACTATGAAGATACACTGACGGGTTCTAAGCTGGGAATGGGGAACAAGGGCTATTTGGGAAAGATCCTGCAGTGAGCAGGAAGGGTCAGGGGGAAAGATGGCCTGAGGGAAGGAGAAGGCCGATGTCAGCCTCCTCCTTACATCTTTCATAGAACCCGTGAGGCTTACAATAACTCTGCAAGTCCTGGTGCGACTGGCCCTCCATCTTCTTGAATCTTTCTTCCCTGTTCTCACTCTGCTTCACCCACTGGTTTCTTTTAGTCCCTTAGACATGCCCTGACTTATCTCCCCTCAGTGCCTTTGCACATGCTGTTCTGTTATCTTCCCTTCTCTCCTGTGTCACTTGTGCTCATCCTTCAAGTTTCTGTAACTCACCTATCTCTGAATCCTTAATCTAAACCAGGTCACCCTGAAATACCCACCAAAAACCCTGTGCTCTTCTTCTGTGGCAGTTCCCATGGTTTATACTTGCATATGTAATATAGGAGTAATCATTTGATGGGCATCTATCTCCTCCACCAGACTATGAGCTCTGCTGGGTCTGTCTTACTTATTGTTATTCCCAGAGCCTGGCCCAATGTCTGGTGTGTACCAAACATGAACAAAATGGATGCAAAATGAATGGATGCCTTTGAGTGAAAATCCTGTGGGGCAGAATATGCATGCTCACTTAGAATGTCTGTCCTGAAATGACAAGAGAGAAAGAAGGGGAGAATAAGACCACAATCCTTAGAGCTCTTCCTTAGGGACAAATTGGTCTTGTACTGGAAGTGTCACTCAGGACTCCCGGCTCCAGTTTTATAGCCGGAGGATGCATTTAATCCAGACAATAAATAATCCATCCCACCAGCCCTGGTGGCTGAGCAGAAGGTCCTTAAGGAGAAACTAACACTGATGTGGAACATTGAGTTCCCCAACCTCAAGGACACAGAAATCTCCTGCAGGGTTTTAATCATCTATTTGAACAAGGAATGCTTCCCCAAGCCTTGCTTCATAAACAAGTCTGTGATCAGAGGCAAACAAACAGCCCCTGTGTGGACATCTGACGCCTGGAAGATTTCATCTGGGCAGCAGAGAGACTTCACAGAGAAACACACAGAGCTAAAAAGCAAGGAAAACCTTCGTGGCCTTAGTCTGTTGTTCCCAAATAGGACAGTCACTAACATGTCTGCCCTTCCTTTTCCAGAATTCCTCTTTGCAATTGGAGCTCCTGGCTTACATATAAATTTTGTTATGGTTTTATGTGTCCCTATCTTTCCATTCCTCCCACTAGACCATAAGTTGCATAAGGGCAAAGAGCAAGGATAGAGCTCATTCATCCATTGCTTCCTCACCCATAATTCAGTGGTTGGCACAGAGCTGGCTCCATAAATGTTTGCTGATTGGATAAGGAACAGTGAAAGTTTGAGTTACAAGTGGGATGGAGAGAAGGCAAACAGTCTGAGGATGGGCTCATTTATATTTTCTGTAGTTAGAAGCCTCGTAGAGAAATGGAGTGAGACTGATGAGATTGGGTCTCTGGATCAAGCCATACCTAAAACCTTGACCATCACTGGAGTTTTCAGTCATTTGTGCCAAAATATTCCTTTTGTTGATTAACCTGTGTCCACACAAAGACCTTATATAAACACTCATAATATCTGTATTCATAATAGTTAAAAACTGGAAACAGCCTAAATGTCCATCAGCAGGTGAATGAATAAATTGAGATATAGCCATATAACAAATCCATATAACAGAGTACTACTCAGCAGCCCAGCAATAAAAGGAATGAACTACTGACACGTACAACAATATAGGTGAATCTCACAGACATTATGCTGAGCATGATAAGCCAGATTCAAAAAACCACATACTGCGTGATTCTTTTTAAAAAATTTTCTAGGATGACTTAAAAACTACGGTGAAATGATTCAGATTAGTGGTTGGTTGCCTTTGGTGAAGTGGGAATTGACTGGAAAGGGAAGTGAAGGTACCTTCTGAGGAGCTGGAAATATTTTATATCTTGATCTGGGTCATAGTTACATGCATGTACACATATGTAAAAGCTATACATTTAAAATGTACGCATTTGGGGGCACCTGGGTGGCACAGTTGATTAAGCGTCCACCTCTTGGTTTTGGCTCAGGTCATGATTTCAGGGTCATGGAATTGAGCCCCACGTTGGACTCCAAGCTCAGTGCGAAGTCTGTTTGAGATTCTCTCTCCCTCTGCCCTTCCTGCTCATGCCCTCTCTCTCTCAAATAAATAAATAAATCTTTAAAAGTGATAAAAAAATAAAATAAAATGTATGCATCTTACATATTATGTATGATGTATGATGCATCTTATATTTTACTGTATGTAAATTACACCTTAATATTTTTTTAAGCTTTGGATTAGATTCTCTCTCAAGTCTTTCTCATTCTCTTGAGTTTAGGATTTAGGACAATTGTTCCCCATTTCTGAGTCCCTTTGGTGTCCTGTAGCTAGAAGACATTAGGATAGAAATCCAGAGATCTGGGCAGTGGCCAGGCAGAGCTGTGGAGCAGCAGACACGGCGTAAAAGCAAAGGAAGCCAGCTGGTGGCCAGAAGAAGCAGAGACACAAAGAGAAGGGAGACAGGGAGGAAAAGAGAAATGAGAGACAGACAAAGGAAGGCAAAGAGAGACTGGGAGAAAGGCAAGAAGACAGATGCAGAGAGTGCGACAGAGAGAGATGCACAGATACAGTCACAGATGAGGGACAGAAGGAGACTAAGAGAGACAGAGAAAGATAAAGAGCTAGAAAACCAAAAAGAGGATTTGGGGAGGGGAGGTGGGGAGAGGAAGAGAAGGAGATAGAGAAAGGGAGAAGAGAGAGGAAGACAGACACACAGGGAGAGATAAGGAAAGGAACTTAGATTACTGTTTGGGGCCCCAGTGAAGTATCCATTTTGCCTTTTGCTGGATTTCTCCACTCACTGCCACATCCCTGTAGGGACCGCTGGATGCCACACTTGTCCTTGAATCTCTCCAAACTCCAGCTGTGCCTGCTTCCCATGAGGAACTGCTTCCTTTGTGCTGACTTCTTAGTGCAGTCCTGAAAGTCCCCCCAAAGCTGTGTGGTTGTTCTTCCTTTGTGTGCCATCCGGAGGGCAGGGACCTGCTGTCATTAAGCTCATCCTCCAATCTTCCACACCTGTGCCCAGCAGGCAAAGTCAACTGGTGAAGTTGACACATCAGTTCATTTTTCCTACCAGGAAGTAGTCAAGGGTGTTGCAAGATTCTTAACACCTTTCAGTTGTGTTCGGGATAGTGGCCCCAGCCCCTGGGCCAACCCATCAGGTCCTGGTTGTAGGGGTGGGAGGAACTGGTGGGGGCACTGTCTGCCCCCATTGGGGAGTTGTGCAGTTATACAGGACAGAAGGAGTGGTGAAATCAGGAAGTCCAGATCAGAAAGCAGTGGAGTGCCAGCCAGAGTACCTGGGTCCTAAATGGGAAGATCAATCACACAGTGGGCCCAGAAGCATTCAGAAAGTGGAGCTTGCTTGGGCAAGAGGTACAGGGCTAAAACTGAATTAAGCAAAGGCGTAGGAGGGTCTCTTGGGGCTGGTGAGCTGGAAAGACCCGTGGGCGGGCATGGTGTGTGTTACACAATTTCCCAGTGGCCATTGAACTTGGGCCGAGCAACCAAGACCGAGATCCTCCTTCCTCCCTCTTCCTTCCAGGCAGCCAGAAAGCCCAGGGTCTCGGCTGAGTGGATTAACTACTAACTCATCACATAAGAAGCCCAATTTAAGACTTAAGGGATGGCACCAAGTGTGGCTTTTGCTAGAACTTCTCTCATCCACTGCCAAGACAGCTTCCTTTGAGGACGGCCCTAACCACATGTTGGCCATGCCTCAGTTTGGTATCCAGGATGGCTGTGCCCACAGTCCCTTCCATGGACTGACACTTGCCTGACAGCACAGTTCTGAGATCTGGGATTTTCCATCTTTTTGTTCCCAGATGGCCCCATCTGAGGCCCTAGACCTTTAGGAATGTGTTTTGCCTGGGTCCCAGGGGTGACACTAATGAGTTCTGAGCTCTCTTCCGTTCTCTCTGGCTGGGATGTGGTTCTGAGCGTGGGTGGAAGAATTCTTGAGTGTGGTTCTTGTTTGCATCTTTGGAAATCCTCTGGCGGGAAGAGAGGCCAAAACTTGGTGTCTGTTCTTACAGGAGCTGCATTGGGGATTCTAGTTGACAGGGAGGTGGATCTTTGAAGAACTGGGGAGGAAGCAGAAGTGGCTTTTATTTCTCCTCCCACCCCTACGTTTGTTTCATGCCATTGCACTGCCTGTTTCAGGGATTAAAAAAAAAAAATCTTATTTTTGAACAGGTTTCTGGTCTACCACTCACTCATTGTGTGACCTGGGGCCACCCACTTGCCATCTCCGTGCCTCAAATACCTCACCTGTCTGTGCTTCTTCCAACTTAGTGATTCAAGGCATGGAAAAAAAAATCACTTTTTCCGTCACTTTGCAAAAACAAAGGACAAGAGCCAATATGCAGTTGGTTATCTCTTTGCCCCAACAGTGAACGTGGTTTCTCAGCAGGCAGAATTAGCATGATGGTCTCCTAGCTGTAGAAAGGAAGAAATGCTGTAACAAGCTTGAAAGGGATTTGCAAACTGAAATGAGTGATGCAAATATTTACACCAATATCTGCCTCAAATCTCTCCCAGGTACCACATGCTATACGCTGTTTATTTTTTCCTCTGTGTGTGTGTGCTGATGTATGTGTTCTGCATGTGTGTATTGGTGTGGCTGTGTGTTGTGTGTGTGTCTATATGCAGAGTCAGTGAGTTATTGCATGTAAAGCCCTGGGCCTAGAACAGAGTAAATTCTCAATAAATGTGAGTCATTTTGAAAGCTTAGAACTTCTGGTTTTTTGGTTTGTTTTTTTTTTCTCTCATTTTCTTTATCAAGGTTAACATTCAGTAAAGTGCACAGATCTTAGCTGTAGGGCTTGACGGATTTTTGCATGTGTATACATGCATGTGACCACCACCCCGATCAAGGTATGGGGCATGTCCAGCTCCTAGCAGCTTCCCCGAAGCATCAGTATCTCCACTCTTCTGACTTCTGTCATGGTAGACTGGTTGTCTGTGGTTCCAGACTTCACATGAATGGAGCCAGACAGTATATACCCTTCCATGTCTGTCTTCTTCAGTTCAGCATGTTGCCTATGAGAATCCATGTTGTGTTTAGCAGCAGCTTTTCTCTTCTAACTTCCGGTGTGGTATGGCATCGTGCAAACTTACCACCACGTGCTCATCCATTCTCCTGTTGATGGCCATTTGGTCGGTTGCCAGTTCAGGCCATCATGAGTAAAGCCCTGTGAACAAGGCTTTAGTGGACATAAACGTGGATTTCGGTTGGATATCTACCCCGAAGAGAATTTCCCTGGGTCATAGGATGTATGCATCCTTGGCTTTAGGAGACGTTGCCAGTTTTCTGAAGTGGTTTTAAGTTACCATCCAAACAACAATAATGGAGATTTCCAGTTGCTTCACGTCCATCGACATCCTTGCCATCCCAGTGGGTTTCACCAGAGGCAGTTGCTGTGATGGAGTCTGGGTGGCAAGGTATCTGTTAGGGGTCAGCACTTGTGAAGAGGAAGAGGAGGAGCAGACCTGGACGGAGGGAGAAGCTGATCTCTGATGGAGACCGACAGGGCCCCCGTCACCATTTCCATAACTCATGATACTTTCGCACTTCTTAGCCATTTGAATATCTTCTTTTGTGCAGTGCCTATGCAAATTTTTGCCCATTAAAAAAATTGTGGTGTTTATCTTTTTCTTATTTTTTTAAAGATTTATTTATTTATTTTGAGAGCGAGAGAGAGAGCATGCCCTCGAGCGCAGGGTGGGGGTGGGGGCAGAGGGAGAGGGAGAGATAATCTTAAGCAGACTCCTTGCTAAGCGCTGAGCCCAACTTGGGGTTCATTACCCTGAGATCACCAGCCAAACAGAAACCTAGAGTCTGATGCCTAGCTAACTGTGCCACCAGGTGCCCCTATCTTTTTCTGATTATTGTAAAAGTTCTTTATATAGGCCAAGTAAGAGTTATTTTTCATAGATGTACTGCAAACATCTTCTCTCAACCTGTTTTGTTTAGGAATTTTTTTCCTATCCCAGGGTCATGAAGATATTCTTCTATTTTTTTCTAGGTTTATCATTTTACTTTATTTTTTTTTTAAGATCTTATTTATTTATTTGAGAGAGAGAATGGCAGAGGGAGAAGCAGGCTCCCCACTGAGCAGGGAGCCTGAAGTGGGCTTGATCCCAGAACCCTGGGATCATGACCTGAGCAGAAGACAGATGCTTAACTGGGTGAACCACTCAAGTGCTCCTCTACTTTAGATCTGTGATCCATCTCAAATTAATATTTGTATATGGTATGAGGTACGTTTCTTTTTTTTTCCCATATGAAAATTCATTTGAGCTAATACTATTCACTAAAAGGATCATCTTTCCCCAACTGAATTATAGGGCATCTTTACTATAGATCACTTAATGGAGGATGTGTTGGTCTCTTTCTGGGCTCCTTATTCTGCCCCATTTGACAGGATTATGCTATACCACAGTGTCTTACCTTCTGTGGATTTATAAAAACTCTTGACATTTGGTAGTATTAAGTCCTCCAACTTTCTTCTTTTCTAAGATTGGCCTTGCCTATTCTGGGTCCTTTGAATCTCCATGTAAATTTTAAAATCAACTTGCCACTTTCCTCAAAAATATCTGCTGGAATATTGATCTACATTGGGTCTACATTGACTTTGCAAATCTATTTTGAGAGACTTGACATCTTCATAATATTAAGTTGGCCAATCAGTGACTGTGGTATAGTTCTCCGTTTAGACCTTCAGTTTCTCTACAATGTTTTATAGTTTTTAGCATAGAGATCTTGTACCTCTTTCATTAGATTTATTCACAAGTATTTGATGATTTTTAGTGTTAGTATAAATGATATTTATAAAGTTTTTCATTTTCTGGTTGTTGCTAGTATATATAGAAATTCAATTGATTGTCGTATGTTGATTATGTTCAGCAGCCTTGCTAAATCTACTCATTCATTCTAATAGTTTGCAGCTTATTTGGATTTTTCCATATATAATATTATCATCTGAAATAATGACTGTATGTTTCCTTTCCAATCCTTATCTGTTTTATTTTTACTTTTCTTGCCTTATTGAAATGACTGGGTCCCACCCTACAACACTGGGTAGAAATGTTAGTGGTGGACATCCTTTTCTTGGTCCTATCCTTAGGAGAAAAGCATTCAATATTTCACCACTAATGATGATGTTAGCTCTGTGTATGTGCGCAGGCGTGTATGTGAGCACGTATGTCTGTCTCTGTGTGTGTCTGTGTGCTCAGCAGATTCCCTTTATCAGATTAAGGAAGTTCTGCTTGATATTCTTTTCTGAGAGGTTTTATCATGAGCAGGCCTTGAATTTTAACAAATATTTTTCTCTATCTATTGGTTTTAGCTCACATCTAAGCTGCAGCTCTCAAAAGCTGGGATATGGTTTGTGACTGGTGTCAGGCCAGAGGTTTCTGAGGGAGTTGGGCCCTCATGGGGGCCGGATGAGATGATTGCAGGAGGGCCGGAATGTGAGGTACCCCAAAGAGATAAGTGAGGGACACCTGCAGTCACCCATCTGAGCCTTCATGGATTCCTGTTCTGCTCATTCCCAGCAAGCACTTGGGATCTGTTTTCTGAGTGGGAACCAGACCCTTTTAGACAACCCTGTGCCAGGCATTATGTGAGGCGTCATGGAGTGACTCGACACAGGTACTCGGGGGTCCTCGGGGGCCCTCGGGGGTCATCATGCGTCAGGTCTTCGTGCAGCTCTCCGAAGGAACCAGATTTGGGCTAGAACCAGCAGGCCTGTGTCTCTCTCCTGTGTCTCTCCCACAGCATCTCCCTGCCAGGGACAAAGGCTCTTGGGAGCAGCTGGACTATGTACAAGCAGGGAAAGAACAGTGGAAAATGCATCAAATCATCCCCACCCTCACCATTTCATCCCCTGCCTAGTTGTCTTGTGGATACTTGGCTTTCCCAGTGCGGTCTGGGAAGACTTAGAAAGTTTCCTTCCAGAGCCCCAGGAAGCCAAGAACGGGAGCTGCCTCAGGCCATTTCTGTCCCTGGGTCTCCTTTCAAAGGATTTCTCGATAGATGAGAGAGATTGTGGCTTGTGGGCAGTCAGGAGAGAAGGCCTATCGTTTCAGATTTCTGGCTCGGCTCAAAGATTCAGACTCTCTAATTCCCAGACTAGACGCCTCAATCCGCTGGGAATAAAGGCCTTCTCTTCAAAGAATGGCCATCATATTTGTTGCTTCTGCTGCCTTTGCTAGAACACCCTTACCTGCTTTCCATAGCAGGTCTCTTCCCCAGCCAGACTAGTGTGGGAATTAGGAAGTTTGGGGTTACAAGTGACAGAACCAGATGGCAAACTAGCCCACCTCTCCAAAGAGGGGATATTTATCAGTTCACAGATCTAAAAAGTCTAGAGGGAAAATCCAGGTGCTCAAACATTGTCATCAGCAATGTGACTCTCTCCATCTTCAGCTCTGGTTTCTCCTACATGGTCTTTATTCCTAGAGAAGCTCTTCCCTTAAAATGGCAAAGATCTGGCATACATCCTCCCAGCCTGGTAGCTACCGTGGAAATACAGCACTTCTTTTCCATAGATGAGGCAAAAATACCAGGAAAGGCGCTCATTGGCTCAGGTTAATTCACACACCCATATTGAGAATCGGCCCCACTGGAAACACATGATATAGGAATGTGGGAAGGGTGGATCCTGAGAGGAGAAAAGGAAAGGATTTGCCACTAGAATTAAATGTGCCAGGAAGGCAAAAACACTTGGTGTGACCTCCTCCAGCTGTCCCTGCCCGTTGTCCATGCTTTGTTCACATGTTTCCCTTTCTGGAATGTTCTCCTTCCCAGGCTTAATGTTTCCCTTCCTCCAATCCTCACCTGGCCTTCCAGCCCAGACAGACCTCCTCCTTCTTGGAACTTCCTGTGTGTCAGTGGTCTATACATTTGATTTTACTTTAAAATGAATAGAATTTGAGTGCTTTCTTCTGATTATATTAGAATAATATTTGTTCCCCAGGCAAATCAAAATATAAAGATCAAATCCCATTACCCACAGAGGCTTCTCAGGGGAAGTGACACTGTGCCCGGGTCTGAGGTTTGAGTAGAAATGAGGCAGGAGTGGATGGACCAGAGCCAGGAGTGTTTCAGGGTAGGGAACCAGCTCATGCAAAGACTGAAGGGATCTGAGGAAGTGAAAGAGGGTAGGAGAGAAAGTTGGCACCTGAGGGCCATGGCAAGAAGGTTGGCTTTTATTCTACATGATATGGGAAGCTCCTGCAAGACTTTTAACCAAGGAGGCTGGTGTTTAGGACAGGTCTCTCGGCTATGGAGTGGAGATGGCAGCAGGACAAGTTTGGAACTTGGGAGGCCGGTGTGGTCGCCCAGGCTAGAGATGATGCTAGTTCTGCCCAAGGTGGTAGCTTTGGAGAGAGAGAGAGAGAGAGAGAGAGAGAGAGAAGTGGGTGAGAAGAGAGAGATTGGGGTGGGGGAGAAGGGTTGGGAGATGGGAGATATCTAGGTTTCTGGCTTGAGCAGCTGTGTCATGGGGTTCATTTATTGCCATGGGGAAGATGGGAAGTAACGGACATTCTAAATGGACACCTGAAATAGATTTACACTCACACTTGATATAAGTTGCACGGAATTGCTTTGATTAGTGCTCTTTTCTCAACTGGGCATCTTTTCCGTATCAATAATATTTCTTGATAGCATCCTTGGCAATGCCCGTGTACTATTCTATACGATGTACTATAATTTTTTTAAAGGCCCCCATGTAGGGACACTTAAGTTGCTTCCACTTAGAACTTTATTAGCTGTCAACTTGCTTTGTTTCTCAAGTCATCTGTCCCTTTAGTTCATCTGTAACTTTCCCAGGCCCTGGGACCGCACCCACTCTGCTCCTTCCTTCCATGTCTGGTGTTTTGGCCACTAGATGGTGGTGTCGCCTAGTATCTCCCAGTGGTTCCTGCCCATTCCAGTCTCCGTGCTGGGAGCTCCAGGGAAGGACACCCAACCTCCCAACAGGGACAGTGGCTTCTTAAGTGTGGTATTCAAATTGCTGATGGTGCCTGAGATGGTTTGAGGGGGTGCTGGGACCTCCATTACCAAAGCTTATTTTCTTGTTTTTAGGAAAACAGTAGTTTATCCCTCAAATTCATGATTTCACAGACACCATCATTATTTAGAATAGGATTAAGTTAAAAGAAAAAAACCTTTAATTTAACTTAAGTTTTAAATTTAAAGAAAATTCATAGTTCAGGTAGCACACCGATAAATCACTGGCTTCATTACAAATCATGGGTCTAGATGAGAAGCTATGATAGATTCCTAAAATCTTAAAATGACTGAATTTAGAAGCCTGCACCCTAGAAAACATCAAATCTTAAACTCTTGGAGCGCTGGAAGTAGAGTCTTTGAGCCGCAGTACCTTTGGTTGGATTTTCAAAAATACCACGGAAAGACAATATTTAATGAAATAAACATGCAATTCTTAGAATCCATGAGAACGTGGGATCTGAACCTCTTGGAAGATTAGCCATAAGGGATCCTAGGCTCCTAGAGCACCAGCATGGAGAGGTCTGCCTCAGGTCTCTTCCTGGGAGAGGGGGAAATTGCAGTCCAAAAAAATGACTAAATGACATGCAGGAAGTCCTGCCAAATGGTGGCCCTTGAGGTGACCCTCTTACTCCCGCCTCTGTCTCATACTTCCCTGGGGACCATAGATCTTCCTCTGCCCCTTGATGTTCAGGGCTTCCAACTGTGGGGCCCCAAAGGGATTTTCACAACCTTTCTTTCTTTTCTCTTCATCAACACTTACTTATCTGGCTTCCTTCTCTGCTAGCGGATGGGAAGGGTTCATTCATCCATGCCACCTCAGATTAATGGGCAAGGGAGTAATTTATGCAAACACGTGTCCTTTCTCACAAGTAATGTGTGCTTCCTACACACCGTTGCACTCTCCAGGGTGCTGCCGATGGTGGAATTCAAAGCCATTTGGCCAGCCAATGAGAACAGTATCTTGAGGTCCTTCAAATCATCACCTACTTAGAGCCTCAATTTTTGCTCTTCATTTCTACCCAAAAATGAAGAGACTGGATTTAGGATTGCAGATTGGACACCCAGGGGAAACTCCTTGCTGTTATGTCCATCCTTATCTCAATGTTCAGATGCCCAACTGGAGATCACACTTTTAAGCTTCTAGAATTCCAATTTTTACAAATCCTTCCCATCTTTCAAGGCTCAGCTCACGTGTCACTTCCTCTAGGAAGCCTTCCAAGATTATTCTCCCCATAGAGCTGAACAGCTTTCAAGGGCTTTGCGTTAGTAACCCACATTTGTCTCTCAGCTATATATTCCAAACTGTGTTCATATTTAATCCCCATGGAGTGATTAATCTCCAGTGCCCTGCTAATATCTTAGAATTATAACCCACACTTTGTAAACCCCAGGGTCCAGAGAGGTCAGTTCAAAATGCTGGGGACTACAGAAAACCACGGGATTTATCAGAGTGATTTCTTCTCACCCCAGCTAGTGAGGCCACTAGGAATGAGGCTAGGAATGAGGACCCAACATTATCAAGCTTTATGGTTTTACTGGTAATCTGGATTTTTAAAGTAAAACCTACCAATTAAAAATGTTGATAATAAAGTTAGAGCATCTTGAACCCACAGTATTGAAGGTATGTTGCAGAAGTCAAGTGTGTCAGTTTGAAAGCAAGACTCCCCAATTTTTTGAGACTCCTTCCATTAAGACACAAGGTGTAACATAGACCCTCCTTCCCCTTAAACCTGGACACTTTAGTCGCTTGACTAATAGAGTATGGCAGAAGTGGCCCTGTGCCAATTTCTGGGACACCAGCTCTTGGAACCTAGCAGCCCTGAGGAAATCCCAGCAGCCTGTAAAGGGGCCCTTCGGAGAAGAACCAAGTCCCCACTCTCATCCCCAGCTGAGCTGTTCCCAACAGCCATGTGTCTGTCTGTCATCTTGGAAATCAATCTTCTAGTTGAGCGGCCCCAGGGGATACCACTGGAGCAGAGAGCAACTTTCCCCCCTCTAAGCTCTGCCAGATTTGCAGATTCAGGAGCAAAATAAAGAACTGACCTTTTAAAGCTACTAAGTATCGAGATTATTTGTTACATAGCCATAGATAATTGGAACATGGAGGGAAGTGAGTTCAAGTCCTGGCTCCCTTGGTCACGGACTCTAGGATCTCAGATCTTTTTCCTCCCTGGACTCCAGTTTCCTCATTTAAGAAGTGAAGCTGTGGTCTGTCTTCAAGCATTAGTGAGGACGCGCAATCTCTCCCATGCAGCCATGGGACTGTGGAGTAGCATCACTCCCTCGGAAAGCAGAGGGCATCATCTAGGGAAGCCAAGATGCTCAGACCCTGTGTCCAGCCATGGCGCCCCTCGATCCCCATTCGCACGCAGGACTGCTGATTTGTGAGGGCAAGCGATTGGAAATGGCCCAGCCGTCCACGAGTGGGAATAGGGCTGGGTACTTAGCGGCTGCCAGAGAATGGATTCGAGCTCTGTGGAACAGTGCGCAGCAGCCTCGCTAACTCGAGGCTGAGTCAGAAACACAAGCTGCAGAGTGACTCACACAGCACAGCCTCGTTTATGTAGTTTGATAACAAGCAAACTCCAGTAACGTTTAGAGATGCAGGTGTATGTGTGAAAGCAATGTGGAGAGGTTACAGTCCAGATTTGGAGGGTAATCTCCCTTGGGAGGGAGCGAAGTGCAATCAGTGAGAGGTACCCCGGGGGCTCCTATCTCAATGTATCTCCTATCGCAATGTCTCTCTGTTGCGATCCTTGAAGACGGAGGACGAGCGGGAGAAAGAGGAGCGACACGTTAGAATTTAACAGAGCTGAATAAGGAGGAATCCATGGGCCTTTGCACTTTTCTTTCTGTTTGAAATATTCCATCATTTAAAAGAGCAGAATTCACAACGAAGGATTGAGGCCGATGACGATTGAAGTCTCTTCCAGTCTGAGTCACCCGAAGCTTATGGCAGTCATGGATGGGGCGTCTGTGTCCCCCACTCTGCCCAGCACACAATGGCTCCGGATCACATCACCCAACCCTAGAACTGAATAGCTAGTATGGGATTCTCACCGTGGCTACTTCTAGTGTGTGCGCAAACACGCATGCGTGCGTGCCTGCCCCCGAGAGTTTCCCATCCTTCCACCCTCCTCCCAGTCACGTGGCCCCTCCTCCCTCTGTATATTCCCTTCCAGGGCTACGCGAGAAGCTGCCCATGTGACAGTGCTGATTCAGTGGACTGAGGAGCCTGGATCCCTGTGTGGTTCCCCAGGCTCCCCTGCCTCATTGCTGTGTGACCTTGGGTTTTAGAGTCCTCATTTGCAAAGTATGCGTAGGGATATGTCCACCGGTCTCAAGTTTTCTTCTGGACTCTGGCATCCTCTTAATCTCTTTGCCCTAGACAGATGCCTCGCCAATGGGACACTGATGTAACAATTGCAGCCCCTGTTTATTGAGCACCTGATATGTCGTTATCTCACTGAATCCCCACAGCAGGCCTCTGATGGCTCTGACAGATGAGGAACCTGAAGGTCAGAGAGGCCCTGTAACTTAACCCTGTAAATGTAGTGGAGATGCAGTGGAGCTGGGGCTTTTAGGAGTGGAGGAAAGAGGCCTGCCTTTGCATTGGCCTCTGCCCACCCAGCCCTCCAGTCACCCTGACCACGGTTCCTCCCACTCAGCCCCCAGGCTTTGGGTCCCCACCAATGCCTGAATCCTTCTCCAGGAAGGTTTGGCCGGACAGGACTCCCACCAGATGGACTTTAGCTGGTCGGGAGTTCTGGGAGCTCGGCCTCGGGAACCGAGGCACAACCAGCGGAGGCCCTGAGATCCCACGTATGCCAGAACCCCCAGCCCCAAGGCTGCCGACAGTCTGGCCTCAGAGGTAGGAGCCTGCATTCTGTACACATCGCCTCACCCATTTCCTCCCCTGTAACATGACAGTACAGCTCGCGTCTGTTGGGTACCAGGAGCCAGCACCCCTGTGGGAATCTTGGGCGTAGTAATTAACTGCATCCTCTCAACAGTCCTAGCAGGTCAGTTCTGTGGTTACCCCCATTTTACAGATGTACATGCTGAGGCACAGAGAGGTTAGGTAACTTCCCCAGGCCACAACGCCAGGGAACTACAGAGGCAGAATTGAATCCCAAGAATTCTGTCCTGGAGTCTACACCCTAAAGCCCATGACACAGCCCTGTCCCTACAGCAGCCTGGCCCGAGAGGCTGGACTCTAACCAACCTCCTGATGCAGATGAAGAAGATGAGGCTGAGAGTTTCTGCTCAAGGCTCAAGTCTCACTGCTGGTCATGAGTGGAGTCTGGACTGGAAGCCTGGCTACTACGAGGGTGCAGGGAAGGGTAGGAAGAAGTGGAGGGCAGGGATACTGGGGTAAAGGAGTGGTCCTTTCCTTCTGGGGAGCCCTCCAGCCCCTCCTACCTGCCATCCCCACTCCCTCCACACAGAATAGGGGGAGCCTGGAGGTGACAGCAAACCCGGCATTGGGTTGAGAAAGCTGCTTTGTAAGACCACCACTCCCTGTAGGGTCCTACTTCAACAGCCCAGCTCCTGCCTTGTCAGCCACTTTAAGGCAGCATGGCCCAGAAGAGAGAGAACTCAAATCCTGGCCCCACCACCTTCTGGCTGTGTGACCTTGGGCAAGTTGCTTGGCCTCTCTGAGCCCTAATTTCCTCCTTCATGAAGTAGATTGTCAGGCAAACAGCTGGCTAGATGGGGCTTTGCCTTATCTCAGCTGGAGCTGCAAAGCTGAGAGTAACGGGACAGGCACCCCCACAGTCTAAGGGGAGGTGTAAGAGAACATTCTACAAAGTGGCCCATTCTCTACCTACAGTCTCAGATCAAGGAGAGAGCTTGGAAGAGTAAGGCTGGAGGCTGCAGGTTGAAACATCCCCCATCTCATGCTAAGCCAGGCAACATCCCCTGATTTCAGGACCTCCAGAGGACCGGGAAGTACATGGGTAGAGACCTCTGGGAGAACATGACCAGTTCCCCCTGGAGCATGGGGGATGCAGGACTGAGACCCAGCCCCTGACTGGACCAATCTAATGGGATCCAAAGGCCACCAGCATAGGCAGCATAGAAAGAGGCAGTTTGTGGGTTAAGAGGGGGCTGGGAATATGGCTAAGCCGAGCTTGTGTGGGGTGTCCAATAAGGGCAGGTGCCAAGGGGCCTTAGGACTGACCATGCCAGGACGGGGGAGGGGGGGCGGGTCCTGAGAACACACAAAGCACCCCTGAGGGTGAGCACCTATGTGGAAGCAGCTGCCCAGAAAGGACCAGACGCCAAGTGACAGAAGCCCTGGCTGAGGGTCCCTTTCTTTTTTTATTATGTTTGGTTAGCCACTGAACAGCACACCATTAGTTTTTGATGTAGTGTTCAATGTTCAATGATTCATTAGTTACATATAACAACCAGCGCATATCACAACACGTACCCTCCTTAACACCCCAAGAGTCCCTTTCTGCCCCCCTCTGCACTCCCCACCTTCAGGGAGCCAGGACTAGCCAGCAGGACTCACCGTCAGGTCCCAGCTGGGCAGTGATGTAGGTCTGCATTTGGATGTAAAATCCAAATGTTGATTTAATTTTGACCAGCCGGAATTCCGAAAATACCTAAAATGAGACCTCTAATGACCCCTGGAGGTGTCCAGCTTGGCTACAAGGTCCGCGGGATGTTGTTGAGCGGTGGGGAAAGACCTCCAACAGACCTCATTTAAAAGCCCTGAGGAAGAGTAGAATGGTTTCAGCTCCCTGGCCATCAGGTAAAGCCACTGCCTGGCGTCACAGGGCCCACTTCGAGCAGCAGGCTTCGCCTGACCTGGGGAAACTCTCACTCCCTTCTAGGGGCTGTGCCTGAGAAATTCATGGTCCGCCCATTCCCGCGGTGGCCTCCCAGGAAGTCATGGAGAACGTTGACACCTTCATACCCGTGAGATGGCCTGCCGGTCATCTGACCTCATCACGCCCTCAACAGGTAACCCTCGCTGGTTCCATCCACTCCGAGGAGACCCAGGATCAACGAGGTCCTTCTCCCGTCACCACTTCAATCCAGTAAGAGGCCAGGCCACATTTCTTTTGTTTGCTTACTTATTTGTTTTTAACTGTTGGAAAATATACATAACGAAACTTACCGTTTTAACCATTTCTAAGCGTGCAGTTCAGTGGCAATAGCATATTCACACTGCTGTGGACTCATCTCTGCCATCGGTCTCCAGAACTTTTTCATCTTCCTAAACTGAAATTCCATCCCTGTTAAATACTAACTCCCCATTCCCTCTTCACTTCCGCCCCCAGTGGCCACCATTGCTGCTCTCTGTCTCTGGGAATTTGACTGTGTGAGGTACCTCACAAGAGTGGAATCCTACAGTATGTGTCCTTTTGTGACTGGCTTAATCTCATTGAGTACCATGTCCTCAGGGTTCATCCATGTGGTAGCATGTGACAGAATTGCCTCCCTTTGAAGGCTGAATAATATTCCAGTGTCTGTATATGCCACATTCTGTTAGTCCATTCATCCATATCCATTGATGGACGCTTAGAGCGCTTTGACACTTTGGCTACTGTGAATAACGCCGCTAGGACAAGGGTGCACAAATATCTCTTGGAGACACTGCTTTCAGGTCTTTGGGATACCTACCCAGAAGTGGAGTTGCTAGATCCTCTGAGGATTCTAGTCTTAGTTTCTTGAGGAGCTGCCACACGGTTTTGCGCAGCGGCTGCGCCACGTCGCATCCCCACCCGCAGTAACATGCGTTCCAATGTCTCCAGAGTCGTCCAACACTTGTCATTTTGTTTTTGATGACAGCCATGGTCAGGGGCGTGAGGTGGTATCTCCCTGTGGTTTTGATTTGCATTTCCCTGATGTCCAGTGATGCTGAACGTCATTTTTCGAATACTTCCTGGCCATTCGAATGTCTTCTTTGGAGACTCACCTATCAAAGCCCTTTGCTTACTTTTGAATCTGGCTAGTTTTTGTGGTAGTTGTTGCTGTTGTTGAGTTGTAGGTGTTCTTTCTGTGTCCTGGGTATAAACCCCTATCATATAGGCGATTCACAAATACTTTCTCCCGTTGTGTAGGTTGCCTTCCTTTCATTTTTTTTTTTAATAAACCTTTTGGATTAAAATATAACATGCATATAGAAACATGCTCAAAACACAAGGATACAGCTCGATGAGCTGTCACCAAATGAGCACACCTGTGTGACTGCGATTTCCCTTTCTTTCCCCCCTCCCAGTCCCTTCCCTTCCCTTCCCTTTCCTGGGCTACGATCCCAACTTCTAATACCATAGATTAGTTTTGCCTATTTTTAAACTCTAATGAATGGAATATTACAGCATGTAATTTTTCCCCTTGGCTTCTTTTGCTCTTCACTCTTGGAGTTTTTCATCATCGCACATCACTGTAATTTGGTCTCATTTATTGCTATATAATCTTTCATGGATGGGTCTGCCCCAGATTACCCTTTGACCTGTTGATGGACATTTGGGCTATCCTGCCAACTTTCTGAAGCCACTGCCAATGAGGCATCCTCTACCTGTGCCTGTTGGCACCTCCAAACAGGCTCTGGGAGGAGAGCACGATTATGCTCCCCATCTGAGGGTACAAGGAGAAACTGGGACCAGCTGCCAAGCCCAGAGCTGGGGTTCTGCCCAAGACTGACTAGCCTGCCCCAGCTGAGGCCGCTCACATTCTCTTTCACCATCTCCTTTGCGTCACACGCTGTCTGGCATCTGCCTGCCCTTCCCTGGCGAGCTCCATGAGGAAGTTCAGCGTCTAGGTGTGCTGCCTGCCTGACCACACCACCTCCTTCTAGCCACCAGCCCGAGAGGCCTCCAGATTGGAGGGCCTTCCTCTTCCTCGACCCTAGGCCAGCACGGGGCCTGGCCCAGCGTCTGTTGTGCGGGATTCTGGTCAGGAGATCCAAGGTGGAAATCAGTGTAATTTGCGACGGAAGCCCTGGGTGTGACAGTGCTGGCAACTGCACGTGCGACCTTGGCCAAGTCACTTCAGCTCGGTGCCTCCGTCCCTCCTTTGTGCAGCGATGTGGTTGTGAGGTTATATAAGTTAGTCCCTGAGAAGTGCTTGGCTACGTGCCTGGGGAAGTGTCCACTGCTGTGGTGAGTCTGTTTATTACCTCTGTTCACTGTTGTCATGGAGACGAAGGAGGCGTCCATCCTGGGCCCTAGCAGCTAGAGCTGGGTGTCCTCCCTGCCCTATCAATTACTCTTTTGTGTTTCTAGTCTCCTTCGAGCTTAGTGAAGTATCACCTTCCTGATAAAATCTTCGTCCCCAGGACACTGCCCCTCTCCCTTGTGGGCTGGCGCTTTGAGGATCTCTGAACCAAACAGATTCAGCTCCTCTCTTTCCCCAGGGCCTCAGGTCTGATTCCTAGCTTTTCAAAAAAATTAAACAAAAAGTTTTAAAAGGTGATAGACGCCTTCGATTTAAAATGTGAACGTCTCAAGATGAAAGCTGAAAAAAATCAGGCTTCCTCTCTCTTTCTCTCACCCCGGGACCTTGCCACTCAGTCCCCTCCTCTGTATATGTTTCCAGAAAGATTCTGTCAGACAGGAATTACCCCTGCATTTACATTTCGCATAAATGAGACTCTCTCTCCACAGACATTCTTCACTTAGCTGTTATTTTTTTTTTTTACAGCAAAAAAAGCAAAGCAGTACCAAACCATTCTACTTTTTAATTTTTAATTTTGAAATAGTTTCAGACTCATAGAAGTTGCAAAAATAGTACAGAGAGTTCCCATGGACCTTTCACCCAGCTTCCCCCAGCTCCCTGCCCCCTCTCAACCCGTGATAACATCTTACATAATCATAGTGCATTGTCAAGACCAGGAAATTGACCTTGGTACAATATTATTAACTCAAAATCAGACCTTATTTGGGTTTCACCAGTTTTTACATGCAATAATTGTTTTGTTTTGTTTTCCGGGGCATAGTTCTGTGAAATGTTATCACATGGATAGATTTTATAACTATCGGGATATAGAATTGTTCCAGGCACCAAGAGAATCCCTCATGCTAATACTTTATAATCATGCCCTTCCCCAACCCTTTCCCTTAGCAACCGCCCCTCTCTTATCCATCACTATAACTGTGTTACTTGACAGGTTTATATAAATGGAATCATAGGCTGTGTAAGCTTTTGGGATTGGCACTTTTTGCTCAGCATAATGCCCTTAAGATCAGTTTGTTGTATTTATCAATAACCCATTCCTTTGTATGGCTCTGTAGCATTCCATTTAATGGATGCTCCGCAGTTCGGGTGTCCATTCACCTGTGAAAAGACATCAGGTTGTTTCCAATTTGGGGCAATTGCAAACCAAGCTACTGTGAATGTTCACATACAGGTTTTTGCTTGAACCTGGCTTCCTTTTTTCTAGCTTAAGTACCCAGAAGTACAATTGCTAAGATGTATGGTAAGCGTATGCTTACCTGGGTAAGAAACCACCAAACCATTTTCCAGAGTGGCTGCACCTTTTTACATTGCCACCAGCAGGGTTTAAGAGTTCCAGCTGCACTGTGTTCTTGTCAGATCTTGATGCTGCTCGTATTTTGCCCATTTTCTAATTGTTTTCTCACTGTTGAGTTTAGAGTATTCTTTATATATTCTAGATACAAGTCCTTCTTGAAATAGAAGGTTAACAAACACTTTCTCCTGCTCTGCAGCTTGTCTTTCGTCCTCTCAGCAGAGTCTTTGCAGAGCAAACACTTTTGATTTTGATGGGGTCTATTCTATCCATTTTTCTTTTTATGGCTGTGCCTTTGGCAAAAGGTCTAGCCACCTCGCCTTTCACTTTAATGTACCTTATAGATTGTTCCCTATCAGCATTTACATGTAATTACAGCATTACTTCCTTGTTATGTTTTTGTGGCCACAAGTATGCCAACATACAAATAAAGCATAACTTATTTCACCAGTGCCCTGTCAGGGGACCTAACTGTTCAAACTTGTGTCACAGTGAACAGTGCCTCAGAAAATTACCCTGAGACTATACTGTTCTCATGCTGTGGCTTCCACAGCCTGTGGGATAGATTCCCACAAGTAGGGTTGCTGGTCAGAAGGTTCAGGCATTTGTAATATTGATGGTATCTTCCCCAGCCCTCCCACTACAATGTCTGAATGGTTAACACTGCCCCCCACCTCTTACCAAAACAGGATTTTGTCAGCTTGTTTGGTCTTTACCAATCTGAGACGTGAAGAATCATTTCTCCAGATGGTTCTAGTTTAGCTCTCTCTTTATGAGCTCTTGTGTTTTCCTTCCCGTGAATGTTCAGTTCTTCTGTGGGTACTTTCCTTCTAGGCTCCTGGCTTGATTGATTAGAAGCTCACCCTTCACTTTCGGAGTGGGGTGGGCTGTGGGGCACAGGAACTCTCTCCCAGACCAGTCCTCAGGTGCTGATGGGGCTGAGACCTGGGTTCATGCTTTGCTCCTTACCCGCTGCTGTGAGTCTCCCCGCGAGTGGGTCAGGGTACCCATCCAGGACATGGGGATAAGAATAGCACCTACACATAGGACTGTGAAGATTTCTGGAGTAAATAGGCATGAACGCCCTTAGAAGAGTGCCTGGCACATGGTGAGTGGTATAGAAGTATTAGCTCCCTAGTTAACTCTAGTCAATAATAATACTGGATTATGTATTTGAAAGTTGCTAAGAGAGGGTGCCTGGGTGGCTCAGTGGTTAAAGCCTCTGCCTTCGACTCAGGTCATGATCTTAGGGTCCTGGCATCAAGCCCCTTCGATCGAGCCTGCTTCCTCCTCTCTTTCTGCCTGCCCTTCTCCCTGCTTGAGATCTCCCTCTGTCAAATAAATAAATAAAATCTTAAAAAAAAAAAGTTACTAAGAGAATAGATCTTAAAAGTTCTCATCACAAGAAAACGAATTGTATCTCTATGTGGTGATGGATATTAACTAGACTTATCGTGGTGCTCACTTCCCAACACATACACATACTCAATCACGTTGTACGCCTGCAACTAACATAATGTTCTATGTCACTTACATCTCAGTTTTTTAAAAAGACACGTTAGCTCTTTTATTATCATCTGGAAGGAACAGGACTTCCTATAGCCCCCCTCGAAGTGGTCATGCAGCCTTCTCTGAACTCTCCCAGTGTCTGTGGGATCCCTACCTCCAGAACAGTTTTGCTCCAACCCAAAGGTTTGCAGACAGCCACCAGATGGCTTCACATCGCCAGAGGAGCCCCTGTGAAGGCTACTTCCTAGTGCTCGCCTCAACCCGTCGCCTTTGATTGCTCTGTCCCAGAGGGAGATCCTACTGCCGTCTCCCTCCTGTAGGGAGGATGTCAGGGACAAGCCTGTCCGAAGCCTGACCATGAACAGGGTAGGGAAGGAAATTTTGTAGTCAAAACTAGGGAGGGTACTGCTTGGATATGGGGACAGGACCCGAGAAAGTCCCCAGGTGTGAGGGTATTGGCGTGGGTGGCATCTCAACAAGAAGGTCAGGGCCTCCCTCCTGCCCCTGGCCTTTTTCCCTCATGACCTGCTGGGACCCTCATCCTCTGAGAGGTGAGGCAAGGGAAGCCCAGCGAGGGCCAGTTGGGGAAGCAGGTCGGTGTCCCCACCAAGAGCTTGGGCTGAGGCATCTTGATTTGAATCCTGGCTCTCGGCTGTGTGACCTTGGGAGAATCACTTGACCTCTCTGAACCCCAGTTTTCCCAACTGTAAAATGGGGCTGACAGAAGTGTTTGCATCCTAGAATGGCTGTGAGTTAAATGGGACGGTGTCTGTGAAATGTTTAGCTTGTGGCTGGCCCAGAGAGCAATCACTTGGTGGGGGTGGGGTGGGCAGGGGGGTAGTTATGGTGGTGGTGGTTGTCATTCCTGTTGTCATTGAGGACAGGGGCCTCAGGCCTTTGTAGCTACTTGTGCCTTCTACCTGGAGCACCTTCCTTACTCCTCCCACCCATCTAATCCCAACCACACTTCAGGTCTTAGCCTAACCAAGCACCCACCATGTGGGTCCTACGAACCTGGTGGGGAGTAGCACCCTGCCTCCCCACAGGGAACATATTCTCTAGCTGCTCTTACAGGGGCCAGCCTGCACCAGAATCAGATGACTTGGGTTCTTGTTCCACAACTTCTATGAACTTCATGGGTGCCTCTGGCAAGGCATTTCTCCCAGGCCTCAGTTTACCCAACAAGGGGTCTAAGAAGAGCCCTGAACCCTTTTCTCCCTCCCCACAGTCAGCATACTGACCATGACGGGCACACATCCTCTTTCTCATGTGGTTGTTGGGCCAGAAGATTCCCAAGCTCCCCCAAGACCGCCTGGAGATAGAACAGGTCTTTCTGGCATCTCCTCTCTGCTCTGCTCCCCCAGGGGTGTTATCGAGAACAACCCAGCCTCATTAACTCATGGGGGCGTCTGCATCAACTCACTAATGGGAAATTCTTTACCGCCTCTTCACCAAGTGATGGATTTCCTGGGAAGCCAATATAGTGGCCACATGTTTATTAAGGTGAGCCTGCATTCCCCAGAGATCCCAAGTATCTGAAGAAGTCCTGCCTTGGAGGCTTTCTACCAGGCCATGGAAGGTTGGGGTTTATGTCTCTGCTTTGCTCCACAAAGTGAGTTGATTCTCTTGCAGTTTTTTGTTTGTGATGGAAGACCTGGAGCAAAGGATTGTGTGTAGAGAGGGCACTTACTGATTCCCATAACTCAAGTTCTGGGCTTTCAGGCATGGCTGGAGCCAGGTACTCAGATGTTGTCCCCAACTGACATATGAAGACATTGAGGCCTACAGTTTGTCCAAGTACATAGCAAGGAAGTCCCTTCTCTTAACTCTGGTTTCCTCTGTGTTGCTTCATTCTCAGGCAGGCTTACCCTTGTTGATGGGAAGGGAGCTGCCAACAGCTCCCGGATACGCTTGACTGGCAGAGAGAGAGAGAATGCCTATTTCCCCCAAGCATTTTAGGAGAAGTACCGCAGATGGCTGTCCCTGACCATGCTTGGGACACCGGCCGTTCCCGAACAATGGGCTGGAGGATCTGGGCTGTGAATGGTCCCACATGCAGCATCCACTCACCTCTGATGCAAAGTCCTCTGATGAGAGTACCCTACGTGAGCCACCCAGAGAGCTACGGAAGGGTCTAGACACATGGGGGCGTGGCTTGGGGGTGTCCCTGGAAGCTGGAATCTGTGGGGCAACTGTGCTGGACAGTAGAGGCCTGGGGACTCTACTGGCCCCACGGCTGAGTTGGGTAGGGGCAGGTGGGAGGGGGTGGTCTTCCTCATCTTCTCAGAGACACACCAACCCCGCACCATCCTCTCACGTAAGTACACATAACCACACCAAGTGGAGTGCAGCTCCTGGCACAGAGCAGGCAGTTTTAACAACCATTTACTAGACACCTAATCAGGTGCCAGACAGGCATTATTTGGAATCTTTGCAACAACCCCAAGAGGGAGCAGGTGTACGCCCATTTGGCAGATGGGGAAGTTGAGGCTCACATAGCTGGTTTGCCCAAGATAAAGATCTGGTAGTGAGGGGGTAGAGCCAGGCACAAACAGATACATTGTAACTCAGTCGGGGCCAGGAAAAGAACAGAGGCAGCTCAAATGTAGGGAGGATTTGCAGTGGAGGGGGTGTGGCTGGTCAAACTGGGCTCTGGGGGTAGGGGACTCAGGTGAAGTTTTCAAGAAGGACACAGTGCTTCAGCACAATCTGGAAGGATTTCCACTAGAGAAACTGTAGGGAGGAGGTTGAAGGGTGGGCTAAGCTGTGGACACAGCGTGAGCAAAGGCCCAGGGGTATGAAATTGCATGAAATGTGTAGGGGACTAGAAGCTGCTGGGTGTTTCTGGGGTAGAACACGGAGAGTGGAGGGGAGAAGTTGATGCTGAGTCGAGGGAGGTACCAGATCAGAGAGTCCCTGGGCCTTAGATCCCGTGGGGCCGGTCTGCAGAGCCCGCCAACCACCAGGTCAGTGGCAGGAGCAGCAGGAATGAGCTCACTGCTAGGACAGGAAAACCGAGGGACTTAGAGGCCCAGGACCCAAGAGTGCACGTGTGTGGGATTTGTGGGTCGCCTTCTCAGTCTGGATGGGATAGGGAGGTCCAGCTTTTCCCAGTGAGTGGCCCTTGTAGAATGCCACCGCCTCTAATTGACCAGCTGCTCTGTGCCTCAGTGCCCTCACTCCCTTGGCACTCTGAATACTCAGCAGAGAGCCGAAAAGGGGCAGGTCATCGTCCATATTGTTTAGAGGGAAAGCTGACGGTCAGAGAGGGAAAGCAACTTGCTCTAGGGTACACAGCTGGAACAAGGGATAGTAGGACTTGAACCCAGGACTTCCTGACTCTTCTCCGGGCCACCCATCTCCCCTGAGCAAGCTTTAGACCATGCTTGCCTGTTGCTGCTGCACCTCTGGAGATATCTTGAGAGACTTTCACTGAAAACGTTTGCTCCATTGGCTTTTTAGAAATTATTACAGCACTAATAAATGCTCATGGTAAAATATTAAAACAATACAGAAGAATCCAAAGTGGAAAGTAAAAATATCCTACCTCTCTGGTCCCCAGAGCAGACATTGTTGGTGCCCGGCTCAGATCCCCTCAGTGGTTCTGGGCCCCCTCCCCTGACTTCCGTGTGCCTTGCTTCTCGGCACTTGGCCTGCGCCTGTGATTTTCTCCAAAGGACTGTCCTTGAGTTGCTAGAGACACATGCCAATGTGCGCAGAGAGCCGGGAGTGCCTGGGAGCTTATGATCCCTACCCAACATCATGAGGCCTCTGGCCAATGACTGGCTGATAAAAGGGTCAGAACAAACTCTGAGTTCTTACCTAGTTGTGTGAATAACTAATGCGGTATCATGTGCAGCAGGGGGCAATATAATCAATAATATTGTATTAACTTTGCAGGGTGATCGATGGTAACTAGACTTGTGAGGACCATTCTGTAATGTATATACATATAGAATCACCGTGTATATTGAAAACAGGATCATATTGTGTATCCATTACACCTCAAAACAATTAAAAAACAAAAAAGAACTTTGACCAATTTTTAAAAACCCAAACACCTCTGAGGGATAACTTACCCCGAAGCCCTCCTGCAGGATCAGCCTGAGGCTGCCACTTTGCCTGGTCACACCCCGGCCTGTTTCTCCTCTTCCCACCGATTGCCCCCCCGGGAGCACTGCCATATTGAGTCACTCATACGTGAATCCTGGTCTTTTGAATCTTTGAAAGATTGAATGAATTTGAACTCATTTGAATGAATCTTTGGCTTTTGTAGAAGATGACTGTAGCAGGTTGCAAAAACAGCCCTGGTTCTTCACCTCTCCCTGTATCCATAGCCTTGTCTCGTCCCTTGGCAGCCTCTGTCCGCTTAGACGCTGGGCTTAGCCATGTGACTTGCTTTAGCCAAAGGAACATGCAAGCAGAGGCTTGAAAGTGTTTTACACAATCAAGCTTGCCTACTCTTGTGCATCTGCTATTGCCATGACATGTCCAGGCTAGTGGGCTGGAGGATGAGACACATGGAACCCAACTGGGCCACTCCGGTTGTCCTTGCCAAGGCCATCCTCCATCAACTGATAGCCAGCAGACCCCAGACATCAAGCAAGATCAACCATGATCTGCAGAGTGGCCTAGACCTACACCTGGAGTAGATGCCTAGTGGGAAATCATTGCTTATTAGTGTCTGCCACTGCTGGTTTGGGGACTATTTGTTATGTGGCATCATTGTGGCAAAGCTAACTAACATACTTCCCACTCCCTCAGTTATCTTTGTGGTTTCTGGGTTACACCCATGTGAAGGCATAACTTCCTTGCTATCCTGGCTGCAGACCACTCTTCCCCATGATACTATCTTGGCCATCCTCCCCTTGGCACACACGGGTCCTTCTGATTCCTCTTAAAGTGCACAGTCACCATTTATGTAGATGTGCCAGCTTATACACAGTCCTTTATTGATGGGCATTTGGGTCCTTACTGTATTTTCAGTGTAAAACATGCCCCTGCATTGAGACATTCACAAAGACAAAGACATTGTGCATTCATCTTTGAGCACTCACATAAGGACCTCCAGAAGATACCTTTCTCACCATGAACTTGAAGATCAGTATTTCGAGGTTTGGTAGATACTGCTTAATTTGAAATACCAGACTTTTGCAATCCCAGCTACCCTCCAATATTGAATCTCTCAAGGAAGGAGGACACACACACACACACACACACCCTTGGGGTTTAGGGGGTCAGGTGAAAATACAATGCAAAAGATGAGGGTTCTAAGTGTTTACAGCCTCTAGCCATCCATCCACTCACTCCTTCATCCAATAAATATTTACTGAGTACCTACTATGTGCCAGGTACAGCTCTGGGCATGGGGATAGAGCAACGAATAAAACAGACATAAGTCCCTGCCTTAAGGGGCGCCTGGGTGGCTCAGTGGGTTAAGGCCTCTGCCTTCGGCTTGGGTCATGATCTCAGGTCCTGGGATTGAGCCCTGTGTCGGGCTCTCTGCTCAGCAGGGAGCCTGCTTCTCCCTCTCTCTGCCTGCCTCTCTGCCTACTTGTGATCTCTCTCTCTGTCAAATAACTAAATAAAAATTAAAAAAAAAAGTCCCTGCCTTAATCAAGCTTACATTCTACTAGAGATTATAGACTACCCAAAACAAACAAGTACATTGTTTTTTTTTTCTTTTTTACAAACAACTAAACAAATAAAACATTGAGGATATTCGGTAATGATGCTACAGAGAAAAATAGGCAGGGAAAAGGAATAGAGACCACTGAAGGGCAGAGAGAAGGAAGAGTTGTAATCTTTAAAAATATAGCAAGGAGAGTATATTTGTTGGCTAGGCTCCTGTTACAAAGGACAACAGATGGGTGGCTTAAATAACAGAAACTCATTTTCTCACAGTTCTGGAGACTAGTAGTCTGAGATCAAGGTGTCAGCAGGATTCGTTTCTTCTGAGGCTCCTCTCCTTGATTGATAGATGACCTTCTTCGCTTTGCATCCTCATACCTGTCATCCCTCTGCACATGTCTATGTCCTAGTCTCCTGTTCTTATGAGGGCACCATTCCTATAAGACTTGGTCCCACCCCAATGATGTCATTCTAACTTAACTAGCTCTATAAAGACCCTCTCTCCAATTGTGGTCGCATTGTGAGGTACTGGGGGTTAGGACTTCAACATGATTTGGGGGGTGGGGTTGGGGGACACAATTCAGCCCATACCAGGAAGGCTTCACTGAGCCTGGAAGTAAAGAGTGATGATGGGACTGAGGAAATGAGGCCCTCCCATTGGATGAGTGTTCCAGACAGAAGAGCAGAAGTGAAAACTATGAAGGAAGAGCACACCTGGTTGGTTTGAGAAAGAGCAAGGAGCTGAGAGCAGAGAGAAATGAGCGAGGAGAAGGGAGAAAGAGGTAAGCCCCGAGAGGTCGCAGGGAACAGATTGTTCCCGACCTTGTAGATCATGCAGGGCTCATATGCACTCAAGGGAAGCTGGAGCCACAGGGGCTTCAGAGCAGAGGAGGGATGCAACCTCCCTTATGCTTTCCCAGAATCCCTCTGGCTGCTGTGTGGTGGAGGAGCTGGGGGGGTTGTGGTTGTTGTTAACACCGTTCACCAGGTGTTTTCAATTCTTCTTATCATAGTGTTGCTCTTCCCTGACCCTTCAGAGTCAGGCATGGCCTATGACTTGCCGTGGTCAATGGAGCATGAGCAGAGTGATGTCATCACTTCCAGTGGAATAGTTGTGTATACTCAAGCCATGCTCTCTCTTTCCCCTTCAGCGGGGACTGGCAGTGTTCTAGCAAGTCAGGATCTAAACTGGCTGCCCCACCAACCTGGGTCCCACGTGGTAGATAGTGAGGACATGAGAGACAGCTTCTAACCAGAGGGACATGTAGCAGGAGCAAGAAATAAACCTTGGTGTTTACAGCACTGAGATAAGGGGATTGTTTGTTACCACTGAATAACAGCCTGTCCTGACTCATAGAGGAACAGAAGGAAATGAAGACGCAGTGAAGTGACGGAGTTGTCCATGAGAGAGATGATGGGGCTTCAGGCATGGTGATGCCAATGGGGATGGTAAAAACAGGTTGGACTCTGGTCATATTTTGAAGGTGGAGCCAGTAGGATTTGTTGCCAGACTGGACATGGATCATGAGAGAGAGGAGTCAAGGATGACTCCAAGGTGTGTACTCTGAGTAGTAAAAGAAAGTAGAGGAGCCATCAGTTAAAGTTGCACAGACCAAGGGAGGATGGAGCCATGTGGACTTGGAGAATTCTATTTAACTGACCTAGCGGAAGCGGGGAGGGGGGCCATGTGTTGGAATGGAAAGTTGTCTGTGGGGACCTGGGGTCCCCTCCCACCTCTAAATGTCGCTCTTCTGAGGAGCTGGAGTTGGCGCAAACCACTGGAACTGATACCAACACATGGAAGTAGCTGGTATTATGATAAATTAATCATTGATGAGCGATTTGAGGGACTCCAGTCCTGCCCGTTATTCCCCAGTGGGAAGTGTGGCTGGTGGAGGCCCAGCACTGATGGGCAAATAGTCTGCGCTGACAAGAATGGACCCTACTTAGTGCTGCCCGAGCTGACTGTGAGAAAGATGGCCGCTCTCTACAGCCCCATAATGCTTCACAGTATCAGGACTGCCCACGAGCTTCACACAGCCCCTGGAGGTTATTGTCAGCATTCCTAGAGGAGGAAAACACTGCAGCCCAAGTAGGGAAATGACTTGACCACCTGGGAATGCAGCCTCAGGCTCCTGCCTCCACACCAGCTGTGTTTTCCCAGTACATCCTGTGGCCTGAGGGTCTCATGCTTGGTTTCCACAAGGCCCAACCCTGAGAAGCACCGTGGTGCATTTTGGTAGTTGGCAGACTGTGGGGTGTGTGTGTGTGTGTGTGTGTGTGTGTGTGTGTGTCTTTTAAAGCAGGGGTGTGCTTGCTTTAAACTAAAGCAGAACTGCTCTGGGTGACCCTGAGGTGGGGCCTGTCCCACCTCCACCCCCACCCTGCTTTCTGCTATGGCTGCTCCCAAGTGATGCTAGGGGACAAGTTGAAGATGGTGGGCACACTGGAGAGTCCAAGTAAGAAGATGTGGATTTATATATCCAAAGGAAACTAAATCACCATCTCAGAGATATCTGTACCCCTGTGTTCACTGCGGCATTATTTACAATGGGCAAGACATGGAAATGACCTAAATGATGTCCATCAATGGATGGATAAAGAAAATTTCACACACACACACACACACACACACACACTAGAATACTATCCAGTCATAAAAAAAAATGAAATCCTGCCATTCATGACCACATGGATGCGCCCTTAAGGGCTTTATGCTAAGACAAATAAGTCAGACAAAAGAGAAAGACAAATAGTCTATGATCTCATTTATATGCAGAATCTTAAAAAAAAAAAACCTTAATGAAAAAGAGTTCATACGTGTGGTTACCAGAGGCAGGGGGTGCGGGAAGGAGGAATGGGAAGATGTTCTAAAGGCCCGAAGTCCCAGGTATAAGATAAACAGACACTGGGGTTGTAACATACGGTGTAGTGACAATAGTTACCACTGTTGTATGGTATACTTGAAAGTTGCTAAGAGAGGAAATCCTAAAATTTCTCATCACAAGGAAAAAAACATATTTTTTTTCTTTTTGGGACTATATGAAGTGATAGATGTTAAACTTATAGTGGTGATCATTTCGTAATACGTGTAAGTCAAGTCATTAGGCTGAACACCTAAAACTGTATGTTAACTGTCTCTGAAACTAGGGGGGAAGAGTGGATTTTTTATCTGAGTCTGCCATAACCTTGCTAGGTGAGCTTGGACAAATTCCTGCCCCTCTCATTTTCGGGGATCTTTTTTTTTTTTTTCCCTGTGTAATGCGATAATGGACCAGAATGGTCTCTGTCCACATATATCTTCTTGGATTTAAGTGAGAGAAAATGAACTCAAATTGGTTTCAGTTGTTAAAAAGGAATTTATTGATCCTTGTAATTGAACATACAACACACACAAAAAATCCAAGGCTAATTTGGATTTTAGGTCCAGCTGGTTCTAGGCAGGAGTCTCTCTCTCTCTCTTCCTTTCTCAGGTCTTCTTTCCCAGGTAATGGCTTTGTGCTTAAGCTCTCCCCTTGGGTTAGCAAATCTAGCCCCAGAAGCTCCAGGCTAATATCCTACTCTTATGCAGCCCTCAAGGAAAGTGACAGCTTTTATCCTGAACACTCAACTAAGTCCTCTGCCAGCCCAGATGACAGCTAGGTGAAAACCAGAAAAAAAATGAGCAGACACAGTCCTACACCAGGCATGGGGCTTAACAAGCAAAATTTAAAAACAAATTTTACCTTCCACTCACCTCAGCTGAGTGTACTTGCCCAGTGCACAACCTGGACAACTCTCCACAGTAGCCCTGGCTCAAGTGAATGGTCTGGGAAGGCTCTCATTGGCCGGGCTTGGGTCACATGCCCATCCCTGAACCAGTCACTGTGGCTTGAAGGATGTGATATTCTGACTGGCTGGACCTAGGTCTCAAGGCCCCTTTGAAGCTGGGATTGAAATAAGCTATTAAACCTCCACAGCCTGAAAGAGACTCTGATTCCTGGATGGAAAATAGGGGGTGTCCAGTGGAAGGGACTGTAGCCAGAAGGGGTTCTAAGCGGGCAGAGCTAACTGAAGTCTTCCAGTCTTTCAGAAAATGAGGCTGGAGCACTGGGCAGGGATGTTACAGCAAGGATCCTATAGCCAGCCCCAAGAAGGGGGCTGGTGAAGGAGCAGGAACAGCTCAGTGAATGTTTGTGGACTAAAGCTGCAAGAGTCAGGACTTACAGGAGCTGCCTGGGACCTGGCCATGCTGTTTCCCTCAGCCTTGTACCGGAGCACCCTAGTTCCCCACTTTGATCCTCACCCACCCCATCTCTTCCCACTACAGACCTCGATTTCCTGTATAACTGCTTCTATTTCTCTGGGCTCAGTGAAGCCTGGCCCTGGGGACGTTCCTTCAAGCTTTCCAAGCCCCCACCTCTCACATGCCCCCAGATCCCATCCACCTGGACTTGGCCACGCCTACGTGGCTGAGCTGGGAGAAAAGCAGACAGAGGAGGACTGTGTCCTAGGCCCTGAGAGCTGTAAGGGGACAGGAGCACCATGAGTAGGCCCGTGGAGTGGGAAGGCCATGGCGGCAGCTCCAGGGCTGTCAGGGCTGTTCAGAGATGGGCAGCTGCCTGGGAGGGACTAACCCCCCCCTCCATCTCCAAGAAGTGTGGAAGTGGGAGGGGGGAGTGTGCTATAGAAGTGATTTTGGAGAAGTCCGGGCATGACCAATCTGCCGTGCATCACCAGAGGGCCCTGGTATAAATGCAGATTCCTGGGCCCTGCCCCCAGAGATGCTAGCTGTTTGGGTCTGCGAGGTGCCTGGGAATCTGCATTTAACCGGCAGCTCAGGAAATTCCCATGGGAACCACTGGCCTGGGAACATCTGGGAGTTTTTCCCAACTCTGAAGTTCTGGGAAACCATCTGTGCCTCGAGGTCAGGATCAGCCAGTGTTACCCAAGAGCTATCTGGCCTTCCCCTTAAGGTGGGGCTCCCCCAGGAAATCATGAGGATGGCACAGTGTGGGAGGAAGGCTGTCTGAGCCTGGGGAGGGACCTGAGGGGCAACGGAGAAGCCTGGGTGGGTGGCTGGGTGAGTGGAGTGAGTGTAGGTTCCCTTAATCCAGTGTTAGCAACTGGGGAAGGCTGGGGGCTGTTGGTGTGGGGGGACCACGGAGACCACGAGGCCACTCGTGCCTTCTGGGGACACGAGCCTGAGCGATCAAGGGGAAATATAGGCACAACGTGGGAGGAAGTCTTGAAATCAAGTTCACAGGCTCAGCACCTGTGTGGTTGAGGGTGGGAGGGGTGTCCCAGCTTCCTGTGGGCACAGTGGTGGGCTGGCACTGAGGACAGGGCGTGGAAGGAAGCAGCAGGTGCATGTGATGGGGGCAGATGGGGCGGGTGGCTTTTAAATGGAGAATGGCATGACCCGAGATGGGGTTTGGCAGTGTTGGTGCAGATGTGGAAGGGGACAGGAGCAGAGTGTCCATGAGGGGCTGACTGTGTCGGAAGGCTCAGGCAGTAACACCAGATATGGCCGGGAGGTAAAATCCTGAGCACTTTCAGGGTCTGTTAAGGTTCAGCTGGACCAGAGGCCTGAGACTCCCGCTCTTAGATCCAGACCTTCATGTTAACTATATCTCAACAAATATCTACTAGACATCTGCCACGTTGGGACTGTCCATGCCTTTACCCAGTGTGGCTAATGATGGACTTTCAGGCAGCCTGACAAGCCATTGCAGGAAGTATTTTGGTCCAGAGGACTTAATCCTCTGACCCTGTCTGGACCCTAAGAGCCCATGAGCTGTCCTTAGGGACCTCAGACCACTCTGCCCTTGGAACTAGGAGAAGATCCAGAAAGAATTGCTCTGCAGAGAAATCTCAGGAGAGCTGAATACATCCAGCTCAGCCATCGATGTGGATGGAAGCCTGCTATCACAGGCAGGCCTTGCTGTAGGGAAGGCGTTCCCCACAGAGGAGCAGTCTGGAGGGGCCTTGCCAGCAGAGCACTTTAGAGAGATCATCAACCTTGCCCCTCATTCAACAGAGAAAGGCCAGGAGACGGTCTGAGGCCACACATCAGCAGCTGGTGAACCCAGAACTGGAATTAGGACCTTCATACTCTGAACCTGACTTTGCAATGAGCAGCAGATACACAGCATGGGGCAGGCTTTTCTAATTGGCCCCACTGCCTTCGACCCCGCCTCGGGTCCTTTGTAACAGGTGCCCATCGAGCGTCTCTCGGGTGCTCACCGCTGCCTTGAGGGCTGGAAAGCCTGTGCCATCCATGTTTGACCCCGAAAGCACTGTTTCCAAATGTCTTCCCAGTGCCGGAGCCCCACGGAAATTCTGGATTTTAAGAAATCTTTCTCTGGGGTGCCTGGGTGGCTCAGTTGGTTAGGCAACTGCCTTCGGCTCAGGTCATGATCCCGGAGTCCCGGGATCGAGTCCCATATCGGACTCCCGGCTCTGCGGGGAGTCCGCTTCTCACTCTGATCTTCTCCCCTCTCATTCTCAGTCTCTCGCTCTCTAATAAATAAATAAAAAATCTTAAAAAAAAAAAAAAAGAAATCTTTCTCTGCTCACTCTTATCTCTACCTTCTCCCCCACCCAAACCTATACAAAAGTTTAGGTACCAGGTACGAAAGTTTCCTACATCCTTGGGAAGAGATGCATATCCTCCCCCAGCCCAGGTCACCCTCAGGCCAAAAGAGGCAGTGGGTTAGGACCAGGTGGGGCCACCCCAGGCGGGGAAGCAGGTAGGAAGGTAAGGGGAGGCCATAGTGACAATCAGAGTCAGGCGCCTTATCTCACGTTCCCTTGGATAGTAGTGATAATAGTTACTCCACAAACCCCTTGGAAGTCGATGTAAAATTGGGTGAGCTTGTGCACTGGGATTAGGGGTCGGGGCTCTCAGATCCTAGTGTTTAGAGTCAGATACGTGAAATACTCTATGACTCTAAAAGGCACAGAGTCACTGATTGGCTCTTTTACGTGTACTGTATGCTGAACCCTTTGCATGCTCTGTGTATGGTGTGGTGGGTCAGAGTGCCTCTTGGGGCCAGCCTGCTGAGCAATCCTAACTTGGTCGTGCGTTCGTGTATGACCTTGGGCATGTGGTGTTGCCCTGAAAATGCTCCGGAAGGATTAGCTATTTGTACGGTCTCATTACGTTGTAAGAGCCCAATGCCCGAGGTGCCCTGGGCTGCACCTAACAACATCCATTTTGGAGTGACCCAAATGAAGTTCAGAGGTCACTTCAGAGCTGCTTCTGCATTTCGAGGCTGTCCTATGGACGTCCTTCCATCTTTGTGCTTTCCATCTCATTAGCAAGTGGCCAGACATATTGAGGGGAGGGCCCCACAGGTACCACCAGGTGACCCGCACAAGATTCCTCGGTGCTCATGGTCTGAGAGCAGAGGTGCCAGGAGCGTTGGAGAAGGTAGAAAAGACCTCACAACAGAATGAATCATTGATCCCACTCCTTCAGCATCTGTGCACTGATGGGAAAGGTCTCATCTGGGAGGGAGTACACTTTCCTGCCCTGGACTTTGGACTTGACCATGTGACTTCCTCTGACCAAGAGAAGGAAGCAGAAGTGATAATGTGCCAATTCTGGGCATGGACCCTGAGGGACCTGTGTGTGCTTTCTTTCACCCGCCTGCTTGTGTCTTCGCCTCCACCATGAGAACAATTCCAGCTAGCCTGCTAGTCCAGGGAGAATGAAAGGCACAGGAGGCAGAGTTGTCCCGGCCGCCCCCGTGGACCCACAGGGTCAGCAGACCCACCCTAGCCACTGTAGCCTGAGGCAGACCACCCTCCAGAACCCGGCCTAGCCCGAACAGCAGTAGATCCACGGATCCATGAGAAAAAAATGGCTCTTGTTTCAAGCCACTGATTTTTGGGGTGGTTTGTTACATGGCATTATTCTGGCATCACTGACTGATAGATCCTCCCTAGATAGATTGCTCTTCAGAGATCCCAGCAATCCCATTAACTGTCTGCCTGGCTCCCTTCTACCTGGACCCCCTTCCTATTATGAACCCATCCCTTCACCAATGGAGTCTTGGTGAAAGACTCTCACCCTGAAAGACAAAAGGGCAAGATAACCCCATTTTTTCCCTTCCTGGCAGCCAGATCACAGGACCCCGCGCCATGGGACTCTGAATATTTTGTGACAGGTGCAAAAATGCAGGCGCAGTGGAGCGATTACCCGTGGAGGTGGTGGGAGCCACGATGGTCTAGCAGTGGCTCCGGGGAAAAACAAAACAAGGATTCTCAAAGCCACATATGTCTCTGTCTTCTTTAAAGTTATCTCAGGGGCACCTGGCTGGCTCAGTCCGCGGAGCATGTGACTCTTGATCTCGGCGTCACGAGTTTGAGCCCCACTTTGGGTATAGAGATTACTAAAGAAAAAAAAAGTTACCCCAGAACCCCAAAGGGCCACACCTACCCGCCAAGGAGTGCTGGAAGTGACAGTGATGACAATGACAGTGAAGCTAGCTAACACCTGGATAGTGTGTTTTCATTGCCAGGCCTCTTCTAAGTGCCGACAAATTTTATCGCATCGAATTCTCATAACCACACCACGAGGAAGGACCTGTTATTACCCCATGTGACAAATGAGAACACTAAGGAAGGTGCAGAGAGGTGACAGGACTTGCCCAAGGTCACATGAATCAGAAGCTATGGTGGCAGAATAAAGCCGTGGAGACCACAGTGAGCACTCAGAAGCGTGCAAGGTGGTGGAGACGGAGGGCTCCCTCCCCCTCGTACTGGTCCGCCTCCATGCCCACTAGGAGCGGAAGGCCTGGCAGCCCCGGCTGAGTCATTGGCCTTGGGGACCAGGAGATTTGGGCCCACGGTCGGAGCTAGGCAAGACAGCCAGTCCTTGGCACGAGGCTGTGGTTTCTGCAGGGCCCGTTTCTGCACTCCACGGCTGCCGCAGGTATGGGGGGCGGCCTCCCTCCAGCCTCTCCACCTTCAGCCTCCACCTCCACCCCCGGGCCCCTGGGCCTGGCTGTGCTGCCATCTGCCATCTAGGCACTGGGCTTTGTGCCGGGGAGCAGCTGGCAGCCAGCTCTCACCAGTGGGGCCGAGGTCACTTGCCTGGGACCTCACAGCTACTCGGTGGTGGAGCCAGGATTTGAACCCACATCTGCCGACTCCAAAGCCTCCAAGGCTGTAACCAAAAGAGCATGTGGCATCCGTTAGGCTCACATCCGGCCAACAGTGGCTTATTTTTGTGTTCTTTTATAACAAACAGTAAAAAAAACAAAAACAAAAACAATCGCCGTCATTTATGGAGTGTTAGTTACTAAGAGGCAAGTCCTTACGTGAGTGATAGCATATAATCCCCTCAGTTGCCCTCAGAGGGCCAGACCATTTTCAGCCCTGTTTACAGAGGACAAAACTGAGGCACAGGGAGGTGAAATGACTTAGTGGCCATTTGCTTTCCTTGCCTGCCCAGCATTCTCTGACCCTTTTCCTGGGAAGAGCACCCCAGTTTCCTTTGGGGGAACCTGCACGCTCTCAGTGTTGGGAATCAGGTCAAGACTGTCTGTCGGGGTGCCTTGCTCCCCTCAGACTAAGGGGCACATGATCCAGGCTTAGCCAGGGGGATACTCTCCCCTGGGACTTTGACTCTTGAATCCTGTGATGTGTCTTCGCCTTGAAGACTGTGTCTGCTGATCCTTGCTCCTCTCCTCCCCTTATCTGAGCCCTGCAGATCTTGAGACTTAGATTCCAAGAGTGAGCTCCTATCCTCCCAATAAGGCCCCTGTATCTTTGGTAGAAATCAGCTGAGCTCTTTTCTATTGCTTGCTTGCCTGAGTCCTCGCCAGTACAAGGGAGATCCTGAAGTTCACACAGGCCATGAAGGACTCAAACCATTCTTAGCCACTGCATGGGGTTGGATCTCTCAGGTAAAAGAGGAACAAACAATTCTGGGGCCCAGGGACCTTGCCCAAAGTGGCTGTGAAATTTCCATTCTCTGCCACAGTAAAACCGCACTGTTTTTGTAAAAGGGTAACATCTTAAAACTCAGCAGAAGTTGATTTTCACTATCCTTAATCTTCAGCCTTCACAAACCCCACAGACCAGATCCTGGTACCCCAAAAGGTGTATGCACCCCAGTTTGAGATACTCACCTGAAGGACATTTGTCTTCTTTGTCGCACCCCAGGCCTTTGCTCAGAACCACACACCCCCCCCCAACCAAGCTCCGGCACCCTTGGCAGAGTCTGGGCCCACAGGACCCCCTCCAGGCTTCAGAGTGAATGTGGTCCAGCCTGATAGCACTTCTCAGGACCTGGGGGATCTACTTGCCCAGTCCCCCCCGAGCTCAGGCTATTCTCACCCTGACTCCACAATTTTGTCATATCCACATCCCTCCTGTTCTATCATTTCTTAATATTTTGTGTTAAATTGACACACATTCATTCTTTGCTTAAAACCATCAAAACCTTGGGAAGACTTCATTCATCTCCCTGCCGGAAAGGACACTGGTATCGCTGTGCATAAACAGATACAACAATGCCCAGAAGACGGAGTGCATTCCAGTCTGTCCCCACACTGCAGCCTGCCCCGGGGCCACATGTCAGCCAGGGCTTTGCCAGGGAGGCCACAGGGGGCAGCGAGGTGTTAAGGACACGGGGCACTGCACTGAGCCTTCCTCCCTGGTCGAGATCAGAAAGGGGTCCAAAGGGAATCAGAAAAGAATCGGTTTCTCCATGTGGGGCCTGATGTGACTTCAGGCCAGCTCGTGAGCCTCATCCTTCACATTTCAAAAAACACAAGTCCTTGTGGTACACGTGAAAACAGACAGGCAGAGTCTTGTCCAAGGCCAAACGAGGTATCAGAGGAAGAGACTGGAAGGGGGCTCTCCCACCTACAGCCTAGTTCTTTCCGTGGTACCTTGCTTTTCCCCTTTAAAACATTGCAGATGCTCCCAGACACTCCTGATGATCTGGGACCACATTTTAATCTCCAGTAAGCACTCCCCTCCCATCTGTTGGTTTGGGGCCCTCCTCCTTACCCCCCGACACCTCCACTGCACCCACAGTGCCAGTTGGTGTGGGCTCTACAAATGCAAGCTCATTTAAATGTCAGCTGGAGCAACATGGAGCTAGAAAGGCAAACAGGTGACAAAAATAGAAGTGACAATCACAGTATCCTAGACTGTCAGCGGGCGTTTCCAGGCCCTCTTAACCCTTCCAGGGGCAAGTAGCCCTTGAAGAATCAGTATAACTATGGACTCCTGTCCAGAGAAAATTCAGGCACACATTTTGCATGCAGTTTTGGAGGGTCATGGGCCCATCCCGTCTCAACAGGGTTCCAAGAAAGAATTTGTTTGCAAAAAGTGACCTGATGCCAAGAATTTGGAAACAACCGAAGCAACTGGGTCTCGGTGATTTTTCAGGCAGCTCCCAGTTAATGAGCCGTGAAGAAAGGCTCAAGTCCATTCCAGAAGCAGGGGTTCAGGGTCCACCTTTTGTAACCAGAAACTCCCTCCCCTCCACCTCCCTTCCTCCCCCCCCCCTTATCTCTTTGGGATGGGGAGCCTTGGGTTTTATCTTAAAGGTGGGGGCACTTCTGTAGCGTCAGCAAAACTTGGCCACTTTGAAGAGGAGCCAAGGTGAGCCATCAGCAGGGGAGGAGACCCCAGTCTCCATTCCCAGCCTCCACAGCCAGGGCCCCTGCCCCCTGCCTGCACCGTCCCCCGGATGCCATCTGCAAGGAACACAAAAGCGGCCACGCCCTCTGACTTACAAAACTCTGAAGGTCCTGGCCAAGGTCCTGAGTGGCCTTAATGTGTGTGCCTTGCCTTTGTCGCCTCTGTTCCCTATCTTCACAAAAGGAGAGAGTGGATGGTTGGGACCAGGACCACCCCACACTCTGGGGTCTTGCCATGGCTCTGTTTGAAATCTCTGTTCTCGTGGTGGCTTTGCTTCTCAGCAAGAATTTGGGTAAACAGTGTCCCCCCTGAGAAGAAGTGGTAGGGACAGAAGCTCAACATTAGGGCTGGAGGGAGAGGTTCCCGGGACAGGAAGGATGGGTGATTAATGAGAAGGGAAGGAGGGATTGTTGGGAGACGTGCCTGCAGGGAGAGGAGCAGAGGGCAGATGGTGTCTGGCCAGGTACCAGTAGTCTGGAGACTGGAGGGATGGTGCCTAGGAGAGTGTCATGTGATTGGGAAGGGGCAAGTTCCTGCGACTGGGGGCTTCCATGAAACCCAATCGGATGGCATGGTGCTAATGGCCTCAGGGAGCTGGCACAGTGCAGGTGAGCTGAGAAGCCAGCTTCTGTGGCAAGCTGAACCAAGAGGCATGTCACGCCTGCTGGGTCCTCGCCGTGGCCCCCTTCCCCCCTTGGAGTTTCCAGCACCGTATTTGCCATAGTCTCTGGCCAGGACTGTTGGACTCCAATGTGGCCCCAAGCACAGGATTCGAGGAGGACAGATGTCGCATGCTTGGCCATCATGATGTGGGGCTACTCGTCACCAGTGAAGCTGGGAGTCAGAGAGGGGTGGTGGGTGTGGAGTGTCCCTCCAGCGGCAGGGAGTGGCCCATGTGCCTTTTTCTCAGGGCAGCCGGCAGACCCAGGGGATGACCTCCTTGGGCCACCGCTCAGAGGTAGCCACTCAGGTGCCTGTGGCTCCTGAAAATGAGGGTACACTCCTGGCTGGTGGTTGCCTCTTCAGCCCCAGGACCATTCCTCCCATTGTTGAGGGGCAGAATAGCAGAGTGACCATGAGCGCAGATTTGGGAGCCAAATCTGGGTCCAAATCTTGGTTCTGTCACTTCCCAACTGTGAACCTCTGAATCTCAGACTCTCCATCTATAAAGGGATTCATATACATCATTGGCAAATAGCGTACCTTCTGCTCTCTTCTCCAGCACGGGTGGCAGATATTGCTAATCAATCGAGGCATCTGTTTTCTCCTTTTGCACTGCAAAAAACATTGCGAATTGATCAAGGTATTGCTTCTCACTGAGCCTCCGGATCCTTCTGTGTGTCCTGAGCTCCAGGCAGCCACTCCCAAGAGATAAGATTTGACATTTGAGATTAAACCTTTTGCCATGTCTGTTCTAATGCCTGTAGAGCACAATTCCTGGCACACAGCTGACCATGTGCAAAGTCAGTTACTGTTCAGTCTGTGCTCAGTGCAGGAATCCTCATCCATTATCTCCAACTTCTGCTTGCTCACCTCCAGTGATGGGGAGCTCACTATTTCTTCAGGCTGGCCATTCTATTGCTGGATAGTTCTGATGATTAGAAAGTCCTCAAATTTCCCTCCCTGAGCCTCTTCTTTCCCTCAAACAGTCTATAATTCTATGGCAAAATGCTCCCTTTTTTCCTGGATTAGCTGTCACTAGGGATTGAGATGATTTATTTTTAGGTGATAAATTTAAACCACCTGATGAGTAAACCCTTCTCCCAGCTTGCATGTATTTGATCCTAGACTAGCTAAGCAGCTTCTGTGTTTGATGGACATATTTGGGGGAGTATGTGAGTGAGTGTGTGTGTGTGTGTGTGTGTGTGTGTGTGTGTGTTAGAATGTGTGGGTGAGGGAGAGATTGAGAGAGAGAAAGGAAAGGGGGGGTGTATTTTCAAGCCTAATACACCGGGCCAATGTCACTCCTTATATAAGCCTAATAGCTTCTCTGAGGATTGGGGCTGCTTTCAGGGCCCCATCATTAGCTGATTAAGCCTGATTATTCTGAGGGGAGGGACAGTGAAGTTATATAACTCTCCATTTATTTGGATTTAATCCATGCTTCTAAATTTGGGAGCTGGAAGACTTCAAAGATGAGCCCCCGTCACTCAGAGGTGGTTCTGGGCTCACGGGGGAGGTGTATCTGGTGAGTGCTGGAGCCCCATGGTGCCCAGGGCGCCGGGGCAGGTTCTCTGCAGGGGGATAGGGCAGAAGCCTCGTCTCAGTGCCAAGGGAGCTTGTGTGGGGAGCCAGTGCTGCCTGGGACACTTCACACCTCGAAGCCTATGCATAGGCAACGGAGATTGAGAGCAGGGATGGGCTGGACTGCTTGGCCATGAGGCAGGGGACCGGAACCCACTGTCCTGATGGGCTGGGAAGTTCTAGGAAAGCCTGGACAGTCGTGGTCACCCCTGAGGTACAGCTGGTGTTCCAGTGTGGTCTGGTGTGTCCACTTCTAAACAGATCTCCTTTCTGCTGGGGCTCATAGCTTCGCCATTCTAAATATTTGATTCAGGGCACAGAAAATCACTACGTCCTTCAGCTCATACTCCGTCCGAGGGCTCGCATCCTAGTGAGCACCTCTCACATGGAAGACAGCACAGATTCACATATGTACGAGGCTAATTGTTCACAGATGGCCTCACAGGACGCCCTAATGGAATTGTTACTGCAATGCTTTTCTGGAAGCTGGAAGTCAAGTGACTTGAGCGAAGGGAGCCTTTCTCTGATTGGTGCAAAGGCAGTGTCCCGGCTATAGCAGCAACCGGGCGGTGGCCGGATCCAACTCTGAGTTCCAGTCATAGGGATCCTGGTCAGGAAGAAGCAGCTGCAGAGCTGGGACTAACTCACTCATTCAAGGTCTCAGAGACATTTCCCAGGCCATTGCAAAGAGGTGATAACACTCCGTAATAGCACAGGAGATAAGGTGCAGATAAAAGCACTTTATGAACTTGAAAGAATCCACACCCATTTAAGGAAGTGCTATGAAGTCGTGCTATAGAAGAACAGGAGCCAGGCTCGCGCTCAGACACTTCCCAGCTCTGTAACGTGGCATGAAGCACTTCACCTTTCCGGCCTTCAGTTCGATCCACTGGAAGATGGAAATCGGGCATCTCCACCACCATTTAAGACATCGAATGGAAAATGACTATGCGAAGTCCAGTCCCTTTGGGGTGAGGACTCTAGAAAGGCTTGATTTTTAGCTCAACAGCACTCTAAAGTATCCAGGCCACTTGAACCCTAGAATGTGGTATTTTCTATGAAATCCTATGTACTTAGAGCAAAATTCAGATTCAATATCCTGATTTTTAAGTTCTTGCACGTCTGACTCCCCAGCCACCAGTCTCATCTTGGCCCCTGCCCCTCTCCCCCAGCTCACTCCACTCCTTGCTCCTCCTTGAACATGCCAGGCCTGGGTACCTCAGGGCCTTTGCACTTGCTGTCTCTCTGCCCGGAATGCTCTTCCCTCATCTTCCCCATGACTGGTTCCTTTTAACCGGCCAGGTCTCAGCACAAATGTCACCTCCACCCCACTCACCTTGCCTATTAATTTTCTGCATTGCCGTTTATTAATTTCTCTCACTTTCTTTCTTTGCTCATTTATTTTCCAACTCCACCACCAACATCTAAGTTGCACAAGAGTAGAGATTTTTGTCTGTCTTGTTCCCCTCTCTCTCCCAAACCACAGTAAATGTTTGTTGACGAATGAACAGTGTTTGTGATGAGTATGAACAGAGGTCAGCTCCTTCCAAGCACACGGCGCCCATCTCCACCTCACCCTGCCTCGCTCCCTCGCTCTCTCTTCCCCTCGGCTCCCTGCCTCTCCACTGGATGCCTTCTCCTTTTGTCCACGTGCGCGTCTCTCTTCTTGCACTCAGTGACTTCCTGTGCTCTTTCTTGAATCTCTATCTTGTCCTACAGAGAGCTTAAAACATCTTGTTCTTTCTGTTTTCCGATTTGGGTGACTTTAACCTTGCATCTTTCTTGTCTTTCAGAATCTCTGCCTGTCGGCTGGGTCCTCTTCTCTTTGGGGAGGGGGGCACGGCGAGCCAGTGTGAGAGTCAGTGGGTAGGAGGAGGTTTTAGATGGCTAGGGAGCCTGCTGCCTCCAGAGGGACTGAGATCCTCATCCTGAAGGCTGTGAACAAAGGTCGAATAACCGCTTCCTTGAGATGCTCCCAACCCCACCCTCTGGGGAGAGCTGCAGCCCCAGATCTAGCTGCCTGCCTCTGCCGAGGAGTTTCCTCTTCACCTTAAAACCAGGTTTTTACAAATCTGCTAAGCGGGGTCTTGAGCGAATTGGTTTGACTTCTGCCAACTGTTACCCAGACTGACGCATTTGGACAGCATTTACTTTACAGTTTACAAGTCTTTTTCAGAGGTCATTTGTTCAAAAAATGTTAACCTACTGTGTGTCAGAAATGATTCTAGTGCTTTTCATACAACAATTTATTCATAAAGCAAGGACTGGGATTATCATTATCCCTGTTTTACGGATGAGGAAACCGGTCCCGAGTTGGGTTTACTATAAAGCTCAGTGTCTTAGTCCGTTCGGGCTGCGACAACAAAATACCACAGATTGGTGGCTTATGAACCGCAAAAATGTATCGCTCACAGTTCTGGGGGCTGGAAGTCTGAGATCAACTTGCTAGCCTGGTTAGGTGAGGGCCCTCTGCTGGGTCACAGACCTCCTGAAGGTCTCCTCCTGTGCTGGAAGGGACTAGACAACTCTGCTGGATCTGTTTTATAAAAGCAGGAATCCCATTCAGGAGGGCTCCACCTTCTTGACCTAATCACCTCCCAAAGGCCCCACCTCCTAACTAACCATCACCTCTGGATGTTAGGATTCAATATAAGAATTTGGGGGAGATACATTCAAACCATAGCACTCAGAAAACTTAAGTTTTCAGGGTTTCTCCTGTGCACAGGCTCCTTCCTTGTGCCCAGGTGGGGCCCCAGTCCTATGTTTGCTGGTCACGGGTGCAAAATTTGCAAAAGTAATACATTGCACCACCAAGCAGCTAAGAGTGGTATCTCTTCCCACTATAAATCTCATCTGTTCCGTCCCCACCCCCCACCCCCCACCCCCGCCCCCGTCCTTCTCCCTCTCTCTCTCTGTCTCAGGGAATAAGGCTGAAATGGCTGTAGGCATTTTGGGGATCCACCTTAGGGAAAACTAGATTGGAGATACATTTGAGTTCACTGAGATAAGCGTATGTGGCTTAAAGTCATTTTATACATAGTTTAGTGATTGCCAGCCATCCGGGTGTGGAAGACAGCTTCTAAGAACAGCCTCTAGCTCCCCGTGCCCACTTGTCTGGATGGTGGTCATGTGAATATGCTCTATGCCACTCAGCACAGAGAGTATGCAGAAAGCGAAGGAAAATTCGGCCCAGAATGTGAGAAGCCAGAAGCTATTCTGTAAAAACTTCCTCCCATCAGACATGTGAAATTGTGAATGGAAGCTTTGCTTCTCAGTGGTGTCCCAGATGCCTGATCCAAACCAAAGTTCTCTCCTGCAGGAATAGATTAGATAATGCAGCATATACAATCAGAACCACAATCCTTTTTTTTCTTCTTCTTCTTTGGGAGAGATCATACAAAATGCAATTTATCCGAATTGCTATGTTTATAGGGCACAAACTTACAGCTGTGCTAAAGACAACCAAGGTGTCCATAAGGGGTCAGGTAGAAAAAAGCTTATGGGGGTTATTCCAAACTTAACAAATTGTGCTAAAATGTGAGTGTGTTTATATGAAACATATAAAACATTTCCAGTGTCACATGTGACACGGAAACATTCCTAACTAAACAGTCTATAGTAATAAAAATTTTATTCCAGTCCATGTTAGAGGAGAGCCTGAATCATTTTTTAAATTCCTGTAAACAATAGGACAAAACTGTCATCCTATAGTTCATGACCAATGAAATGTTGGGAGAAAGGATTAGAAAGGTATGGCAGGAAGTCGATTAATAAAAATACTGTGTTATTTTTCTGGGGTTTGTGATGTTTGTGGCAGTTGTTAACCTTCTGATATTTTCTATGATCCTCTGCTCATTCTAAATCTCACCTTTTGTACCCCACTTTCTATTCCTAAGGGGCCCCCCAAACTCTACTGTCTTTGGGCTTCACCTCTAAACTCTACGGGCACAGTTACCAGGATAGGCAGGCTTCCTGACGCAAATACAAGCTCATATAATCCAATCCGTAGTCTTTTTCTGCCCCTTTTGGCACAAAAGGTAACTCACAAATCACAATGGCAGTGGCGCTAACGGTGCAGCAGGACGAGGGGGAATGGGGATGCTACCCCAGTAGTGGGAGAGACAGCGCGGCTGCCGGATCCCCAGTGGTGGGGAAGGGGCGCAAGTTGGGGGGAAGCAGCTGGATCTGGACTCGGTTATGAGAGTCAGCAGAAGGTGCTGACAAAGCGGGAGGTGGAGAGGAAGCTTGAGCCTGCGGGTCTGCTCTTCCCTCCCAGGCGATGACAGGGAGTCCGGGTTCTGGGAAGGCTGCTGTGGGCGGAAGGGGGAAGCGCCCGTCACCCGCCGGCTGGCCGGCAGCCGCAGCGCCCGCGCTCCCGCAGCGCCCGCCCCGGGGCCGCCGCCCACGCGGGGCCCGGAGCCGCCCGGGAAGCGCGCCCGTGGCCCAGCGCCAGCGGCCCGCCGCTGCCTGCCCGACCCTCCCCGAGCCTCCCGCGCGGGCTGCCGGCGTGGGCGGACACGTGCGGCCCCGCGTGCGCTCCCCGCCCCGGCCCCGGCCCCGCCGGCCGCCAGCTCCGGGAGAGAGAGGACGACGGAGAGGACGGACGACGGCAGATGGGCCAGCGCCGGGAGGGGGGGCGGGGGGGCGCGCCCGCGGCGGGGGCGGGGTCTGCGTGCACCTCCCCAACCCCCGCCGCCGGCCCCGGCGGCCTGCACCGCCCTCTCCCAGTGCAGGCGGAAGAAGGCGTCCTTCCTGGAGGAGCCCGCCCTGGCTGGGGGAGCTTTCCCAGGGCTCAGGAGATGACAACAACGGTGAGGATAAAACAGGAATAATAATAAAGGCAAACACTGACCAAGGGCTGACTCCGTGCCAGGCACTGTTCCCAGCATGCTACTCATATAATCCCCGCCGCAAAGCTATAATGTTAGCTAGCTCTTTTATTGGCCCCATTTTACCGCTGAGGAAGCAAAGGTAAAGAGAGGCGCTCGTATTGCTGGTTATTACTGCTAGTTATCATAAAGAAACGGCTTATCGGCAGTTGCGATACCGATGGGGCAGTGGCTTTCAGAGGGTTTGCCCTATGCGAGCAATTGACACACAGGATCTCACCAATCCCTGTAAACCGTCCTCCTCCTACAGAGGAAGACAGAGTCTCAGGGAACTGAAGTCACCTGGCCACAAAGACGCTCTTGGTCGAGGGGCAGGCCTGGCACTGGACCCACGTTCCTGAAGGGGCCTTTCACCTGTAATTTAGCATCACCTCCCTTTGTCCCTGTTCCTAGATGGAGTAGGGCCGTTATGGTCTGTGACCATGGGGTGATCCTTCTGAGGCTCCACCGGAAAGGGGGCTGCTTTGCCCACCATCAGTCAGCTGGGCAGAGGAGGAACCAGACTGAAAGTAGGGCTTGAGACTCAACCACTCACCACACAGTCTGCAGCCTGTTTCCTGTCTCTGAACTCAGGTGAAGGAACCCAGAAGAGCCACTTCTTGTAAATGTCCTCCTCTTGTAGGTTTTGGCCTGGCCACCCTGCCAGAGACACCTGCCTTCCCTTTCTGCCAGGTGCCTGGTGGTCTTGCCATCCCCCCTTGACCCACCCGCCCTGCCCGTCACAGACTCTGGAGTCGGGAGTGCTTCTGAGGGCTGGGCACCATGCCCACTTGCTCAGAAGCCTCCCAGTTTTGGCTGCAGCCCACCCTGGAAAACCTGTTTCCCTCCCATGCCATGCGGACCCCTGGCCCCCCACCGGCCCAGCCTAGAGAGTCCCTGGGGCTTGTCAGAAACCGGGATCATCAAATCTGATGAGGCAGATAGGAGAAGGACTATACAAGGTCACGCAGCCACCAAAAGGCTGAGGCCATTGTCTTCCACCTAGAAGATACTGGATGTGGGGTTTCTGGCCTCCCACTCCTGAAGCTGGCCATGAGGCCTAGCGGTGTTGCCCAGCCTCTGGCTGCTGGAACATGAATTAAAGACCAAACTGGGGCTCAGCTGTGGCCCTCAGGGACTGGCCCGGGGCTGACTGGGGTCCTCTGCACACCACTGTCTTCCTCCTCCCACCACAGCCTTGACCTGAAAGACCTCATTCCTTGCTGAGGTTGTAAGGCCGTAAGGCCTTCTTCCGATGTGAGGGGGGTGTGCCAAGAACTCCTGAATATGGAAAAGGCAGTGTGTGGGTGAGGGAGCCTCAGCCAGGCAAGAAAGGCCCTGAACGTTATCTGTAGTATGGGCCAAGTGCCGGACGTCCAGTCGGCCAGGGATAGAAAGACCTAGAACCCAGACTCAGGCCTCTGCCTTTGGCTGCAGTGCTCTTCCCATAGTCTCTGTCCCACACAGTGAAGATGTCTCTCAGGCCTCAGGCGCTCTCTGAGTGAAGGACACGTGTGCCCTCTGTGGACTTGAGCAGGTTTTGGGTTGTTCGGGGTTTTTTTTTTTTTAAGTATTTTTTAGAGCAGTTTTCGGTTCAGCAGAACCGAGAGGAACATGCAGATATTTCCCATCCCCTCTGCCCCCACCCATGCACAGCCGCCTCCAACAGATGGGTCCCTTTGTTGCAGTGCTCGGGCCTACACCGCCATGTCCTTGTCACCCAGAGTCCATAGTTTACGCAGAGGTTCACTCTAGGTGGTGGGCATTCTGTGGGTCTGGACACATGTGTGAAGGCCCAGACCCACCATTGTAGTAGAATATTGAGTAGTTTCACTGCCTTAAACATCTTCTGTGTCCAGCCTATTCTTTTTTTTGCCTTTTTTTTTTTAACTCTATTTCTCCATTTGCCCAATGCAAATGACTTCACTGGGGTTTCTGCCAATTTTACAATCATGCCTGGAGTTCCCTTCTTTAGGATGCTCTCCCATTCCGGGGGTCACCAAGGCTAAGGACAGGGGCTGCGTTTAATTCTGTGCATTGTATGTCTGCATAAACACACGTGCTGTGTGATGACGCGTGCTGAGCACATGAGGAGTCCCAGGAGCCAGTTCTAGAAGCCAGCATTGGCCAGAGTGCCTGTTGTGTGCCAGCCCCCATGGTATGATTTCATCCTCACAGCCGCACTCACGATTGGTAGCTCCAATTCACAGATGAGAACACTGAGGCTCACTGGTCCCAAGGATAGTAAGCATCAGAGCCAGGATTGCAGCCCACGTCTGACTGAAGTGACATCTCTGCACTTTGAAAAGCAGACGGCATCTTGGTCTCTGAGGAATTTCTCTCTTGCGTCGTGGCCCTGGGGACGGAGACTCTGAGCCAGTATGGAAAGAGCCTGAAGACACAGTTTGCCTCATGACTGAGCCCCTTAAAGGTGGAGCGTGAGGCCTCAGGAGCATAAAGCGTGGCTCCTTCTCTTGTTTGGCATGGCTTTTAGAAGCCCTAGGAGTCGAAGCCTGGGAAGGAAGGGAAGGTCCTCCCAGCTCATGTCCACAGGACAGATTTCAGCAGAAAGTGTACACCCACTCAGAGGAATGCACTGTCACATTCTACACACTCACATATGCACATCCTTACCCTCATGACATTCAAAGCTCTCTCCTCACCATTATCCCATTTGGGCCTCCAATCAGGGCTGCCTCCTACAGTTGCCCACGCTGTGCACTGCACAATTGTAAGAGGCACCGGTCACATGGACTGTGATGTGAACAGCACCCCCTGGAGTAGTCTAACACAGTGGCCCTGTTCACAGTAACCTGGGAGTGAGCCAAAGAGACTTGGCCCATTTTGTAGCTAGTGGAAACTGAAGCTCAGAGACAGCCAGTGACTTACCCATGGGTCAAAGAGTGAGTCAGTGGTTGGAACAAAATCTATGTCATCCTTTGTCTCCCTTCCCCCAGGCATTTCACAAAGAATTCTTCTTTCTTTCTGAAACTTTGATTTACTTTCAAAAACAAATCATTTTAAATCTTCTATCTATTTTTGAAGAGGAGCCCTGTTCACGTGATATGAAATCTTAAGGGTCCAAAAGGTATAAAAAGAAAGCTTTCCCCACCCACCCCGACCCCCAAGCAACCACGACTGCTATCCTTTGTGCCCTTCCAGAGATAGTCTATACACCTTTCCCACAAGTGGGCACTTACAGTGCCCTGCACACCTTGATGTTTCCCCGTTATATGTCCTGCAATATATGAGAACATTTCAGGCTGCGGGATTCTTTGTTTTACCTGTGAACAGATTCCCATCTTGTGGAGGCCTTGACTGCTGCTTAAGCAGGACCCATGGTGTTTGCTCAGGATGCTTCCAGTCTCTCGCTCAAGCAAACGATGCCAGATGGTCCCGGCACATGTATGTTCTTGTAAATCTGAAAACACGCCTGACCGGTACATTCTTCATTTCCTTAAGATCAGAACGTTCCATTTTTGAAACAAAATTAAAACACCGTGAAAGGATACATCATAAAATACAAGAGAAGATTCCCCAGCCCTACTTCCTAGAAGTGACCGGTAGCTCGAGTGGCTTAATATATATAGTTGGTTGTAAAACCAGCCACAATCTCTCATAGATCCTTGTCTCCGCGCACTTTCCCTTGTGGCTTTGCAGCTCCTCCCACTGAGACTCAGTGTCTGTTTCTCCCTACCTTGAATCTGGGCTTGGTCCTATGCCTCACTTTGGCCATTAGAATGTGGAAGTGATGGTATGTTGGTTGCAAGCCTAGGCCTCAAGAAGCTTTGCATGCTTCTCCTAACTTTCTGGGAGCCTTGCTGCCCTGTGGGAATAACCCCAGGATAGCCCGCTGGAGGATGAGAGACACTTGGAACAGGGGAGAGTCATCCCAGGTGCCTCAGTCAAAGCTCCAGAGAGCCACTCCTTGAAATCTAACTTTACCTCTCAACCAACCCTACCCCCTACCCCATGCCAGCTTCCCCAGCAAAATCAGAGCCCTCCATCTGAACCAGGGGCCAAGTGTAGGGACCTAGGGGGCTCTACAGAGGTGAGGGGGACAGGGTTTGGAGGAAGCCATATATGCCCGCTTAGTTTGCACACCAGAGAGCAGAAGCCTTTCCAAACGTGTCTTTGGGAGAAGACAGACCCCAGAGACTGCCCTTCATCCCCTCTTGCCTGCGCTACTTGGTCTCTCATTGATTCCACACACTTTTGTTGAGCACCTACTATGTATCAGGTGCTATTCTAGGTGCCAGGGATTTGGCCATGAGTAAAACTGACACATTCTCTGCAAGTTACATGCTAAATGGATGAGACAGAAAATAAGCCTTTAAGCCCACGATTATATAATTTATCAGAGAGTAATATGTATTCAGAAAGAAATAAAGCAGGATGAAGAGACAGGGATGAGGGGATAGCCAAGGAAGGCCCATCCAGGAAGGGATATGTGAGCAGACACTGGAATGATAACAAGGAGTGAGCCCTGCAGACAAGAGGAGAGGGCGAGAGTACAGCACATGCAAAGGCCCGGGGACTGGAGTGAGTACGCAGAAATGCTGGAGAAACAGCCAGGAGGCAGGTGTGGCTACAGCAGAGTAAGCCAGAGGTTCAGGGAGTGGGGAACAAGAGTAGCGGTATCTCCTGTGACTCCATTCCCTCCTCCAGTCCTCAATACCCACCCCTCCCACCATCTGCACATGGACCTCTGCATCCTTTTTCCTCTTGTATACGGCTGGTCCCTCCCCCCGAGGTCTGGATCCCTTTAGCGCTTCCTGCCTCCTCAGATGGTTCATGCCTCACTCCACCCCAAGATTCTTAGCACACATCGTTCCCTCTGCCTCCCAGTCCACCCCACCCCTTCTCATCAGGCTGTGAATCTCTTCAGGTCCAGGCAGGCCCTGCATTCCCTCGAAGGCTCCTCTGGTGGCCCAGGCTGGGTCGGGGGCTCTGTGGGCTCCTTCAGTTGCCTGAGCTTTCCCCGTTGGCAAGGTCATGAGCTTGCAGGGCCTAGAGAATGTCTGATTCCCCTTTGTGTCCCCAGTTCTGAACACAGGGTTTGGCCAGGTGTGTAGATGACACTCCAATGACTTCAGGCTAAGAACTCTGGCACCCCGGATCCCTTCACGCTGTCTCCCTTGCTTGTCCCCCTAACCTGGGACATTTTGGTCTCAGCCACTCTGACCTACTTGCTGCTCACTAAGCCGATCTGGTGTTTCCCATACACCCCCACCATAATAAGCCCCTCCCATTCCTGTCTTCTTAGCCCCAAATCTCCTCCATCAAAACCAACTGGATCCTGTTTTGATTGGAGCAGCACAAAGCACACCAGACTCAAGAAACAGCTAGACAGATGTGCTGTGTGATGTCTGCCTGGCCCTCGGCTTCCTCATCCATTGACTGGGGATGCATGGTGCCCAGAACGTAGGGCAGGAATGGGAAGTGATCATGGGTTCCTGCTCTGTCTCCTCCTCTTGACCTTGGCCCCCCCGCCCCCCCCCCAGGTTGAAGTTATCTCCGGGTCCCTCTCAGTGCCCAGGATGTAACAGTTTCTCAGCAAACATATGTATGAAAGTATAAAGAGATGCCGTACTTTATGGTTTCCATTGCGCAAACATGACTGTGTTCTGTCCTCAAAACAATTCTTACCAGCATCCCGTCATTTCACACGGTGGCTCTTGAGCCAGGAAGACTGAGTCAGGAGGGGCTTGGCCATCAGCTTTGGCAAGACCCCTACCAGATGTTCAGAGAGGTTGTGAGAGCCACCCAAGGCCAGCCCTTGAACCCTGATCCTTAGATTCCAGGTCCTAAGCTCAAACCCCTTGCATAGTCCTAAGTCCTCCCTGTGACACTCTGAAGCAAGCAATGATATCATGCCCATTTTATAGCCCAGAAAACTGAGGCACAGCTTGGGAGTGGCAGAGGCAGGACTTGTCCCTGTGTTCCTCATGTGTCTCCATACATGAGGAGCTGTTTGGTAATAAAAAAGGAGAGATTTTTTCTTTCCCTCTCTTTCTTTTGGCCTTTTTCCCATTTTTGAGGACTCGGGGTAGCAGCTTTGCTGGAAAGAACAGGACGTGCAGTGCCCAGCTGGAAATGTCCGGCACAGGCCAGAGATGGGAGGTGGGAGCTGTGAATCCGCCAGCCCCTTGGAGCCTGGAGCAAGCCTCTGAGCGCAGCTCCGATGTTCTGCTCCTTACAGACCCGGGAAGGTACAGCGCCTCACCTCCCCAGCAGCCACATGTTGGCCTTGGAGCTGGGGTGTAACTCCAGGCCCTGTTTACAGATGGAAAGTGGCCAGAGTCCCAGGGGGGGATACTGCCCTGTTTGTGTCTTGTCCTCTGTCTTTGGTGTCCCCAGGCCTTAGAATTGGGTTAGGGCTGTAAAGGTAGGGACAATCTTAGGGTTTGGTTATTTCTTGGCATGAGAAGGTAGGATGTGGGCATCCTGCAGCATTTAGCGGACATTCCCAACTAAGGCTAAAGTCATGGTCCTCTGCTTGGGAATGCTACCTGGCCCTACAGTTAACCCCAGCAACACACACACACACACACACACACACACACGCACGCAGGTCTGGGGAGCCCCAAAGCTGAGGAAATCCTGCAGCTTTTGAAACATTTAGTTAGCACCTACTGTATACCAGGCACGCACTGGCCACAACACCGGCGAGGGTGCTGTGGGTGACCTTGGCACACCCCTTAGCCTCTAGAAGCTTTGGGTGCCTTGGCTGGAAGGAGGAGATAATGATACTACCGGCCTCACAATCCTATAGGCAAGGAGTAGGATGAACATTGCAGTTTGTTGGGGGGAGGAGGGGTGTCAGTCCCTACGGCCAAAGTGCGAGTCAGGAACCGAAGCCCAAAGAGCTATGTAAAAATTAAATAATTTGGCTCCTCCAAATCTTAGGAGATTTTTCTCAATTTCATGTCATGGACTGGATGGAATTGAAACTAAAGTCCGCGTCTCTTGAATGAATTACATATAGGAAAGAGAAAAGAGGGGCGCCAGGGTGGCTCAGTGGGTTAAAGCCTCTGCCTTCGGCTCAGGTCATGATCTCAGGGGTCCTGGGATCGAGCTCCACATCGGGCTCTTTGCTCAGCAGGGAGCCTGCCTCCCCCTCCCCCGCCTGCCTCTCTGCCTACTTGTGATCTCCCTCTCTTTGTCAAATAAATAAAATCTTAAAAAAAGAGAGAGAGAAAAGAAAGGGCATCTGGGTGGCTCAGTCAGTTAAGCTTAAGTCTGCCTTCAGCTCAGTCATGATCCTGGGGTCCTGGGATGGAGCCCCACGTCAGGCTCTGTGCTCAGTGGGGAGCCTGCTTCTCCCTCTCCCTCTCCCCCTGCTTGTGCTCTCGCTCTCAAATAAAATCTTAAAAAAAAAAAAAACAGGGAAGAGAAAAGAAGAAGAAAAACGATTCATGTTGATTACTCATAATAGCTAAGATATGGAAACAACCTAAGTGACCATCTATAGATGAAGGGATAAGAAGATGCGGTTTGCATATATGACGGAATATTATTCAGCCATGAGAAAGAAGGCAAGCCTGCCATTTGTGGCGGCTTGGATGAAAGTTGAGGGCATGATGCGAAGCCAGATAGCTCAGATAGAGAAAAACATATACTGTATGATCTCACTTGTATGTGGAATCTAAAAAAAGTCAAACTCAAAGAAACAGAGTAGAGTGGTGGTTGCCAGGGATCGAGGGTATGGAAAATGGGGAACTATTGGTCAAAGGTAAACTCCTAGTCCTAAGATGAACAAGTTCTGGGCATCTAATGTACAGCATGGTGAGTATAGCTAATAATTCTGTATCACATGCTTGAATGTTCTCACCACTAAGCACCTTAAACTTACACAATGTCATGTGTCAATTTTATCTTCAGCTGGAGGGGAAAAAAATGAAGGGAAAAAAGGAGCATAGGCTAAAATATGTAATAAACTGTTAAAGAAGTGATAAGCCAAGATCGAAGGAGTGAACAAAATGTTTCCTCGTAGCCCAGGCTTGCCCTTTGACCCTCTTAAGCTTGTCTTTTGATGTTGTGACTTTCAATTGGGTACAACGTGTGTATTCCTTCTTTTCTAGTTTAGGGCGACTCGTCTCCTGTTGGAGAATTCCTTGCCTCCCGAAGGCCATGAAGACTGCCTCCAATGCTCCATGCTGCCGTCTCTCATCCACGCTGGATCACTTTCATGGACAGAATGGAGTAGAAAGTCAAGGTTTGTGATTTTCCATATGATGTCCAGTCATTCCAACATGCCGTGTTGAAAATCACTCCTTTCCCCCACTGAACTGCTATGATGCTGGGTAGGGAACGCTACCTAGCAATGAATACAAGAAGCTGCTGCCTCACAGGACAGGGGTACAGTCTGTAGATTTTATGGTAAGCGAGAGCAGCCAGACACAAAGGAATGTGCTGCACGATTCCATTTATGGGATGTTCCAGTGACAGGGTGATGGCGGGTGCCTTGGGGTGGGGTGTCACCTGGGAGGGGGCTCGAGGGATCCTTCCGGGGTGTGGAAATGTATCTTTATCTGGGTGGTGGCTCCCCAGGTGTCTGCAAATGGAAACAAAACCAATGAGCTGTGCCATTAAGAACATTCTTTTAAATTCGTGTGCAACCAGCCACCGCTTGTAGGCTATACGCTAATTTAAAAGAACGTTCTTGGAACATGGGGCAGGAAAAGCTGCATTCAGACAGAGGGTGTTCACTGGGGAAGCTGTGAAGAGGCTTTTCAGAGCTGGAGAAAGAAAAAGAGAGGCAGCCTCTGGAAGCTGGCCTGGCTCCTTGCTGGGCCGTGATGTTCCCCTGCGGGACGTAAACAAGCTCACAAAACACCGGCCTCAGCTGAGGTCCCTCTGGGACAATGAGAGAGTGAGACACAGCAAGGCCACTTGGCAATTGTGTCTCAGCATGGATGAAACAGGGCCCCCGGGCCACCCCCAAAACTCCAGGCACCCCCCTCTCCCTGGGCCTCTCATTAAGCTCAAATAGATCTTTATCAGCATTATCATCTTTTTAGTTGACACGGTTGTACAATTGCTTCTGCTTTCTGGCAGTATCCAGTCTGGTGAGCCCCTGCCACCTTAGGTCCTCCCCTAAATCACCCAGCCAGAGCCCAAATCCTATAATAGGTTCTTTCTAGCACTCTCTGCAGAGAACCCACAGTCCCCGTGAGTGCGTTCTCCCGCGCTGCAACGAGCAGCACACCCACACGGTTTAGCGGCGCGTGGCTCCGGGTGGTCTGGTTGGAGGGCGTCTGGACATTTGACAGAAGTCCTGCAGAAGAATCAGGTGTTTGCCCCGCAGAGAAGGAGGAAAATGTGATTGGGGCAAAAGGCATAGATGAGCAGACACTCTGGCGGAAGGTGGAGGGACCCTGTCTGTGCACTGAGCTGGGGTGGGGGGATACGGTGGAGGTGGGCTGGGGCCAGAGCGTGAGCGTTGAATGCCAAGCTACAGCGTGGGGCTGAGACCAGGGTGAAGGGCATGAGGCCTGACCCTGGCAGAGTGAGCACCTCCTTCGGCTTTGCACTCTAGACCCGTCACTCCCCTCACCCTAATCCTGACCCCACCAGAGTTTTTGGAACTTCCTCTAATCTAGGGCCAGTCCCAGCCCTTAGCCAGCAGCTGGCCAGGACTCAGTCCATGGGACATCAGTGGGCAGAGCCGTCACCGGTGCCATCTCAACGGCCAGCCCTTTCTCCCACTCTCTGTAGTAACTGTTTCTAGCCTTCAGCTTGGACCACACACTGTCGCCCCAGCTCCCAGCACAAGAGTCAGTGTGTAATCACAGGCAGGGGGCCATCAGCCTCCCACCCCTGATTAACAACACCCCAGGGCTTCCTGTCCTCTGCCCTCGGCCCTCCATCCCTCTTCTAGGCCCCTCCTGTCAAAGACCCTGCCTTGCTGGTCAGCTTGGGGCTCAATTTGGGTCCTCTCTGAGCCCTGGCTCCTGGAGGCAGTCTTCTGTTTTGGGGTCTGGCCCCATTGCCTGGTTCTCTTCGGCCCTAGGCCTCTATGTGGCTCACCCCCAACTAGTAAGCCTGGAATACTGGGGCTCAGGTAGGCTCTGTTCTCAGCCTTATGTTTTCCTTGTGTGATCTTACTTCCTCTGCTGGTTCCTATGACATTGGGACCCCCACATGTCTCCCAGTCTCCAGACCACTGAATCCTACCATAAGATAGATGCTTTCACTGCAGCCCCCCAGAACTCCAAACATCCAGCTCTTTGTGTCAAAGATTCATGCTCCAAGGATGCACTGGGAAGAACTCCCAGGAGAATCTGGTTAGGGCACCAGGGAAGCGGGATCCAGAAGAGAAGGAAGCTGAGCAAGGACCCCGTAGAGGGCAGCTCTGGCCTGATGCCCCCGTTGCTCTGGAGGGTAGGTCACATTGCAGGCCTGCCATGACTGGAGGCAAGGGGCTTGGGCTCTCGTACTCCTGCGCGCATAGTCCGGGGCTGGGCTTCCCCGGCACATGGCCATTCTGAGCCATAGCAGCATCCAGAAGGAGTCTGCCTAGGACGAAATGCAGGAGTAGAACAGGCCAGGACTCAAATTCCATCCAAGCAGGTGCGGAATACAAAGGGATGGGAGGAGATCACACCCATCATCCCTCCAAGCTGCTCCCCCTTTGGGATTCATCACCTCCTCGAGTTGCAGAGTCTGGGATCCAGGCCCAAGAACAGGAACCACCTTCCGGCTCCGTTCAGGTGTGTTCAAGCATCTGGGCCGGCCCCCCACTCTGTTACCTGCGCTGGGAGGTGGCACAGAGAAGCCCAACCAGGCCTCTACCCACAAACCTCTGGTCTGTTAGGACCAACAAATAACAGGAAAAGAGATGCCATCATTTCTCCACCACTACTCCACATGGGGGTGAGACTCTGCTAAAGGGGCCTGGGGGCAGTCAGTTTAGAATTGGGGCAGGGAGACAGGCCTGGGGTGGGAAAGGTGTCACAGAACCAGGAGGCATTGAACAAAAGGCGGAAGGGATAACCCGGACAAGAGGTAGGCGTGCAGGACGCAGCCCATTTCACCAAGAATTCCCACAACTTTATTCCACATGCCTCCTGCACTATTTTCAACCTAATAATTTTCTCTAAAGAACTCTCATTTAAAAAAAAAAACACTTGAATAAGTTGATTTCAAAAGGAAATTTCCTATTACCTCAAGTAGAAAGTGACTAGCACTTGGCTAGAAAGAGAGAGAGGTTGTCCAGGACACATGGGCCTGGAGCCTGGGGGTGGGGAATATGGACAGGAGATGCACATTTGGGGTGATCGATGTGTAGGCTGAGGAGGTTGCCAAGGGCTGAGCCCCAGGGGATCCCAACAAGCTAGGGAGCAGAAGAGATCAGATTAGCAGCAGAGGGCCATTCTGTGACTGAGGGGTTCCTACAGCAGGCGGTTCGAGGAGCTGAGGAGAGGGGCTGCCCAGGAGCTGGTCCCCTCACAGGGAGCCTGGAGCCCCTGGAGAAAAACATACAGCCCACCGCGGATTACAGAAGCTCCGCATCAGATTCCCCCTTTAGGAGCATAGCCTCAGCATTTGCTAGAAAATGCTTTTTCTACATCTCCCATAAAAGTAAACTTTCCTTTAAAAAAAATTGTTTTTTAATGAAAAAAACAAGTGATTGATATCTTTCCAAGGGATTAAGTAACTAAAAACCAGCTTTTACTTGATGCAGAAGTTGATATCTTCAACACATCCCTTTCCAAAAATAACAATAACACAATACAACACAACACAAACAGGGTATGTTGGACACCAAAGCAGGAAAGTTTCCAGAAAAATAAAAAAATATTTGTCTAAGGTTTTAACAACCAAACTGACACCCTCCTGCCCTTGGCTTCCACACTCTAATCAGAGCTAAACAAGCCTGTTTTCCCCGAGGTGCAGCCCGTGTCAGCGGACTGATCAGTGGGGTGTCTAATCCTGTCCAGCCTCACGCTCCTGGGCTGATGGGCAGAGCCACTCTGCTAGTTGGTTTCCTGCCTCGAGTTTGGGGTGTCTGTACTGCCCCGCAGAGTAGATGGCCCTCTCTTCCAGGAGACCCCAGGTCTGACCACAAGGGGCCATTCTCAGTAGACTTTGGCTGAGGACTCCTAACTCCTTGGGGCTGGGTCAAGGCTCTTCCCAGCCTTTCAAGACTCCCTTGCTTGAGACTCAGCCCTTCCCAACATGCTTCTCGTGGTTCCCCATCTCTCAGCATTAACAGTTGCCGTTTCCCTCCATCTGGCATACTTTTTTAACTGCCGCTTCTCCCCAGTCTCTACATACTCAAACTCTCATCATCTCCCAAGACCCAGGTGGGCCCAGAATCCAACCGACCTTCCACAGTCCTGGTTTATACCTTTGGGTGCCCTGTGATTCTTAACAGTGTCCCCTTTTGATGGCGTTTTGGAATATAGGTGAAGTTCGGTGAGGTGAGGTCCGGAGCGGACAGCCAAGAAAGAATTCTTGAGACGTCTTTGGTGCAAAATGGTGGTTTATTAAAACAGGAGGGCAAGACCCAGAGCCAGAAAGAGGTGCGGCACTGGGGCCGTGAGAGGTGGCTGATTATATACTACTGGGTTGGGGGAGTAAGGAAAACGGAAGTTTCAAAAGAGCCTTCATCTGCGAAAGAGGATCTACAGAGTACCCTAGGCCTTGCCATTGTCAAGTTAAAGTTGTTTTTCCCCCTCTAGCAAAGCATTAACATTAAGATAGTTGTGAGATTCCTGGAAGAATGTCACACAGGTCCCACCCTGGAGTGGGGGTTGGGGGGGCTGCAGGGTATCAACTAATGCTTTGTTTTCAGCCAGCCTTTGGCCCCCTCATCACTTTCACTTTCATAAATAAGCATCCTGTCTCAGACAACAGGTTTCTTAGGACCTAACAGATTCCTTAGTCACCTGACTGAGGCCCAGCTCAAATGCCTTCTCTAGGAAGCCACCCCTGATTTCCAGAGCAAGGTCTTCTTTATCCTCAACTTCCACAGTCCCTAGAGACCCCTCCTGAATATATCACACACATTATGGTGGGCACTCTCCCCTGCAAGCAGACCTCGCTCCTCTGCTAGGAGGAGGTCTCTTTATTAAAATACAGTCTCTTTATTAAAAGCATTTACAAACATTAGTATTACAGGTTCGATTAAAGATAATATTGACATCTTTGCCCCGGGTACCCGTGAATAGTATTTGGAAATAGTCTTTGCAGATTTAACTAGGTCAAGAGAAAGTCCTTTGGGACTAAGCCCTAAGCCCTAAGCCCTAAGCCAGTACCCCCTAAGGGGGTATTGGAACACAGAGACAGAAATGGGGAGAACGCTGCAATGTGACCAGAGAAAGGCATCCACAAGCCAGGGACTCCGAAGGCTCCCAGCAAACACCAGAAGCTGGAAGAGACGAGGAAGGATCTTCCCCGAGAGCTGTCAGAGGAACCACAACCCTGCTGACACCCCGCTCTGGGACTTCAAGCCTCCCGACCTACGAGACAATCAGTTTCTGCCGCTTTAAGCCACCCTGTTTGGGGTGTTTTTTTTTATAGAAGCCTTAGGAAATGAGTACATCCAGTAACTCCTCTTTTAAATAACTGCTTCATTGAGATACTATTCATATACTACAAAATTCACCCTGTTAAGGTCACCCTGTTAACGGTGACCCCACCGTTTCTGGTATATTCACAGAATTGCACAACTATCACCACTCCCTGACTTTAGAACATTTTGTCACCCCCCAAAAGAAAAACAATACCCATTAGTTAGCAGTCACTCCTTATTCTCCCCTCATTCCTCAGTCACCTACTAAGCTGTTTTCTGACCCTAAGTGGTTTTGCCTCCCCTGGACATTTCATAAGGTATGTGGCATTTTGTGACTGGCTTCTCTCACTTGGCGTGTTTCCCATACTTTACTCCTTTTGATGACTGAATAATATTCCATTGTGTGGCTAGACCACATTTTGTTTACCCGTTCATCAGTTGATACACATTTGGGCTGTTACCACATTTCGGCTCTTATGAATAAGGCGGCTCTATGATTGTTCGTGTACAAGTTTTTTGCGTGGACATGTATTTTTTATTTTCTTGGAAAAGAAACTTTAGAAAAGAAAAAGATTTATTTACCTATTTGAGAGAGAGAGAGAGGGAGAGAGAACGCAAGCACGGGGAGAGGCAGAGGGAGAGAGAGAAACTTTAATAGATGTCACACTGAGCACAGAGCCTGACACGGGGCTCCATGCCATGACCCTGAGATCGTGACCTGAGCCAAAACCAAGAACTGGATGCTCAGGTGACTGAGCCACCCAGGGACCCCGGATAAGAAACTTCTGGAAAAATAATGCCTGCATGTGGTAAACAAAACTGCCAGAGGTATATAAAATATATACACACTTTATATACATATATGTGTATATGTGTGTGTGTGTGTGTGTGTGTGTGTGTGTGTATACACATACACATACAGTTAAAAGCCACTCTTTTTTTTTTTTAAGATTTTATTTATTTGTCAGAGAGAGCGCACCTGCACAAGCAGGGGGAGTAGCAGGCAGAGGAAGAAGCAGGCTCCCCACTGAGCAGGGAGCCTGAAGCAGAACTCCATCCCAGGACCCCAGGATCCTGACCTGAGCCCAAGGCAGACTCTTACCCGATGGAGCCACCCAGGTGTCCCACAAAATAATTTTCAAGAGGCTGGACGCCTGCAACTTTAAAACCAGCCGGACTAGGGGCGCCTAGGTGGTTCCGTCAGTTAAGTATCTGCAACCAACTTAGGCAATGATTCTAGTTGGGGGGTCCCTGCTCAATGGGGGGCCTGCTTCTCCCTCTGCCCCTCACCCTGCTTGTGCTCTCTCTCTCTCACTCAAATAAATAAAATAAAAAATAAAAATAAAAAATAAAACCAGCCAGATTAACAAAAGTAATCTTTCTGAATTATGAACTTGGGATCATGGTATAGAAAGTCTTTTTTTTTTTTCCATCTTGCTGACGCAAAGACAGGCTTTGAAAACAAATTTCATTGACTTTGCACCCGTTGTTTTCCAACTGGACAAAGGTTTTTTTGGCAAATCAATTTTATTGTACAGCATGTCTTAAAAGTGGAGAGAATCAGGTGAGGGCAACTCTATCCCAGCCCTGACACCAAATTAGCCTGGTGACCTTGAGAATGTTTGTTATCTTCACTAGGTAGCAGTTTGCTTAACAAGAAAGGGAGAGGTTAGATAAGACTGAGAGCCCAAGATCCTCAGCTTCTCTATCAAACTAATCTCTGTTCTCGTTGGTGCCTACGTGCCAGTTGGTAGACAGGGAGTCCTCACTTCTGGTCGGAAACCTTCACCTCAGGCAAGGAGGGAATGTCAGATTTACCGTCCACACCTTGCTTGAACTTGAAGTGCAGACAAAGGGTTAATGCCATATTTCACCATCCAGACGGCCCTTTCCACTTTCGGGGACCTTATTTGGCTAGATAAACTCAGAACCAAGCTTCTTAGCCTGTGGGGTAGCTTTGGCAGAAGTTTCCGGGTGGGAATGGGACCTGGGAGTGGCCCGGGGATTACAGATGAATTAGCATTTCTTTCCCTGGCTCATTACCGGTAGATAAAGGCACCTCCCACAGCTCCCAGCAGGTTGGGAGCAGGAAGTTGGGTGGTTTGGGCGGCAGGAATCTGGCTCCACAAAGGCCCCTGAAAAGCCATTGTTCCAGGGCTTAACAGGGCCCTTCTGTTGGCAGCTCCCTCAGGTCTCAACTGGAGCCAAGGTTTTCACCCAGGCGATGATAAACAACACAGTCAGTGCCAGAATAAGCTTCATCTACTCCCCTGCCAGCCAGTCACTCCCCTGCTCCAGAACCCTCAATAACTCCCTGTTGCCCACCCACTCTCGCTTGGCACTCCAAGCTGACCACAGTCCAGACCAATTACCTGGCTAATCCTAATACCCACTACTTCTCAGTGTTTTATGTAACCGGTGTCTGTCTGGTATCCTGTCCAAGCCAGCCACTGGGCCAACCGCTATGTGAGCATCGTCTTGTTTCATCTTGATGGGCTTTCTTAAAGCAGGTTTCATCCCCATTGCGGAGATGGTGAAACTGAGCTCAGAGCAGCTAAAACGGCCTGCCTAATGCCTCATAGTCAGGAAGCCAACCAAGAGCCAATGCAATCCCCAGGTGAGATCTCCCTCGCTGTCTGAGGTTGGGGCCAGGTACCCATAACTGATGAAGGAAAGACATTAGGGTTCAAAGCCGATGGCCAAGGAAGAATTCTTGAAATGTCTTGGGTGCAAGAAGATGGTTTTATTAAAGCACAGGGACTGGACCCACGGGCAGAAAAGAGCTACACTGGGGTCTTGAGGTGCAGTCCATTTATATACTTTCAAGTTGGGAGGGGGGTAGGGGACAGCAAAAATCTCTAAGGAATTCTGAAAGCAAGGTTTCCAGGACCTTGAGGGGGCTAACTGTTGTTTGGAAAACAACAGTTTATTATTACAGTCTAATAAAACCTTAGTCATGAGACCCTTCGGATGTATATTGGTGGGCCATATGCTAGCGGGGGGGGGGGGGTGACTGCCAACAGGTATCTTTGGGGGTTTAGAGGTAAAGGAAATTTCTAAAGGAATTTTTATATGTTGAAGTAGACTTACAGGATCCTGCAGGTTGGGCTAATGTTGCCTTTCAACCTTAGCAGAGTATTAACATCGAGGGGATTGAGTCCCTAGAGGAATGTCACTCTGCTTGTTTCAAGGACTTGTCAATGGGCTGTAGGCAGTAAGGAAATTTAACAGTTTCTCTACCGCCTTTGTTTCCCACAAGAATAACCAGCGTGAGCAAGGCAAAAATGGAGGGATTCTGAGGGGTTGATGCTGAATGATGAAAGGGAGCAAGCTAGGTGACAAGGGGTGGGGGAGAACATTCCAGACAGAGAGAACTGCAGACAAAGGGCCTTCCCTCTGGGCCTCCGTTTCCTTATCTGTCAAAACGTGTGTGTGTGTGTGTGTGTGTGTGTGTGTGTGTGTGTGTGTGTACTTGCACCCTAAAACGCCCCAAATTTCTCAGAATCTCCCCACAGAATCAGTGAGTGAATGGTGGGTACCTGGGTGCCTTGCTTGCCTCACCCTTAGACCCGCCAAGCTGCTGGCTGCAATCACCCTGCAACCTGATTCAGGAAATAAATAAACAGACTGACTGAGATTGGGGAGCTGGGGGTGGGGTGGACTGGAATGCGCTCTCCTGGCAAAAGTCAGCGGGACCTGGGCAAGGGTTGCTTCCTTTAGACAGGGCATGGTCTCCGCTACTCCTCACTTATAAATCAGGTCCGTCTTATTCATTTTGATCCCCTGCAAGTCCCAGGTAGCAATTTGAGCGTGCACTTCCCAGACAGCCTGTTTCCCCCTGTCAAGTGAGGACCCATTATTCAGTTTCTAGGCTCCTTAACACATTTCTGGCAACCACATCTCATTGGCCAGTGTTCATTCTTCTTCCTTGCTTTCTTGCCCTACCATCTCCTGTTCTCTCCCTCCACCCTCTCTCCTCAGTCCCCACCAAACCCCCTCTCACCCCTGCTTACTTCTCTATCACACCCTGTCTAAATCAACTTTGACATAGGAAGTCTATCAGGGGTCAGGAAGGGCTTCAATGAGATGGTAGCCCTTGAGTTGAGCTTTGGGGGGTGAACAAGATTTTTTCAATTAGAGAAGGAAAGAAGGAGCGAGAGCCCCACATGCTTCAATACAAGGGCTGGATTCATACAGGCGAACTTGAATCCTGGCTTCTCCACTCTTAAGCTCTTTGATCTGGGCCAAATTATATCACACCATCCACCTCAGTTACCTCATCGGTATGATGGGAATTTCTCTAGCAGCTACTAAAGGGCTGAGCTCGGGCTTCAATGAGAAAACTTCTTAGTCCAGGCCTGGTGCCTGGTTTACAGTAGGCACTGGATAGATATTTGGTGAATGAATGCATAGATATTCCAGGCAGAGAGGATGGCATAAAGAAAGGCCTGGAGATGAAACCAAGCACAGCATGTTTGGGAAATGGTCTCCTTGCCAGAATCTGTGGCATAGCCTGGTCTCACTGGCTCCCGAGAGCCAACCGTGAGCAACTCTTTCCAGGTCTGCATTCAGTGATGTCAGCCCGGGAGCTTGGAATCCACCACCGGGCAAGCCTTTGTGCTATGGAAATTGGCAAACTCTGTAAGTCAGAGCTTTCCTTCCCCATCTGTTGAGCCGTGGGCCAGTTCGCCAGTACACTACCCCTGTAAGCTGGGTGACAGACTAGGGTTAGATTTCAAGGGGCCTTGGATTTCAAGGGACTGATGGTACCCTGTCTATTTTGTTTGTCGTAGGACTTCAGAGAGACTGTTTGACCTTACTTGACCTGAGAAGGATGTGTTTTTTAAAACCAAAGAAGTCCATAATTTGAATTCCTAGAGCAAAATTCCAAACGTATAATCACTTTATAGTCACATAACTCTAAAAAAAGATCCTCGGTTTAATTTTTTAAAAAAATCCTTTATTTCTATTGATTAGCAAAACTTGAATTAGAAAATCACTTAATTCCCAAGTTAAAAAATCAGATTTTTAACTAGGAGAAATGGGTGTTGGAGGCCCAGTGTGAGAAAGTGGCAATAGCCAAGCTGTACATAATTTCGTGGGAAAGGATGTAGACTTTGATCCTGATAGCAGTGAGGAAATCATTGGAGGTTTTGAAGCAAATTAATGATATGATCAGATTCTGGTCTTGGAAAAGATCCTTCCCACTCCTCTGTGAAAAGCCTGGAGGGGGCCAACATGGATTCAAGGACAGCAAGCAAAGAGATTTTGGGGTATGGATAAGCATTTTTCTAGAGAGACAAGACCACTTACTTCGTTCTCCTCCAAGACACTCTACTAGACTACATTTCCCAGCGTCCTCTGAAATTAGGACGGGTCATGGGATTCAGTTCTAGCCAATAGAATATGGGAAGAGGTGATATAAGCCACTTCCTGGTCCTGGCCATAAACACCTTCTATACAATTGTCCAGGTTGTTTCTCTTGCCCTCACATCTTACACCAAGGACCCAAGGGAGGACTCCAAGGCCTGGGGATGGCAGAGCCACAAGCTGGAAGGAGCCTGGGTCGCTGAATGGCTTTGTGGAGCAGTGCCCCACCATCTCCTTGCATTGGACTGTGCTGAGAGGAACAAAGTGTTGAACCTTGCATTGAACCATGACCTCTGAGGTGGCTTGTTATGGCAGCTAACCTGACCCATGTAGTGGGGGATGGAAGCAGAGACAGGTGTGCACACCTGACAGCTTTTCAGGGTAAAATCGTGGGACTTGTGATTGGTTGGAAATGGAACGAGAGAAGAAGAGACATTGCAGGCTACATTTCTTGCTGAACAGAGGTATCTTTAACTGAGAAAAACACTGTGGGGAGACCATCAGGTACATCTGAGACACCAGAGTGGGGAAATCAAGAGACTCTTCTTTGGCCTCTGCAACCGAAAGTAATCCTCTGGGAGCACATCATGGTGGCAAAGGCCACCTGTCACTCACGGCGGGCAGACTCGGGGAACCTCTGTCTGTCTGTGGAGCCATCATGCTGCCCTTGGCCAAAGCCTACCCATGAGGTCAGTGGAAATGCTAACTGCTTCTTTTCCACTCCGGCACACACTTCACTGTGTCCAGAGCAGACCCTCAGCTATAGCAAAGCCAATGTCGAGACATAATTTATTCTTTTTCTCCCCTTTCAACAAATATTTCCCAAGGACCTACTAGAATAATAATGTTAAAACTATCATTCATGGAGCACTTAGCATGTTCCAGACCTTATGCCAAGCTCTTTACTACATGACTTTGTTTAATCTTCAATCAACAGAGATGAGAATTATTAGTGGCCCCATTTGACAGGTGGGAAAACTGAGACTCAGAGAAGTCACAGCCAGTCCCTCACAGTTCAATCCCTCACAATTCTTGTTTCCCTCAGTTGGGTAATAACTGCTTTCTGCCACCCAACACATTGGCACATCCTGGATCCCTCTTCTTTTGTCTTCAGGAAGCCTAGGGTTAGGACACCATGTTTCATTTCCCTCCCCCAGAGGGGACTATCATTGTGCCAGGTCGTGGGGCCTAAATTACTGGCCCAACCACTGTTGGCATCGTAACAAGATCATATCACCCAAATTATGGCACCTAATGAACACAGATTCCCAGGCAGTCACTGTTCTAGAAGAGGGCCATGGGCCCAATATCTAGAGCAGTTCCTGGGCTAGTTTAGAAACCCGTTTGAACCAGCTTAGCCCAAAAGCAGGGTTTAAGGCATCACAGAATCCAAGGGGAGGTTGAACCAAAACCTAGAATCAGGCACCCAGATGCCACCACAATACTCCCTACATCTATCTTTGCTTCTTGAGAACTGTCACAGCACAGAAGTGGGCGAATGCCCAACCGGCTTCTGTTCTCATTTAAAAGAGCCCTGATTCAGGGGCGCCTGGGTGGCTGTCGGTTAAGCATCCGACTCTTGATTTCAGCTCAGGTCATGATCTCAGGGTCATGAAATGGAGCTCCGTATCAGGCCCCAAGCTGAGCACGGACCCTGCTGGGGATTCTCTCTCTTCTTCTTCCTCTGCCCCTCCCTGCTCACATGCTCTCTCTCTCTCTCTCTCTAAAAATAAAATAAAATAAAATAAAATAAAATAAAATAAAATAAAATAAATTTCTTTTAAAAATAATAAAAATAGGGGCGCCTGGTTGCCTCAGTCGTTAAGCGTCTGCCTTCGGCTCAGGTCATAATCCCAGGGTCCTGGGATGGAGCCCTGCATCAGGCTCCCTGCTCAGCGGGAAGCCTGCTTCTCTCTCTCCCATTCCCCCTGCTTGTGTTCCCTCTCTCGCTGTCTCTCTCTGTCAAATAAGTAAATAAAATCTTAAAAAATAAAAAATAAATAAATAGATAGATAAATAAGGGCCCTGATTTTGTTCAGCAATGTACTCAGCTAAATATTCTTTCCCAGGTTCCTTTACTGTAGGCATGAGACATAGTTTTGGTCAATGAGATGTTAGCAGATATCTGCTGTGAGTTCTAGAAAGGTTTCTTTTTTTCTTTTCTTTCTTTCTTTCTTTTTCTTTTTTTTTTTTATAAAAGGCATCAAACACAGTTGGCCTAGTCTTTATCCCCTCATCCTTCTATGAATGCAGATATGATGACTGGAGCAGCAGCAACCATTTCATAGCCATGAGGGAAAGGCTAGAAAATCACAAAATTCTGTCTCTTGACATCATTGTGTGACTGAACTGATGCCCCTGATCACCTCCCTCTAGATTTCTTATCTTATAAGAGAAATATAAGTTTATTTATTAAGCCGTTGATGGCCAGATTCGTTTTGACTTGCAGGCAAAAGCCGTCCTGATGGAGACAATTGCTGTCACTTTCCCTGGGGCTGCATAAATGGAAACATAACTGCTCCTGGGTTTTACATTTTACAGTGTCTGAACTCAACCTTCTGAGTCCCAAGTTCAAAAAAACATTCCTGGATGAGGACTCATTGGCCTGGTTTAGATTGCTTATGTCTGGGTCAATCACCGGTGGCCAGGAAGGGCAGGCTGTGACCAGTCCAGCTGGTGCCAACCCCTAGACCAATCAACCACAGCCAGTACAGGAGTGGGAGGGTTTCCACGTGAAAATGACAGTGAGAAAGGCTCTGGGCAGCTTAACCTATCAGTGTCTGCTCTGGTCACCCAGCCGAGGGGACTGAGCAGGTTATCCCCACTTGTCCCTTCCAGCTTTCAGCCATTCCACCATGTTTCTTATGCATTCGCGGCATGTGCTGCATGATGCTGGGCCAGGGTGGGGCTGAAACTGGGTCCAAAGGCTGGTCCATTGCCCCAGCCAGACCCCAATGGCTGCCTGGCTTTATGTAGTCTTCGGACTCAGTTTATTGGGTTCCACCGTGGGCTCTGCCTCTCCCTGGCTGGTGACGACCATCTCCCACTGCGGTTCAGTGTCCTCATCTATGGCGGGTGGGGACACCCTGCTAATCTGCATCCTCTCCTGGCTTCAGTGAGCTTCAGAGTCGGCAGACCGTATTCCTTTCCCCAGCCTGCCTCTTCCTGGCTATGTGGGACAGCCGCCTTGCTTCTCTGTGTGAGCTCCCTCTCTGTAGACTGAGGGGATAATCCTGACCTCCCGGGTTGTGAGGGTAAGAAGATTCATGAGATAACTCTGGTCACACAGGAGGAGCTCAGTAAATCCTAAAAATAAAAATGTAATGGCCCCAGGGGAATGTACGAGGAGTCATAGGCAGAGGCTCCTGAGACCGGCTGCCCAGGAGGACGTCAGGTGCTACGCGAGATCCAGGCCTCCAGCCCCCAGCCTGGAGATGCTGCTGGGGCAGTCAGATGGGACGAGCGAAGGGTCTCCAACCCTGCCACAGGCCCGCTTAAGCTCATGGGACTGGTTGGCAGATGTGGGTCAGTGGCGCATGCCAGTCCCCAGGGCGAGGGCTACAGAAAGCTGTTCCTGTCCATCTGAGGGCTGGCAGCCACCAGGGCCACATCCACGTTGGAGGGAGAAACCAAAGGCAGCACTTGGGTCCTTCTATGACAGCTGCTGGCCACAGAAGACAGGCTGTCCTTCTCTGTGTCCCCCGGGAACTAGGCAGGCCTGGGTGGGTGGACAGCGGCTCCAAGCCAGGCGTTTAGGCAACCCTCCCCTCCTCAACAGCAGGCCAAGGGCTATGTGGAGGCCAAAGCTTCCTGTCCACGCCAGGCACCTACCGCCACCTTCCTGGACCAGGCTCTGGACTGGGGCTGCTGCGAAGGGCTCACTCTGCCCTCAGGATACTCACTCACTGACTGATGGGGGATAGAAACTAGAGGTTGAATTGAAGTAGCTCTCTTTATCTGGCATCTGCTGCGTGTCAGGCACGGTGGCACATCCACAAACACGCCATTATTGTTCGCTGTGACCCTAGAAAAGAGGGCCTGTTATTATCTCCATTTTTAGCAGAGGAAACTGAGGCTGGGAGAGATGAGCTGGCTTGCCTGGGGTCACACTGTCAGACAGTGGAAAACCGGGATTCCAGACCAAGCCTGTCCAACCCTCAAGAGTGTTTACTTTCTCCTGCATGACAGACAAAGAGTCAAAATGGTGTCATGGTGCCGTGGGAAGCAGTTAGGTTGGGGGATCAGAGAGAACTGCCCCTTGTTCTCCCCAAATCCCCACAGCCTGGCGTAGCTGCCTGCTCGAACAGGTTCACCTTTCTTCCCTCTCCCCAGCTAAGCCTTTCAGCCATCTCCTGGTCTCTGTTTAGATGCTGCCTCCTCTGGGAAGTCCCCCTTGATTTCCCCCAGGTTGTGGCTCCTTTTCTCAGCTTCCACAGCCCCGTCTGTCCGAACCCATCTATCAGCCTTGGGAGAATCTGAATTCCAGAGGGCAAAACTATTTCTGTCAAATCCCCCCACAATATCTTCAGGGTGTAGTAAGGTGCTTGGCACACAGTAGGCCTTCAAGAAGTAAATGACTTTGACCAACAAGAGTACAGACCCTTGTGGAAGGGAGGGAGTGGAGAGGGAAAGAAACTGCATCTCTGAATGAAGAGGAACAGGACACGACAGACCCCAAGAATCCCAGAGGTCCCAGAGACTGCCACTCAGGACCCTGTCCCCCACCCAGGGTGAGATGTGTCCCCAGAGCCCAGCCCATTGAATTTTTTCCTGCCGACTCACTCTGTGATTCATTCTCAGCCCCTGGAATGCCTGGGTCTACCCAGAAGCCACAGGCCCCAGTGCTAAGTTTAGTGACTGCAAAATGTCCCCGTGAAATTCCAGGCAGAGCCAGGGGGCTGGTGGCACATTCCACAGAGCTTCCTTGAGCCCTTCTGCAGAGCTCTGGGGCCTGAAAGGGAACCAAGCATGCTTCCAGTGAATGGCCTGGAAGGGCTGAGTGCTCATCTCAGGGCTTTGACCAGAGGCCATAGAGCTCAAGGGCAAAGGTGTCCAATGTCAGAGGAGCTTGGTGTGGAGAGATGGGATCCAGGGGAGCTTTTGAATGACATATGACAATGGAAAGGGACTTGTCAAGATTTCAGGGCAAGCCCCTCTCCCTGAGAATCCTATTGGACAATCCATGCTTTCTTGCTGAGGACTGGGGTCTGCCTCCCTGTGCCTATCTAAAAGATAAAAGATAAAAGTATCCCAGCTCTATCCTTTGGGCCTCATAGGACATATGTCCCTTCATAGGACAGGACCCTCAGCCCTCTCCCTGCTATGCAGCCCCCTCCACATTTTTCCTGTCTGTTCTGTCCCTCTCTCAGCAGAAGACCCCCAACAGGATTGGGTAGAGGAGAGGGTATGAGACATATGGGAGAAGGACCCCTGTTGAATCTCCATGGTTTCTTCCTGTCTTCTGTACACTGTATAAACTATATATAAACCATGAAGGCAGTGAAGGGGATCTAAAGTTATCTTAAATTATTGACATGGATTGAGCTTGTGGCCCACTGAGACCATCAGATCTTGTTCACATGAACATGTGAACATCCATTCCTCCTCCACTTGGGTCTTTGTAAATAGAAGAAAGCCCCTTTCCCTCATCATCATTCAGAGGCCCCAGTCTCATGGCTAGACTGTCAGCTCAATACATTCTCCCAAGCACCAAGCACAATAATGCTTTCTGAGGCAGTGAGATGGAGACCCTTTTCTAGTTGTGAAATACACACACAGACACACACACACACACACACACACATGCACAAAAGAGAATCATACCAGTTTAGAGAATAATAATTTCAAAATAATAAGTCAAGGCATTAAGTCAACTCAATGGGGAAAAATACTTTTAACAAATGGAGAAAATAGGATATTGGGGGAAAAAAATCTAAACTGCTACCTCACTCCATATACAAAAATCAATTTGCAAATAATAATAATAAAAGGAGCAGGAAGAAACTTCAGGGGGTGATGGGTATGCTAAGGCCTTGCTGGTGGTGATATTTTCATGGGTGTATTCTTACCCCCAAACCTGTCGAGTTGTGTACATTAAATAGGTACAGCTTTGTACATGTCAAAAACAAATCAATCTGAAATGAATCATAGACTTAAATGTAAAAAGCAGAACCAAAATTCCAGAGGACGCGGTGACAAGTATCTTTGCTACACAAGGGAGGCAAAGCATTACCCTAAACCAAAAAAAAAAGTAAAAATTGGATCTCATCCAAATTCAGATTTTCTGCTCATTAAAAGACACCATTAACAAAACTAATAGACAAGACAAAGACCGGAAATAAAACAGTCAGTGTGTGTATGTGTGTGCGTGCATGTATATGTGATCTGACAAAGGACTTATTCCCAGAACATGTAAATAGCTATCAATCAACAGTAACCAAATGCATAGCCCAACTGTAAAAAAAAAAAAAAAAAACAGCAGAAGACTTGAACAGATACTACAAAAGGAGCTATACAAATGGCCAGTAAGGAAAACGGTGCTCGACCCCAAGGATCTACAAATTATTGGAGTTCCCATTAAAACCAGATACCAGCATGGCTGAGTATCTCATGGCTAAGAGTTTATTGTAAAGCTTACGACCCTGAGCACTATGCCGTGTGTTGGGGAGGAACTATAGCTCTCTCACTCTGCTGGAGGAAATATGGAATGGACAGATTCTTTGGAAAACAGTTGGGAAGTTTCCAATAAAGCTGGGCAGGTAGGGAGTTTTTCAAGTTGCCTAAAACGAAACACACATCTATGGCATGACTCAGTCATTCCGCTGCTAGCTATTTACCCAGAGAAATGAAAACACAGGCCTGCAAGGAGACTTGGGTGAAGATGCTCCCGGCAGCTTTGTTCGTGTTACCCAAGATGGAAACAAGCTAAAGTCTATCACCAGGGAGGTGGATAAATAAACAGAGGAACATCCACACAATGGAATACTACTACTCGGCAGCAAAAACGCAGGAACCGCTGACAACATGGATGAATCTCGAACATCGCATGTTGAGGGGAAGGAGCCAAACCTCAAAGAGTGCATCTGGCACAAATCCCTTTACATGAAACCCCAGGATGGGCAAAGCTAACCTATGGGGAAGGATATCAGGGCAGCAAGGGGTGATCCCAAGGGGCTCTAAGGGAAGTTTCTGCGGGTGCTGGAAATGTTCCATATCTTGCTCAGGTGATCATTATGATGGTGGGTACAAGCGTAAAAACACACTGAAATGAGCACTTAAGCTGGGTGCAATTTATTCTCTCCTGATTATATTTGCCTTCAGCAAAATAGATCTTTTAAAAATATATATCAGCTATTTCTTTTTCTTTCTTTCTTTCTTTTTTTTTTTTAGAGAGAAAGAGTGAGGGGAGAAAGAGGGCCAGAGGGAGAGGGAGAGAGAGAGTCTCAAGCAGACTTCCTGCCGAGCATGGAGTCTGATGAGATCACAATCTGAGCCAAAATCAAGAGTTGGATGCTCAACCGGCTGAGCTACACAGGCATCCCAAAATATATCTTTTAAAATAAAAAAATTGAAATAACTCATATCATCGATAATAATTTTAAATAATAATAACATAGCAAATTGTGCAGTTCTACTATCAAGGTCAAGATAGAACATCACCGGGGCACCTGGGTGGCTCAGTTGTTAAGCTTCTTCCTTTGGCTCAGGTCATGGTCCCAAGGTCCTGGGATCGAGCCCCGTGTCGGGCTCCCTGCTCCTCTGGAAGCCTGCTTCCCCCTCTCCCACTCCTGCTGCTTGTCTTCCCTCTCTCACCGTGTCTCTCTCTGTCAAATAAATAAATAAATAAAATCTTTTAAAAAAGAAATAGAGCATCACCACTCTCTTGGAATCTTCACGTTTTCTTCCCTCCCTCAGAGGTAAGCACTAGCTGGAATGTTGTGTTCACTATTCCTTTGCTTTTCCTCTTGGTTGTAACACCTCTACCCAATTCCTTAAATAGCTTATTGTGTAGCAGGTCGGCTTGGGGACACCATATTAAAGGGACTGTTCCGTCTCTATTCTTTTGACACTTGCTTTTTTCACTTACATTGTGTCTCTGACATTCATTCCTGTTGTATGAAGCTGTGATAGTCATTATCATTGCCATACAGTATTCCAGTGTGGTACTACAGTACAGTCGGTTTATCATTCCCCTGTTGATGGGCATTGGGTTGTCTCTGCTACACATGGGCACAGGTTCCTCTAGGGTATAAACCCAGGGCAGGAATTGCTGGGTTATGGTCAATGCATGTCTTCAATTTACAAATGATTCCATCTTCACTAGAAATTACCGGATAGTTTCCAAAGTGATCCAACACAACTCTTTGTAAGTTACACTGTGACCACAAAGTATAAAAATTCCAGTTGCTGGGGCGCCTGGGTGGCTCAGTGGGTTAAAGTCGTTGCCTTCGGCTCAGGTCATGATCTCAGGGTCCTGGGATCGAGCCCTGCATCAGGCTCTCTGCTCAGCAGGGAGCCTGCTTCCCCCTCTCCCTCTGCCTGCCTCTCTGCCTACTTGTGATCTCTCTCCCCTCTGTCAAATAAATAAATAAAATCTTTAAGAAAAAAATCCCAGTTGCTCCACATCCTCACCAAACCCTGGAATTATTAGACTTTTAAATATTTGTAAAGGAGGGTAGGACTAAAGTAGCCAGTGATTGGATGAGGGGCACAGCAAAGGTGGTGGGAACTATAGCAAATTAGAACACATGCATCCTGTCTGAAAGAGGTGGTCTTGGCTCTGCCCCCTGACTATGGTTGGGAGGAAATGCAGAAACCAGGGCTGCCAGAGTTCTGGAATATTCCAAAGAAGCCAGAAATCCAGATTTTTACACGAAATCTGATCTTGAAATGTCAGCAAATGTTTCAGATTTGTTTAAAACACTGTATCGTACCAAGTACATTTGTGTGCCAAACCCTAACCTTTCTAATAAATAGAGTTCATTACAATTCAATTCCACTTAATTTATAGCTATTGAAACTTACTGGAACTTTGGCGAGTGACCTCAACTCTCCATGGCTTAAGTGCTGATGTGCTCTATAGATTGCCATTCTTTATTGGTGGGAGTTCACCATTTTCCCTTCTGAATTTATTATTCAGAAAGTTCAAATTTCCAGAAGCCCACTGTCTCAAAGGAGCAAGGGTAATGAGATACTATTCCAATCTGCTGTTAAGTTAAACCTTATTCATTTCAAGCTACTGGAAGAAATCATCCCCTTCTTCATCACTACCGTCCTCCTTGAACTTGTTCTCCACTCAGCAGCCAGATGGATTCTTTCAGAATATAAATCAGATGATGTTGCTTCCCTTGCTTGAGCCCTTCCTTCAGTCCGTACCTACCATCCCCATGGACAGTCCAAACTTCCACCAAGGGCCCTTCACCACATCTCTGCCACGTATTCTGCGCCACCCCCAACCCATCCAACTCCCCGAGCTCCGTCTCAGGGTGTCCTCACAGTGCTGTTCCCCTTCATTATCTCCCTTCCCTCTGATTTTCCATGGCTGGTTCATTCTTAGCTCCAGGTCTGGCATAAATGTCACCTTCCCACAAAGGCCTTCCTGACTATTTAGCTAAATAGCAGACCACTCCCTCTGGTGCCCTCCCTCAAGGCCCCCTGTGGATGTCCTTCGTTGCACTCCACCATCTGGAATCATCTGACGCATTTGTGTTCATGTTGCTAACGAGCTCCCCTATCACGAGGTCAGAGTCTGTTCCCGGGCTCCGGTGTGGGGCCTGGCACATGAACAGCTTTTGTGTGAAGCACCTACTGTGTGCAGGACCCATGTCCTGGGGGGAGACAGAGCATCACTCTGGCCCAGACCTTGGGGAGAGAGGACTGAGGAGAGGAGGCCAAATCATCCATTAAGATACATTGTGCAAGGCAGGGGCGTGGGCCAGGTGGCCTGACACGGCCCAGTTGGCTGTTTGCAGCTACCAACTATTCTGATGGGTTGCTGCGGCCTGACAGTTGTTGAATATTCTAGTGTTCTTCCCTGGATAGAGGTAGAGTTGAGAGCAAAGTCTGGCAGAGAAGAAATGACTTAGGGGCAGGTGAGCACTGGGCACAGGGTCAGAACCCCAGCCCTATGGTCTGGGGAAGTCTCCAGTAGACAAGGGATGGACAGCCCCATTCCCAGCGTTGGGGAGAAGTCGGCACCCTCCTATGTGTGAAAGAAGTTGATCGATGCTCTGATGTGTTGGCGGCCAGTCCTGTCAGGAGTTTCGAGGCCCGGAGGAAGGCGTGGAGGGCTAGCGAGTGGGGGTGCCTTCCTGGCAGATAGAAAGGAGTGAACAGGGGCCAATTAAGCAGGTAGGGGATGGGGGGCTGAAATGCAGAAAGATACCAGGGTACCCAGGCCTCCCTCAGGCCTCATTATGTCCCCATCTGCCCTCTGACAGCCCTGGGATTTAATTTAAAAGTCCTCCTCTCAACACTCAGGGGACTTCCGCTCTGAACCTGAGATGCCGCACCTGTGGGCTTTCCTGTGGGAGTCCAGAGGGGCTCATCCCAATAGATCAAGTGACCTCTCTGCAGGCTCAGTGACCTCCAGGGGCCATCCTGTGGGCAGTGGGCTGGGCAGGGGAACACGCTTAAGAAGGCAGTGAAGGGATCACATTTATGGAGCATCTACTGTATCCCGGAGAGGTTAACGGAGTTGCGCAGGGTCACCCAGCGACAGGTAAGGAGGCTTGAACTCAGTTCTCCTGATCCCAGGTCCTGGGGGCATGATACAACGTGCCAGGGATCTGCCCGGCACTGTGTGGTGCTCTGCACGTGTAGAGGGTAGCACATCCTATCCTCACAGCCACCCCATGAGCCAAGTAGAGCGACTACCCCAACTTTTCAGAAGAGAAATCCCAGCATCAGTGAAGTTAAGAAACAGTGATAAATGGTTAACTCAGAACGATAATGACATTTGTAATAATAGTTGTAGTATTAGTAGCTAACACTTACACAGCGATTACTCTGTGCCCAGTCTCGTAGGTTTTATTTATTCATTTATTTATTTATTTATTTATTTATTTATTTATTTATTTATAGCACAAGCTGGGGGCAGGAGCAGAGAGAAAGGGAGAAGCAGACTCCCCACTAAGCGGAGAGCCGGACGCGGGGCTCGATCCCCTGACCTTGAGATCACAACCCAAGCCAAAAGCAAGAGTTGGATGCTTAACCGACTAAACCACCCAGGTGCCCCTGCATCAAACCTTTTTAATTCTCACAGCCACCCTTTCTGATATATGCTGTCCTCCCTGCCCTCCCTCCCCTGCTAGCCCGTTTTACAAATCAGGAAACAGAGGGAAAAGAGGTTAAGTCTGAGCCCAGGTCTGCCTGAGTCTTGAGTCTGGACTGTAACGAGCCAGCTAGTCCCCCCCCCCCCCATTCCGAAGCAACCAACTCACTCATTCTGCTGTCCTGGAAGGCAGCACCAAGGCCACCTTGAGAGGTGACTAGCCTCTCGTCTCGGGCAGTGTGCAAACTGAGGAGGTCAAGGATGCTGTGGGATGGGGACTGGACGGAAGTGCCCCTTGCATTCCATGCTGTGTGAGGGAAAGTGTCCATGTTCCATAGCCTGCTTTGACCCCCTAGCTGGTGGCTTCTGGAGTCCAGGTGGGTAGGTGGGTACCAGCGGGGTCACAGCGGGACTATTGGGCCCAGAATGCATCAGCCACCCCAGAGGGGTGAGCCCCGAATCCTGGAGACTCCATAGGGCCCAGTCCTGCCCTGCCCTTGCCTTTGGAAGGCAGTGACCTCCCCTGAGCCAGGGCTGGGCACACCAAGGAGTGTGTGGCAGCCAGCAAAGTGGAAAACATTGCTCTAATTAGTCCAATATGTGTGCTATGTGCAGTGCGCATCTGGGACAGCCCCCAAATGTTGCAGGTTCCTGTCCCACAGTGGCCCAGCTGGGCCTGGCTGCTTGGTAGGAAGCCTGGGGGGCCTCCTCCCTTCCTTCTTTCTTCCCCTACACAGGTATCGAGCATCTGTTTGCCAGGTACGCTCTGCCTTGGGTCCAAAATGTTGGTGTTTATATCTTAGCTCCATCCCTTAAAGTTCCCGCAGTGGGGACTGCCTCCTCTCTTCCAATCCGCTGTGTTGGACTGAAGGGCTCTGACAGCTCGGGTTTCAAATTCAGGGACTGCCATTTGCTTACTGTGTAACCTCAGGTCAGTTGCTTCCTGCTCTGTAAAATGGGCTGACAACTCAGCCTGTGCCAGGTGTGGCCATAAGGGCCCCTTTCAAGGTAGGTTAAAGCCTCACCTTCTTCAGGAAGTCCTCCTGGACTTATGGATCCTCAAACTCAAATAGCTTCTCCCTGCTGGGTTGCTAGAAATGACTCCTGAGCTCGATCCCTCCCTCCGCATGTTGCCCAGGGAAACTGAGACCCTCTCTGGGGACTCACCTGAAATAACACAGTGAGCTAATGGCAGTCAGCGCTAGAGCTGAGGCCTCAGGACTCCCTCTCCAGTGCTCTTCTCAAAACAGGGCTTTCTGGACGCATATCAGCTCGTGCTAAAGAGCACTGCTTGGTAGTTTGACGAACCTGAGTCTGAATCCCACCTGCCCCACGTCTCAGCTAGGGGGCTTGGGGCTGCTAATTTCATCTTGCTGGACCTCAGTCTCCGCATCTGTAAATGGGGATGAGAATTATATCGTTGTTAGAATGTTTGTTGCAGCCGGCCCATGGGGGAAGCCTGGGGTATGAGATTCACTGGCTCCCTCTGGGCTTTGGCTGGGAATAGATACTCCCCATTCTGGGATGCCGGAGGTGAGGTCAGTCATGGTGAGCATGAGAAAGAACGTGGGCCCTGGAGACATACCGGTTCAAAGCCTGGCTTTGTTCCTTCTTGACTGTGTGACTCTGGGTAAATTACAGAACCCCTCTGGGCCTCAGTTCCTCATCTGCTAAAATAAAGTTAATAGAGAAACTCTCCTCATTGAGGGCGGAATGAGTTAATATTTGTGAAATGCTTGGAACAGTACCCAGAGGCAGTCTTACAGGTTAACTAAAATCCAAATGCCCACCTCGTGTCCTTCTCCCTGATTAGTACACTGTGGGAGGCCTAATGCCTTCCTTCCTAGAGGGTTCAGGAGGAAGTGGCAGAGCCCACGCGATGGGGCGTCTGGGACATCGGCCCCTGACCCAGCCTCCCCCCCACCCCCAGCTGTCTCTTGGGTGGAGGGTAACCTCTGGGCCGGGCAGGGGGTGTCTGAGCAGCGGTCACTGGGTGAGCAAGGATGAGAATGCTTGTGCCTACTCATGATCTTTTTAAAAACTCCATTTGAGCATGTGCTGTCTGGTATCCATAATAGGCTAGTGTAGTAACACATCTATACTTTGTAAATAAATACCTCTCTGTAGGGCTGTGTGCTCATTCAGGCGTGGAGACCATTTGACCTAAATTAATAACAATCACTGCCAGGAACCAGACTCTACCCGGAGCCCCTCACCTACATCCTCTCACCGCACTCTCCCATGACGGTAGTGGGGAGTGCTGCTGTTATCGCTCCCTTCCAGGGGAGGCAAGGAGGAAAACAAGGTGAGCCTTCCAGATCATGACGCTGGAGGCAGCCCAGGCTTCACACCCCCGCCGGCTGGCCCCGGAGTCCGGGACCAGGGGCTGCGCGGCTGATTTTAACCAGAAAGGTCTAAGATGAAAGAAACGATGACCTTCCCGAGGATGAATTTTCTTCCTGCATTCCCCAACAGGCCCCCACACACACCATCACCACCACCTAACTTGTTCTCCTTCTGGCTTGTTAGAGAAAACCTGATGTTCCTTCTACTGGCGTTACCTGTGGCCCCATTTCCTGTGAACACGGACCCCAGCTTGGTCAGTAGGCGGAGTGGCCTCCTGTGGCAATGACCCCATCTCTAGTTACACCCCCTTCTCTGGATTCACAAGGCTCATCCCCAGCCCACCCTGGGGCGGGAAGGGATTTTTGCTGGCTGCGGTAGGACCGGCAAGGAGCACAGAGGAGCCGACCCTGAGGCTGGCACGCAGTAGGTCCATTTGTCTGTCTGTGGGCAGCAGCCCGTCCATCTCTCCTCTCCCTGGCGTGGAGCCCGTCTGCCCCCTCTTCGCAGTCCCTTGCAGGAGGGGCCAGGAAATGCTTCCTGTGAGAAGAAATGGGAGAGCCGGCCCTGCAAGAGTCCTCTTCTATGAAAATAAAATGTCCCGTCCAGTCCCCAGAAAGACGGCCAGGCACCGGGTTGGGTCCCGTTGTCGGCTGAGTTCAGAATTAAGTGCCCAAGGAGATTCCAAGGACATAAGAGTAAAGCAAAGGGACTGTGAGAGGCCAGTGTCTCTCACCACTCAAGCTCATTTTACAAAAGGGGACACTGAGGCTCAGAGGGACACCATGAGTTGGGTAGAGTCTCTGGCAAGCCCGGGGATGGCCTGGGTCACTGGATGAATGAGCAGAGCCTGCCCCTCGCTAAGGACTGTAGCCTAATTACGTGTCCCCCTCCCCGGAGTTTATAGGAAAGGGCTTCAGGGATGTGGCAGGAGGAGGTCCATCGCCTGGGGCCTCGGAAGGGGCCTGGGAACCTGCCGCGGCTGGGTCTGACCCTTCTCACCCCCTGCCGTGGGAGGGCGGCCAGGGAGGACCTGGGGTCCCAAGCATGAGGCCTGGCCACCTGGTTCAGGCACACCTGCCTCAGCCTTGGCTCTACCCCTTTGATGTGGCCTTGGGCGGAGAGCAGCTCCTCTCTCCAAGCCTCAGTTTCTCCATCTGTATAACAGGAATGATAACGAAAGTGACAGTTCCACTAATAACAACAGCGCCCATCCTGGATTGCAGGCCTGCTGAGCACCCAGGTGGTCCTCGGCGGGGGGGGTGGGGGGGGTGTGTGTGTCAAGGACTGTCATTGTCCCCATTGCCAGTGATAAATTGGAGGCTATATTTTTTTTCCTATTTTGGAGCAACATGCCACCTTTGCACAGCCTTTGGCCCAAACAAACAAATGAACCAACGGATGTGCAAAGGGGTTGGCATAGTGCCTGACCCAGGGAAGCGTTGCGGAGATGTGGCATTACTGTTACCACAGTCGTTATGATCGTGACTCGGCTTATTGTCCAAACACTGCCGGCTACACAGTGCAAGAAAGTGCCCCCGAGCCAGAGGCATGGGGCAGGGAAGTGTGGCCCGGACACAGAATCATCCCCTCTCTCTCTCAGGTTGTAATTGTCGGTCCTTCTAGGACCCAGTGCCTCAAATGAAAACATTCTTGCCTTTGGGCCCCAGTGCCCCTCCGCCATTCACCTGTGCAATGCCTGCTTCCTTATCTTCTCTCACCCCCCACTTGTCACCCTCTGCGGCGGAGGCCACCATCCTCCCGTGCGCGATGCCTGTCCCTTTGTGCACATTCTAGCAAAGTGCGCATGCTTCTAGTTTTCAGGACGCTCGTTCAGAGGAAGTCATTCATACAGGAAAGGGCAGAAAGGATGCCTGGAGAGCTTTGTGAATCTTCACAACCCAAACCCAGCCGTGTCCCCCAGATCAGGAAGCAGCAGGCTCCAAGGGCTGTGTCGTTGAAGCTCCCACGTGCCCCCTACCCCCCAAAAGAAGGGCCGCCTTCCTGACTTCTAACGCCATAGAATCGCCTCACCTATGTTTGAACTTCATACCAATGGGATCGCGTGCTGTGTATCCCCTTGGGGCTGACTTCTTTTGCGCAAGAGCACGCCTGCGAGATTTATCCAGGTTGGTGTAGAGTTCGTGCCAGTTCATCTTTTCTCTTTGCTGTCTGTTCTTCCCTCGCACGAAACCGCCACAGAGCACTTGCCCATTTTCCAGTTGTGGGACGTGTGGAGCCTTTCCAGCAAACGGGGCTGCACATTCTTGAACAAGGTTTCCGGGGATCATAGTGTGTCTCTCTGTTGGGTAAATAGCTCGCGGTGGAATCGCCAGGTCCCATACGTGTACGCTCAGCTTTGGTATTTCTGCCGAAGTTTTCCAAATGCCTGCACCGTTTTACACTCCCGCCAGCCGTGTAGGAGAGTCCCAGCTGCTTCCCATCCTCACCAACCTGCTGCTGTCTGTCCTTCTCATCACGGCCAGTGCAATGGGCGCACCTGGAATGGTAATTCTTGCAAATAATAGTGTTTCATGGCTCTCGTTTTACTCTTTTCCCCATGCGGCCCCTGCATCTCTCCTAAGAGCTGGAAGCAACGGGTTTCCTCTATATCCACCAGGCTTCAGAGCTTAATCCTACATCTGTTACCTCACTTTAGCCTCCCAGACACCCAACAGGGGAAGCACCATTTTACAGATGATGAAACTGAGGCGCAGAGAGGGAAAGACCCCTCCCCAGATAGCTGATCATTGCAGTTGGCAGGAGGGAAGGGGTCAAGGTGAAAACCTTCAGCATGACTTAAGGGTGCTGTGACCTGACCTCTCCTTTGCTTAAAATGTGACCAAGGGGCAGGCAGGGGCCCCTGTGCTTGTCCTCACTGCCCTAATTCAGGGAAAATCCTAGTCCTTCCCCAGCCTCAGTTTTCCCATCTATAAAATGAAAGTGTCAGGCACCAGGCACAAAGAAACGTGTGTTTGCTGCATTCGATGACATCCACAATCTCTTATGCTATGAGGTCTGGACGTGTTATGCCATTTGCTTCTCACACGGTCCTGGCAGACAACGTATAGAAATCTTGCGGTCACAGCCAAGAATACTGAGATCCAGAGAGGTGGACACACTCAGGCAGAGTCACACAGCAGGTGATAATGCTGGGATTTTGAACTCATGTGACTCTCTGGCATGCCCGATCCCCTCAAGAATCCCGTTTGGGGCTTAGCTTTATGGAAGTTATAGGAGTGCTTAGGTGTTGGAATGTATTTTTAAATCTTTGAAGAAAGATATTTACCCCAAATTAAGAGACAGCAAGGGGCGCCTGGGTGGCTCAGTGGGTTAAAGCCTCTGCCTTCGGCTCAGGTCATGATCTCAGGGTCCTGGGATTGAGCCCTGCATCGGGCTTTCTGCTCAGCAGGGAGCCTGCTTCCCCCTCTCTCTCTGCCTACTTGTGATCTCTCTCTCTGAAAAAAAAAAAAAAAAGAGGCAGCAAAATGTTAGCTACAGAGTTATCATATGTTTCAGCAACTCCATTCCTAGATGTAAATGAAGACCTATGTCCACCTACCAGTATTCATAGCAACATTATTCATAAGAGCTACAAAGTAGTTACAAAACCACATATCTATCAATTAACGAATAAACAAAATTCAGTATAGCCACACAATGGAATATTACTTGGCACTAAAAAAAAAAAAATATGGTCCTGACCCAAGTCACAGCATCGATGGACCTTGAACAGATGATGCGAAGTGAAAGAAGCCAGTCACAAAAGGTCACAGATTGCAGGAGTCCACTTGCATGGAAAATGCAGACAAGGTCAATCAGAGGAAGTAGATTCGTGATCGCCTAGAGCTGGCGGTGGGGAGGTAGCGATGGGGAGTGAGTGCTAATGGATGCAAGGTTTCTTTTGGCACGATGGAAATATGCTAAAATTAGATGGCGGTAATAGTTGCACAATTCTGGAGCTATGCTAAAAAGCACTGAGTTGCACATTTTAAATGCATGAATTTTATGGCCTAGGATTGTATCTCAATAAAGCTGTTTTTTAAAAAACTTAAAGTAAGTGGCTGAACATGAAGCGTGCTGGACAGGACACCCCCCGGAGGGCTTTCTGCAAGCTTGTTACTGCACAGACTGCTTCTTGAATTGGGCAACATGCCCCTTGCCACTCCGTCCTGCCAGCTGTTTTGAGTGCATACAAAGGGTCATCAGAATGAATTCGGCGTCCGGGCTTTGCTCACTGTGGCCTCGTTTGCAGGAAAAATTCTTGGCCGTCTTCCTCGTCATTTGTCTTTCTAGGCCCCTGAACCATTTCTTTTGGCTCTGTCATTCTTTTGTTTATTCATCAGACATTTATTGAGCACCTACTGTGTACTAGATTTGTTCATTGGCATTTATTGAGCACCTACTGTGTATGAGGTTCTGGACCGGTCATGAAACAGATATGATCCAGTTCCTGAACTCTGGGAGTAAACATGTTGTCAGGGAAAGAGACCCACAAAAAGAAATGGGGAATCTGATATGATACATCTGGCCACATAGTTGATGACTATTTATTGCGTACCTACTACATACCGGATCTGTGTTAGGGGCTGGGGACATTATGGTGTGAGAGAGGCAGCATGGCTGTGACTTGGGTGCCCAGACCCCAGCTCCACTGCCCGAGTTCAGGTCCTGACCCTGTCATTGACCAGTTCCAGACCCTCTCTGTAAAGTGGAGATGAAAATAGCATCTAGGGCTATGGTTAAAACGAAGACTCTGTATATGCCAAGTGCCTGGAACAGTGCCTCATCCCCACTAAGGACTAGGTACATACTGGCTATCATCACGATTGTCAGAGTAGTTCTGCTAGTCGTGGGCCATGTGGGGGAAGCCTGTCAGGTGATGGTGGGCAAAGGGTGCCACAAGCAGAGGGGACAGCTTGGCCAGGGCCTTGGGCAGGGCAGCAGCAGGGATGAAATGCACAGACGAGGTGGTGAGGATGAGAGCTGAGATAGATTCTGCGGAGCCCGGGAATCCCTGGTGCTCTCTGTACCCGCCTTGCATCTACTCTGACCTGGGGGGTGGGGAGCTCTCCCTCCAGGCCCCCAAGCAGCCTCACAGCCTTGAAGCCAGGGGAGGCCTCTGGAGCCAGCCCAGGGAGAAGGGGCCAGTGCACGTGGGTAGAGAGAGGCCAGGGACAGAGCTGGAAGCCAGCTACCAACCGTCCAGGTGGGCAGTCTGCTTCATGGATTCCCTCCACCCATCATTACTATGAAGTGGCCTTATCATTATCCCCGTTTACAAATGAGAAATCTGAGGCTTGGGGAAAGGAAGCAGCTGGCCAAGGTCACCCAGCCAGGGAGCGGAGGTGCTGAGGCTCCAACCCACATCTATCTCCCTGAACCCCACATCCTTAGCCCCCAAACCAGGGAGGTGGGAGGCGGCTGCAGAGGCTGGAGCCTTGGCTTAGGGTCAGACTTAAATCTTGCATTAGACTGGGGTTAGACTTCCCATGAATCCCAGGAAGCCCCTGCCTCTCCCTGGCCCTCAGTTTCCGTCTCTGCAAAATGGAAGCAGCAATGCTCTCACATACCCGGTGGCCCACGGAACCTATGAAAGTCCAAGCGTCCAGGACAGACGCTCTCCGTCTATGTGACCTCAAGCAAAGCCTTTTGCTCTCCGGGCCTCGAGTCACAGATGGGGAAATGTGATTGAGCTGTGAGGTCGCTTGAGTTTGTTTCAGGATTACGGTCTGGAGGGGAAGCGTGCAGGCTGAGTGGGAGTATGGTTGCCAGATTTAGCACATAAAAGTAAAGGCTACCCACTTAGATTTGAATTTCAGATAAATATCATACACTTGTTTAGTATAAGTATGTCCTCATGTGATAGTTGGGCTATACTTATCCTAAAAATATAGAATTGTTTTTCTGAAATTCACATTGAACTGGGCCTCCTGTGTTTGATCCTAAAGCCTTCTTGGGGGTGGGCTGAATGTCTGCCTAAAAGATGGTGGGTATTGGTCTCTCCACACCAGAAAAACATGGCCCTGAGAAGCCAGAAGCTTTGCGGGAGAGAATAGGAAAGTCAGCAGGGAAAACATATCTCCCCCTCCAGCGCCCTCCCTTCTTCTGTTGTTGTTCTGAAACTCACCCCTGCTGTTGGCTAAGCACCAGGGCCTGAAGAGATGTGATGTAAGCTGAGCCTTTATCTGATGGGCAGGCTCCGAATGGCTGCTTGGGTGCTTGGGACCAAGGTACGAGTGGGTGGGGCAGGCAGCCCCAGGGACTTGGCAGGCTCCAGACCCCAAGTTATTCCTGCCACCCCCCTCCTGCCTGCCACTCCTCCACTGTGACTGGAACCCAACGAGCATGCTGGGTTCAAGGGTTTGAGGACATGCCGTGCGTGCCCTGTGATCTGGGCTGCAGCGTGGGTGGGGGCTCCCTTCTCTCTGGGCCCTGATTCCTCCACCTGTGAAAAAGGGGTTACTTTCTCTGACCATTGCAGACGGGGAGGGATGGTTTCCTAAGCCCCTCTAGCCTGTGCCTGGGACACAGTGGTCTGCTCCCTGTGCAGCCACACCGCCCGCCCCGAGGTCCTCGTTCCTCGCACGTGCTCTGCCCCCGGGCTGGCGGCGTAATTCGGAGGCACCCTAGTTCCCATTCAAAAAGCAGGAATAAAGCATCATTAAAGGGTCTAAGAGAAAAACCTCTTCCATTCTTCCATAGTCTTTCTTTCTCTCAGTTCTTCCTGTCTGTCCCTCTCTGTCCCATGGGGCTACTTAGTGTCACACCACCTCGAGTGCAGAAACTTGTGGGGAACCACACCTGCACCCAGCATTGCCCCACAAATCCGCACGCATGCCAGACTTCCGGCTTGCCCTTCCCACCGGCTGCCTGACCGGTGCGCCGTGCCCCAGGCATGGGTGGCAGACCAAGCCAGACATCTCCCCTTCCCGGACCTGCCCCGCAACCCACTGTGCAGGCAACGCACAGGGTACCGTACCCGCCCCGCTGGGGTAGTGTCCTTCAGCACTGGGTACCCAGATCCCCGAGCAGGCGTGGCCCACCGTAGGCCTTGTGGTGCTGCCTGGGGCCAGAATACTCATTGCCTTGCCCTTCTCTGAGATGCCGTGGGCATGGGACCCTGACTCTCCCTCTGCCAGGACCCACGCGCCGCCGGCAGAAGGCACGTCAGCGGGATGGAGCCTGGGGAGCCAGGGGGCGGGGTCCTGGCAGGACCCTGAACGTCCTAGAGGGGTGGCAGGAGGTGGGACCACGTGCCCACGTGCCAACCAAGCCTCCAATTCCCCTCACCCACTCCACGTTGCACTTCAGCAACACAGACTCGAAGATAAAATTGTGATGAATTTCAAGGCAGCAACTGGGAGCTTTAGAGTCCAAGTGTGGGGCGCTTTCCGAGCAACCGCACTGGGCACGTACCCATGAGGGCAGCCTTGTCCTGCTCCCTCCTGCTTCCTGACCTCTGCATGGGCTGCCCTCTCTCTGCCTGGAATGCTCTTCCCTCCCTTCCTTCCCCAGTTCACTCACATGCACTCAGCGCCCGTCCAGGTAACCCCGCCCCCGTGGAGTCCTGCATCCATCCCTCCTCCCGTGTGGAGGCTCATGAGAGCAGGAGACAGATTTTAGCTGTTCGTCCCCAGAGTCCTCAGGGCCTGTCATCGAGAAGGCGCTCGGTAGTGGGGAATGAACGACCAGCTGAATGAGTGGCCAGGGGGAAGGGGAAAGGGGTTGTGTACCCCAGGCCCTGGAGAACCCGCGAGGTGGCTGCCCGGGAACGTGAGGAGTCTGCTGTGTCTGGGAGAATGTTACACCCTGGGTCAGAAGGCAGGTGAAGGGCTGGTGGGAAAAGATGCACAATGTCGAGTTGAGCTCAGACTGTCAAGAGCCTTGAATGCCAGGCTAAGGATTCAGGCTGTGTCCTGGAGAGGGCAGAGTCCTCCCAGGGGATTCTAGCAGGGGCGGGCTAGGGTCACGGCTGTGCTGACGGCGGATTGGCGAGGGTAAAGACCGGAAACCGGGAGCCTGGTGGAGGCTGGTACGATTGTCCAGACCTCGGGGAAATGAAGGAGGAGGGAGAGCAGAGCCCTTTAGCAGCCGCCCCCAGTGCTGGGTCCCACACGGCCTAATCCGTTTCTCTGGCACACGTTAGAACGAGGCGATTAAAGGTCATGTGGCAGCCAAGCCCCATGCTATGGGATTATGGTAGGCTCATGGACGACTCGGGCCCCGAGGAGGGCAGGGCCACGCGCCAGGCTGCAGCCTCGTCCGAATCTCATGGCGGCCACGGAGCTCCTCTCCTCCGGTCTAGGGTCCAGATTTAGCTCTCAGTGTGAAACCCCACTCCTAGAATGAGAGCTCTGGAGATCTGGCTGGCCATCGGAAGAGGGAGCGTGGAGAGAGACGGGCAGAGGCGAGTAAGTGATCATTACAGGAGCCCTGCAGGGGCGGAGACCCATCTCAGTTTGAAGGGTTTGCCCTCCGAACAGAGTGATACCCTAGACAGGCCGAGATGGTAGGGCTAGGGAGGGAGTCAACAGAAGGCGTGTGAATGCCAGGATGGGGCACTAGGTGGGGAACCAAAGATCTCTGAGTTTACAGGGTCCCATTCAGTTCTGAGTGACGTTGCGGTTTGGGGAGAGACCATGGGCTGGACCGTCCCGCGTCAATGACAGGGCACAGCTGACCGGCGCCCGAGAGGAAGGGGGAAGTCTTGCCAGATCCTGGCGGAAGTGCGAAGTAGTCGGTATATCAAGAGTATAACGGAGAGCTTCTTAAATTAGTTAATTGACTAAGTGGTGTTTCAGAACTTCCCAGCACCATGGTTAGGTCCCAGAAGAATGGGACGATCAGATGCTGCTTCTGCCCTCAAGGAAATTCGGGCACTTTCAGGATGAAAGAGGTCATTGACTTCACTGCTGGGATGTCAAAGGAGGGAAGCTGGAAGCTAGAAGATGCTTTGCCTTGAGCAAGGGGATACCCTGGGCCTCAGTGTCCTCTCTCGCCCTGGATGGGAGCAGGGGTTCTCAGCCCTGCTGGAGCCTTGGGATCCTGGAGGTTTGTGTCTAATTCTGTAGGTCTGAGGCAGGGCCAGGAAGGAACATTTCTAACAAGTTCCAGAAGCTGCTGGTGGTGGTCCCGGGACCCCACCTTGAGGACCAACAGACTCGAGGAAGGGTTTTCCAATGTTGCTTCAACCGCATGGCCTGTCTTCATGAAACCTTACTCCTACAAGTAGCTCTAAAAGAGAGGTGCAGAGATGAGCGCAGACACTGTCCCCCACTTGGGTGGCAGTTAACCGCTGCTGGGTGTTCTCAGTGGCCCCGAGCAAGCCCCCAGGGACATCACAGACTTCAGACAGTGTTGGCTGCTGACAAGGTGACCTTGAGTGAAGAGCCTGTGCCGCCCCCCCCCCCCCGCCCCCGCCCTCCGCTTCCTCCTCCGTGGAATGGGTTGCGGAGGGGAGCGAGTGAGAAATGGAGCTGTCGGCCGTTAGTTGTCGGCCTTCCCCCTGCATCCTCGGGTGGCTGTGTTGGCTTCTGGGGCTCACAGCCAAGAATCCAGCTGGATTCGGCCCCCAACACCCCAAACCACAGGCATGTGCCGCCCCCACCGGGGAGGAGCAGACCCCTGGCTCCTGGCTTTGGGACAGGGCGAATATTTCCAATCACAGAACCTCCCAGTGCAGCGGCTATCTGGGGTTTGCTTATCTCTCTGCCCACCCCTTGCAAAGCCCCTCAGGCAGAGGCTGTCACGGGGGTGTTGTTCGGTGTTTTGTTACGGAATTCCTGTTCTCGAAGAAAGGACCCACTGTGTCTGGGCAGCAGCGCCTGGAGGCTGGCAGGGCGAGAGGGTCAGCCCCCTCCCCCCTCCTTCCAGGGCTGGTTGCTGAAGCTAGAGAGAGTTCCAGGCGCTTACTTCTCTTCTCCCAAGCTCTCCTTCCTCTAAGGGGCAGTTTCCAAAAAGTCATAGTACTTCCTGCTGCCCTCATCTTGGCATTTGAGGTCCCTGGAACCCAATCCCTCTTCTTTCTTCCCTCTCCTCCCTGCTCCCCAGACCCAGAAGGGCTTCCACAAGCCAAAGCAGCCAGATCTGCCACTCACACACTTTCATTCCCACCTTCCAGCCTTTGCTGGGTCCGGGTCTCCCACCTGCCTTGCCCTCCTTTCACTTGAGAAGGACCAACAGGCCCAAGGAGCCCAGGACTAAGGTTTCCAGGATGTATGGCTTCCAGTGCTCGGGCTGGGACCGTCCCAGACAAATAGGATGAGTTAGTCACCCTACTTCACTCTACCTGCACCACAGCAAGGCCCCTACTTGCCCATAGCAGGATGGAGACCCACACCCAGAATAGAACACAGTTCGGAGTCCAGCCAATCTAAGTAGACCCTGGTCCCGGTGACACAGCACCCTCCCAAGTACAAGGCTCTGTCTGTCCTCTCCCACCCCATGCTTTGCTTCCTGGAGTCTGGGATCTGTTTTATGGGGAGAGTAGCAAATGGGAAGTCATGGGGGGTGGAGGGGGCAGAGCCAGAGCCAGGAGGGGCAGGCAAGGGTGTGGGCGAGATGTGGATTTACAGTCTCCACCCCTTGCTGCTGCTGGGCAGGCCACTGCCCTTTCTGAGCCCAGTTTCTCCAACTGGAAAATCAGCCTTTAGATACTATACCTTTAGAGGCATCAATAAATGGCAGATCATATTATAACGAAGTTTAACCAGCAGCCCATAGCAGAGAGGATCTGGAATCCTGTGGGCCAATGCCCTGTGCTCCCTGCATATTTAGGACGTGAAACTCTGGGCCCCTAAATAGAAGAGATGTCCCTTCCCAAGTCCTGACACCACCCAGGGAGTAAAGGTATAGCAGGGTTGGGCTGACCTCATGCCTTTTGGGATGCTCAGGAAAGTCCTCCTTGAGAAAGTGACCTCTGGGCTGAGACACGAAGAAAGGGAGTAACAAAAATCTGGGGGAAGGACATTCCAGGTAGGAGAAACAGCCAGTGCAAAGGCCCTGAGGTTAGAACTAGCTGGATGTGGCTGAGGTCGATGCGGTCAGGGTAGGAGACAAGATCAGGAAGCCCAGGGTGGGTCAGGTCATGCAGATGGATGAGGGCAATAGATGTGCGTCTAGAGAGATCCTGGGACCCACCCGGGGTCACACATCCAGCTCAGGAGTACAAGGCTGAGGTGGGAGTCATGCTGAGGTTGGGGATGGGCCCTCAGAGCCGCCCTCAGAGCCCTGTAGCCTAGGCCCAGCAGAGGATGCTGCTTTTCTAGTGCTCACGAGCTAGAGAATGCCAGGGTCCAAGGTGTTCTCTCCCAATGCCCCACTCGGCCAGGGCAGGGCACCTAGATCTGACTCAGATAACAGCCTCAGGATGGTGGTCTAAGCAGGGAGCAGATCCCAGATCTCCTGGAGCTACAGGACAGAAGGCAGAGAAGGGCCAGCCACACTTTTCGGTCCCAGGACTGGATTCCGAATGTTTCTGGATAACATGTGACATGTCAGCAAGATATGAGAACGAGGGTACCCACCTACTCGTTCATTCATTCATTCGTTTATCCTTTCACTCACTTGATTCACTCACTCACTCATTCCTTCACTCAAAAAAAAACTTTAATGAAGAACCGATCTCTGAACCAGACCTTTATTTATAGCCACAGAGCCTCAACTCTTCCAAAAACAAACAAAAAAAATGCTAAGAGGGACTAGTCCCTAAGAAAGGATCCCCAGAGGTGAGGACATTTGCACAAAGGCTGCAGGCGGTACTGGGCTTCAGGTACTGACTGCAAGGGCACAGTGAACTGACAAAGCCTCTAGTGGCTGGGGACAGGGCGACCCAGGCATGATTGCATCAGAGGGTGCAGGGAATTGTGGGAGAGTAGGAGGGGACGAGTAGGTGTGAACAGGACTGGGGGGCTTGATGGCATGGACACTGGGGAACAACCAAGGGAACCCTACCCTTGGCTCTATGACTCCAGGCCGTGTCTGAGCTGACCCCAGGACCCCAGCACCCTGGCTCCCTTTGGCAGCTCGGCCGCTTCTGCTTCTCCCTTCCACCCTCTGTGAGCTCCAAACCTGGGCTCCAAACCTGGGCTTCTCATAGCCAGTCCCCATAAATCAAGCCTGCTCATCCCTGAGTTATTTTTTCACTGTGGAGACATAACCTTGCACATGCTTGGCCTAGAGCCACCATTTGCTGGAAGGAGACATCAAGGCTTGTGTTGCTCCAAGCTCTACTAGCCTATCCTGCCCCAGCAAAGCTGGGAAGGGCAACGAAGCTGGGAACATTCTTATACTTCAGTCATTAAACATGTACAGAACAAGGGGTTGGGCCCATTGAGGGGCTCAGGGCCCATTGGTGGCGTCAAGAAAACAAGATGAGGCTCATTCTCCACCCCAATATACAATTCAAGTGAGGTAAGGAAGGTCCTCAGAGGAACCCCCTCATTCCCATAGAGGCGGAGCCTTTAACATCTTCACATTTCCTCTAAAGCCCCCTACTTTCCTTTCCCAGTTCAGCAGGGTCTTATCCTGGCTGAGGTAACAAGGGTATTAACGTCCATTAAAGCATTAGCCGAACAAGAGGATGGTAGGTGAAAACCAAAGTGTTAACTGAGAGGTAAGGTGTTTTGCTGAAAGCAAATTAAGACATTAGCTACAAAACAAGGAGTTAGCTCATCACTAAGGCGTGAGCCCATTTTTTAAAGATCTTGGCTAAAAGTCAGGGCTGGTGAATAACTCAAGTACTTTAGTGTTAGTCGATAACCGAGATGTTGGCTGAAACACTGAGCCATCAACCATAACTAAGGCTGAAACTCAGATGTTAATGAAAAAGTCAGGTTTTCGGGGTGCCTGGGTGGCTCAGTTGGTTAAGGGACAGGCTTCAGCTCGGGTCATGATCCCGGAGTCCCAGGATCGAGTCCCACATGGGGCTCAGCGGGGAGTCAGCTTCTCCCTCTCACCCTCCCCTTCTCATGCTCGCTCTCTCTCACTCTCTCTCAAATAAATAAATAAAATCTTAAAAAAAAAAAGTCAGGTTTTCATAACTCAGTAATAAAATGACTGCCCAGTTATTGAGGCAGAAACTCGAAGAGATATTTGTACACCAATATTCATCTCAGCATTATTCGCAATAGCTAAAACACATCCATCAATGGATGCATGGATAAACACGATATGGTCTGTCCATACAATGGAGTATTCTTCAACCATAAAAAGGAAGGAAATTGTGGCCCATGCTGCAACGTGGAACCTTGAGAACATTGGGCTCGGTGAAATAAGCCAGTCACAAAAGGATAGGCACTTAGATAGTCAAATTCATGGGCACAGAAAGTAGAATGGTGGCTGCTGGGGTTGGGGGAATGGGGGTTAGTGTTCAGTAGGGATAGAGTTTCAGTTTGGGAGGGTGAAAGCTTCTGGAGACAGATTGTGGGGAATACTGCACAACACTGGGAATGTACTTAATGACCCTGGATGAAACACCTAAAACAGCAAATTTTACATTATATATCTTTACCACAATAAAAAAATGACAACCCACATGGGCGAAAGGAAAGAAATATGGTGGCCAATAAGCACATGGAAAGATGCTCGATGTTACTAGGCATCAGGGAAATGTGAGTTGAGCCACAATGCCATCCCAGCACATGGCCTTTGGACCCAGAGTCAGAAAGACTGGCCACATCAAGGGTTGATGTGGAGATGCAGCCCTCAGAACTCTCACGCACGGCTGGTGGGAGTGTGAAATGGCACAATCACTGTGGAGAATGTTTTTTTTTCTAAAGGATTTTTATTTTATTTATTTATTTGACAGAAAGAAATCACAAGTAGGCAGAGAGGCAGGCAGAGAGAGAGGAGGAAGCAGGCTCCCCGCTGAGCAGGGAGTCCGATGTGGGGCTCAATCCCAGGACCCTGAGACCATGACCTGAACTGAAGGCAGAGGCTTTAACCCACTGAGCCACTCAGGTGCCCCGACTGTGGAGAATGTTTGAAGGGTAAACCTCTGCTCACCATTCAACCCAGTGATCCAGCCCCTTGGGGGGGATACCTAAGAGAAATGGAAGTAGGTAGCCACGCGAAGACCTGGATCCAAGTTTCCAGAACTTTTCTCTTATTAAACTCCAACCTGGAAACCACCCAAAAGTCCCTCATGCATCGGTCCATCATACAAAGGATCACTACCGACAATAAAAACGAACGAATGACTCATGGGCACAACAACACGGGAGAACCGTGAAATCATTTTGCTGCTGGGGTGGTGGGGGGAAGGCTAGACCCCAAGTTATACACACTGAGTGATTCCATGTATGTGGAAGTCTAGAAAGGACTAATCGAATTGATAGTGACATGAAGGGTAGAGGTGGGAATAGTCCGCAAAGGGACATGAGGGTAATGTTTTTGGAGTGATGGATATGTTTTGCATCTTGATTGTGCCATTCGCTACTCGGGTGTATACCTTTGTCAAAACTCAGCAGAGTGTAGATGTAAAAAGGATATGTACTATGTCTCCACCCGACTGAATTCACATGTTGCAGTGCTAAGCCTCAGCCCCTGAGAATGTGACTGTATCTGGAGGGAGGGCTGTTGATGAAGGGACGCCTGGGTGGCTCAGTCCATTAAGCATCTGACTTTGGCTCAGGTCATGATCCTAAGGTCCTGGGTTTGAGTCTTGCATCGGCTCCTTGCTCAGCAGGGAGCCTACTTCTCCCTCTGCCTGCTGCTCCCCCTGTTTGTACTCTCTCTTTCTCTCTGACAAGTAAATAAAATCTTTTTTTTTTTTTTTTAGTAAATAAAATCTTAACAAGAAAAAAAAATAAAGAGATTATTAAGTTAAAATGAGTTCTATATCAACATTCTTCCAAAGAAGACATACAGATGGCCCATGGGGACATTATAAGGTGCTCAACATCCCTAATCATCCGGGAAACGCAAATCATGACCACGATGGGATATTACCTCACACCCGTTAGAGTGGCTAGTATCAAAACAACAACAACAAAAACAAGAGGAAACAGGTTTGGCAAGGATGTATAGAAAAGGGAACCATTGTGCACCATTGGTGGGAATGCAAACTGGTGCAGCCACTATGGAAAACGGTATGGCAGTCCCTCGAAAAGTTAAAAATAGAATTATCATATGAGCTAGCAACCCCACTTCTGGGTATATATCCAAAGGAAATGAAATGACTATCTCCAAGAGACATCTGTGTCCTAGTGCTCACTACAGCATTATTCACAGTAGCACAAAAACAATCTAAGTTTCCTTAGATTTGAGGCACAAAACAATCTAAGTTTCCTTCAGTGGACAAATGGACAAAGAAATGTGGTATATAGGGATGCCTGGGTGGCTCAGTTGGTTAAGCAGCTGCCTTCGGCTCGGGTCATGATCCCAGGGTCCTGGGATCGAGTCGCACATTGGGCTCCTTGCTCAGCAGGGGGCCTGCTTCTCCCTCTGCCTCTGCCTGCCTCTCTGCCTGCTTGTGCTTGCTCTCTCTCTCTCTCTCTCTGACAAATAAATAAAATCTTAAAAAATAATAATAATTAAAAAAAAGAAATGTGGTATATAAATACAGTGGAATATTACTCAGCCATAAAAAAGGAAATCTTGCCCTTTGCCACAAGGTGGATGGACCTGGAGGGCGTGATGCTAAGTGAAATAAATCAGAGAAAGGCAAATGCCATAGGATCTCACTTACATGTGCAGTTTTAAGGAGTCAGACTCACAGCACTGGAGAGTCGAAGGCGGGTTGCCCAGGGCCAGGAGGTCAGGGAGAGGTGAAATGTTAGTCGAGGTCACAAACTTTCCAATGTAACCTGAGTCCATTCTGAAGATCCAACCTGGAGCATGGTGACTGTAATTAACAATCCTGTATTGTGTACCTGAAATTTACTAAGATGCTAGATCTTAAATGTTCTCACCACAAAAAAGAGGTAACTATGCGAGGTGATGGATGTGTTGACTGATTTTATTGTAGTGATCATTGCACAACATATACATATATCAAATCATTAAGTTGTATACCTTAGACTTATATAGTTTTATTTGTCAGTTATAACTCAATAAAGCTGGAGAGAGAGGGAAGTTAAAGCAAGGTTGAGTGCGTGGGCCCTAATCTAATAGGACTGCATCCTTATGAAAAGAGACAGGACACAGAGGGATAGATGGGAGGGATGACCACGGGAGGACACAAGGAGAAGGACAGAGGCTTGAGAAGAAACCAACCCCAGCAACACCTTAGTCTTTGGACTTGCCAGCCTCTGGAACAGTGAGAAAATATATTTCAGGGGTCAAAGCCCCCCCTATGTATGGTATTTGTTATGGCAGTCCTAATAAGCTAATCCAAGGTGATATACATTTTACTGTATATAAATTACAGCTCTATAAAATAAAATTAAAGGAAAATAAAAAGATGAGCAAGGTTGGGCAATAAGTGAATTGATTATACAGTAGCTCTTCAGGGCTGGGGCATCCCCGCACTCAGCTCTGTTCCTAGTGAGCCTTCCATAAATGCAATAAATGCTAAAGTCCCGACGGTATCTAAAGTATTAAGTGATCATGGAGGCACTCCCTTCCCTTCTCCAAGAGATTCTGGGATTTTTTTAAAAGCCTCTCCAATAGGGGCGCCTGGGTGGCGCAGTTGGTTGAGCGACTGCCTTCGGCTCAGGTCATGATCCCGGATTCCCGGGATCGAGTCCCGCATCGGGCTCCCAGCTCCATGGGGAGTCCGCTTCTCACTCTGACCTTCTCCCTTCTCATGCTCTCTCTCACTCTCTCTCTTTCCTAATAAATAAATAAATAAATAAATAAATAAAATCTTTAAAAAAAAAAAAGCCTCTCCAATAAGGACAGAAAGTAGGATGGTGGTTGCAGGGGGCTGGAGGGGTGGGAGGAGCGGGGACTCAGCCTCTAACGGGTGCAGACTTTCAGTTTGGCAAGAGGGAAAGAATTATGGAGACGGATGGTGGTGACGGTTGCAAACCACATGATGACTGTGTTTAATACTACCGAACTGTACACCTAAAAAGGGTTAAGACGGCACCTTGTATGTTACGTGTATTTTACCGTGATTTTCAATATCCGAGGAAAAAAAACTTCTCCGGTCCAGAGCAATACTTACTACGTGCCAGACTAAATGTGCAATAATGGGCAAAGGACACAGTGGTTGGGAAACCCCGCGAAGCAGTTGTTTTCTTTCTCTTTTTTTTATTTAAAGATTTTATTTATTTGTTTGTTTTTGAGAAAGAGCATGAAGTGGGGGAGGGGCAGACGGGGAGGGTTAGTAACTGGAAGCCCAGGGAATGTGTCCTGGTTGATGGGGGGGGTCGTGTCCCTGAGACCCTATGGAGATGTGGCCGCCCTGGAGAACACCTTGGGTGTTCCTCTCTGGCCTCCTTTTCCTTATTTCATGTCATGCCTTCTGGGCAGCCGGCCCTGACACCGGCAGGTCAATGGGGTGGCCCCCTGCCTCCCACAGCCCACCAACTGCTCACTGAACGTCCTGCTCTCAACTGCGTGTGGACCTTCCTCGTCCCTGCAGACCGTGAGCTCCAAGCCGGCCCCAGCCTTCCCGCTGAGCCCCCCGCCACAGCCGCACTCACAGGGACGCCGGACAGTGAAGGGACAAACACACGAGCTACAGTCAGACCTATCGTCAGCTCCCAGCTCACCCACCTACTTGCTGCAGGACCCTAAAACAAGTCACCACATCGCTTGGAGCCTCAGTTTCCACTTCTGTCAAATGGGGCTGCTGAGGACGGTCCTGCCTCTCTGACTGCAGATGACGGGACACGGCTTACAGAGGCCCTGTGGATGGAGACGGCAGACCAGGAAGGCCTGGGTACTCTCCCCGGGAGAGTCCCAGTGGGATTCAGGGAGGAGGACACTCCTTGAGCAGGGCCTTGAAGGACAACACTGGGAGGAGTTGTACTAAGAATCATCCTAATGATCATAACAGCAGACGTTTCTTGAGGCTGCCCTCAGTGCCAGGCACTGTTCTAAGTGCTTTTCACAGATGCACTCATTTGAAACTCAAAATGCTCTTGAATGTTGTCCCTCTCATTAGCCCCATTTTACAGAGAAGGCCAAGGCCCAGAGAAGCTACACAACTTGCCCAAGTTGGAGTTCACCAAAGTAGGGCTTAGCAAGCCAAGGGGACAGCCTGGAGGACGATGCAGAGACAGGACCGGTGCATGGGCTGCTGGTGGTAGGTTGGCACAGCATTGTTTCCCCACGAATCACACCTCCCTGTATTTTTGCCCTGGTGTAGCCCCCTCCCCCACGGACTCCCGGCTCAGCCAGGTGATTTGCCTTGGTCAGCGGAACATCAGCAAACAGGATGTCCACAGACGTTTAGAAGAGGGATGCCCAAGACCCATGAGGACTTGCTCTGGGAAGAGCCGGATCCAAGGAAGAAGCTCGGGCTAGCCTGCTGGAGACGTGTGGCTCAGCCTCCAGTCCCACCGCCAGACCTAAGGGATGACATCTTCCACCCTCTGGCCCCAAGGTGTCCACAGCTGCCCGAGGGAGCCCAAGCAAAACCGCAGAAGTGCCCAGCTGCACCCAGATCAGATGGCGAGGCTAGTAAGTGGTTGCTATTTTAAGCCACTAAGTTTGGGAATGGTTTTGACGCATCCATGGATCATTAAAGAGTGTCCGGTGTCTCAATGGCAAGAGACAGGCAATGCGTGACACAGCAGGTGACTATAAGGTGTCCTGTCCCGGGGAGCATCGTGGGAAGAAAAGGCTCAACAGGGGAATTCCGGGGCTCTGGTTCGCTGACATCTGTAGCCCCCTAAGGAGGTTATCAGGGGTTTGCCCCCTCCTCCAAACTCTGGACCCTGAAAAGAAGCCTAACCTCCCACATCACTATTTCCAAAGCACCCAACTACCCTCAAAGGCTGTCAGCTCCCCAGTTTAGCTAGCACCCAGCACGAGTCCAGGCACATAGTAGGTGCTTTAGAAATAGTCAAATGATAGAGGATGCGTGGGTCCTCATGTCCCCACCCTGTTCTCTGAGCCACTGTGGAAACCCTAAATTGCTGCCGCCTTGGGATTCAGGGTTTGCCTCCCTCGTTCAGGGTTTGCCCCCTCCCAGGTGAGGCAGCATCTGAATCTTCCTGAGGAATGAATGGGGGTGTCTGCACCCGTGACCCGGAAGAGATAAGGGTGATCTGCCTTCCTCCTTAGGTGCTATGGAATGTCCATCCAGTCCCTTACACCGGGCAGGATTAGCCCACTTCCCCTCTGGGACTGGCAGTTCCTTGAGGGCAGGGTGCCCACTTCATCCAGCCCCGTGGCCCCACACCCAGCACACGACGTGGCCCTGAGGCTCTGCTGCGTAGATCCTCTAAGAGGTTTTCCAGAAGGGCCCCCAGCCTCCACTTCCTGATCTTTCAGTGTCCTTGAGCCTGGAGTCTGTGGGTGATGGTCAGAAAGAGGGACTGACACGTAGCCCTCCACCCCCGCATGCTTCTTGCCCCCATTTCACAGAACGTGAAACTGAGACCCAGAAGGGACGCAGGATGTGATCAAGTTCACAACAGGCAGCAGGTGGTGGAGCGAGGACTCAAACTCAGGTCTATCTGGCTGCAGTCCTGGTATTCCACCTGCCATCGTGCAGGAGGGTCTGGGGAGCCCATGCTGTTTGCAGGGGGCCTGGGTGAGGCTCATGGGTCGGTCGTGAAATGCTGCCTGGAGCGGGCCCCTCTGGGAGGGCTGTGCATCTGGGCAGGGCCTCCCAGGACCACCTGTGGAGGGCTGCAGGAATGACTCCAGACCCCCAGGGATTCCCAAGCCCTGCAAAGAGCACTGAACCAGGAGTCCCAAGCAGCTAGAAGCCAATCTCAACTCTATAGCTCACCAGCCACTTGGCCTCCATTTCCTCATCCGTGCAATGGGGACAGCGGTACCCACCTGCGATCCTGGTGCTCAGTACCTGGCCCCCGCTTAGTAAACATGAGCTCCCCTGCCTCACGGAGCCCCCGTCCCGCCTCGGTCTTCCTTTTTCCTCATTCACACAGGGTCCACCTATTTCCTGGATCAAAGGCCAGCCACAAATTTCTTCCTCCTTTGACTTAACCAAGGCAAGCTGGAGTTGGCCACAAAATAGAACAAGATACCTGCAAGGAAAACAACTCAGAACAAACAAGCCCTCAAAGCTGGATGCCTCTGAGTGACACATGAGGTGGGGGGTCCCGTGGGCAGCCATGACCCTCCAGGGGCTGCTCACCCTCACCCCAACCGTCAGGGGTCAGGGAGCTTGGGGGCCAGCCCATGGTTCTGGAGCTGCAAGCCCTGCCATTCATCCGGGTTCCACTTTTCAGTCACTGCGTGAGCTTTGGAAAACGTGTTGCATCTCTGTGCCTCACTTTCCCTATCTGTGAAATGGGCAGAGAAGTAACAGTACTCGCCTGTCAAACATTTTGCTGAAGGTGGAGTGTCTAACACAGCATCTGGCAGAGTAGGGCTTTTTTTTTTTCAGAGTAGGGCTTTTAAAGGGGTAGCTGTGGGAGTTCCTAAAAGCACCCCCAGTCTGCACAGGCCCTTCTCACTCCATAAGGGCGATGAGCCCAGCCCAAAGGCTAGGAGGAGCCTCTCCTTGGTCCCCCAAAAGCTTGTCCAGAGCCCTGCACCCACTAGGTCCTTTGCCAATTGTAGCATTTCAGCCCTGGAAGTTCATCCAAGCCAGTGGTGTTGAACTTACTTTGTGATAAGAATTTTCAGCCTCAGTCCTCTTGCTTCAAATGAGTTTTTACAGGATACCACTGGGTAAAAACAGCATTAAGGTCCTAAGTTCTGGCAGCATAAGGTCCTCCTCCCCTGCCTCTAGGCACCCACAGACACCCCCGTGAACCTACCTGCTGGAGCATGGTAGGAATGATACCTCCCTGCATTAAGAGTGCACCTGCTGTGTACCCTGCATTGCCTGAGCCCATCGTCTCCATCCTCTCCAGTTTCCAATCACAGCCTTAAAACTGACGTCTCATCCTCCCATCATCCAGGCGAGACAACTAAGTTTGCCAAGGTCACTGAGCTTATATGGGGTGGACTGGGATTCACACTAAGGCCTGCCATCCCTTCAAAGGCCGTGCTCCTTCTATTGCCCCCCATGGAGAAACTGAGGCCCAGAGTAGGGGAGAGAGCAGTGCCTTCTTGAGGCCATACCTGAATCTGTTGACCCTGGGTCAAGGCCAGTGTGATCTTGGTGACTCCTAAGCTGGTCAGCTGTGCTGGGTCTGGGTCCCTGGGTCCCTGGATGGGGAAAAGGTACTGGGTCAGCTTTTAGAGCTATCCTGAACTTGGCCTTGTGGCAGATTAACGTCCAGAGCAGCTGAGTCTTAGGGTGTCTGGGGCTAAATGCTGCCATGCTTTTCACCATGAAACCCAGTTCCAAGTATCTGAGGGTGGCTAGAATGGAGGGTTTATCACATCTAACCCTACTGTTTATAGATAGGGAAACTGAGGCCCATCCTTCCAGCTGGCAGCCATTGGCTTTCCAATGGGCATTCTCTGCCACCGTTATTTTTTGTGTGATATTAGTGACTGCATCCTCCCAAAACCCAGTAGTAAAGGAAGTGGCAGCATTTATTAAGTGCCAACTGTATACCTATCCTGCATTTGCGATAGTGGGGCAGAGAGGGTTAGTTATTATTGAAGTCTGGTTGACATACATTATATTCATTTCAGGCGCACAACATAGCGATTCAACAATTCTATATGTTAAGCAAAGCTCACCACCATAAGTGTGTCACCATTTGTCACCATGCATTATTGCAATATTATTGACAATATTCCCAATGCTGTACTCTTCATCTCTGTGGCCTATTTGTTTTAAACTGGAAGTTCGTACTTCTTAATCCCCTTCACCTATTTCACCCACCCCCACCCCTCCCCTGGAAACCACCAGTTTGCTCTCTGTATTTATGAGTCTGTTTCTGTTTTCTTGCTTGTTTTATTGTTTTTCTAGATGCCACATATAAATGAAATCATATGGTATTTATCTTTCTCTGACTCATCTCACTTAGCCTGATACCCTCTAGGTCCATATGTGTTGTTGCAAATGGAAAGAGTTCATTCTTTTTATGGCTAAGTAACATTCCTATATGTTCCTATATAGGATATGTCCTATCCTATATAGGATGGATAGATAGATAGATAGATAGATAGATAGATAGATAGATAAATATATATATATATCACATCGTCTTTATCCATTCATCTCTCTGTGGACACTTGGGCTGCTTCCATATCTTGGCTGTTGTAAATGATGCTGCAATGAAAATTGGGGTGCATATGTCTTTTTCAACTGGAGTTTTAATTTTCTTTGGGTAAATATCCAGTAGTGGAGTTACTGGATTGTAGGGCATTTCTATTTTTAAAATTTGAGGCACCTCCATACTGTTTTCCACAGTGGCTGTACCAATTTTCCTTCCCACCAGCAGTGCACAAGGGTTCCTTTTTCTCCACATCCCCACCAACACTTATTTCTTGTCTTTTTGATGCTAGCCATTCTGACTGGTATATAGGTGAGTTCTCTATGGTCATCTCCTTCATTTTGCACAACCGCCCATCTGGCAGAAGGGGAAACTGAGCTCTGAGAGGGAAAGTGACTTGCCACCCCTGCCTGACTCCAAGATTCATTTCCCAATGCCATAGGAACTCACAAGAGGAGTGGTGGTGAGAGGAAAGGGAGGAGGTAATTTATCTCTAGAGACATCCACTAAGAAGCCCTTTACAGGCCACCAAACAGAATGTGGGCTCTAGCACACACGATATATACCTGTTGAATGTACAGTGGAATGGATAAATGTCAGGCTTATGGGTAGTGCTCTGCAAGTGTTTACTAAGTGAGTGGATGGATGGATAAATGGTTGGATGGATGGTTGGTAGATGGGTGGATGGGTGCGTGGATGGGTGTGTGGATGGATGGATGGATGGGTGGGTGGGTGGATGGATGGATGGGTGGATGGATGGATGGATGGATGGGAAGATGGATGGGTGGGTGTATGGATGGATGAGTGGGTGGGTGGATGGATGGATGGATGGATGGGTGGATGGATGGATGGATGGATGAGTGGGTGGATAGATGGATGGATGGGTAGATGGATGGGTGGGTGTATGGATGGATGAGTGGGTGGGTGGATGGATGGATGGATGGATGGATGGATGGGTGGATGGATGGATGGATGGATGGGTGGATGGATGGATGGGTAGATGGATGGGTGGGTGCATGGATGGATGAGTGGGTGGATGGATGGATGGGATGGATGAATGGGTAGATGGGTGGGTGGATGGATGTGTAGGTGGATGGTTGGATGGATGGATGGATGGATGGGTGGATGATTGTTAAGAGGGCCTGTTAAAGTCTCCTAGCCTCTGATTTTAGACAGGAGACATGGAGCAGTCTGCTTCCATGCCCCCAACGCCATGTGTTCTTTCTTTACCTTCTTATTCCTCTGGGAGAGCCACCTGCCCAGCTCTGTTTCTCCTTTGGAAGTTATTGTTTCTGCCTCCTTCTGTCCCTTGTCTCTCAAGGCTATTTCCATGATCCATTTCTTCAAGGGCATGTCTTGACTGAGGAATGAGTGCAGGTGGGCTACCTTGATTCCTTTCTAGGCAGCAGATTCATGCTTCAAAGGGAAGAGTCTTGAGACAACTGAATCTGAGGACTTGGCATATGGTCTGGCAGCATCAGGATTGGGGCTCAGCCTGGGGCTGGGCTTACAGCTCAGTGTGTAACCAGGGGAAAGGCTCAGCCTGGATCCAGGATAATGGGTCATCCAGGGATAAAGCTAGTGCTCAGTCTAGGACCAGGAACAGGGCTCAGTCTTTGACCAGAGTCAGGGCTCAGTTAGGAGCTGGGATTAGAGGTCATCTAGGGATCATGATCAGAGCTGAAGACTCAGTCTATAAATTGCATTAGGCTTCATCTGGGTCATCTGGGTTAATGTTTGGGATCAGACAAGGATGAAGATCAGGTTCAAGTATACAGTCTTGATCAGGGCTTAGTTCATTCCATGAACCACGATTAACGATTAGTTTAAAGTTAGCATCAGAGCTCTGTGTAAGACCAAGGTCAGGCCTAATTCTATGGCCAGAATTAGGGCTCAGTCTGTGACCTCAAACCCAGGTCTGTCTATGACCAAAGTCAAGGCCCAGCTTATGATCAGGAACAGGGCTCAGCTTGGAACTAAGGTCAGGGCACAGTCTTTTTTTAGGGTCAGAGCCCAGGCCATGACTAGGGTCAGGCTTCAGTCTGTGATGAGGATCAATGGCAAATCTATGAACAGAAATAGGCCTTATCTGAGGGAGAAATTCAGGCCTTCGGCCAATTATAGGATTAGGGTTCAGTGTGGAACCAGGGCCAGAGCCAGAGCTCAATCTGTAACCAGGTCAGGGCCCAAGTTATGATCAGGATCAGGGCTCAGTTTATATCTGAGGCTATGTTTATAACCAGGCTATAATTGGTGCGACGAGCCTGTCTGAGATTATGACCAGGACTCAGCCTACATCAGTGTTTAGAAGCTCCTCGATGGATTTCTAATGACATCAAAGAGTGAACGCAGCTTCCAGAACAACTTAGCTCTCTCCTAAAATGTGGACCCCTCAGGAGCTAACCGAATGTTTCTTCTGTTCCTTAGAAACCTAGCTTCTTTCTAGCAAGCACTGTCCCGGTACGCCCCACGCCACGGGGGTTGCTGTCTCAATGTCCCCACCCAGACCCTGTCTCCGCCATCCCCACCAGGGAGCCTCCTGGCTCCAGGGTTATTAAGGAAGGAATCTGTGGGAAGAAGAGGGTAAACAAAATCCGTCACATGGGGCTGGGGCAGGCGCCTGTCCCTCCTGTGGCTCCCCCAGCTGACTGAGGGAAAGCAGCAGCCCTGAGCCGGTGATGTTGACAGGAGACTTAAAGAAATCCAGAGGGAGGGGCCCTGGCAGGGCCCACCTGGAAGGAGGCCCGAGATGGCAATTAAATTAATTCTGGTATATGTCCTAACAAGCGCGAAAGCAAGGGCCGGGGCCAGGGTCCGTTCGCCCAAGGCTCCAGAAGTTTGTCATAATTACAGGGAAAAATAAGTTTCAGAACTTACGTAACCCCACTGCTTGGGCCCCAAGGGTGAGGCCCAAATTGTTTTTCTTTTCCAGGAAATGCACACACTGCAAAGCTGCACCTGCACACCAGGGTCACCTCTGTGGGTCACAGGACATGAAAAAGCACAAACCAAAAACTTAGTTCTTGTCCCCATTTCTCAGATGAGGCAAAATGAGGCTCGGGGAGCAAAAGCGTCTTTTCAGAGTTATGTGATCAGGACCGAGGATTACCATCAAGCCCCAGAACCCCGTTATGCTGCCCTAAAGCCTCGCCACTGTGTAACTGTGGGCAACCAGGGGAAGGCGAGATTCATTCCACCTGAGACTGAGAAGGGGAAGGCTCTGGAAGGCCTCCTTTAAGGATGAGTTGCAGCTGGGCAGGCTGAGAAGAGAAATGGCATACCAGGCAGAGGAAAGAGCACACGCAAAGGTACAGTGGCTGGAAAGAGCATGGCATGATGAGAGAAAGGGGTCATCCCATCAGACTGAGCGCTAGCTCGAGGGCAGGGCTGGAGGAGGAAGCCAAGGCGGGGTGGCAAAGAGCCGCACACACAGCCACAGAAAGGTCTCTTTTTTAATCTCACCATGGCCCCATGAGCTACATGCTTTCATTGGTCCCATCTGACAGATGAGTTAACTGAGGCCCAAGTGATTTGAGACATCTGTCCAAAGCAACACAGCCAGAAAGTGGGGTAGCTGGGGTTCGAACCCACATCTGTTGCTCTCAAAATGGCTTCCTTAAACACATTTATTTCCTGCTTTCCTGCACCTCCCCCACATCACCAGCACTTTCCCAGCTTCCCAGTTCTGCTCAGCCCGGGTGCCAAGGCACAAAGATGCCCCAGCCCTGGGTGGAAAGCCATCCGGATCTCCGGGAAAAGAGGAGGAGCAATGGGACCGCCAGCCCAGGAGCAGGGCAGTAGTGGGGAACTAGTTGCTGACCGAAAGGCTCTACAGGGCTGTCTGCAGGGGGAGGAAGCAGAAGAGTCTGGGGACCCAAGACCCATGGCGATGGGGCGGGGGGTTAGTGCTTCCAGCTCAACTATGGGCTTCTCGGCCAGGAAGTCGGCATCCCACCCAAGAAGCTATCGAGGCCAGGCACGGACAGGGAAGCAGGAGAAGGCATTTCTGCGTGGGTCCCTCTGGGTGGGTGCATTTCTGCACATCAGGTTCTCAGGAGCCCCCACTTCTCCTGGGAAAAGCCATCCCTGGTGGTTGGCAATTGAAGGATGTCATCAAATGAAGTTCTTGAAAGAGGCAAGGCCCACCCAAGGGATATACTGGCTTTCAGAGGGTTTCCCTCTTCAGATGTTTCCAACACCTTGAAAACAGAACCCTGAGTAGAACCCCCCCCCCCAAAAGTCCTTAGCTTGTGGAGACCTCTCTGTGGAGTTCGGTTTCCTCACTGAGCTGGAGGCACTCAGTAGCACAGAGAAGGGCAGCGACTGGCCAGGCATCACACAGCACGGTCCAGGTGAGCCTCCTGAAGAAGGGATGTGCCCAGGATCAACCCCCCAGGCCAGGCCCTCTCATGTGGGTCAGAGGGTCCTTGACGTCGCCCTTAATCAGGAATGAGAGTGTTTGTTTTCAGCTGAATATTTCCCCAACCGCAGACGAGATGGGACTGCACATTCCAGATTCCTGGCAGCTTGGGAAACTGTACTATGGGTCCTGCCTGGTCACTTCTCCTCCTCCTGGTGGCCTCGTGCCCCCCCCCCCCAGAGCCCTGGGGTCTGGCTCGGATGAGAACCCTACTTGTGGCAAAAGGTGCTGGCAATCTCCTACTGCCTCTCCTTTCCCCGTCCTTCCAGATTCCTCTACTCCTTCCTCTCAGATCTCATCTCCATAGACACTAACTTGGGTCATTGGAGTTTCACCAGACACAGTGAGGATAAGCATCTCAGGCAGGGGAAAAGTGTGTGCTGCAGCCCAGAGGCGTGACAAGGCTGCAAGGGTCAGCCTCCTTGGAGAAGGCACGTGAGCTCTGTGGCTAAAGCATGAGGCTCCTGGCCAGCGAGGAGGGGTGGGTGATGAGACTGGGCAGGTGTGGGATGGCTTGCTGAGGGCCCAGAGCACTGAGGACCTTAGTTTTATTTTACAGCATCAGGGAGCCCTGGAAGTTAAGCAGGGAGTGCCAAGGTCAGAAATGTATCCCAGAAAGCACCCTTGGGTAGGGGACCATGGGGGTGGATTACACAGGTGGGAGTACAGCATCCAGGAAATCAGGGCAGAAAGTAGAGTGAGGGCCCAGCCCAAGCCAGGCACGGGCCCCTCCAAAAGACGAGATCGCCAGCATCGTGCCATTGGCTGGTCATGGGACTGCAGATATGCGTGTTAGGGCCCTAGTTTTGCAGAAGACAACACAGAGGCTTAGAAAAAAGAGACTTGCCCAAGGTCACTTGTCCAGAGAGTGATGGAGCACTGTGGACTCCAAGTCCAGCACGGTCTCTCCCATAGCCTCCTTTGCCACCTGTGCCTGGGATTTCAGAGGTGAGTCACAGCTCCAGCCAGGGCCCTGGTTGGAGGGGGCACATCTGCACCCCCATTCCCTCCCAAGGCCCTCGTTCCCACCAGCCCTGAAGTGAGCCCCACTCTCTTGCATGGTCTGTTTCTCCCCCTCTGCCCTTTGGTGGGGTCCATTTTGGGAAGTTCAGGGGTCAGCCTCCTTGCTTTCATCCAACTTAAATCTGTCCTTCCTTCTCTCTCCAGCCCTGTCTTAATTTAGGCCCCCATCATTGATCACCTGAACAACAGAGCAACTTTCTCCCCAAGCAATGCATCACATTGACGCCCCTGCACTCTACCACCTTAGTGACACCAAATTGTCCCCCAATAAAGAACACACTTCCATATGGCCATGACTTTGCACTTGCTGTTCTCTCTTGGTAGTTCACTTTTCCTGGCGAACTCCTATGCACCCCTTGATACCCAGACAGAATCGTCTCTTTCTGGTACATATCCTAGGGAGGTTGCTTGTTTGTCTGCCCCACCACCAGGAAAGGCCTTAGGGACCTGTCTCATCTCTGCCTCCTTAGCCTCCAGAACAAGGCCAGGTACACAGTAGGTACTCAATAAATGCCTACTGCGGCTGATTAGAGAGAAAGAGATGAATCAAAGCATGAGTGAGTGGATGAAGGAATGTTTCAGGGCTCACACGCAGAAGCACAGATGGTCAAAGACAGGTTTTGAAGCCAGATCCCCACTCTGCCTTTGACGCCCTGAGCCTCAATTTCCCCTCCCATACAGTGCGGGCAATCATCCTTACTGTGCAGCCCGAAGAACACAATAGGTCCCACACCACACGACTGAGGCCTCACAAGCATGCTCCACGATGCCAGCCGCCCTATTTGCCTCCACCACTTACCAGCTGCGTGAGCTTGGACAAATTACTTGATCGCTCTGTGCCTCGGTTTCCCCCATCGGAGAATAACAGTGTTGACCTCCTAGGGTTATCTGGAGGATCGAAAGAGGAAATGCATGTAACTTACTAATGCATGTAACTTACTAATGCATGTAACTTACTTACAACAGAATGTGGCAAGTGGTGAGAGCAAGACACATGCTTGTTTCCTGAGCCTGCCCAGGAAGCGCCTGGCACAGGCTATGGGCTTGAACTGGGTGAGCGTGCTCCCTTTCTGACCCCCTACCTCTCCCCTGCAGCACAGGGGAGAGGGGCTTCTCCTGAGTCCTCATAGCCTCATAGCCGCAGCCCCAGCCTGCAGAAACATCAGGGAACCAAATGCAGAAGGATCCGCTGTTTTTCCAAACAGAGATCACACACAGACGTGGAGCGAGCCCCCCATAGCAACAGTAATGGTGCTCGGTTCCGAGACTTCCGCGGAGGACGGAGGCACAAGGCACGCCGAGAGGGGACCCCGGCTTAATGGGTTTCTGCCTCTGAGCTCTCCTCCAAAAGCTCTCTTCAACATGCTCCTTCTGAATTCCAGATCCAAGGGCTCCTTCCACTCTGCAAGGTTGGTATTGCTGGAGCACGACGGCTTTGTTGTGCATTGTTGTTACAGTTTGCACTCTAAGTACCAAATCGTTTGCTCCAGTTATGCCTTAATCCCTTTAGTCTGTGACAAGAGGATCATTCCCAGTGGGAGGAGGAGACGGAGGCTCAGAGAGGATGCCCAACTAGCCCAAGGTGGCCCAGCACGGAAGCAGAGGCAGCAGTTGAACCTGTGAGTGTCTGACTCCAAAGGCAGTGCTCTCAACACCGGCTCTCAGCACTGGCTAGACGCTGCTATCAGCTGGGGAGCTTTGAAAATGCTGTCCGTGGGGTGCGGCTTGGGCATCTGGTTTTAGAAAGCTCCCCAGGAGATCCACCAGGCAGCCAGGTTGGCAGGAGAGGTGCAGGGGACAGAGGAGTATGGCCAGGGGAAACGCATCCAACACAAGATACACAATCTATGGGGCACCTGGGTGGCTCAGTTGGTTAAGTGTCTGCCTTCAGCTCAGGTCATGATCCCAGGGTCCTCGGATCGAGTCCCACATCGGGCTCCCTGCTCAGTGGAGAGTCTGCTTCTCCCTCTGCCTTCTCCCCCTACTTGCGTGCTCCTCCCTCTCTCTCAAATAAACAAATAAAATCTTTTTTCAAAAAAAGGGAAAAAAAGAAGATACACAATCCATGCGGCTCTAATCTCTCCCCCAGCAAAGATGGGGTGATCCCCTGTGCCTTGGTGAGCCAGCTCGACCCAGCCTCCCAGTGACAATTTTATCATTAAAGACCAGACCCCAGCCGGACACAGGTCTAGAACTTCCAAAAAGCCGCAACTCTGCAAAGAGTCAGCAAGAAGGCAGCATGTCTTGGGGCGGAATTTCTTCTAGGAGCCCCTCCTGACCCCCGACTGCCACCTGGGCTGGAGACTCAGCGTGTTGTCCCCTGATTCTGGCCTGGGCATCTGTCCCCTCTCATGGTTCAGCATGGGCTTTTTATTCCTTTATTATCATGGACCATCGCTTCAAACGAAATCTCAGGAATTTGGTTTCTCCAGACTTTGACTCAGGCCCGTTCATTTTGACATCCCAGTGAAATGCCTCTGAGCCAGCATCCTCCCTCCAGAGGCCCCTGTGACAGCCACAGACGCCAGTCCTGGTTGCTCAAACGCCTTCCCCGAGGCTGGCAGAGTCCACAGCCCCTCGAAGAATTTAGGTTCTAATCCTGGTTCTTCCGCTTTTGAACTGAGTGGCCTTGGGCTGGTCACTTAACTTCTCTGCGTCTCAGTTTCATCATCTGGAAAATGGGCACTTACCTCATACTCAGACAAAGACGACTGGGATGCAGTGAGACAGTAATCTAAGGTTCTTAGCCAGCGCTTGGCATGCAGGAGACGCTCGATAAAGACAGCCGTTACTAGCTTGATTGTAATAAGAGAGGGAAAGCAAACCTCAAGTCCCACAGGCTCCACGAGGGGCTGGGGATTCCTAGCCTATGTGCCATTGTCCTGCTGCCGGAGATGGATCCCCGGTGGTCACCGTCTGGGTCAGAGGCTGGCCAACCCCTCCAGATGCACTGCCCGCCTGCCCTCTGCCCTGGCTATGATAATGACTAGAATGAACCTGAGCCCTGAGAAAGCCACCGGGTGCCACCAGCCCTCACACGACCTCTCTGGCTCTCTTGTTCCATCCCCCACTGCGGCTACGCCGGTCCAGGCCCCCACTGGTGCGCACGTTCTCCCTCCCATCCTGCCTCAAGCCTCAGGCCCACGAGTGCTTTCTCTACCCAGCCGAAGCCGCATAAATCATTTTAAAACCCTGTGATCGTCTGGTTACAATCTTCCATGGCTCCCCAGTCCTTCCACCTCAGCCAACCGCTGGAGGCTTCTTGTGACCCGACCTCTCCACAGCCCCTGGCCTCCACCATGTGTTCTACCCACCGGACACCTCTTGGAGCAGCTCAGACGTGCCGAGCTTTCTCTTGCCCCCGAGCCTTTGTATATGCTGTTCCCTCTGTCTCCTGGAATCCTCTTTCCCTCTCTCCTCCACTGACCAACTCCTGTTCATCCTTCAGCTCGGGAGGCTGGGGCCTCGAATCTTTCCTATATGGGCCTTCGCAGATCGCTTGGGCTTCCTCCCCCCACGGTGGCTGAATTCTGAGCGTGAGCATCCCCAGAGAACCAGAGGGAGGATATATTGCCTTTATGGCCTTGAAGTCACACGGCGTCATCACTCTGTCTTTGTCACAGGCCCACCCAGACTCAAGGGGAGAGAGAATACGAGGACCTCACCTGTCAAAGTGAGGAGGGTCAAAAAGCCCCATCATAAGACGAGCCTATGCAATGGGGAGCTGGTGGCGGCCATTCTTGGAAAACAAAATGGCACGGGGAGAAGGTAGTCACAACTACATAAGCACAGCGACTGGGGACCCTCCGTGCGGGGACAAGTGTGTGGGACCCTCAATGTCTTACAACTAGCGCCTTGGTAGACAGTGTGGCCTCAGTCTATTGGGAAAGCTTTGCTGTGAGGCCTGTCTGCAAAATGCAGGACGTGTGGGGGAACATTTGCAATGCAGCAAGTTTTGAGTCGGAAAGCGCTAAATGTTAGTGATCTTAAAAGCTCCCCTGTGGCGCTGACAGCGGGACTTGGGCCATAAGTGACTGCAAGGAGATTTGGGGCAGGAAAGATGGGAAACTTTGCAACTACGCCCGGCCAGCTAAGGATCGTGTCCTCCAGAGGTTATTAGGAGGAAAGGGTCTGCCTGGCATCTACCCTTCCAAACACGGAAGGGGCCTGTGTTCGGGGCCGCTGCTCCAGCGGGATTGGCTGTGCACACATTCCATGCAGAGCTTCCAGAAGGAAATTACAGGCTGGGGGCCGGTGGGGAGGGGGAGTAGGGTGCCGGCATGGGTGGGACCAGCCCAGATGTCCTCTCTTCTTTCTCACCGTGGGCCTCGCCTCCTCTTTCCTCTTCCTGGTCGAGCCCAAAGCATTCAGATTTCCAGATTGTGAGGAATTCTTCAGGACTCCATGGTTTGGTCCCTGACACCGATTGTGGCTCTTTTCTATGGGAGACCCCCACTGACCCTCAGGCCTTTGGTTGCACCAGGTGGATCTCCTAGGCCTCCAGCCTTGACATCTGCTGTCTCCTTGCCCAGGAAAGGCAAAGCTGTGTGACCTGGAGCATGTCCCCTCACCTCTCAGAGCCACTCCTAACAGCAACCCCTGAGCTGCTAGTCTTATGGTGAAGTTAGGGACTAAGAACACAAAAGTGCTTTGTATCAGAACTGGAACCAGCTGTGTGGTCAGCTCTCAGTGTCAAAAATGCAGCCCCAGCCCTGGTGCCAAGACCAGAGAAGGAGTGTGGAAAGAGAAAGGGTTTTAGGATCAGAAGACATGAGCTCTTCTGCTTCCACGCATGAGCAAACCATTCACTGAGCATTTACCGAGCACCCATGGTATGCCGGGCCCCAGGCAGTACCATGGACATGATGACACACAATGGGTACGGCCCCTGCACTTGAGGGCTCACAATCTGGACAGTTGCAGAAACAGAGGGTGTCTAAACAGACACCTGCAAGATAAAGAAGAATTAGCCAGAGAGTGGGGAGATATTGTCTTCCTTGTGGAGGGAACAGCATGTGCGAGGACTCTGGAATCAGGGACACAGAGATTTCTGGAGCACAGAGCTTGAGCACAGAGGCAGAGCTAGATGGGGAATAAATAATAAGAAAGACAAAGAAAATACACAACATGTTAAGAAGTGGTAATTGTTGAAAACTAAAGCAGGAAAGGGACCGAGTGTGTTGGGGTAGGGGTGAGCGCTGCCATCTTAAATAGGGGAAAGGCTGTACCAAGAGGACATTTGAGTAGAGGCCAAAAAAGTGAGACGGAGTCATGGATATTTGGGGGAAGAGTATTCTAGGCTGGGAGAAGTAAGTGCAAAGGTCCTGAGGCAGGGGTTCCTATACCTGGGAGGAATAACCAGGAGGCCAGTGCAGGGGGAGCACGAAGGAGGGGAGGGAGTCTCAGGCATGACGGAATGCAGACTGTCCAGGCTTTGTGGGCCGCTGTGAGGACTTTGGCTTTTCCTCCATGGGAACCGTGGGACTGTTGAGCAGAGGAAGGCAAGAGCTGACTAGGTTTGAACTGGATCCCTCTGGGCCTGTGAGAAGAGGCTGAAGGGCAAGAGAGGAAGCAAGAGAGATTCTGGCCGCTCAACCAGATGGTACCAGTGGGTGTGGTCAGAGGGGACTGGGTTCTGGGTGTGCTGGGAAAATGAAGTCATTAGAAATCAGAGAGAGAGGGGCGCCTGGGTGGCTCAGTTGGTTGAGCAACTGCCTTCGGCTCAGGTCATGATCCTTGAGTTCTGGGATCGAGTCCCACGTCGGGCTCCCGGGTCCGTGGGGAGTCTGCTTCTTCCTCTAACCTTCTCTCCTCTCATGCTCTCTCTCACTTTCTCTGTCTCTCAAATAAATAAATAAAATCTTTAAAAAAAAAAAAAAAGAAAGAAATCAGAGAGAGAGAGAGAGGCACCTGGGGGGCTCAGTTGGTTAAGCATCTGCCTTTGGCTCAAGTCATGTTCCCAGGGTCCTGGGATCAAGTCCGGCATTGGGCTCCTTGCTCAGCGGGGAGCCTGCTTCTCCCTCTGCCTCTACCTGCTACTCCGCCTGCTTGTGCTCTCTGTCTGTCAAATACATAAATAAAAATTCTTAAAAAAAAAAAAAGAAAAGAAACCAGAGAGAGAGGACAAGATGGAGAGGAGGCGGGAGGGGAGGGAAGGAGGTGAGAGGACAGCCCTCATGAATTGTGACCTTTTCCCCCTTGATTCCAGATTGATCTTCAGATCCCTCGGCCCAAACCTACAGGCTGTCACTCCCACCAATCAGAGTCGAAGACCCAGTGAGGTTGGAAGGCAGTCTCGGCTCACACAGGGATGGAAACCATTATCTGTGAGTATCTCCCATGTGCCCTGGCTAGTTGCCGTTTTCAAAATTAATTTATTACTTTTGTTTATTAATATCCAGCTTTATTGAGGTTACAACCGACATATGATAGTTGCTTTTGCAAATTCTCTCCTTTCGAGATCCACAACAGAAACTGGGGGGTTGGCATTAGCATCCCCATTTCAGAGATGAGGAAATGGAGGCTCCGGGAGGTCCAGAGACTGGCCCCCGAACTCTCCTGTTAGGGAGTTTAGCATCAGAACCCAAACACGGCGGTCATTTATTCCAGTGCCAGCCCCAGGCCCCCACTGGAGACCCCCTTCTGCACCCCGCTCAGGCCTCACTCACCACGCCTGAGCTTCCTGGCCCTGCCAGGGCTTGATGTTCCAACAGGCTGGTAGAGGCAGATGTGGGCAAAGCATGGCTGGAGGCTGACAACGCTGCCTGCCGACCCTCGGGCCAGGCAGGAGGGCACAAAGGGGTGCGTGCTCCAGTGTCGGGAACCAGGCGCTGACTGGGGGCTGGCCCAGCCCAGCCCAGGGGCTAAGGGCTGAGCGAGGCCAAGGTCCTCAGTTTCTTCTCTCCTCTGATGCATGTACAAGTTCAGGGTCAAGAGTTATTATGGAAAAAGCAGAGCTGAGGACATGGCATCATCGGTGCCTGGCGATGGGGCCGGTCCCTGTCACCTGGGCCACACTGCTGTCCCTGCTATGTGGCATCTTCCACATAGTTAGAGAGTCCATGTGTCTGTCTGTCCCGATGGATCGTGGGGTCTCTAAGAGGCTATGATGACTTAGGAGGACAAAGAGGCTCAGGATTCCACAACCCCTGTGGAATATACAGCCCTCCGGAGCCTGAACTGGGCTATTGCTTTGTCACTTACCCACTGTGTGGCCTTGGGCCAGTTACTTTCCCTCTCTGGGCCTCTTTCTATGTAAAAAAAAAGATAGTAATGGTATCTACCTCATAAGGATTTTGTGAGTGTGGCAGTGGCCATGCACGTGAAACATTAACATGACTGTTACTATTATTATCATTATCATTATTACTACTCATCCCTGTGTCTTCAAGATTCACATGACCCTGAGCAGGCGCCCAGTCAGTCTGTGGAGAAACAGTGCAGCCGGCCTCCTTGAGGTGGCACTCGGCCGGGGGGTCACGAAGAGGAGAAGGGAAGAAGGAGGGAGCCAGGCATGAGCCCATGTCAGCTGTGACCTTGCTGTATGACCTTGGGCAAGTCTAGTGCCCCTTCTAGACCTCACGCATGACAGCCCTCCTGGCTTCGCAGCTCTGTGACTAGACTTTTTTGGCCCCTGCTGTGGGCCCAGCCCAGGGCCAGGTGCTTGGTGAGGCCTTGATATCAGAGTTAGAGGGGGATTTGCAATGCCTGGGTCTCCCGGTCTCTTGGAGGAGTGATTGTCCTCCAAGGAGGAGGAGAGGATCTCGTCCCTGGGCTTCCTCCCCCCGTGCGTGTGCTTCCTACCTCCCACTGGTCTGTAAGTTCCAGGGCTGAAACATGCTCTCTCTCAGCGCCCAGCAAGGCCCAAGCCTCAGTACCAGGCCTGCTCCTCCTCTTCCTTCTAGTCTCAGGTTGGGTTTCTCTTCCTCCAGGATGCCTTCCTGGACCCAGGCTCAGTGAGCTGCCTCCCTGGGCCTCCTCAGGATCCCTGCTTCCCCCTTCCATGAGCTGGTCAGGTTTGGGGTCCATCTCCCTCACAGAGGGATGCTATCTTGGCAGGTGGGGGCCGTGGCTGGCCCCTTGCCACAACCCGGGCCCTCGCAGAGGACTGGCCACAGCTGGCTTGGGGACTCCTTGATGAATGGTGGATGAATGAGCGAAGGCCACCTAAGGCTCCCGCCTCAGAAGGAAGGGATCTTTGACAGGGTGGGACGGAGCTGAGAAATGGGCAGAGATGAGGAGCCCCGAGGATTCGGATCTAAATCTTGGCTCTGCCCTGTGCTATCTGGGCAGACTCTCCCACTAAGTCTCTGTTTCCTTACCTCCCCAAAGGGGCCAATTCTTACTGCCTGTCACGCAGGCCCACGCAGAAGGCTGGACCCCCGGGGTACCGGAGAAAGCGTGGGCGTGGAAGGGTCTGTGCCGAGTGCGATTCTGTGTGCCCGCCCCCCCAGTCGTGGGCTCCCCGCGAACCCGCGCTGCCTCACCGGCTTGGCTTCCTGCCGTCGGGCCAGCTCCACAGTGTCTGCAAGAGTCCGAGCAGAAATCCAGGCAGGCTGGGCAGCCCCGGCCCCGCCCCACCCTGGCTGGGTACCTCCAGCAAGTGACCAACATCTCAGAGAGGGACAGTGCCTCTCGGCCACTTGGTGCTCTGTCCGGTACCAAGCAGAGGCAGGTCTCTGGCCTGGGATTCTCCCATGTAACAGCATCTAGAGAAAAGGGTAAAATCACAATCGGTCTTGTATTGTAGTTGTCTTTCTGGCACCTTCTGTTTATAGCAGCCATTTCTCACAGGTGATGGCGCTTTCTCTTTTCAAATCTGCTGACCTAAGCAATCGTATCAAGTAGTGGCGGGAGTTCAAGCCCAGGGACTTCGGGGGTGGGGGATCCTGGTTCAAATCCCAGCTCTTCCCATTCATTGCCACATGCTCCCAGACAGTTCTCGCCTCTGCCCCCTCGCGCGTACAGTGCGAGGACAGCCCCGGGACCCCCGGCTGGCCTGAGGACTGTTCTGAGGGTCGATGTGTGCAAAGTGCTTATTCGAGAACAATCAATCTTGTAACAGTGAAAAATTAAAATAAACATATTTGGGGAGAAAAAAAAAAGTGCTTATTAGAGCTGGGCCCAGGGCATAGTCAGGTTACCTTCTGCTGGAGAAAACTTTTGACCAAGGGAGTTGACACAGAGCGAGCGTGTTGGATAAAGCTGGTGACTTGCAGAAATCACGGCCTGGGAAGCACTGGCCCAGGCCACCCGCTCTGCCTGCTCTGGAAAGACCTGCTGATACCTGCCCCCGTGGTAAGCCCCCTGGCAGCAGCATCGCCTTTAATCTCCAGGCTGGTAAACATGCGATCAGGTTTCCCAGGCTTTGTCCTTTTACTTGGAGCGCTTCTCAGGCCCAGCGCCCTCTTCCCAACGGTCCTCCCCACCAGCCCAACTCCAAAAGCCCCAGGTTCCTTTGGCCACGGACTGCTGCCTCAGTTTCCTCATCTGTGAAATGGGCGGTGATACCTACCTCTCGCTTGTGCAATGGGCCCAACGCTGCTCTGACCTCGTAAGCGGGGATGAGAAACGGAGCTGCTGTTCTCTCACACGTCATTGCTGTGCTTTGGCTGCCTCAGACACCCACTGTGGGGACCCAGAAGATTCTGCCGTGCCTCCTGCCCTCTGCTGCGTACACTCACCTCTCAACCTTTTCCTGAGCTGGGACCCCCACCCAGAAGGCCCTTCCCATTCTTCGTCCACTCAGCTTCCCCAGCATGGTGAACGTCCCAGGGTGTGGGGACCGAGGGCACGACCTGCCCCCTGGCCAGTGGGCTGGGCAGAGGCCAGTCAGACCCCGTTACCGACCGCAGGGGCTGGGGAAGGGCCCTCCGAGCCTGCACTGGCAACACGGGTAACCGTCGCCTCCTTGTGAGGTTATCCTGGTGACCTCATTCACCACGTGCCTGGCAGACGCTTGGCCTCTCACGGCTGTGTTCACTGGTCTCATCATCTGTGTGAGTCCGAAACGGGGAGGAAATCCTGTCTTCTGTGGGGTGGCTTCTGGCACTGTCTTTGCTCTTAGCACATATGGAAAAATTCACCCCATCGCATGGTCTCCGCACACTGTTCCCTTGGCAGGGTGGCCGGCGCTCCTCGCCTTCCCATCTCCACGGCCCGCACCTGTCACCGCGGCTTCCAGACCCCACATCTGACCCGCTCCTCCCCTGCTCCTAGCCTCTCACGGCGCCTCACTGTCCTCACCTCCTCCCGGCCACTCTCCCGCTGCCCCCACTGGTGCCCCGGCCAGGCCCCATGACGTCCGATTCCCCACATATGCCTCGTGCTTTCCCAGCTGGGCCTCCGGCCCAGAGGCCTCTTGGGCCAGCCCGGTCCCATCACCTGCTGAAATCTTACTCATGCTTCAAGGCCTCGGGCTCGCCACCTTCCTGGACAGAGCTAGGGGCTCTGTCCGCCAAGCTTGCCTCTGAATCATGGCTTCCACCTCTGATCTGCTGCCTGATCTTGGCTAAGTCACCTTTCTTCCTAAAGCCTCAGTTTCTCCTGCTGGAGATGAAGGATAACACAATTTATCAAGTGGTTCTGATGCTCCAGGCACCCCGCCAAGCATTTCAGCAGCATGATTTCATTTTCTCTTTCCAGCTGCACTCTGACGTGGGTGACAACTGTCATTTAAGAGCAATGACTCTGTGTCGAGCCCTGGTCCAAGCGTTTCATATCTATTCATTCATGTAATCTGCAAGACAAGGCCAGAGCCTCTCTCTATTTTACATAGAAGGAAATCAAGTCATGGGATGGTGAAGTGACCGGCCCAAAGTCACACCCCAACAAATGACAGAGCGAGACAGTCTGGCCCCGGAGCAGATGTACTAACCACTTAGTGATGTGATATCTACATATACCCACTTCCAATAAGGAAATGGAGACCCAGAGAGGGAAAGTGATTTGTCCAAGTCCAACAGCTAGGGCATAGCAGAACTAAGTCCCAGGCTGGATCGTTCCAAAACCCACACCCACTGCCCTATTCTGTGCCTGGCACAAGGCCAGCCAGGTACCTAGTAGAGCCTCTGCAGGGAGGATTGAATGGGGCTGCCACTGACTGAGGGAAAATCGCTCTCTCTAGGAATCTGTGGCTCCACTTTGGGACCCCTAAGCCTTTCTGCCTGAGGAGGAAATGAGTTGTGAACAATGGTAACTCTCCTAACCTACCTTGTGGCTCCTTGTGGCAGGGGCTTTGCCTCATTCATCCATCCACCTAACCACCCATTCATCCTTCCACCCATCCACACATATCCCACTCATCCATCCATACCTACCCACCCACTCATCCATCCATCTACCCACCTAACCATTCACCCATCTACCCACCATCCATCCATCCACGTATCTACCCATCCATCCACCCATCCATCCATCCATGTATCTACCCATCCATCCACCCATCTATCCACCCATCTATCTACCCATCTATCCACTCATCTATCTACCCATACATCCACCCATCTATCCACCCACCCATCCATCCATGTATCTACCCATCCATCCACCCATCTATCCACCCATCTATCTACCCATCTATCCACTCATCTATCTACCCATCCATCCACCCATCTATCCACCCACCCATCCATCCATGTATCTACCCATCCATCCACCCATCTATCCACCCATCTATCTACCCATCTATCCACTCATCTATCTACCCATCCATCCACCCATCTATCCACCCATCTATCTACCCATCCATCCACCCATCTATCCACCCATCTATCTACCCATTCATCCACCCATCTATCCATCCACACATCCGTCCACTTAGCCATTGCTCAATTGTCTGTCCATCTGCCCATCTATCCATGTACTCATCTACTCTACTCTCCCTTCCTTTCTTCTCTCTTACCTTTCCTCCTACCCTCCTTCTTACGTTCTTACCTTCCTTCAGTCCTGCATCCATCCATCCATCCCATCCACCTTTCCATTTATCCCGTCAGTCAGTCAGCATCTCTTCCATGCTAGGCCCTGTGCTCGGCTGTGCTGAGGACTTGGGTCAATTGTCCCTAATCCCTAATCTAGAACTTACTCCCCAGTAAGGGAGACCAACTTATAATTCAGTGGCACTTGATGTGACAAGTGCTATGTAACTGAGGCAGCGTGAAGGGCTATAATAGACCAGAGAAAGTGGAGGACTCCACCTAGGAGTCAAGGAAGGAAGTACCCTTTGAAGGATATCTGTATTGGTCAGGGCTTTCCAAAGAAACAGAACCAATAGAAAGTATATATAAAAGAGATTTATTTTAAGGAATTGTCCCTTGTGATTATGGAAGCTGGCAAGTCCAAAATCTGCAGAGTGGGCCAGCAGGCTGGAGACCCAGGAAGAGTTGACGCTACAGTTCAAGTCTGAAAACCATCTGCTTGGGGAGGTCAGTTTTTTGTTCTATTCAGGCCTTCAACTGATTGAACGAGACCCACCCACATTTGGGGGACCATCTACTCAAAGTCCACCTTTTAAAATGTTAATCTCATCCCCAAAACCCTCTTACAGAAACATCTAGATAATGTTTAGTCATATACTGGGGCACTGTGGCCCAGCCAAGCTGACACATAAAATTAACTGTGACAGCACCTTACATGAGAAGAGGAAGAGGGGCTTGGAGCTTTCTAGGCAGCAGAAACAATCTTTGCCTTGGTCCGGGGGTGGGATGTGGCTGTGGAACAGTGAGCAGTCCACCAGGGATAGAGAATGTGGACAGGAAGGGGGGCGGCAAGAGCGGCAAGTGGGTGACTCTGTCCGACCACAGCAGGGGGCATTTGCTGAATTCTCACTTCTCAGACAGATTTGGGGGAAATGGGCTGGTTCACAGCTGACATTGCCCATCCCTCCCCCTTCCTCCACTTTGGGGGCCCTGCCAGGCCCCAGCCGGATGTGGTGGGCAGGGAAGAGGGCCTGGCAGGCCCCGGCTGCTTCAGCTGCTGCCTCCAGCTGCCCCTGGGTTAGGGACCTCGTCCCAGCTATCAGGGAGGGGCAAGCCGGGCTGGCTTCCCTTGTGCTCCCCACCCCCTCACTCTGATTCTTCTCGCCCCACCCCCATGTCTCTGTTTGCCTTCTCTGTTCTCTGCACGTCTGTCTCTAGCTATAGCCACTTCTCCCCCCGCCCCCTACAAACCCTCTCTCTATTTTGTTCTCTATCTCTGCCCGCGTGGTACCGGCTCTCCATGTGGGTCACTCTCTCTCTCTCTCTCTTTCTCTTTTCATCTCCCAGATAAATGAGGCACACATCAATGGCTCTTTGCCACCCAGACATTTAAGCATCCCAAACACAAAGACCATCCAGCTGGAAACATCTCAGAAACCACCTTGTCCAACAACCTGGATCACTGAGGCCTTTGAGTCTTTCTTTTTTTAAAGATTGTAATTATTTTTTAATTTGTGAGAGAGAGCGTGCGCACAGGTAGGGGGACAAGCAGGCAGAAGGAGAAGCAGACTCCCCTCTGAGCAGGGAGCCCCATACAGGACTCGATCCCAAGACCCTGGGATCATGACCCAAGCCGAAGGCAGACGCTTCACTGACTGAGCCGCCCAGGCGTCCTGAGGCCTTTGAGTCTTGGGCAGTTAAACCCCAGGCTCGCAGGAGGGGCCCATGGCTGAGGGCTGACACTGCTCTGTGAAGAATAAGCTCCTTGGAAGTTTCAGGGCAACTGAATGTCATGGGGCATCCAGGATGAGGTGGCTGGGGAGGCAGATGCTGCGTGTGTGCCTCAGTTTCTCCACCTCTCTCTGTCTCTGCCTCAGTGACGCCTCCAGTCCTCGGAGGCTGGGGCCTGGTTTGGGAATTTACCCCTTGGCTTCAGCCTCTTGTTTCTCTGACCAAGAAGATGCCCATTCTATTGCATCTTGAGAAAGAGCTTAAGAAGTTCTGACCAAGGGGGTGCCTGTGTGGCTCAGTGGCTCAGCGCCAGCCTCTGCCTTGGGCTCAGGTCGTGATCCCGGGGTCCTGGGATAGAGCCCTGCATTGGGCTCTCTGCTCGGTGGGGAGCCTGCTTCACCCTCTCTCTCTGCCTGCCTCTCTGCCTACTTGTGATGTCTCTCTCTGTCAAATAAATAAATAAAATATTAAAAAAAAAAAAAGTTCTGGGACGCGTGGGTGGCGCAGTTGGTTGGGCAACTGCCTTTGGCTCAGGTCGTGATCCCGGCGTCTTGGGATCGAGTCCCGCATCGGGCTTCTTGCTCCGCAGGGAACCTGCTCCTCTCTCTGCTTCTGCCTGCCTCTCTGACCAACCGATGCTATGATCTTGCTAACGATGCCATCCAGAGGGCAGGAGGTCTAGACCCTCACCCACCATTACTGGAGGATCCCAGGCAAGCCCCTGACTTTCCCCATGCCTTGGTTTCTCTACGTGGTAAATGATTTTACCCCAGAGCCCTTCCAGCTCTGGTATGATTCAAATGTGGGAAATTTTGGCAAAAATCTCAGCCCAGCTATTTAAGTGCGAAATGCCCCTGCTGGCAGTGGGGACAGGGAAGAAAGGAGAAGCAGCCTGAGCTCTTCGTGGCGAGACAGTGGGCCCAGACGCCAGAACCCTTCCCAAGTGGCCTGCCTGCTGGCACTGAGGGACACCAGCTGATGGGACTCCTCACCTTTGTATTCTTGGCTGGATCAACCTCTCATTGGCCTTCTCCAGGCCCCCAGATCTAACTCTTTTGCAGGCATCCTCCAGGCTCAGCTCAAATGCCTCTTCTTCCAGGAAGTCTCCCAGGCTCCTCACCCCAAAGGCTATCATCCTTTCTCCTTGTCCCTCCCTCCTTCCTCTCTCCCTCTCTCTCTCTCTGGTTCTCTTTCTGGTTGCTTCTTTCTCATTCCTGGTCTCTCTCTTTCTCTCTTTGTTCCCATACCTCTCTGGCTCCCTGTCTTTGCTGTTCCCCCCGGCACTTAGCAGCCGGACTAAACTCAGCACACAGTTCCCTTGGCCCTCCATACACTTGTATGGACAAGAAGCATTAAAAATGTAAGGAATGTGAGAAAATAATGGAGGGATTCCTCAACCCTTAAATCACATCAGAGATAAATTGGAGAGGTCCTATATGAAGCTAAAGAATGAGTCCAATCTCTCACTCCCTCGGACTCACAACATCATACTCACCATGAGGGAGCAAAAACAGAAAATGTGAAGAAAGTGGTGTAGCCTTTAACTGGAATTCAATATATACTCAATGTCACAAAATGCACACTACATTCATACTCTAGAAACATGATGACTGTGGAAAGACCCTCATTTTAATATATACGTTAGCAAACACAGAGAGTGCCAAAAAAGGTAAATGGAAATATCTCAATTTAGACTATTTGATTGAACATCCAATGTCAATAAATGTCACAGATATCAAGAAAAAGGAGTATATCAGTCACTCTATTCAGACAGTACTCTGTATCAAAATAGTCATTCTAAGGAAGAAGACAAAGCTAAACACGTAGAAAATGCATATGCTATTATGTTTGAAAGAGTTAGTGGGTGAATTTTTAAACAGATACAGTTAATTTCAATGTGTTTTTTTGTTACATTGACCCTATTTGTAACATGCGACTAACAAATCCTAATGTATTTTATTCTCGAATCACCTCAGAAAATTCATTTATTCCTAGTGTGTGTATGAAAGCATGAGGCTGATTGTTGCTACATCATAGATATCAGATGCCCTTCTGGATTAGTTGGGAGTCTTGCATCCTTAATTTTCCATGGAAGGTGAAGGACAGTATAATAAACAACATATGAAGAAAATCTGAGTAGGGCAACTGCCTTCAGCTCAGGTCATGATCCCGGAGTCCTGGGATCAAGTCCCATATTGGGCCCCCAGCTCCACAGGGAGTCTGCTTCTCACTCTGACCTTCTCCCTTCTCATGCTCTCTCTCACTCTCTCTCTGTTTCCTAATAAATAAATAATAAATAAATAAATAAATAAATAAATAAAACCTTTTTTTAAAAAAAAAGCATTTGCCTTGAAGTCATGGCTGCGAACCCCCCAGCAAAGGACTAGGACTCACTCACCTCTTCCCAGACCTCAGCGCCAGCCCCTCTACAAGTCCTGCCCCTCCGTCACCCCATTGAATCCCACATCAGGGCTCCAACAGAGCACACGGCCTGCCTGGGGGTCACACAGCCTGAGAGTGGCAGCGCCAAGATCAGACCCAGGCCGTCTGACCCACTTTCTCAGCTCCTGAATCATCCCTCCATATCTCCATCTAAGGTGGGATCCTTGTTGGGCCAGAATCAACTCACAACGGGTCTTTCCAAAGGCAGTGGGGGCCATGGGAGGCAGAGAAAGATGGAGGTTGAGACCGAGAAACACTGGGAGTAGGGATGGGAGGGACTAACAGGACCCTTCGTACTTGGCAACACCCAGATAAGATTTCCCAACGGGGCCTGCCTGAGCCCTGAGCTGTCTCTGAGGGTGACTTGAATCGGTTCTTCCTGCCCAGTTCGAGGCTGTGTCAAGCCAGAGCCTCATGCCTGAGGGAAGATGTGCCTGAGGGAAACAGCGCCCCTGGCAGGATGGGCGGGGACCTGTGCCAGTGCCGAGGTCCCTGGCGGGTAGGCAGGCAGGGGCAGTATGGAAACTCTGAGGGAAGCAGCAGCCTCTCCCCTGGGGAGACGGAGGGAGGAGGTGAGAAGGGAAGGGTGGAGGAGACAGGAGGAGGTGGGGGGGTGGGGAAGTTCCTCGGGCCCTTGTCCTTCGGGGGGACATGCCTGCCTGTCTGGGGTATGAGCTGACTGACAGCCACATCCGAGAGCCCGCCCAGCCCCAGCTCGGGTCTCCAGGATGCTCCCCGGCAGCCCTGGGTCGGCTGGCCTCCGTCTGGGGCCTGTGCTCTGCTCCGACCAGGGAGGGAAGACACGACTTACCTGCCTGTAGCCAAGTGAGAGGTGGCTACAGGGTCGCGTAGCCCACTCCCCAGTAGTGATTAGACCCCACCTGCCGCAGCTGCAGCCCCGTCCTCCCCTCCACCCCGATTCCTCATTCTCCATCACTGTGGGATCCTCGGGGCCCCACTTAGCCCTCGGCCCTGGCAGGTGGCCAGCACGTGCTTGCCGAATGAATGAACCTGAACAAAATCAGAATTAAATCTCAGACGCTCCGGAACAGTAGGCAAACCTGCCTCCGAGCAGGTACAGTGGTTACCCCCGAATCCCAGATGAGGAAACTGAGGCCGAGAGTCGAGTCGCGGGCAGGAGGTGCCTCACGGAGCCCCAGTCTGCCCTGCGACTTGTGTGTGGTGTTGCCACGCAACCCGTTCAGTGGAGAGAGGCCACCGATGGATTTGGGGCCGGGGTGGTTTGCCCCCAGTGGGCCACCTTCCCACTCAATGCCATTTCGAGGTCCCTCTCCAGGCCGCCCCGGAGAGCTGAGACAGCCTGAGGGCTAGCCCAGCTGCGTGGTCTCTTCCCTCTCTCTGCTCACAACAGAGCTTTCAGTGCTCAATAGGGTTTTGTTTTGGGTTTTTTTGGGGTGTTTTTTTTTTTTTTTTTGGCTACTTAGGAGCTGGCTAATCCCAGATGAGCTCTTGAACCTCCGGGAGTCCGCTTTCCCCTCTGTAGTATGGGAACCCAAAGCACACCCTCCTGGACCAGTGCAAGTAAAATCAGGAAGGACAGTTTGAGTACTCCACAGCAGGAAACATGAATGAGCAGGAGTTACGCGTACCACCCCACTTCGGAGGGAGAAAAGGCAAGTTCTAAGAGGAAGTGTTCAGCGTTGAACTTCCAGGGTACGTCCAGGGTACAGTGTGTTAAGATGTAATGTTTCCACTCACTGTGTCCCAACTGTGTGTCGTCCCAGGGGGTGATCGAGGTGGACAGGATGGCCCCGGAGGGGCCAATCTGACTTGAAGGTGTATTTTCACAGGTCTTGCCTTGGGGTTACATCTTCCTTTGGGCAACTGACTTGACCTCACTGAACTCAGTTGCCTCATCTGCGAAATGGGGAACCGCTCTGTATACGGGGCTACGAGGACTCGGGGTGGTAATGTCCACAAAGTGCTCAACACATGCCTGGCTCACTCAGGTTCTCGTCCAGAGATAAAGGGCTTTGACCATTAGCGTGGGGTGGGGGGTGGTGTGGAAGAGGGGGAGAAGCTGCATGGGGGCTCTGGGACTCAGGGCCCCTAAGCTAGGGCAGCCCCGTCGCCCCACACTAGCGTGGTAACAGTGTGGGGCCTCTGAAGCTCCCCCCACGGCAGGAGGTCAGGCCCAGAGACACTTTGCTTCCCGGCAATCCCTGGAAATCCCTCCCCATGTAACTCACGGGCCTCACTAATCGGTCATACGGTTGAACTTGAGCATAGAGGCTGAGCCACACGACTCAGTGCCGACCTCCTCCCACTGTTGTGAAGCCCTAGGCTAGAGGGGGCTACGTTGTTTGGCTGGGATGACGGTAACTTTGCCATTAGTATCAACCTCAAGGTCATCTCCAGACCCTGTCCCTGACCCAGGACCAAAGTTTTAAGCACCGCAAGGTCTGTTTCATCCACTGAATCCCAATGGCCGGCACAGGCCATGGCACACAATATAGCGTGTGATCAATTGCTTTGTGTCGGGTAGATGTGGAGGGGTTATCTCAGGAGGTCCCTGTCACCGGCTGGAGCCCCATATCTGACCTAACCTGGGTTGACACTGTCCTCCACCTTCTTCTTCTCTTGGCCATCAAAACCAACTCAAACGCCGCCTCCTTCTGGCCCTCCCTGATTGCTTCCAGGCCAAGGAGCTAGCTCTCTCTTTCTAGGGACTGTCGCCCTCCATCTCAGTGCCCCTGGAACGTGTGGCCATGTATTATTTGAGGCCCTGGGTGGTGTGTGATACCCTTGCGAAGGAGGCTTCCCCATGGTTCAGTGACTTTGTTCGTCCCTCTGTGGCCCACAGAACTTTGGAGCTCCTCTAAAGGACCTACTGAATGGATACAGTTCTTTCTCTGCTTACCTGTCTGTGTCTGGACCTGCTTACTTCCCCCGGCTCAACCGAGGTGAGGCCAGGATGACTAACGTGTGGGCAAGTAGCCCCCAGATTGGTGGTGTTCTTCCCTGTTCACTGGCCGCGTGCCTCCAAATGGGGTCCAGTGATTCTCTCCCCTGATAAGCACACCCTTGCGCAGTCGCCCCCACTCATGCCAAATAGGGCTGACCTGTGTAACCAATAGGATATTGCAGAAACGATGGCGTGTGACTTCCGAGGTTAAGTCATACGGTATTACAGCTTCCGGCCTCCTCTGGGACCACTTCCTCTGAGAGAAGCCAGCCGGCACGGAGGAGGCAGCCCATGCAGAGGGGCCAAGGTCTCCCACCAACAGCCAGCACCGACTAGCCAGCCTTGCGAGTGGGCCACCTCGAAAGCCAAGCATCCGCCCCAGGCCAGCCTTCTGATGAGAAGCACCCAGCTAAGCCGCTCTGGGATCCCTGAGCCACAGAAAACATGAGATGCAACCAACGTTTATTGTTCTTTGGGGCGATTTGTTACACAGTGATGGATAACGGTACAGACAGCTGAGGCCCCCACCATATTCCTTGGAGCAAGCAGAATTTTAGGCGGGAGCTGCCCCTGGGTTGCTGGGGGACAGCTTGCCAGGTGCGGGGACCTGCCCCTCCCCCCTGGGCCCGAGCCTTGGGGAGAAAGAGAGACCTCTCTTTCTCAGTTCCAGGCTCCAGGTTCCAGGCTTGGAACTTTCTGTCCTTTGGAGGCAAACCTGACTGTTCTCTGGGGCAACATGGTCACTCTGGGGCAATGTGAATGGTGCACCCCAAAAGCAGAAGGGCCTCCCTGGTGACTCATGGTGCTCGAGGAGGGGGGTTGAATGTGTGATTAATCAGAAGCTGCCGCAGGGACTGCTGGGAAACCAGATCAGACTCTTGTTCTGTTTTTTGTTTTTGTTGCGGCATCAAACCCCAAAAGTCACAGCCTCTTTTAGTTCAGGCACACCCAGGTATGGCTGGGACATTCTCCCCACCAGGTCCCAGGCCGGGCACACAGAGGTGAACCAGCCGTGCTCTCTGCCTTCTCGAAGCTCAGCGCGGGCAACTAACCTTGATCGAGTGCCTCCACCTGCAGGCGCTGAGGCCGGCATGATTCTCCTCAGAACCACTTCTCGCCACCTGCACCACTCGCCCGGACTGCTTCGAGAGCTCCCTCCCCGGCTGCCCTGATTCTGCCCTTGACCCCCTTGACGCCCTGCGGCCCGTTCTCCTGGCGGAACTCAACTTGGTCTTGACGAACTGTAAATCCCATCGTGTCACTCCCCTGCTCAAAACCCAGCACTGACCCCGCCAGGAAAACTGAAACTTACTTTAACCGTGGAAAGATCTGGGGTCACCACCTGACCACTCCGAAATCACGGACAGTGAGACCCCCCCCCCGAAATTTGGGCCTCCCAGTCGATGTCTGACGAGGAGCACAGCCCCACCTGGGAAGTCTTGACTCGGCTTCTCCAAGGCGTTTGCGGTCCCATAAAGTCAGGGGAGAGGGGAGCGGGTTAGCCACGCCACACCAACCAGCGGCCCCCCCCAACCGTCCCAGACTCTTCACGGGAGTCTGTGTCTCGTCCACTATAGCCAATACACTCGAAATACCCCTCAACGGGACAGCGGAACATGTGGTTCGTTCACAGCAACGTGGGGACTCTCTCAGACGTCACGCAGGTGACAGAAGCCTTACCTGAGAGAACGGGCTGTAGGATTCCATCCACAGGAAGTTCTAAGACAGCCTGAACCAATCTGCAGTGATGGCAGCTAGAACTGTTCTTGCCTCAGGCGGGGGCAGGGGTCCCCTGGAAAGAGCTGGAAATATTCTGTATATTCTGGGTGGCAATTATATATGCTCAAATTCACCAAGCTGCAGACTCAAGACTTGTTCACTGTGGGGGTGAGATACCTCCATTTAATAAAGTAATCAAATGAATAAACTTTTTAAAAAGTCAGCATCAGGGGAGGGGCGCCTGGGTGTCTCAGTCGGCAAAGCCTCTGCCTTCGGCTCAGCTCATGATCCTAGGGTCCTGGGATGGAGTCCAGTGTAGGGCGCCCTGCCTCAGCGGGGAGCCTGCTTCTCCTTCTCCTTCAGCTCCTCCTCCCCCGGCTCACGCTCTCTCAAATAAATAAATAAAATTTGGGTGCCTGGGTGGCTTAGTCGGTTAAGGGTCTGCCTTCAACTTAGGTCATGATCCCAGGGTCCTGGGATCGAGCCCCACATCGTGCTTCCTGCTCAGTGGGAAGTCTGCCTCTCCCTCTGCCCTCTGCTCCTCCCCCCTGCCACCATTATCTCTATTTCTCCCTCACTTTCAAATAAATAAAATCTTTAATAAATAAATAGATAAAATTTTTAAAAAAGAAAAGAAGGCAAATATGCCAAAATATTCACCGTAGTCGAACTGGGATGGGATATCTATGCGTGCTTCTTCTAGATTCTTTGAATTGTTCTATGTTTTAGGACATTTTTATAATAAAAAGTTGGCAGTACAATGAATAAAATCTAAAGTTCCATGAGATGAAATCTTGCCATTTGTGTCAACACGGATGGGATTAGAGGCGTTATGCTAAACGAAACAAGTCAGTCAGAGAAACACAAATATATGATTTCACTCATACGTGGAATTTAAGAAATGAAACAGAGGAACATAGGGGAAGGGAAGGGAAAATAAAGTAAGATAAAAGCAGAGAGCAAACCGTCAGAGGCTCTTTTTTTTTTTTAAGATTTTATTTATTTTTTTTGACACAGAAAGAGAGGGATTGCAAGCAGGCAGAGAGGCAGGCAGAAGCAGGCTCCCCACTGAGCAGAGGGCCCAATGCGCGCGCGGCCCCCCACCTGTCCCCCGGTCAGAGGCTCTTAACTACAGGACACAAATTGCTGGAGGGGAGGGGGCGGGGGATGGGGTAACTGGGGGATGGGCATTAAGGAGGGCACGTGATGGAATGAGCACCGGGTGTTGTATGCAACTGATGAATCACTAAATTCTGCCCCAGACCCTGCCACCCCGATCTATCTTCTGCACACTCCCCCTCTCCCTCCAAGCCCGCGTGCCCGGCGCACGCGTGCACACGCACACCCACACACACAACACACACACAACACACAGCTTCCTCCCTTGGGGCCGGAGCACACCAAACTCCCTCCTGCCTGGGGTCGTCGCCCTGGCTGGTCCCTCTGCCTGGAACGCCCCTTCCCTCGACTGCCACACAGCTGGCTCCTGTCACTCAGCTCTCAGCTCTGCTCCCAGGGGACTCAGGAGCACAGAGCCGTCCCTGCAAACCAACAGCACACTTTGTGACTTTCCACAAGGCCATCCTCAGCGTGTCAGTGACACCTTCCTTCAGGGACATGCGTGGTGGACAGGCTACCCAGCACCCGGAGCTGGGAGAACCGGCCAACAGCCGCCTCCCTGAACAATGGGGTGTCCCTTTCTTCTCTGCAGAAGGAAAACTTCTCGTAAGTCCCCTAGCAGCCTTTCTCCTGTGTCTCATTGATCAGAACCTGGTTCCATGGCCACTCCAGGCCTGTCACAGGCTGTGCAGAATGGGATGGCTGGGAAGGCCTATTCCGCTCAACTTTGTCCCCTGGGGGGCCGGGGAGGGGGAAGCATGTTACTCTCCCCGCCCCAGGAAATCAGAGTTCTCTCGGCAAGGAGGAAGGCCTATGCCCATTGGGGAGACAATGCGGGGGGAGGTCCTTGCCTGTTTCTGGAACTTGGAGATGAGAAGGCTTTATCTGTACCTTCTTTTAAGCCTTCCCACTGCCTTGGGGAGCCGCTGGTGGCCTCAAATCCCGTTTCACAGGAAGGCAAACGCTGGATTAGAGAGGCAGGACATACCCAGCCCTGGCTGGTCCGACCCCAGATTCTAAGTGGAAAGGCTACAAGAGCAGCACGGGCAAAATGTCATAGAGCTCCAGGAAGGAAGCCGTTCCATCACACCGGGAAGTACAGCAAGGCTTCAAGGAGAGTGTAGCCATCGGCGGTGTCCGGCGAGTGCAGGGGATTTCCACCGAGGCTGGACAAAGAGTCAGGAGGAGGGAAACGAGTGAGCAAAGGGCCAGGAGGGGTGGAGTACACAATACTCTTGGGCAGTGAGAAGGGAGGAGAGAAACAGGAAGGGAGTCTGCGACCAGATTTCAAGGCCACCTGGAGGGTCAAAGGAGGGCCTGTTCTTTGTTCTGCAGACAAGTGGGAGCCACTGAAAGTTTGAGAGGGCAGGAGCATGGCAGAGTGAGCTGAGAAAGACCTGGAGGGGCAAGGTGGAGGCCGGGAGACCGTGGAGGAGGCTGGTGCAGAGCCGTGGACCTGGAGAGAAGACTTGGAGGCAGCTTAGGGGACTCGGGAGTCTGCCGAGCCATTTCTTTGGGGAGAAAATCTGTCCTTCCTGGATGACTGGGCCTTACCTGGGAAACCATATCCCACCTGTTCATAGGGGGTCTCCCCTTCCCTCCTGCCTTTTGGGGTACTGCCATTTACTGCCTGTGACAGAACATTTCCTGGGCTATGCTGAGAACCGCACTTACTTCCTTCACATGGCACCGAATTCCCACCGCCCCCTGGGAGGATGGCATTTTTGAAGGGCCTTGTCTGCAGCAAACAGCTAGGGAAGGCTCTGGCCACAGTGTCCTAGAAATCGAGGGCCTGGGCCCCAGCCGCCCTGTGTCCTCCTCACTAAAAGCCTCACACATCAGGCCAGCCCAGCTCAAGGGCTTCCGGGACCCACAGTGTCCTGCGTCGGACCACTCCATCTCATGTCCCTCCTGTTCCTGAGCCACCGCCACGTCCCCGTCCCTGCCTCGGCCCCAGCACTGGCTGTAACCCCGCACCCCCACCTCCCTCTGCCGGTGCCACCAGAGCTGGTGAGGAGGTTTCTGTCAGGGCTGGGGCAGAGGGGCAAAGCCCAAGTCAGGGACAGGGCCTCGGGCACCCCCTATTAGGTGAGAGTCCCCTCGAGTGCCCTGGGCCTGGGGGCAGGGACTGACTCAGGGCTGACCAGGTGGGGCATTTAAGCCCCAGTGAGGAGCAGGAAGAGGCCAGGAGAGAGGAGCTTCTGGGTGACCCAAGAGAGCAGGACTCAGCCCTTTTCTGTGCAGATGGGGGTGACCAAGGCCCAAAGAGGACCTGGCCCACACACAAGTCTGTGGCAGTGCTGGGCCCCAACCCAAGGCTTGGGGGGTCCTGACCCGGGGATTTGTCTATCTGGACAGGCACCCCCTTCCCTGCCCACTCTGGAGTCAGGCTGCCAGGACTGGGATTCTAATCCTGCTTCTGCTGTCACAGGTGGGGACATCAACCCATTTCTCTGTTGGCCAAGCGAGGATGAGCACAGCCTCAATGGGCTACCGTGAGGATTCAGTGAATTGGTGGGGTACAAGAGCAAAGGGTAGGGGCTGGCACACAGCAAGTGCTCGGGGACATTCCTGCCACCATTATCACTCCTCTTCCCCTCCCCTTCTCTTCCTTCCTGCCCTCACTCCTACATGCAACGCTTTCCCCCATTTTGTTTTTCCCTTCCATAAAAAACAGGCATCCACCTGGTCAGGTGTGTTTTATGAAAACAGAAAAGAAACTCACACCCCCCCGGGAGATCTGTGAGCTGAGGGGAACCTCTCACATCCACACTGCTATCCACCGAAGTCCCCCTCCATGGCCAGGCATGAAGGCCACTATCAGAGCTCCATGGTCCAGGTGAAGATGCCAAAGCCCAGAGAGGCGAGGTTACTTGCCCAAGGTCACAGAGCTTGCAGCTGCAAGCGCTGGGTGTGTCCTACTCAGAGCCTGTGTGCTGGGCCCCACTGCTGGGCTGGGGGTGGGAGGGCGACTAGCATTGGGCATTCTCTCTGTGGCAGCCACTGTCCAGAGCATAACCTTATTCCCTCCTCACCAGCCCAGAGCGGACTGGAGTGGAAGGTACCAGCTAGCTTTAGCTGTATAACAAACATCCCCAAACTAAGGGGCTTTAAACAATCATGACATATCTGGCTCACGGTTCTGTGGGCTGGAGATTTGGACTTCGCTCAGCGAGACGTTCTTCTGCTGCCTTGGTGGGGCTCCCTCACGAGTCCTCATGCTGTCTCGTCCCCCAGTGGGCCACCCTGACTTTTGCACGTGACAACAAAAACAAAAGCTGCAAGGCCTCTTGAGGCCCAGGCTTCCAACACGCACAGCGTCCCTTCCACCATATTTGATTAGCCCAAGCAAGTCCCTGGGCTGGCCTCAATTCAAGGGCAGACCCCACCTCTTGTGGGGAGGGCTGTAAAGTGTCATGGCCATTTCCTAACCTGCCACATGGGCAATCTTCGTTTTACGAAGGGGGTTGGTGGGAGCAAAGGGGCTGGCTAGACTGCGGATCCAGCGCCGGTCCCACCGATCCAGGCCTGTGTGCCTCGGAGATCTCGGAGAGGCAGGCCTCACAAAGAGGCTGCCCTGAGGGGTCCCAGGCAGGCCGGTGACAAGCAGGGGCTTGACTCAAGAGGAGGATTAAGGACACTAAATCCATCCCTCAGGCTTGAAGCCTGGCCAAAGCAGCAGGGCGCTGTTCCAAGGGCAGGCCTCTGAGGGAGACGAGCCCGGGTGCCCCCCCCCCCCCCGGGGGGCTGCCTGGTTCTAGCTTTGCCAGCCTGTCCTGCCGGGGCACCTGGGACAGCAGGCCACGTGCTGGGCCCGGGGCTCCGATGGCTGACCCACAGTCCTTGCCCACACTGTCAGTACACATAGGTGCCACACACTCACACCCTCAATAACGTTTTCCCTGTGGTCGTCGGAGGGCTGGGGCTCCTGGGCCACCTGGGCAGAAAGTCATCCTTCCCACGTGCCAGGGAGGTGTGAGACCTCAGGCAGGTTACCACGCTCCCTTGCTGAGCCTCAGTTTCCTCCTCCGTAAAATGGGATTGAAGAGTATGCTTTCCTCACAGGGAGGTGATGGGGATTAGAGAAGGCAAGCATGTAAAGGACTTCTCTCCGGGCCGGATAAATGTGACGCTGTTTGGAGAGGACAGGCATCCTCAGTTACGGTCTCAGACCCGCAGTCCCGTCCACAAACCCTGGAGCCCAAATGGCTGGGGATTCCAGGAAGGACACAGTGCCTAATCCACATAGTACCTGTCAGCCCAGAGAGGCCCGAGCCGCCCCTGTAGCCAACCCAGCTGCCATTTCTACAGGGCAGCCTATGCCTGTCAGCGGTCTATGGGCTAAAGAAAGTTTCTAGGCAGCTTTGTGGAGTCTCTAGTTTTGCCACCAAATTCGTTTTCAAGATTTTTGTTTTTCAAAAAATTGCTGGCTATGGGAATTACGGATTATTTGGATCGTTATAATTATTAGTTGCAATTCTCAACCACAGCCGCATATTAAAATGAACTGGTTAAAATGCAGGTTCTTGGCCTCATGCCAGACCAAAGGAATCAGAAGCACAGGAGGTAGGCCCCAGAGAATGGAGAAATATATATATATATATATATAGTTACATAGTTACATAGCTATATAGTTATATATACATATATATACATATATATACATATATATATGTATATATATATATATATATATATATATATATATATATATATATTTAAGTGATCTCTACAGCCTGTGTGGGGCTCAAACACACAATCCTGAGATCAAGAGTTGCACGGTCCAACAACTGAGCCAGCCAGGTGCCCCAGAATGGGTATTTTTTTTTAAGATTTATTTATTTATCTTGGGGGGTAGAGGGACAGAGGGAGAGGGAGAAAGAATCTTAAGCAGACTCTATGCTGAGCTTGGAGCCCAACGCGGGGCTTGATCTCACAACCCTGAGATCACACCCTGAGCCGAAACGAAGAGCTGGGCGCTCAGTCAATGATGCCATCTGGGCGCCTCCAGAATGGGTATTTTTCTTTTTTAAAGTTGCCAAGGTGGGTCTGAAGCCGAGCCAGGGATGAACTGTATCCTAGAGATTATAAAACGGCGTGGTGGTGGTTGGTGGGGTGGGGGGGCTTCACTGGTTTAAGAAGATCAGGGAGGACTTCCCTGAGGATGAAGCTTGAGCGGACAGATGAAGGGGTGGAAAAATGTCCGCAGCAGGGGGACTAGTGTGCACAGCACCTCCCCCTGCCCACCCCCCGGGGGGGACGGCAGAACCTCAGCAACCAATTACAAATTATGGGAACTGCGAGGTGCCTAAGGCAGCTGGAGCCTGTGAGGGAAGGGCCCCAAGGCTGAGCTGTCCCCTCTACTTCCTCTCTGGTGGGGTTCCGAGGGGAGCTTCCCGACCAGGGTCTTTCCTGAGTGTGAAATCTGAGCATATGGACGCTCTCTTCCCAGAGGAAAGCGAGCAGCAACTGCTCCTCCTTTCCCAGCCCAGGGAGAGGAGAAAGTTAAAATCAGAGTGGGTACAAGTTGCTGCTCAGACCTATCAACACAGTGGTTTTCAAATGTTTTTATTTTGTAAGTTATTTTGGTGCCTTTTTCTCAAACAAAATCTTTTCCCACTGTCCCAATAACGGAATCAAGCAAAGTGCTGATAATACTGGGGGGTCTGGAGTCCTGCCCTCCCTGCCCTCCCCCAAGTCTCTCCACGTTCCTTTGGCACTCTGTGGGACCCAGTTCAAAAACTCCAGGGAATCAAGACTCAGAGAGGGGCACAGCGGGATGGCCCATGGAGTTTCCATCATGAGGGCAAGGCTGGGGCAGGATCGCAGCCCCCTGACTTCCCCTGATTCCCGTGCTCTTCTGGCCTGGATGGAGTTCCCCAAAGTTTTGTCCCTTAGATCTCCCTGTACAAGTGTTTCCTTGGCCACAACTCACCTGTTAGGTATGGTTTGAACTGGGCCCCGCCCCCCACAAAGGGATATGTTGAAGTCCCAACTGCCAGCACCTGTGAATGTGACTTTATTTGGAAATAGGGTCTGTGCAGATGTAACCAAGTCAAGATGAGGTCATTAGGGTGGCCCTAATCCAATGACTGGTGTTTTTAAAATAAGAGGGAATTTAGGTTCTGGGCGGCTGGTTCCCAAGGATGTGGGGGTCCTGCAGAGTGAAGATTTAAATCCCAAGATCATGGCAAAACATAAGAAGTTCACTGCCAGGATTGTGATGGCACAGGAGGGAAATGCAGAAGGTGTATCCAGGACCCTAAACAGAGTCCTCGCCATGGATGGGCTCACTGAGGACATTCCGGTACTATATGAAAAGGCTTGCTGTCGCGGCCAGAGGGAAAACTAGGAAAGCTGCTGGCGGACCTACAACACGGAGACACCTGGCAAGACCAACGTGATGGGAAGGAAGCAGGCAGATCCGCGGCGGGACTGCTGACGCCGGTAGATAGCAGGCCAGTATGAAAATCCCTATCCAGTTGTCTCCTTTTCTCCAGCCCCGTTTTCTCTTACCTTCTTATAATAAACCAAGCACAGACATGCAAGAAGGCCTGCATATATAGAAGCAAACTCACAGCTAGCTATGGACTCTCTCTTTTATTAAGCGAAAGAGAAATTGAGTCACAAAGTAGTCTAGGAGCAGAACAGTGGTTTTCAGGAGCTGGTTGGGAGTGGGGAAGGGAGAATTATTGTTTAATGGGTATGGAGTTCTGGTGCGGGAAGAGAGAGAGAGAGAGAGAGAGAGAGAATCCAAAGCAGACCCCTTGTGCAGAGCATAGCACAGAGGCCTGATACCTGATGTGAGGCTCGACCTCACGACCCTGAGATCATGACCTGAGCCAAAATCAAGAATCAGATGCTTAACCGACTGAGCCACCCAGGTGCTCCAACTACAATAAATTTTTTTAAGTAAAAAAAAAAAAGAAGAAGAAGAAGAGGAGGGAATTTAGGACACAGGAATGATGGCCATGGGAAATCTGGGACACATAGGGAGAAGGCTTTGTGACAGCAGAGACAGAGATTGTAGTGATGCAGATATAAACCCACGATTGGTGGAAACCACCTGGAGCTTGGAAGGGGCAGGAAAGGATACTATCTACCCAGAGCCTCAGAGCGAGCGGGATCCTGCTGACACCTTATTCTTGGACCTCTGGCCCCCAGGACTGTGAGAGAACAGCCTTCTGCTGTTTTAAACCAGCAGCGTATGGTACTTTGCAAAGGCAGCCCTAGGAAACTGAGACGCCCCCTAAGTCATTCCTCGTTTAATTTCTTTCCCTTCGAAAGAACTCATTTTTAAACAACGTGCATACATTTTGCTCAAAAGTAAATCTCCCATCACTGCTATAAATGGAAGACCATGATCCTCTCCATAAATAGAAGGCGCCTTAAAAATAAAGACAATGAAAACCAGGCGATGGTGGCTCTGATCTGGGGGCGCCTTTGTGAAAAAAGGACGTGGGCCAGTGGCGAGGGGTGTTGAAGGCACACAGGTACCTACGTAGCTGAGACTTCTTGATTTATCACAGAGAGACGAAGGAGAATCGAAAAGAGAAAACCTGCTTATTACCTGAAAATGTCACATTCTGAGACGTCTCTAAGGATTAGGACTTCTGCCATCTTCCCTTCATGTCTGAGGCAACGGAGCCCAGAAGAGCTCAGTGACTTGCCTGAGGTCACACAGCATCAGTGGCCAAGTCTGGATTTGAGCTGCACCCCTATGTGCTTTTCCATGAAAGAACTTCTCGTCCCCATCCAGAAACCCCAGGCCATTCCCCGGCTGGAATGAGAGCAGGGGCAGGAAATCCTGAAGGCCAAGCACATAGACAGCCTATGTGTTCTAATCCCATAGAAGTTAGAGCCAAGTGAAGGCTATGCTTCGAGCAACTGGACCTGGGTAAACATTGGCTCACACCAAGGGTTATAACCCAAGTGATGATTATAAATAAGATTTTTCTCTTCTCGCTCCATTGGATCACCTGTACTGAAAATCGGGGTCCATGCAGGTAAGCTGTCCCACGTCCTGTCACATAATGGTCACATGCTAAGCAACTGAAGTCATGGGGCACATCTCCCAAACCAGGTATCTCCTTCACCGTTGTTCTGAACCTGAGGTCATTTTCTTCCTCCTCCCTTTGCTTCTCCCTCTTCTCTTAACTAACTTCCATTGCCTGCTCGGGCCTGTGAGAAGGAGCAGGGCTCAAAGCCTAGAGTCTGATATGTTCGGATTCGAATCCTGGCTCTGCTGTGTGGCCTCGAGTCAGTGGCTCATCATCTCTGAGCATCAGTTTCCTCATCTGTGAAATAGGTTCCCTCTTCCCAGGTTACTGGGAAGGGTCAACAAGATGGTGCTAGGAGTTTAGAAAATGCTCATTCCCTCCCCCTGCCAGACTGCAAGAGATGAGAGAGGTCCTCTCAGCACTGCTGTGTGTGCTGGGACCAGTCACTCACCCTTTCTGAGCCTCCACTTCCCGGGGAAGTGGCCTCAGAGGGCGCCTAGGGCCACTCAGAACTGAGGGATTCTGGGATTCCAGGAGTGGAGCTGGGGTGGCCCGTGAGCTGGGGCCCACCCTGCCCGGCTCAGATGACCGGTCCCGAGGGCCCAATCAGGCCAGCCTTGGATCAGGCCATAAGTGGGAACAAAACAGTCAGGGAGCTCGCCTCTCTGGCTTTGTTTATTGTCTGGGAGCTGGGAATATTTTGAATTGTTGTGTTTGGGGAGGGAGGGAAAAATAACCAAATATAAGAAGGCAGTCAGTGAGAGGCCCGGGCAGGAATGCAGAGGAATTAGGCCTGCCTGGGTATGTCTGGGAGATGGTGATGCCCCCAGAGGCCCCCACGCCTCCTAGGTCAAGGATTCTCGTCTCTGATGAACCATTCACAGTGCCTGGAGAACTTAATTTTTTTTAAAGCCTCGTGCCCAGTTACATTAGGGTTTCTAAGGGTGGGACTCAGACAGCGGGGTTTTGTAAGCTTTCGGTGGACCGTAACCGGCAGCCCAAGTTTGAGAGTGAATGCTGCCCACAGCAGCGCATCGGAAGTCCCCCGAAGGGCTTGTGGAACGTGATTGCTGGGCCTCCAGCCCCGAGTTCCTGAATCAGGACATCTGGGCCTGGCCCAGGACTGTGCATTTCTCACCCCTTCCCAGATGCTGCTCCTGCTGGCCTGCGGGCCCCACTTTGAGACCCTCTCCTCCGCACTCTTAGGACTCAAGATGTTGCGCGTGGTCCAGGGGCCTGTGCCTGGAGCTAGTCAGACCTTCAGGATCTTGGGCCCCACCCCAGCCCCTGCAGTGGAATCAGCCTGCATGTGAAACACAGCCCCAGGTGACTCCAAGCCCTTTGCAGCTGGAGGAGGGCCAGGCTACCTTGGCTAACCTTTCCCACTACAGACGGAGAGACTGAGGCACCGAAGAGTGAAGGTCCCTAGCGGCTTGTAGAACCATTAAGGATGCCCCAGGGCTTGGGTCCAGGTGTCTCCAGGGCGGAAGGGGAGGGGAGGGAGCTTCCGTGGGTGGAGCTGAATTCAGTTTTGCAGACTGTCCCCTTTACCCCCAGCTAAACAAATGGTTAGTTGTGTGTGTGTGTGTGTAGGAGGGGGTGATCCCTTCTGCAGATGTGTCCAGTAACTGTAGATAGCTACAGTGCCATTCATTCATTCAGCAGACATTTCTTGGGCACCCACCGCGGGCCGGGCTCCGCTCTAGGCCTTGGGAATATGGCGCCGGGCCTGGCCGACGGCCCTGCCCATGTAAAGTGGGCAGCCTCGATGTGGAAACCGCTAAACAGGCCAACGTAGAAATGATCAAGGTACATTCGCAACTTAGGATGGAAATAAAACCAGGCCACAGAACCATGCTGTGGGGAGGCACAGGTGGCTGTAGGAGGCCCAGCGGTCAGCGAAGGGCTTTGGGGAGGGGACACTGATGCTGAGGCCTGAAGAATGGGAAGGAGGCGGCCCTGGGAAGGGCTGAGGGGAAGGTATTCTAGGGGGGGAAGTGGGGCAGCCAAAGCCAAGGCCCAGCAGCGGAAGGAGCTTCTGTTTGAGGGAAAGCCCGGGAAACCAGGGTGGTGGGAGCTGGAGGAAGGAGAGGAGTGTGGGGAGATGGGAGGGGGCAGGTCTCAGAGGCTGTGAGGGGGGTGGGCTTGGTGTCAGTGGTGGGGGCCGTGGAGTGGTTCGAAGCAGGAAGGAGAAGGGAGTGAGTCTAAGGATCTTTCTTCTGATTTTTTCCTGAGGTAGACATTGCCTTGAGTGGAATGCGCCTGGGAAAGGACATAGCTCCCAGGGTGTGCCTACACCAGGGCTCGGGGTAAAGCCCCTTCCCAGCCCTCAGGAGGGTCTCTGGGGTCCTTCCGGCCAGCCCCTCCCCCACCCCCAGAGGCAATCCCAGCGCCCTTGCCCAAGACCAGAGAAGCCCTTGGCCTGATTGAGCCACCCATGTGGTCTGTGGCATTCTCTCACCAGGCCCTGTGTTTTGGAGATCCCCCTATGGTTTTACCCATTTCAGGAGTCCTTCATCTGTTTGTCTGTTTTTCCATTCTCCTGTGGGTGTTACGCAACCAGGACTGTTTCCTTTTTTTTTTTTTGGCTATTATGAATAGCGCTGCCATTGACATTTTTTACCCGAGTCTTGGTGTGGACGTAGGTTTTCATTTCTCTTAGGTCAATGCCTAGGCATAGAATTGGCGGCTGTAGGCGAAGTGGATGTTTAACCTTATAAGAAATCGCTGAACTGTTTTCCATGGTGGCTGCTGGGCCATTCCACTCTCCCACATGGAGGAGAGACCCAGGATCCCTCCGGCTGCCGCATGGAGATGGGCCCGGGGGGCAGGAGAGGAAGCCAGGAGGCCAGGAAGAAGGCCCCTGCGGCCCCCAGAGGGGAGACCACCATGGCTTGGCCTGGGGTGGAGCTGAAGCATTGCATCGGTGACTGAATACACGCACGTGGGACCCCCTACCCTGAATGTCTGAGCCCTGCCCTCACATGTCCCTCCTCCCTGGGGACAGATTTGCCTTTCCTGTCAAGGGAGAGGAGGAAGTGAGTCCTTGGAGGCTGGCCACCTACAGGCCACATCTGGCAAGCATTTCCTGAGATCTTCTGTGCTCTAGGCCCTGTGCTCGGTGCTACTGGGCATGCCTGGCTTATGGGTGCTACCAGTCCGGGGCTCCAAGTGTGGCTGAGTCCCGGCGTGCAGGAGGACAATGGGCACAGTGCTTTGGGGAAGGGAACAGCATGGAGGAAGGCTGGAAGGTGGGAACGCTCAGAGCGCACATGGGGAAGGTCAGCAAGTGCTCTGGTTACCCCAACATCAGGCACCAGGCTTAGTGCTTCACATGAATCTTCTCCACTTCATTCCCACAACCCCCCAGGGCATAGAGATGAGGGTTAGCCTACCTTAACAAAGTGGGAAACTGAGGCACGGAGCTTTTTTTTTTTTTATCCCCCATGATTTGATCTAGGTCACACAGCCCATGAGAGATGAAACTGGGAGGTCCAAACGGGCAAGAGGAGGATGGGTAGTGGGGAAGCAGATCCCCAAAGGTTCAAATGTTCTGATAAAGCCTCCATGGAACAGGGGTCCATCTGTACCCATTCAGCAGTGTGTACACATGGGTGTGCCTAGGAGAAGGTGCCCAGGAAGGGTACTGACTGCTCGACAGTCCCATCATGGTCCCTTTGGCTCTCTAGGGAATGACATTCTGAGAGGCTGAGTGGATGACCCTCCGCGGGGCTGGGGTGGAGGGGCGGCCCTGGGCTGGCCGGACCTCCGGCAAGTGTCTCGACAGCTCTTGTTGGTCGCCTGATAGACGAGACAAACGATTTTCTGGCAAGGGACTCAAGGTTTTTGTCCAAAGTCCTGGATCGATTTTATTTTATTATTGCCAGTGGCTGAAAACAGCATTATCAGGAAGCTTCTCAAAATCACATTCACTGCCTTTAAGTTAAGGATGGCGGAATGCAGCCTGAAACTTGGCCGTCTTTCCTCGCATGCCCTCTGTGAGCGCTTCCGGCCATCGATTTTCATTCTCGAAATGACAGGAGTTTGTCCCTACGGGATTTCAGGCTAGTGTGTGGCTTCTGAAGGAAACCTCTGCCCGGGTTTCCTTGAAGTTCCCTTCTGGCTGCCAGCGCTTTCTGTTCCTTGGTGCTCACAGTCCCTTCTGGGGGCTGCCAGCTACAAGTAGACCCGGGGTGGGGGATGTAAATGAAGGAATGATCCAGGTGGGGACTCTGGCACCCTGGGGTCTCACATCCCCGTGGGAGGGGCTGGCTGTTGTCCCTCAGCTCCACGGGGCCAGTGGACAGGTAGATAATGGGCCCAAGGGGGCTCCATCTTGCCATTATCTAAATGGGAAATCTCTCAGCCAGACCTTCAGATTTCTAAAACGTGAAAGCTTCCAAGTTTTTCTTCATGGCCATTAAAATGTTTAAAAAATATATCTTAAAGCCAAAAAAGCACATCTGGGTTCAGTGAAGGGCCCCGCAGTTGGAGACCTTTCCTCACGATGGCTCAGCGAAGCAGGACTCACTGTTGCACGTCAGGGATGAGGAAACTGACCCCCAGAGAGTGGGCATGCAGGCCCAAGTCACCCTGCTGGACAGCAGCAGGGGGGGGATATGCAGACTGGGGGTCTCTGGCCTCCATGGGCAGCTCTCTCCATTCCACCTTATACTGGCCCAGGATCCCTGTCCCCCAGCCTTTCTCCACCTCTCGGGCCAGCTTTCCTTGGGGTTGAGGTTGGAGCCTTTCCTGGCTTCTCTTCTCCTTCCCCTCTTCCTTCCCCTTTCCCCTGCTTCTTCTTCTTCTTGGCTTGGGTTTAAATTCCAGCTCTACGACTCACCCGCTAAAGGACTTTGGATGAATTATTTAATTTCTCTGTGGCTCAGTTTTCCTTTCTGTAAATGGGGGAGATTAATAGTACCACCCTCTTATGGTTGCTGTAAGGGGTCAGTGAGTTGAAATACACAAGGGGCTTGAACCGTGCCCGGCATGCAGCAGCTAAGTGCTATCTAAGGGTCTGCTAAATAGAATAAGTGCGATAAACATTTATTGAGTGTTTACTGTGTGCCAGGCCCTCTGATGAACCCCAGGGCTTAATGGGGGCACCAAGGACAAGGCCCCACCCCTCATGGAACTTACAGTCTGGGGGAGGTAGATATAGAGCTGGATGAGCCTCGTCTGCAGGTCCCACGCTGGCACGGTCTGCACTATATGGACTTGCCTGGAGTTCTCACGATCCAATGGGCCTTTCCAGATCGCTGCCCTGGATGGGCCACTCCCCCTCTGCTTGTTCTCTGTGACCCTCAGCTGGCCCATGTCACTTTTGCTCAGGGCCCAACCACTCTTGCCAACAAGCTTTTGCACGGCAGCTTCCTCTGCTTCTCCCTCCCTTCCCCTCAACCCCTTGGCTTAGTCAAAGCCGCCTCTCCAGAGTCACTTAACCGCATTACGACCTGCCACTTTGCACTGCGTGTGGTGACACACGCAGGGAGGCTGGGGGAGTTTGTGCTTGCCATCTGCTCCTCTAGCTCATGGAAGAGCCTCAGTCGCATCGGGAAGGAAGGGAGAGATGTGAGGACTCGGTTGCTTCTCCTCTCCAGCTTTGCTTTTCTCATCCATAAAAGGGGGGCTGTCACCATGAACTCGAAGGACCAGGTGGATGCCACCTGGGGTGGCTGGGTGCTTCCTGGAGGAAGGGGCAGCAGAGGGCAGCAGAGAAGGGCAGGGGGAGGCCCTGGAGGAAGGCAGGAGAGGGCATGCACCAAGAGGAGCCAGTGTCTGGCTCAGCTGCAGCTGAGGGTGAGGGTACCCTTCTAGAAGGTTAAGATGGAGGTGGACAGCAGGGGGCCTCAATGAGGAAACCAGGCAGGTGATAAGTGTCATCTCGCCAATACCGCTCCTCGGCATCCCCAGTGCTCCCTCTGGGGCTGTTCTGGGGAAGAGGGTGTCAGGAAGCTCCTCTCTGCAGTGGATCCAGGCTGGGCCGGGTACCACATGGGGGATGGCTCTCTGTGGAGCCTGTATTTCTTCCTTTACACTCAGTCTAGAAGGTGATAGGAGCCACGTGTTCTCCACACAGCTTCCCAGGTGCAGAGAGGGAGGGAGTGAGAGGAGAAACTGGAGCGTTTTCAGAGAGGGGATGGGCATTGCTGGAGGTCACACAACACTCCTTCTTGTGCCCAGACAGCGCATGAGTGTGGAAAATGGTCTCAGAGGAGACGCTCATGCAAATAAGGACAAGAATAATGGCACATTCCCCATTTTCATTTAAAAATAGTCACAGTAGTGACGCTTGGCACTTCGTAAGCCCCGGGTGCTGTTCTGAGCTTTTTACACTGTTAACCTTAGATCTTCATAGCAACCAGAGGAGATAGGTTCTATTACATTTATTTCCATTTTACAGATGAGGAAACTGAGGCATAGAGAGCCTGAGTAACTCCCCCAAGGTGACCCAGCAGGAACAAAGCCAAGAATCCGGGGGGCTGTTGACCGCTTCACATCACAGTCTCAGGTCACCCTCGTGCCTCCGGGGAGGCAGCGGGGGCGGGGTTACTACGCCCATTTTTCGGAGGAGCAAACCAAGCTTCTGGGGAACCTGGATGATCGCCCGGAGAGGAAGCGGCGGAGTAGTTTGGCCTTGGCCACTCGGGGGTGGGCGGGCGCAGGCCCCTCCCAAGAGCCAGGTGGAGGGGCGAGTGGTGGGGGTTGGCGGCTGGTGTTAGGTGAGGGGGTGAATCGAGGCCGGGGGCTCCGTTGCTCTTCATCCGGAGGCAGAAGGAGGCTGAGCACCGGCTGTACCACTTGGCACCAGCATTTGCAGGGAAAGGGTTTCCTCGAAAAGTGCGCTCTAATGGGGGAAAGCAGTGGGCCGGGTGTTCGCCGCGCGGCACGAGGGTGTGTGCGCGCGCGCTCGGCGAGCCCGGGCTCTTTGTCCGAGCCCGTGCGCGCGTGCGTGTGTGGTGTCTGCGAGTGTATGTGTGTGTGTGCGCGCGCGCGCGCGCGCGTGTGTGTCCGCATGGGGGGCGGGGCTGGGCGTCCGGCCCCGCCCCGGTCCCGCCCCCGGCCCGGCCAAGCTGGTATTTTTCCACCCAGCAGGATGGGTGATGCTGAGAGCTGCCTGTTCAGACAACAGACACGCGAGGTCAGGAAGAAGCCGCTTATAAATTACCGCTTCCTCCGCGCCGCCGCCAGCGCCGAGCTCCGGGCCCTGGTCGCAGCCCCGCTCGCTTGCCAGCTCCGAGCCCCGAGGACCGCGAGCCCAGAAACCCAGCCACGCGGAGAAGGAGCGAGGAGCGCGGAGCCAGCGGGCCGGAGACCGAGCAGGAGAGCAGCCCCCGGCGGGTGGAACCGAGTGCAGCCGAGCGCAGCGCCGCGGCTGCCCCAGGTACCCGAGGGACAGGGAGCCGGGCGCGCGGAGCCCCCTCTGCCTCCCCGCGCTCCAGCCAGCCCCGACCTCCCGGCCGAGTGCTCCCCAGTCCAGCGCCCCTCTCGCCACCGAGGGAGGGTCGGAGGGTCGCCCGCTCAGACCCTCTGGCGGTGGCGGAGCTGTTATTGTTTCCTCAGCGAAAGGCTTGGGCTTTTCGTGCAGGCGGCAGGTGTGTGTGTGTGTGTGTGTGTGTGTGTGTGTGTGTGTGTATCTGTCGGTGTCTCTGTCTCACTGGGTGTCTGTATGTATCTCCATGTCCCTGTGTGTGTCTGTGTGTTTCCGAGGGTGGCTTCCTTCATTTCTCCAGCTATATGCACCCGTGTGTCCCACCGTATGCCTGCTCTTCGGTGCCTTCGGTTGTGCGTGTCTGTGTGTTCTGGCGTGTCTGTGATACCTGAGTGTGGCTGTGTCCGTGTGTCTTAGGGTGTGTGCACTTGTGTGTCCCGGTGTGTGTCTGGTGTGAACCCATTTGTATGTGACTGTGTCTCCAAGTACCTGGTTGTGCACGTGTGTGTCCCTGAGCGTGGCTGTGTCTCCAGGCCCCTGGTTGCAGGCACTTGTGTGTCCTCGGCATACCTGAGGGAGTGTCCCTGGTGCCTAGAGGGCCAAACAGCCGGAGCTGAATCTGCCGGCCGGCGCTGAGTCGGGCGAGGTGATAGGGAGGCATGGCTCCAAAGGTGCTGCCCGTGTGTGGCATGCAGGTGGCAGTGCCAACGTCCAGCTGTCTTGAGTGGCAGGACGGAGGCCCCGAGGGCCAGCTGGGGGCCAAATGGGCAGCCGGCAGGGACAGCAGGACACATCCTCCTCTGGCTTTTTCTCCTTCCTTCTGAGGGTTCCTCTTTTGAGCCAGAGGTTCTCTCGTCCCCCCTCCCACCAGGGAAGCCAGATAGAGAATCTCAGGGACCTTCGGCGACAGCCCCAAAGCTTCAGCCTAAACCAGAGGGGGGACCTGTGGGCCACCCCCTACCCCTGGCATTCAGAGGGAGGTGTGTGCTGGGCAGGGCCACCAGCCTGGCTATTTTGGTCACTGCCTGGCCCCTGCCAGATCCTGGTGTCCCCTAGGACCAGCCCCAAAGCTTTGGGAGGCAGCCTGGGCCCCCATTTCCTGCCTGGAGAAATAAATCAGCTCAGTAACTGCCCAGACAGTTGAACGGAGGGTCTCTGGGCTCAGGTTTAGTGGCGCGTGGCTGGCTTTGCGCGGCTCCATGAATTTGGACTTTGGTAAACTGGCCCACGCTTTGGCACTGCTGGCGTTCAAAGAAATGTCATGGAGGAGAGCTTTTTAAATTTTCTTTTTAATTTTTTCTTGGCTAGGAGGGAGGGGATCTCATCCAGAGTCTCCCAGCCAGAAGGAGTTTATTTTTGTGAGAAAGAGCGGGTGAGTGCTTAGCAACCGCCTGCCTCACTCTCGACCAGGGAGTCATCCTGGGAGTGTGGGGTGGGCATGAGAAGGTGTGGGGGTGGGTGAGGGAAGGAATCTCATCCGGGTGGTGTTGGGGGGATTAGAGGGATGCCCGAGGGCGGGGGCTGAGAACCCACCACAGGGTCGGATTGGCAGAGTGGCTGGAGGTCTTCCGCCTGGCTCAGCCCCTGGTTGACCTTGCGCAACCTTTTGTGTGTCTTGGCCTCAGTTTCCTCATCTGTAAAATGGGTGGATTGGACTGGTTATGGGGTAAACGGGGACTGAGAGGCAGGAGCACGTCGCCGGGGAGCTCCGTTCAGTTACTGTGCCTCGATTACTGTGCCTTCATCAGTGGGCGACCTTGGGTGATTCCCTTGGCCTCTTTGAACCTCAGCTTGGCTGTCTGGGCCGCAAGGACACCCAATGCCGGCCTTGCTGTGTCCTTGAGGGGATTGAGAGAGATGAGGATGAATAAGCCTGCGGTAAGCTGTAAAGCCGGCCTCAGCTTCGTAGCTGCCGATTAGAGGGTGTCACGAGGTCTCAGGTCACTGGTATGTGGCAGGGCCAAGGCTCACTCTGGAGCTTTTGTCCTTTGGGGATGCCCCTGTGCTGGCCCTTGGTGCAGCCACAGTAGGCCTTCTCTGCCCAATCCCTCTCCTCTCGTCCTGCAGTGATTTGGTCCCACCTGCTTTCCAGAGTTGGCAAACCTGGTGGGAAGTGCCCATTTTAGAGATGGGCAAACTGAGAGCTGCCCAGGGGACTTTGCCTTGATCAGACGGTGGCTAGAGTGGGTCTCAGAGGTCTTTCCTCGGCCAGCCGTGAGTTTTGGCCCCATGGAGCTTTAGTCACTGATGTGCTGAGGAGTTGAGCTTGGACTGCCATCGAGACCTGGGGAAAACAAAGGACAAAGATGCCCCAGTCCTCAGGGTTGGAGGGAGAGTGCGTGGGACCCGCTCGCCCCTTGATTCTGTCCCTGTTATTCATTCTCCCTTCCGTGTGCCTTTTGGGGGAGCCCTGCCACTCTTCCTACACGATGTCAGTCCGCAGGAGGCTTTGGACGCTGGGTGATGGCATTTTCTGACTCCCAGCGTGTTTGCCTGCCAGCCTGTCAGAGGACTTGGGAGCTGTACTTCTCTGAAAGTCTTTCCAAAGGTTCCGAAACGATAAGACACTTGTGAGTCATTGAACGCATTCCTGTGTATAGAGAAGAGCTGACAAATAAATTACAAGGAGCACCCAGAATGCAACTTAGCCACAGCTGGAGAGGGTCTGGGCGGGAATAGAGGGCTTGCCTTGGAAGCCCAGGGTCACCCCCGCAGGTGACTCTGGCTGATCACTCACTTCTGCAGAAGGTCAGAAGCAAGAGTTAGCTTCTTCGGGGCTCCATCTCACTCCCCTGTGATGGCCAGCTTATCTTGGTCCAAGTGTTTGTTTGTATGGGTTCTGGGGAGGAGCTGTGGCTGTGAAAATGCCCAGGGTGGCCTTCAAGTGTGAAAGAGAGCTCTTTTTAAATGTGCCTCATCTAGTTGTCTAATAAATCTTGCTAAGGTCAGCTCTGGCCTGGCCCTGGATTTGGGGTAAATCCAGGCTTTCGAGGTGCTCCCACAGGGAGATAAGGCAGTGACCATGCCATCCGAGGCATGCTGTGAGGACTCAAGAGACCGAGTATGCACTGATGGCATGGTCATAGGCAGGGGGCACTTTGGCCTCTTAGAGGAGGTGATGTCAGAGCTGGCATCTTCTGTGAGCGGAGGAACAGTATGGGCTGGCATTCTGGGCAGGGGCCATTCATAGCAGGTGCAAAGGCACAGGGGCCATAGCCCAGGGGCCATGGCAGGTGCAAAGGCACAGTGGCATGCAATAGCCAAGCGTGTTTGTAGAATAGGCCTTGCAGGATTCCCGAAGAAAACGGGGGCCAGGTGGTAGAAGGGCGTGAACATTGGGTAAATGGGCTTGAACTTTCCTCTGAGGGCAGCAGGGATAGAAATGGCATCAGACTGGGTTTGGGGGCAGCAGTGGAAAAGCTAGTGAAACCCAGAAGCCCAGAAGACCCCTGATGATGGGTGGGAACTAGTCCAGGAAACCGAGGGTGGCCAAGCCACTGCTGGTCAGGGCACAAGGCATTTTCCATGCCAGTGAATCTTGCCCTGAGCTCTTTTTGTAAACACAGGGCTAAGGCCTAGACATGCTGTTTAATAGGTACACAGGCCATTAACTTACCAGCTTTGACCTCCCTGGGAGCATGAAGCCCAGGAGTCTTTAGGGTGAATTATGTCTGCCCTGGACAGGGCTTCCGGGTTTCCCCTTCCACCTCACCTGGTCAGAGACTTCATTTGGAAAACCTGATCTGAAGCACAGGGGCTCTGGGGGGCTGAGAGAGAGCAGAAGGAATGGAAATTGCTCTGGCTGTTTCTAAAGCTCTGTGAGTCAACCAACTCCCTCGTAAAAATCAACGTACAAACAACAAATCACCCAAAACAATAAAAGGGAAGGGGAGTGTAAGGGGCCAGGGGTTGGGAGGCGACAACTCTAATCAGGCAGAGAAGGACTTGAGTTATTTTTTTTTACATATTCAGATTCCCAGGTCCAGCATGGACACACAGGACTCAATCCCTACTGGGTGGAGCCTGGGAATCTGTATTTTTAAATTTTGTCACGTGATTAAAAAAATTTTTTTAATTGCGATATAATTTACATGCTGTGAAATGCAAAGATTCTATTACAGTTTGATGAATTTTGACAAATGTATACACTTGTGTAACTACTGCCCGGATAAGGATAGAGAATATTTCCAGCTCCCCTAAAATGCTAGTCGTCTTGTGCCCTTCCCCTCCCGGAGGTGACGAGTCTCTCATTTTTGTCACCCTGAATTAGTTTCTCCAAGCCTAGAACTTCATGTAAATGGACTTGTGTGGTGGATAACTCTTCAGCGTGTGGCTTCTTTTCTGTTTGATGTTTTTGAGACTCATCCATGCTGCGGAATTTATCACGAGGGTGATTCCTTTTATTGCTGAATAGTATTCCACTGGATAGATTCACCTGTTGATGGACGTTGGGGTGTGTCCAGTTTGCGGTGATTATGAATAAAGCTGCTCTGAGCATTTCTGTACAAGTCTGGCAGTGAGCATATATTGTCCATTTCTCCAGGACTGGGACTGCTGGGTCCTAGGGGCTGCAGATGTTAACTTTATGAGAGATTGTCAAAGAATTCTTTTAGTTACAAAAATATACACCTCTGGGCGCCTGGGTGGCTCAGTGGGTTAAGCATCTGCCTTCAGCTCAAGTCATGATGGGTCCTGGGATCGATCCCCACATCTGGCTCCCAGCTCAGTGGGGAGCCTGCTTCTCCCTCTCCCTCTGCCCCTCCCCTGACTCATGAGCACTTTCTCTCTCTCTCTCTCGCAAATAAATAAATAAAATACTTTTTTTCTTTTTAAAAAGATTTTATTTATTTGACAGAGAGAGAGCGAGCCAGCCAGAGAGGGAATACAAGTAGGGGCGGAGGGAGAGGGAGAAGCAGACTTCCCACTGAACAGGGAGCCCGAAGTGGGGCTCGATCCCAGGATCCTGGAATCATGACCTGAGCCAAGGGCAGATGCTTAACGACTGAGCCATCCAGGCACCCCAAAATCTTTAAAAAAGATACACCTCAAGCAACGCAAACCTGTATAAACTAAAAGTGATCCTCAAAGATCATTAAAAAATAGTGCACTCTAATCTTCAGTCTATTTGTCTGTTTCTTTCTCTAATAACAATAAAGGCCCCTAAGATTATACATTTTCCTCTGCATACAGTTTTGACTGTCTCCCTCGGCTGTCTACAGGGACGGAGATGATCCTTTTTTATTACTTTCTAGATCAGTTTTCATTTCAGTTTTGATTTCCTCGTTGATCGGGCGCCATTTAGGATGTGTTCAGCAAGCTAGCCATGGTTTTGTTTTGGTGTTATCAAAAATGGCATCGTACTGTTCTTGGTTTTGACACTCACTCTTCAAACAACGGACCATTGTGGAACTGCTGCTTGTTGGAGGACCGTACGGATCTGCCAGGCCACTCTGAATGGCTGGTCTGCATTTGGGAATCACTGACCCGGTCTGGCCTGTGTTAGTCACCGCAAGTGCTGCCAGCCGAGTGAATGCAAAGCTCGCACCCGGTGACTTTGAACTTCCCTGAAGGAGGGCAAAGAAGCAGGCCGACGCCGCTTGGCATTCTGAGTTGGGAAGGAACTGATACTCATCGAGCACCCTGGATGCCTTACCTCCCTTCCTGCATCTAAAGCCTGTGCCTGACTTGGGGGTTCTTCCCCCCATGTTCTGGATAATTCCACCCAGTCTCACCAAAGGGACTGGCTGGGACTGAATAGGAAGGGGAACCAGAACCCGAGCCCGTCCTTATCCCCCTGGAGGCACAGCAGAGGCACATGAGCACCTGCGGGGTGTCAGGCCGAAGGCCAAGGCCGGGAGGGCAAGGATAAGTAAATAAGACAGCCCCTGCACTCAATGGCTCAGTCTCAGGGGAAGCGAGAAGAGCTGGATTAGGAAGAGGTTAATGAACAATTCCCGGTGGCTTATGCCAAGGGCAGGCAATGGTCCAGGCAGGGAAAAGGGGGAAGGTCGGAGGGAGAATGGTCCTCTGGCCAGGGAGACTTTGGGATCTTCGAGTGAAGCCTCCCTGCCATCCACTTTATGGACCCAGAGACTGAGGTCCAAGGGAGGCTGATAAGCCATAAAAAGGGCCATTGTTCCCAAACCTCTTCCCCAGACTCAGCCTCCCTGAGTTTTTAACGCTGCCTCGAACTCTTGATGACCGCGTTCGTGATTCCGATCCTAATTTTAGCACAGCTAATGGGAAGGGGGAGTGAGAGTCCTTAGGACTTGGCTGCCCAGGAGACACCTGCAGAAACCGGGGTGAGGGGTCCCGGACAGCTGGACCTCCTGGCTCCCGTGGGCAGCTCTGGCTCCTGGCAGTGGCGTGGGATAGAATCGAGGCAATTTGCAAGAGGGCTGGAGGGCAGGAGAGCTGAGTTCTTCTGGTTTTGTTCACTCGGGTCCTCCCCGTTAAGCAGAAGCTTGGACCACAGCTCTCAGGGGTCCCTAGGGTGGACATTCGGAGACACCTGCCTTTCCCCCATGGCTCTTCTTTGCACACAGTAAAAGGGCTAAGCCACTCGCTGCCAGGTCCCACCATCCCCTTTCCAGCAGAAAGTCTTTAACCCAAGCCAGGTTGCCTGCCTGCTGCCGGGTGCGGGGTGGAGGGGTGAAGTGGATTTCAGCAAAGTCATGCTTAGTGGGTGAAGGGCACCGGAAGGGGGCGGTCCTGAGGGCTCTGCCCTCTTGCCCCATGGCCAGCTGGCACCTGGAGACGATGGCTGCTGACCTCAGGGAAGACCCAGGCCGTGATTTCAAGGACATTCATGCTCTCACCAGATGACACTTGGTACCTCCTCTCTGGGAGGAATAGCCCTACAGCTTGAGACAATAGGCTCCTTGCCAGCCTCCATGCCTCCTAGGCACCTCTCTGCACGGTCCGTGGGCATGCCACTCTCCTGCTCAGAGGCCTTCAGTGGCTCCCTAGTGCTTTGTGAAATCAGGTTCACACTCTTTGGCCTGACATTCAAGGCCCTGCAGGATCTGGCCTCTGGCCAGTGTTTCCTCTCATCTGCTACCACTTCTCCCCACCTCCTCGTGATTTGGCTGGTTTCTGCTCCTAAACCGAGCCTCGGGCCCCCTTGGCTCTGCCCAGGCGCATGCCACAAGGCCCTTTCTCCCTTCCTTTTTTTTTTTTTTTTTTTTAAGTAGGCTCCATGCCACCGTGGGACTCAAACTCAGGACCCTGAGATCAAGAGTCTCATGCTTTACTGACTGAGCCAGCCCGGCACCCGTCTCCCTTCTCTTCTTATTCCCCCTCTTCTTATTCCTCAGCTTGAAGCTGCCTGGTTCACGAAGCTTTCCTTCGGCTCCTTAACTGTGCCTGGCACATAGTAAGGACTCAGAAAGGAGCAGATGAGACAAAGTGTACCGCATCTCACCTTGCTCAGAGCCTCTGTAGGGCAGAGCTCAGATCTTTGTGGTCTTGCCTTTTATCTGTTCACCTGATTGAGGGCACATCGGGAGGGATGGATGCTTCAGTGTCCAGCCTGGCATGCAGTAGGTGCTCAGAACACAAAGCCTCTCCGATCCCCTCTACCCTGAAATGAGAGCCTGTAGTTTAAACATCTGAGTGGGTCCGGGCCTGGAAATTACATTCACCCATCTCCATCCATATGTATTGGTTCTAGGGTCTGGGGATATGCCAGGTGACCCAGACAAGATCAAATCCTGGCCATACCTTCATGGAACTGACCATAAAATAGTCGAATGAATTATCCCAGCGGCCTGGAGCACCCGGGTTTCGGTGTAGGATCAAGTCCCAGGTTGGAAAAAAAACAGTACCAGTTGCTGCAAAATGGTCTCCCAGGGGCAGCTCTGGACCGCAGGCATGTTTTGTGTTGTCTGCATAGACGAGAGTTTTAGAATTTTCGAATTCGAGCCAGTGTTTTTCAATGTGGGTTTCTTTCTTTCTTTCTTTCTTTCTTTCTTTTCTTTGCATCTGCATCGGGTCATCGTCTGGTGTCTCCGAACATCTGGACATAACCAGCTGGCAGCCCCTCTCGGACTCTCGGGCTTGCCCCGGTGCCCCCCTAACCGCCCCCCCTCCATGGGCTGCTTCCTCGGTTAGGTCTGGCGGGACTCCACGGGCACGGAAATGTGTTGCCAGTGGTTCCCGGGCAGGTGGAGGCATTCTGCTCCGTTCATCCATGGGGGCTGGCGGTGCAGCAGAGAGTGCTTCAGGAAGGCGGGCTCTCCGTTTCTAGCCCTCCAGGCGGGACCCTCGGTGCTTTCACCGCGGGGGGGGGGGGGGGCGGGCAGCAGGCTAGCGGCGGCAGTTCTGGGCTGGAGCTGGGGAAGTCCAGGCGGCCTCCTGCAGCGCTCCGCATAGGTCTCGGTGCACCCCCACATCGGGCTGGGTGCACCCCCACGTCAGGCTTAGACACACACCTTCCCGGGCAGCCCCTCCGCTGTCAGCCTCTGCAGTGAGTTCTGGGTCATGGGCCCGGGTGGAGAGGATCATTTGCTGCCTTGAACGCTAAGATTCAACCTTCGCCTAGAGGCTCAGCGGCAGCCATACTCTGCCGGAAGGAAGCCCTAAATCTGAGACCTGGAATGTTTTCAGTGTATCTTGTTACCTTGGCTGAGCCCGAGAGTGAAGTCCGGGGATCAGTATCTATTCTCTAAGTCTCACTGCGGGACCTCGGAGGGGCTCCTACGTAGTTGCGGGGCTCAGAGGCACCGGAGAAGCTTTCTGCCCTCTCCTACGTTTGGTTAACCTCTGACCCCTGCTTGCAGTTCCCCCGGCCTGGGGGTCGTTGCTGGTTCTTGGCTCGGTCCTGGGGTATGACACATAGCCGTGCTCCTCAGACTTGAAAGTCATAGCCGTCTCCCCCAAGCTTGTTAAGATGGTCCTTTCTCTGCCGGACGACCGAACGAAGCCCTGAGATTCTGCATTTCCATCCAACTCCCAGGCGGTTGTCAAGGCTGCTGGTCTGGGGACCACACTTTGAGTCAAAGAGGTCCATTCCGGCTCTTGGACACCTGCGACCCTTCCTAAACCAGGCCGGGTGCCTGGTCAGGATCATCTCCCCACCTGTCCCAGGAGATACCATCATTCCCATTTTGCATGTGAAAAGTCGAAGCCCCAGAGACCGCAGGTAACTTGCCCGAGGCCACACAGCTGGGAGGCGGCTGAGCCAGGCCAGGCCAGGCCCTCTGGGCCAGTGCCACTTTGGAAAGGATGCTGGTGGGGAAGCCGTTTTCTGCTGAACAGTGTCCACGGTCCAAAAGCCACAGGAGGCGTTTCAAGGCAGCCAAGTGGGATGTAAATCAGGGAAAGCCCAGGGCCAGCCCTCCTGGCCGTGCAGACAGCAGGGCAGCCCGAAGCCTTGTCAGGATCAGGTCTGAAGTGGCCCTTACTGGGTGCTGGTGTGCTGCCTGGTTTGGGGAGCTGTTGGGGGATGCTCGCAGCTCCTGGAACACCTGTGTGGGGCCTGGAGGGCTGCCTGGAAGCATCGGCAGTGGGATGGGTGAAAGCTGGGACCTGGTAGTTAGTTGTTGTTGAAATACTGGCGCATCCTTACAGCCGGGGGTCTCATCGAGGACTGAGGTTTGCCGAAGATCCTCTGCTTGGCTGGGGCTTTATTTTTACACCAGGCCCCTGCCCCAAGCAACTGGAAAGAACACAACAAATTTAGAGTTTAGGTTCCCGAAAAATGCGCGTCAGGGATGTGAGGTCTGGTTATCACCTAGGAGCTTGTTAGAATGTAGAATCAGGGGCCCCACCCCAGACCTGCTGACTCAGACCCTGGGGGTGGGTCCCAGCAAGTTTTCAGAAGCCCTCCAGGCTTACCTTTGAGAAGGGCTGATTTCTCCCTCTCCTACCAAATGCCCAGGGACCCAGGAGGGTCATTCCTAACCTTTGCTACAGGCTGAGGGTTCCCGGGCTGGGGGTCCTCAGAAGTCATTTCATCTGTGCCCCACTTTTCTGATGGCCTGAATATCAGTTAAAGGGGCATGCATAACGTTAATTAAACAGCATATCTGAGGTAGAGCCTAGGTCTGGATTCTTAGAGTTGCAAGTGGTAGAAATCAGTTCAAACTAACAAAAAAGAAGGGAGGGAGAGGGGAAGGAAGGAAAGGAAGGAAGGAAAAGAAAGAAAAGAAAAAGAACATTTACTGACTCTTAACTGAAAAGCCCCAGGGTCATACTTCAGACAAGGCTGGATCCAGGTGCTGAGATATGTCATCAGGACGTTATCTTTCTGGCCATTCCTGGGCTCCTGTGTTGGTTTTATTTTCCTTGGGGTACTTTCAGCTGCATAGGATGCATCCTCTCCCAGCATAGCCATCTCAGCCTAGAATGAGCCTTCTTTTTCCCCAATATTCTTAGCACGAGCCCATGTTATCACTCTCATTGGCCAGGCTTGGCCAGGTGCTTGTCCTTCAGCCAGTGGTTAAAGGCCCGCTGACTGGCTAGGCCCGGCTCACCCGCTCACGCAGAACCCCATGGGTGACAGTGGGTGTGCATGGGTGTCCAGGTGGAATGGATATGAGGCTGCCCCCAGGAGAAGGGGCATGGGTGCCAGCAAGCCATATACACAGGGACTCAGTGGCATTCTTACCCTTCTCTTTGAGCTGGGTTGCCCTCCTGCAACTGCTAAGGTCTCACACCAGATAGAATTACACTCCTTTTCCTGGGTCCTTTAACATTATGCTTATAAATGTGCATCAAACATGCTACCTTTATCTTTCCCTTTGTCCCTCTTCCCTTGGTATAGTCCAGGATAGCAAGTTACACGTGGCCCTGCCACCCACAGCAGTTGCAGGCATCACTAGTCCACCTCTGCCTTCACAGGGCCATGTGTCCACCCAGAAAACGAAGCCTCTGTGACGTCCACGTCACATGTTGGCCTTTACCGTGGGGTTCTGGGCTCCGTGAGAGCAGGGACCTCAGCTGTCTTGTTCGTTGCTGGGTTCCCAGGACCTAAAACAGTGCCTGATACATAGTAGGTGCTCAAGAAATTAAAAAAATTATATTTTATATTATAAATATATTATAATTATTGTATTTTATATTATAAATATAAATATTATAAATATAAATATATATTATAATTATAATATATATTTTATATATATATAATTTTTAAGTAATTTATCCCCCCAACATGGGACTTGAACTTATAACCCTGAGACCAACGGTCCCCTGCTCTACTGACAGGCAGCCAGGCGCCCCTTATCGAATTACTGACTGAATATTCCTACCGCATGGTGCCATGAACGCTGGGCACCTAGGTGAGCCCATTGAATGTGGAGGTGCTGCCATTGCAATGAGGTTTTCTGATTTGGGGGACCAGGAGCTCTGCAGACTGCTGGGGGTATGTTTCTGAGTCTGAGGAAGGGGCTCCAAAGGGCAGGGCCTCAGATTTGTCCACCCTGCAGGCCTCTTTCTGGCACCCCCGACCATTCCCCCTCTCTGCTCTGCTAATCCATGTACCTGTTCACGGAAATGCGTGATCTTGGTTGATAAGGAGCCATTTCCTGGTTTTCCACATTTTTATATTCTAGGAAACCAGGGGAACCTTCCAGCACAGCTCTGCTGGTGGAATGAGAGGCAGCGGTGATCTTCCCCAACTTGCATTTTTTTCCCCCAAACTGAGTGCCAAAGAACAGGAGGTGTTCTATTAAACAAAAAACCAAAAACCAACGACAACAACAAAAAAAAAACAAGGCTTCTGGGGTCATTCACATTTGGGGACTGCTTGGCTCAGCAAAGTTCAACGGATTCCCTTGGCACGGTGATTCTTGTAGCCTTTAACCAGTCGATGAGTTTTCATCTTCTCCAAGAGTCCGGGGCCCCCAGGGCCTCCCTCAGCCCCTCTGTGTGTGCTATGGTGTGTCTCTGCTCCCAGGGAATAGCCTTGCACCGACCTGGGCCCATGGCTAGGCTGCTGTGGGGCTCCCGGGAGCGCAGGCTTCTGGGGCAGGGCGGGGGCTTATGGCTAGTTCTTGCTGCTGGCAGTTCCAGGAGCTGTGTGTGTGTGTGTGTGTGTGTGTGTGTGTGTGTGTGTGTGTGTGTGCGCGCGCGCGCGCGCACATGCGCACTCGTGCACGGAGATCTGGGCATCCCGGTGTTGACTTGGCCCCTCTCAGTGTGCGTGAGATGGACAGTCACACGTGCAGACTGGGTCCCCCGTACAGTCACGAGCTGATCAGATCTTCTCTTCTTTCCTCTTTTGCTTCCTCTCCTTGTATTAGGTCCAGAGCAACAGCCCTTGCTGAGGAGCCTCCAAAACGTAAGTGGCATTTGACCTCTTCGGGGTGTTGGCGTCTCACCGATGTGGGGTCCTCAGGCCCTCAATGTCCCCTCCAGGCTCGAGGAGGAGGAAACAGAACCCCCAGGGCTCCGGGACCTCATCCCCAGGTCACCTCCGGGTGGTGGGTTCATGGCTCAGGTCGGCCCCCTCCGCCTGCCTGTGCCGGGGACACCGTCCCACAGATGCTGAGCACTGATTTTAGAGTCTGGCCTGGACCCCATTCTGGCTCTGCCACTGAGCAGTGATTGGGGGCGGGGCACGCAGAGAGAGAGAGAGAGAGAGAGAGAGAGAGAGAGAGAGAGAGAGTGAGCCTGCGCATGCGTACACACATGCCTGAGGGGCGGGACAGAGGGGGAGAAGCTTTAAGCAGACCCCCTGCTGAGCACAGAGCCCCTCCCCACCGGCCAATCCCACCACCCATGAGATCATCCCCACAGCCAAAACCAAGAGTCGGGTCACTCAACTGACTGAGCCACCCAAGCACCCCTAAACTTTTTCTTTTGAAAAATTGAAAACTTTTAGAAAAGTGGAAAGGGGAATACAGTGAACTCCTGTATACCTTTCACCGAGATTTCCCTTCCCGTTGTTAACTTTGCTACATTTGCTTCATCTCTCTCTATATGCTATAAAAATAGTCATAATAAAGCTTTTTTTTGTTGACTCATTAGTGAGTAAATTACAGGCAATGCCCCTTTACTCCTCCTAATCCTTCGTATGTATTTCGTAAGAGCAACGCCCTTCATTCTCTTATATAAGCACATGCAATTATCAACGCCAGAACATTTAACACTGACACAATACTGTTATCTAATCTACAGACCTAAATGACGTTTTGCTGACTGTCTCATATTTACAGAAGCTTTTTTCCCCCTAGTTCAGGATCACAGTGTTTTTCAAAGGGGTTTAATGGGGGCAAGAACCTGACTTTTCTGCAGATGACTTCTTCACCTTGATCTAAATCATCCTTTCTGTTGGGTTTTGGGAAGTTTTTTTGTTACGACGTTTGGTAAGAAATAGATTTTACGACAGGATGCCGCCCGTGTTCACACATACACACATGCTTGAAAGTGAAACCAGTCCCGCAAAATGATAACTCGCATTTTCAGCATCTTTAGGTCTCTGTTCTATTCTATCCTCTTTTATAAAAATGATAGTCCTGACCCTTTGAGTTGATTTCACGACCCACTAGTAGACTCTGCTCTGGAATGGGAAAACCGTGGCTTCTTGGGCAGAAATTTCTTCCAGGAGGGAAGGGAGTGCCCTGACCAAGCTCCTACTCGTCCAGACTAGGAGAAAGGCCATGAAGACCCTGGCCCATTGCTACCCACGGTGGACCTGACCCCATCCCTGAAATCAAGCCCCCCGCCCCGGCCCCGTGACCCCATGGAGACCTCCCATTCTTTATGCTGTGACATGAGGCAGGTGTATTGCTGGTGGCTCAGGACGCCTCCCTGGCTAGCTGCTGAGTGGGCATGGAGTTGTTCCAGTCCGTGTCAGCCTCCAGAGTCATGGCCATACGGGTCACAAATGTCACTAAGAATCCCAAACACTTACTAAACTCTCTAACAGCACCCTCGATTCGCTGCCAGAGAGATTTATTGTGTGGTAGCGCATTTTAGCCCACGACAGTCTCAGGATGGGTGCTGCTGTTCTTCTTGTAAAAATGACAGGTACATTTATTGAGCACCTACTGTGTATCAGGCACTGCTAGGTACTTTACAGACTCATGCAGTCCTTAAAGTAGCCCTAGGAGTTAGACACTGATATTATCTCCATTGTACAGGTGAGGAAACTGAGGCACAGAGAGGTGAATTGACTCCCCCCCCCCCCCAGGGTCACACTGCAAGGAAGGATTTGAACTCCGCCCCTGTTCTGACCCTGGCGCCCAGCACTGCTCTCCCCTCCCCCCAGGCTGGGCTCAGACTCCTGGGCAGGCCCATTCCCAAGGCCTTGTACTTGTTAATGAGTAGCCCAGGGCATCCCAGGAAGCCAGATGCCCGCTGCTGTGAAGCTGGAGTAGGAGTTCTGCTTCCAGATAGTCTTTTGCAAGGCGCCCAGCCCCCATCTGGGCCGGTGGCTTTAGAGGCAATGCCCGGATAGAAGCCTGAGGCTCTTCCTCTTCTCCAACCTCTGCTGACCCACCCACACTTGGTGGGAACCCATTTCACAGGAGATGCCCTGGAGGCTGAGAAGTGGGTTTGCCCTCAGGCCTGTGTGACATGTGACGCCTCCTCCACGTGGCCCTCTTGGCTTACCCTTTCTGAAAGGGCACCCTGGCCATCCGATAGGGCAGGCAGCGGGATTTGCGGGGCGGTGTCCCCTCTGAACCCAGCGTGCAGCTGTGTGGCCCTCCTCACTGAGGCCTCCAGGTTCCCATCTGAGAAAGGGGACAGTAATCACTCACTCTAGCCCCTCACAGCCTGTGCGCAGCCCGAAGGGAGCTGAGATGTGGATGTTCGTCAGTTGTTAGTGGACTCTTCAGTCATTAAGGAAGCGGCCAAAAACTGGATTCCTGACGGGGACAGCCCATGTCGTGGGAAGTCCGTGGAGCCGGAGAGTCAGACAGCCCTGGATTCAAATCCTGTCTCCGACCTGTGGCAGCTCTGACCTGGAGAGGAGAGTCCCTGAACTCCTCCAAGCCTCAGCTTTCCCAGCCGTAAGGTGGAGCAGTGAGAGCACCCTGGAGGCTTAGACAGCGTGTATGGGATCTGGGGTGATGGTCTTTGTCGTCCCGGTGGAGTCGTGAAGCACTCAGCAGGCCTAACAAAATCCGTACCCAGCGCCCCAGTCAGTATGTGTTCAAATTTCACCTCCCTGGCTGGGATCCCCTAGAGCAACCCCCCCCTCCCTCGCCTCAGCTGAAGATCACATCCACCCTTTGGGGTGTCTGTGGTCCTTTTAGCTGGAGGGGAACCTCTCTGGGCTCCTTACAAGAATTCCCACAGGGCCTTCTTGAAGCCCCGCCCCCTCCTGAAGCAGCCCTCCCCCGCATTGTAAACTCCAGCAGGGGGGAGGGGGTGTTCAGACAACGGACCCTCCAGCGACAGCATCACCCTCTTCACTGGCTCCCTGGAGGGGCCCAGACAGCAAGAAAATGGTATTTACTGTGTGTCTGCCCTGATCATAAAAGTGATACATTTAAAAAAACTAAAATGTATTTGACCTACAACATTTGGTAAGTTTAAGGTGTTCAAAACACTTGGATTTGATACATTTATACTGCAGCCTGTGATTGTCACTGTAGCCTTGGCTAATGCTTCCGTTGGGCCACACAGGATTGTCATTTCTTCTAGTGTTGGGAAGTACTGTATTTCTAATACAGAAAATGTGGAGAGCACAGAAAAGTCAAAAGAAGAAAATAAAATTCATCTCTATTCCTGCATGCAGACATAACCATGTCACGGTGCATTTATAAATGCGTGGGTAAATATACATAGTTTCTATTTTGCCTTTTAAAGTTGACCGGTGCCTCGGTGGCTCAGGTGGTTAAGCCTCTGCCCTCTGCTCAGGTCAGGATCCCAGGGTCCTGGGATCCAGCCCCGGGTCAGGCTCCCTGCTCGGGAGGGAGTCAGCTTCTCCCTCTGCCTCTGCTCCTCCCCCTGCTTGCTATCTCTGTCCTTCAAATATATAAACAAAAAAACCTTTAAAAAAATAAAGTAAAAATAAAGTTGAACTCACAGTGTGGCCATGTTGGGGAGTCAACCCCCCAACATATTTCTTAGCGTTTTTTTCTGGGTCTTATGTCTTCTAAGTCAGGGTCAGCAGATTTTTTTTTAAAGGCCTGGATAGGATGTATTTTGGGCTTAGGGGGCCTGTGGTTTTGCCTCCACTGATCTCAGACAGTCTCACCTCTGCTGTTGTAGCCAGAACATGGGGCCACAAACAAAATGCAAATGAGCAGCTGTAGTTTTATGCCATTAAAACTTCATTTACAAAAAAAGCAACCTGCTAGATTTGGTCCAGGAGCTGGAGTTTGCTGACCCCTCTGCCCCCCCCTTCTTAATTAGTTTTGATTTGTTTGGGTAAACCATCATTTATTTAATTAATCCCCTAGTGATGAGAGATTGGCCATTGGTAGTTTCCCTTTCATGTAAACCAATCTGCTGTGAACATCTTTTTTTTTCCTTTCTGTTTTTAATTGTGGTAAAATACACATAACATAAAATTAACCATCTCGACCATTTTTAGGTCTATAGTTATAGGAGTGTTAAGTATATTCACATTGTCGTGCAACCGATCTCCGGAACTTTCTCATGTTGCAGAACTGAATGCAGTGAATATCTCTGAGTGGGCATCTTTACACATCCGTCTGGTTCAGAAAATTGGAATTGCTAGCCTAGGGGGTGGGACAGGCGCATATTTTTAAGGTGCTGGGCGCCTCTTGCCAAATCATGGACTCTCAGAAATTGCCCTAATTGAAGCCTCTGCTGATCTTCTGTGACAGCCTGCAGGCCCCAAGAGGGAGTGGAGCCAGCCCCTTCCCTGGGGAGCCCCTGCCTTCGGGGCTTCAGGGAGCAGCGGATTTAAAACAGCCCATCCCAGAGAAGCAGCAGCCAGTCTGCCAGCCTTCCTCTTTTGGGGAAGAAACTAAAAAGTCAACAAATAAAATGTGTTAGGGATACCAGACCCTACTCGGAGGTTGATACATCTGCTCATCAGAGAGGGGAGAGGTGTGGTTAGGACCTCGGCTTGGCTGTCCAGTGAGTCTGGATGTCAGTGGCATTTAGCCTCTACCTTGCTGTGTGCCCCAGAGCAGGTCACTTAACCTCTCTGGGCTCTCGGGTTCTCTGTCAAAACAGACACCATGTAGAATGTCTCCTCCCTGGTTAAGGATCAGGGAAGGTCTAAGAAAGCTCTTTGCACAGTGGCTGGCGCATCGCCCCTACCCAGTACCTGCGGTTACTGTTCTTACTGCTGCCCGTAGGGTTACTTTTAACACCTCTATCACGGTGGTCTGAACAGAGAGACAATAATAATAACAGCATGTGCAGCCCTTTGCAGTTCTCAGAGAGGTTTTCCATCGTAATACTTGCTTTATTCTAGAGGGTAGTTATTACTGTCTCTGTGTAACAGGTGAGAAATTCGAGGCTCACGAGGACAGCGGCCAGCTCGAGGTCAGCCGTGTGTCAGGACAGGGAGCCTGGGCTTTAGTCCACGCCTTTGGCTTGTCATCTGTTCCACACAGCAGCTTCCGGACGCTGGGGCCTCCGGACGACCAGGGCTAGCGGGAGCCGCCTCTTCGGCCTCACTTATGGTGGGAAAGCTTGGGCCTTCGGTAGAAAGAAGATTCCTTGCTTTATTTTTCTGTCTTGGCTCTTAGCCCCAACACTGGGCATATGGTTCCCCCCACCCCAAGGAGAGAGATTACAATTCTAATGGGTGGGGTCACCCCCCCCCAACACCACCACGCGATTCTCCAGCACTAGCTGGAAGTCCTACCTTATAATGCTCGCTTCTGACACTTTACTTGGATCTACAGGTTAATAATTCAGCCCTCCCAAGGCCGGCCCCTTAGTCCCACCTCACTTCTAATGCCTGTTGTAAGTTTCAGATTGCCACATGTGCTTTTTGGCGCATAGGCTAGAAATCGGAGGTTCCCACGATCTCCTCCTTGGGTTTGATTAATTTGCTAGAGCAGCTCGCGGAACTTGGGGAAACGGTTTATTGACTAGATTAGAGGTCTGTTAGTAAAGGCCATAACTCAGGAACAGGCACATGGAAGAGATGCACAGGGCAAAGGATGTGGGGAAGGGCGTGGGGCTTCCCTGTCCTCCTCTCCAGGTGCTGCTCTCCCCAAATCTCCGTGCATTCCCCAGTCTGGAAGCTCTCCTTTAAATTTTTATGGAGGTTTCATCACTTTGATTAAATCATTGGCCTTTGGTGATTGAACTGCCATCTCAGCCCCCCTCCTTTCCCTGAAGGTCAGGGGGTGGGACTGCACGTTCCAACCTTCTGATCACGTGGTTGCTTCTCCTAGCAACCAGCCCCTAGCCTTAGGTGCCTTCTAAAAATCATCGTTAACATAACAAAAGACACCTTTCTCACACCACTTAGGAATTTTTTTTTTTTTTTGAGAGAGACAGCACTGGAGAGAGGAGCAAGGTCAGGATTTGGGGGAGGGCAGAGGGAGAAGCAGGTCCCCTGCTGAGCAGGGAGCCCGACCCGGGGCTCTATCCCAGGACTCCAGGATCATGACCTGAGCCAAAGGCAGACGTGTGACCATCTGAGCCACCCAGACGCCCTCTCATCACCTAGGAAATTTACGAGGGTTTTAGGAGCTCTGCCAGCAATCGGGACAAAGACCAAATATATATTTATATTGATTATAAATCACCATATGGCGGTTTGTTGTTGTTTTCAGAAACTGACAGGGCATTTCAAAGACCAGAGCTGCTTGCCCAGGTGAAACCTGAGAGGGGTTTAAGGGAAGTCTGTTCTCAGCCAGCAGATAGTAGTAAGTCCAGAAACCCTCGCTCCCCAAAGCAGGGGCCTCCTGGATCTTAAAGCGAGAGACACCTCTGGGTTTGTAGGGGCTGGCTGCCCCAGGGAAGGTGCCCTGGGTCAGTATTCAGACCCAGCCACCTCAAGGGTGCCCCCCCCCCACAGCACCTCATTTATCTACCCGCTTCCCCACCAACTTGCTGGGGGACCTTGGACGAGTCATTTCCCTTCTCTGGGCCCTCATTTTCCTCCTGGGTAAAACAAAGGTCTGGAATCATTTCCCCAGGGAGTTTCTGGAGTCGCAGCTTTGGCCATGAATCTCAGCTCTGCCATTTAGGAACCAGTGCCTGCTGGGATGGTCTCCCTCTTGGGACTGGGTGTTCTTTATAAAGCAGACAGAAGTGCACATGCCTCATAGGGTCTGTTGTGTGCTCGGCAGCCTAGGGGCACACACACTCTCTGTGGGGCTGTGTAGTTGGACACTTCGGCTTCCCATAATGGGTTCTCACCCCTCAACCTGTGGCCTTCATCCCTAGGAGTAGCCGGAGGCAGTTTCAAGTCACTAGCCCCTCTGCCCCTTATCCCCAGCCTGACCCTGCTCTCACATTAATGAGAGCGCCCCCAAATTTCCCCATCCTTGTTCCTGTCATCATCCCTGAGCTCTTGCTCTGCGAGTCCCATCAGGGCTGCCAGGCTGTGAAGGGCCCATGCCTGTCTCCCTCCGTCCTGCCACAGTGAGGGGCACATGGTCCTCATTTCTGTTTGAAGGTCAAGTGGTGCTCTGGCTTTCTGTCTGACTCATTCCTAGTATTCTCTGGGCCTCCTGCCTGCCCCGCTGTGTCCCAGACCTGAGAGCTCTCTTGCCCATTAAGTTACAGAGGCCTCCCATCCAAGGTACTAACCAGGTCCAACTGTGCTTAGCTTCCAAGATCAGACGAGATCAGGCCCAGACAGAGAGAATGTGTTCTGTTAAGGACTCCTGATTTGTGGGACGGATGCCATGATCGATTAGTGATGTCTGTCAGGGAAGCAGGATCGATTAGCAATGTCTGTCAGGGAAGCAGGATGGGTGGAGGCGGCCATCCGGGCGTCAATGAGGTGAGGACTACCAGGACATCCTTAGGAGTGGACACCTGCTCTGCAAATATTGGAAATGGAGGAGTTGAGAGGACACCAAAAGGTCTGTGCAGCTACGGGGCAAGCAGCTTAGAGCATACCTGTGGGAGAGTGTGACCCCGAAGTCCTAGGATCTTTAATTTGTACTCAGATTGAAGTTTTCAGACCCGGAGGTCAGAGAATTTGATGCCTCTCATGTTCTGGATGTCATATTTTGTGCTGGCTGCGAGTGCGTGTGTGTATATAAGGGATCCTCCCAGATGCTCTGAATAAGGTTGCTAGGTGAAATATAGGGCATCTGGTTCAGTTAGAATTTCAGATCAACTGAGTCATGTTGTGAGTTAAGTATGTCCTTTGCAGTATGAGTACCTGCGACAGGCTTAACTCCACGACCTCACTTATCCAGCTGCCCCGGGAGCTTGTGCCCACAGTCTGGGTCGTACCGTCGCTTGAGGTCGCGGCCGGTCCCCGTGAACCCGTTGCGGCAGCGCCTGTCCCAGCCCTGGCCCTCCTCGAATGGAGTCCTGTAGGTGTTGCCACCTTGGGCATCTGTGTCCTACTAAGCCTAGTAGACTTAATACGAGATCTGATTTTGACCTGGAGGTGCCTACTGAGCACCTGTAATGTCCGAGAACCTGACGGTCCTGTCCTCAACTCCGCTATGAGAGGGTCCTGGGACAAAGGTCTGATGTTCTCTGCCTCGTGGCTCAAGAAGCCAGGCTCAGGGAGGTGCCCCGAGACACTGCCGTGGCCACACAGGCCAGGAGATCGGACTGGTGTGCCTCTGGGCCCAGGCTCCCCACCCTGCCCTCCTTCCATGGGGCAGGAGCTGCCCCGTGGGGCCCTGCTGCTCTTTCTGGATTATTCCCTCCAGACCTCCTGTTCTGTGAGGAGCTCACAGCTGAGTGAACTGAGGCATTTACTCAGCATTCAAAGTGTCCATTCCCTCAGGTGGTGAGTGTTTGTGGAGCGCCTGCTGTATACGGGGCCCAGTGCTGGGCAGTGGGGATAGAGTGAGGAACGAGGCAGGAGGGGAGAGAGGACATAAATGATCACACAGACCATTGCTTGGTTGCAAAATGGAACCAGACCCCCCACCCACACCCCCAAATGCAGTCGGGTGAACGACTAGGAGGACAGGGCTTGTCTGAGGGTGGAGGAGGGAAGCAGTCTGGGAACATGAGCCGCTTCTCCTCATGAGCCTGTCTGCCTCCACCGTCCTCTCCATCCTTCCTCCCGAGGAGCCCTCTGAGGCTCAGAGAAGTGCATCGACATGCCCAAAGTCACACATCACATTAAGACACTTTAAGCCTCCACCCCTCCCGTAACCACCCTTTCTGTCCTGGTGGTGTGGAGAGAAGAGTCTCTGCTTCCGGCCAGTGCCATCTCCTGCCTGGGCTCCAGTGGCCCCATTTGTAAAGGAGGGGGGCCGTGATGCCCGCCAGACTAACTGGCAGCAAGTAAGAGAAGGCAGTTTGGTATATTGAAAAGCTCGGTATGCATGTTTATTAATGTGTTCTATTAATAATGGCTGTATTAAAGTGCTCCCAGGGATGATTTAGTCACATTAAAAAGTCCAGACATCGAGTAAACTCTTCAACCTAAAAGAAACTAGAACAGCCGCAGCTCTGGAAGGCCCCTAGGGGCAGGGGCTGCTTCGAGGTACCTATTCGAGGTACCGATTCCCATCCGCATCTCTCTCCTTGTCTGGGTCAGCTGGGCCCCATGTGGCCAGTCCCCAAAGCTTCGAGGGTGAGGGGGAGAAGAGCCACCCTCAACTTTGTATTTTATTTTATTTTAAAGATTTTATTTATTTATTTGGCAGAGAGAGATCACAAGCAGGCAGAGAGGCAGGCAGAGAAAGAAGGGGAAGCAGGCTCCCCGCTGAGCAGAGAGCCCGATGCGGGGCTCCATCCCACGACCCCGAGATCACGACCTGAGCTGAAGGCAGAGGCCCCAACCCACTGAGCCACCCAAGCACCCCTCACCCTCAACTTTTTAAAGAAATTAATTTTATTTCATATTCGTAAACATGATGACAGGTGCTAGTGATAGAAAGGACACAGTGTCAATTTTTTAGAATCCTACAATCTAGTAAGGGAGACATAGGTGAACGTATGACTTATGTTACAATTTAGTGTGAGCTTTTTTTTTCCCTGTCTTATTGCGAAACAACAGGTATACATCCCTGTGTGAGCTTAAGGCGTGCGGCGTGATGGTTTGTTGTGGAGTGATGCCCACAGATTGTGTTCACATCTATCTTCTCAAGGATAGAGTAACTCCCAACCCCATAAGGTCATGGGGGGAGGGCAGACCTCTTGTTTTCCCTTTGGCCTTTATGGTTCATTTGAGAAGTGTATATATTTTCAAACCCTTTCCAGCCCTGCTGAGTAGGGGAAGGCCCAGGTGAGAAACTTTGATCTCTGGGGAAGTTCGGGGAAAACCTGTAAGCGTCTGAAAACTGAGAATTGAAAGTTTGTTCATTCAGTCAGCAGAGACTCGAGGACTTTTCCTGTGGCCCAGGCCCCAGCCACACCCTAGGGACCCAGAGCTGAGCCTTTCTCTGTCCGGCCTAGAGCAGCCAGGCCAGCGAGGGGACACATCACCTGTGCACTGGCGGGGTCTCTTGAAGGTGCTTGGGGCACACCTAGTTCACAGAACTTTCCCAGGAGCCTCGAATGACAAAAGCATGCCCCGCCGACACCAGCCTGAACGGCATTTACTGGTGGAGGGAAGCACCCCTGAAAAGGGAAGGCAGAGAGCCCCAGATGCTGTCAGGAGCGTGGCTGGGCTATAGTGTCTGGCTCTGGGGCATGGGGGAAAGGAGAGGAGCAGGGTGGGAGGTCTTGGCTGGGTGGGAGGTCACTTGGTGAGTGCTGGGGTCTTGATTCACTTCGGGGGGCCAGTCTGGAACCTGAAGTCCTTAGTTAACGTGGCAGGTGCCCCCTTAAAGGTAGGGACTGTTTGGTTGTGCTGACAACTGGCTTCTGCTCGGGAAGAGAAACAGCCCAGCCCATCCCTCACCCCAGCAGGCTTGCAGGAGCTTTGCAGGCGCTGCCAGAGGTCCTGGGAGGAAACCCACTCTAACGAGATGTCTAACCTAGTTTTGATGACTCACGTGGTTTGGGGAGCCTGCGAAATGCCTCGGGAGGGGGTGGCAGTGCCAGACCGGGCCACTCGTGTGTCACGGAACGCCGGATGGAGGAACTGTTTATTGTTTCCCCCGTGGGACAGAAGAGCCCCGGGTGCGTTTCTGTCCCCAGTCAGTGTTGTTGTTGGTTAGCCACGTGAAATGAAAGGTGCCTGTCCGTGGGTGCCGTGTTTCTCCCGAGAGCAGATCCGCTCCTGTACTGAGGCACTTCCTCCTACCTTCCCTTGTGTAATTCGGGTTGGCCCATTTTACAGATGATGCAACTGAGGCCCCAAGAGGGGAAGTGACATTCCTGAGGTCACTGCTTGCAGCGGACAAGTGACAGAGTCAGGTTCCAGCCAAAACCTTTTAAGGTGACGCAGCAGAGGCAAAAGTGGAACTCAGCAAAGGGATTTTGGGGAACAGGGTCTCGCGGGCGGTGGTACCCGTCGGGGAATTCAGACAACAAAGCCGGAGAGGACAGGAGGGCCCCTCCTCTCCACTGACGGCACTATTCCACCATCTGGGGGTCCGCGGCAACCAGCTGGCCAAATAAATAGATGAGGCAATTTAAAAGGACGGATTTCTTGACTATTTATAGTTGTGGCCTAAATCTCAGGTATCCTTGTCCCCAAGGAGTAAAAGGAGACTTTTTCTGATCGGCCAGGCTATCTAAAGGGCGAATAAGCTGATTAAGTCCCTGGGCTGCCTCGGAGGATGGGACAATGCTCGAGGGTCAGGGTGAGAGGAGCTCAGAGGAGGTGGGGGCAGGGAATGCTCCCCGGGCTCAGTCCCTTCCCTTCACCAATTCGTCATTAGCCTCCTAATTGCTCTACCAATTCAATTGAGGTAGCCTCAACTGCAATGGTTAACATTCTTTCTAGCCTGAGGGGCCAGTATTTAGTTATCCCAGTAGGTGTACCTAATGAAATGGGAAGGTCCTTGCAACGCCTTTCGCCCAAAGCCGCCTCCCGGAGGTGGATTTTTTGTTCCAGCTGTTGCGAAGTTGGGGCTGGCCCAGGACCTATGATCTGGGCCTGCTCCGGAGACCTGGATTCCAATCCTAGCTGGTTAACGTGCAAATGACACCCCTGCCTGATGCTGGCCTCAGTCTCCTCCTGCCTCAAGTGAAGAGGGGGATTTCCTCTTGTCAAAGACCAGAGCCAGGAGATGTCCCAGAGCCCAGTGGTTGAGTACCCAGGATTCTGGAACCCTGCCTCTTCCTGGCTGTGCAACTTTGGTCGGGTCACTCAACCCCTCTGAGCCTCAGATGAGGTAAGATTCCTTATCTCATAGGACAGTTGGTTAGGACGGGGTAAAAATTCGGCACCCAAGTGTTAGGCACTGAGCTAGGCCCACACGGTCACTCAACCCAGGGAGCTGAGGAACCCAGTTCCTCTCTGGAACTGGCTGGGCCGTTGGAGCACTTTCCATACTTTGAAGGCATTTAGAGTAGTAAGTCGTGTTTGCATGTCCGCCTGTGTCCCTATCTGCTCACAGAGCCTCGGTATTTTTTTTTGTTCATGAGAGTCTCTGAAAATGTCATCAAGTCTCATTACCTTTGGACTGATTGTAGGAGGAAAGCAAGCAGCCAGAATCAGTGAAAAGTGATTTAAAATACAATCAGAAAAATATTTAACACGATTAAAAAGTTACTACCAGCTAGAATTATATCAAATGCCCAACAGTGTGCCAGGCACGTAATGTTAGCTGCAACTCTTTTTGTTTCCAGGATGTAAGAACAGTTGGAATTGGAACAGAACGTTGCTATGACGATGGTACACCAGGGTCCTCCTCATTCGCTGTCTCCAGGGAGGAGGCCCACCCTCTGCCCTAGAGCATCCCCTGGCCGTGGGAGGAAGAAACTAGGACTACAGCTGAGGAATGAGCAACTTGTTCTTTGGGGAGATGGACAGGGGATGATCAGGGAAGGCTTCTGGGAGGAGGTGTCATTTGAGAATGGAGAAGAGCAGGGATATGCATTCCGGGGGCCTGAAATAGCCTGTAAAAATGCACCAAGCTGTGAAAGCCCAGGGCCTCCCAGCCAAGGATATATAGAGATAGTAAGTTCTATGACCAAAGAACCTCCCCTGGCTTTAGTTCTGCTAAGGGACCTTCCTCATCGCTAGTGTTTTCTGGAGTACTCCATCTCTGGGCACCTGACCTGTGTTGGAAAAGGCATTGTGACTTCACGAGCGGATATTCTGAGGTCCATAGCCGAGATGCTGGGCATCTTTTATACTCTTTAGGGCTTCTGATGTCCCCAATTTCCCAGTGCCTGGGTAAGTCATGTTTGCATGTCCGCCTGTGTCCCAATCTGCTCACAGAGCCTCGGTCCCTGTACAGTCCTTACTGGGCTGCCTTCTGCAATTCAAGCTTGGGAAGTCCCCCAACAGCTTCAGTTACCTAGGAAACTGTGTCCAGGGAGTCCACTCAGGAGAGAGGGAGCAGAGGGCAAACGTGGGAGCCCTTCACTGCTCTGATCTGCGTGGTCCAGCTGGAGGCCTGGTGGAAACAAAGTCTTTCCCAGGGGCATCCAGCTTGGAGTGGGCCCTGGCTCCCCTTGCTGAGAACTGTTCACCCAAGCCGCCCACCCCAGACCACCAGTGGGACCCTCTGTTTATCCACCACCTCCAACCAAATCCTCGCTTGGATTTGGGTCTCAGCCCCTGAGCTGACCGGAGGTAGGTTGCCGGGTAAACAGGCAGCGGATTCCCTTGGAGTCAAAGACCTCTGTGGGATTTGGTGCTCTGCATGACCTGGGCTTGGGAAGGAGCTCCCCAAATAAATAAGGGGTTGAACTGGTCCTAGGCATCCAAGCAGTAGGAGCGGGCAGGGGAACTGGAGGCCTAGAACCCTGAGTCAAAACACTAGGTGCTTTTGCACCTAGGCCTCAATTTACCTACCTGTAAAATGGGCACATGAGATCCGATGTCGGTGTCGAATTTTCTGAATTAGTACGCGTCCACGGAAGAAATTGGGGTGGAAGGCGGTCTGAGAAGCCCACCCTTGGGCTGGCAAACCTTTTACCATAATTGCTGTTGTCTTGCCTTCCTGCTAGCTGGCAGTTTCCTGAGAGCAGCTCCAGCATGAGTCGTGTCTGTCCTCGCACGACGTCTTAGCATGACCCGTCTGTGCGCCTGGCCCGGTACTGGGTGGTTTGCATGCATCAGCTCGTGTGATCACCCCTGCGCCCCGAGGGGGTGGTGCCGTTGTTCACCACAGTTCATGGATGGGGAAACAGAGGCACAGTAGGCTGCCTAGAGCCCACAGCAGGGCCCAACTCTGGGCTTCCTGGAAAGCCCCCTCCTCTTTTCAAGCTTCAGCCTGCTTATCTCTAAACCCTGGACATTAGGGGTTCAGGGCTGATCTGTCATTTGTTGATGATGGCCAGTTGAGGGGTCTCGGGCACCCAGGGACCTCCAGCTAGGACCTTTGGGGTTTTGAGGCTGCTGGGAGTCGAGGGTTCCCAGAATCTGATTTCTGTAGCTGCAGCCAATCTAGGGGGGGGGGGGATACCGCCAAGCTGCTGCTTCTCCCAGAGGTTTTCTTCACAGCCACGCAAGGAAAGAGAGAGAGGCTGCTGGGCCACTCTGCTCCAAGTGGCCAGTCGGCACTTGCCCCACGGGGCCACTCTACAGCCCACTTCCCAGCAGTGTCCGCGGCACAAACTTGACCCTCAAGGCCAGGTCCCGGACCCTGGAACTTCCGCTTCCCCGGCTTGGCAGGCACCACCGCCCATGGGGTGCTGACACCTGCTCTGGGGAGCCGCAGGCCCCAGTCTGGCTGCCCGGCTGGGGGCAGCTGCTTGAGCTCTTCTCCCGACCCCAGCCCGAGGCGAGGTAGGGGAAGTGACGGGAGGGCCCACGTCCGTGCTTGGATCCCGGGGAGCCAGCAGCCCACAGGACCTACGTCATCCCATAGTCAGCAGGTATCCTGGGGGGGTCCCTAGGTTCCCCCCACTGTGGAAGGGGAGGCTGGATAGAAGGGAAGGGGCAGGAGTGTTGGGGCGATGCCCCATGTCTCAGAACTGGCTGGCCTGCTTTCGAACCCTGGTCCTGGCTCTGTGAGGGGATCTGGAAGGTGCCCAGCAGGGCCTTGGCTGGGAGTCCAGACTGCTACCCGTCTCGGGGTCCTCGCGCTGATAGCTCCTGCCTTGTTCAGGTACTAAGTGGTCTGTACCTGTTAGCCCATTTCAACTCTCAGCAACCCCAAGAAGTGGGTACTGTTGCTGTCCTTATTCTGTGTTTGAGGAAACTGAGGCACAGACAGGTGTATGGTGTGTATTCTGTTGGAGAGGTGGCCTTTGCAGAGAGACACAGTGTGTGTGTGTGTGTGTGTGTGTGTGCACGCGCACGCGTGCATGCGTACACCTGTGTGCACGTGTGTGGGAGGGACGGTTGGGATCCCACAGGTGCGAGCTGTCAGGGTCTGCCGGTCAGCTGGTTGAAACCACGGCCCGGAGAAAGCCCAGTGCTGCCTTGGTCAAGCAGTGGTCACCGGCAGAGCTGGGGTCTCACCTGGGCCTCCTGGCTCCTTTCCTGCTATTGTTCCTTGGGTTTGGGGACTGGCGCTTTAGGGACAGGGGCTGCTCCTTTTGGGAAGGCCCCACCTACTGCCTCTACTTTAGAGATAAAGCAACCCCCACTGCGCTGGGGTGACAGCTGGGGGCCCCCAAGTCTCAGGCGATATGCCCAGTACTTGGGTCCCTTTGGAAATGCTGCGCGAGGTCTGCTGTGCTGGATTTTGCCCCCTGGGCAGGGTGGGGGAGTCTCTGATGCTTGTTCCCCCAGGATCCCATACCCCACTCAGCTCGCTGCCCCAGAAGTCTCAGGTCATCTGCCTGCCGGCCCCAACCTTGATTTCTCAGATTCCTTTTTTTTTTTTTTTAAAGATTTTATTTTATTTATTTTAACAGAAAGAGAACACAAGCAGGCAGAGAGGCAGGCAGAGGCAGAGAGAGGAGCAGGCTCCCTGCCGAGCAAGGACCCCGATGTGGGACTCGATTCCAGGATGCCGGGATCATGACCTGAGCCGAAGGCAGCTGCTTAACCAACTGAGCCACCCAGGCGTCCCTCTCAGATTCCTTTTAACTTTAGCAAGTGGATAGAGGGTGCACGCTCACTTTGGCCAGGTCCTGTTTCCTCTCTGAGGCTCGGTTTTCTTACCTGTAAAGTGGGCTACTGTCAGGAGCGGTGGCAAAAGTGAATAGGGGAGCCTCTGGTGGATTGTCAACTCTGGGCACATCGTTCTGGAGTCGTCCCCAGACTCAGTGGGGCTGGCAGAAATGAACCCCAGCTGGGCCGGGCTCCCAGCTGCTCCCGGTATGGCCGGGGCTATGCAGACAGTGTGTGCACACAGCCGTGCCTGCTCGTGCCTGCTCGCGTGCATAGTCTCCTTCGCTGATTGGTTTTATTTTACATGTTACCAAGCACCTCCCAGTTCATTAGCACCACTTTTCCCAGCCTCACCTGATTCTAAGAGTCACTTGGACGGTTGGCTTACTAACCTTGAAGATTCAGAATCAGGAGGTCTGGGGCAGATCCAAGCATCTGGATTTTCAGCCAGAGTCGCGGGCAGTGGTGACGTTCAGGCAGCTGGGATCATCCACCCGCTCGGCCCAGAGACTTCGGCAAGGAATGGTTTCACAGGTTACGGGGACCACTTTAGAGACGAAGAAACTGAACTTTCCCGAGGAGAACTTGGAACTTTGTCCAGGGTTGAAGTCTAAGCAAGAGCCTAGCAACCGGTGAATGGTGAGGTGACACGGGCCAGAGGTGGCAAGGGGGAAAAAATGGGGTGGGCAGGAAGGGCTTCCTGGAGGGATGACACTTGGGCCCAAGACCTGGCCAGGTCTTAAAGGTGGGTGGGAGCTTCCTAAACATAAGGGAACCCACAAAGCACAGCATTGAATGGGATAATGAGAAAAAACGAGGAGGTCCCGACCCTGGGGCAAGACTGGAGGAGAGATAAGGTGGCAGAGACTGGGGCCAGCGACAGTAGTCAAAGTATCATGAGCTTTGGTTCCAGGTGAGGAAATAAATGATTCTCTAAGCACCTGGGAGCTACCGATAGTTCTTGAGCTGAAGACAACATGGTAGGCAGTGGGGTGGGCTAGAAATAAGCCTGGCTGAAGAAACTCTGGGGAGTTTCCAGGTTGTTGAGGTGGCCTCATTTTGTGTCGCCACACGGGTGACTGGCCATAGGGAGGCACCGAGCTTAAGGTGGACACGATCGGGCCATTGCCCTAAGAGATGGTCCGCACCATGTAGGAATGTCCTTCTTCCCTTGAACCCACCCCACCCCCGGTATGGATTTTAATGCTGAATTTTCATCTAGCTGAGCAGTAGCTGCTGTTAGGCACCGTCCTGTAGCCTGGGAGATGCCCCTGAGGCCACACCACTGCCACCCCGACAAGTCCAGCCAGGTTGGGAATAAGAGCTTTGCCTTTAGCCTCTGGTACCCACTGTGTTCCACTGGGTTGGGGATGCTGGGAGCCTCCCTGCCTTCCATCACCTCCTTCGGACCTCGCTTTTCCCTCTGAAATGAGTTTCCTTCAGCCCCGATGGCCCAGCTATGAAAGAGGCTAGTGGCTCTTGTTCATCTGCTCTGCGTCTGGGGCCTCAGTTTGCGCATCTGGAAAGTGGGCTTGCATTTGTACCTGCCAATACCCTAAGGCCCCCACTTTGCGCCTGGCAATCTCTGTGTGGGTTCCACAAGGAGCCTCCTGTAGGACTTGGCAAACCTTTAGGAGACCAAGGAGAATTCCCTTCCAAGTCAGTTTGGGAACATACTCGGGGAACACGCTGTTTCGTGAAAAGTGATTTCTTAAAGATGCAGGGCTCATCTGTCGAAAGAGGGCGAGGCTTTATAGAGTTCTGACTGTTTCGGGGGAACTGTGCTCGAACGTTGGGCACATATCTTCTCTCCATGTAGCAGAGGAGCTGTCCGGCTCATCCTTAACTCTGTCGGCAGCCCTGCCCAGTTCTTAAGCTTCTGCTGCTATCCTGTGCTCTCTCCGCCGAGCTGCTCTAAGGTAGTACATATTTACTCCTATGTTGTTGAGTGTGCCCAGGGTTGTGAGCCCTAAAGGTTCTGTTTGACAAATACTGATAGTGCTGGGCCATCACGGGGTGTCAGGAAGCAAACAATTACAAGATGGGCTGGTTAGCCTGGGGACAGAGGTGGTGTGAACCACAGAGCCCAAAGAAGGCACTGGGGCATCCTCAGGCCCATTGTCCTGGGGGATCACTTGAGGATTGCCCGTGCATTACTTGGGGGAACAGTGCCAGGCTGGGGGAACAGAATGAGCCAAGGCATGGAGGCATGAGAAAGCCTGGGGCGTGTTTGGTTCCGTAGCCCCTGGGGATCTCAGGTGGGCTTCCGGATGGTGGAGGACACCCAAGACTTGACTTCCAGATAATTGGAGGAACTTGCAGGCAACAAGCCCCTTTGCTGTGAAACAGAGGGCAGGCAGCAGACAGGACTAGCTGATCCCCACCACTGTCTTGCTAAATCCCAAGCTGCTTTGTTCCACAGGCACCAGACTCCCCTTGAGCTACATTTCTAAGTGAATGTGAAGTATGGATGCAGCCAGGAAGGAAGAAGGTCCTTCCTCATTGAGTAGAGACATGTTTAAAAGAGGAACCATAATAGGGACCTTGTTTATATACATTTAATGAGCGAGGAGCCTTCACACACCGTAGTTGGGAGATTGTGCCCATCTTACAGATGGTAACACTGAGGCCGAGAGAGGTGACTTCCCCAGGCCGGTTAGCAAAGAGTGCTTTGGCTGTTTCTATGGAGATGTGACTTCCGGAAGAGCCCTGCTTACAGAGTTGGAGGTGACTGGCTCTGAGTGGGTGTCGGGCCGTAGGCGTGCCCTTAGTTGGCCTTGTCACTGAGGGCATATCTCCCCAGTTTCTATAGAGCTAGGGAGGGGCCGCCCTGTTTGCTTTTCACCGCCAGTGAGAGGAGGGCGGCCTTAGGGTTCTTACAGCTTAAAAGGGGAAGTCTGAGGAAATGGAAACTGAGCTTTTCTTTTTTTCTCATGTCTCTTTTTTTGTGACCTCCAGAAATAATCCTGGGTTCTACAGAGCCTGCCCCAGGACCATGGTAGACGCTACCCCACCCCCACTTCCGGCCAAACCGGGCTGAGGGCTGGGGTGGTGGGGACGCGACGGGAGAAGAGTGACAGGCTGTGGCTGGTGAGTCAGTGCCAGGAGACCGTTGCCTGCTGACTCACTGCCCTGCGCACCAACACAGGCCCCTGAGCGCCCCCGTTAGCCATCATGGCGGCCCTCCCCTCTCTCCCTACTCTCTGTCCTTTTGCGAAACTTTCGCTGTGGTGGCCTATGCTGGAAATCTACCTACGTACATGGCACTTGGGGTCTGAACCTGCTCAGACAGAATCCATGAGGCCAGTCTGTTCCTGGACTCTGGTGTCCTCCGGGAGTCCGGGTCCGGCCAGGCCGTGGGGCCCAGGCCAGAGGGCGTCAGGGGCCTGCTCCTTGAAGCTCCTCTCATTTGCCCTTGCCTGGATGCATAATTCCTGTCCTCCTTCTGAACTTGTAGGGTAATTTTTGTGTTGCTTTGACAAAACATGCCCCTCCCCTCTGTCTCTGGACAGCACCTTGAGGGCAGGAAGGTGGCCTCAGATCCCCCTGCATTGTCCCTGGGCCCACGGGGTAGTCAGTGCTCGGTTACCACGGGACATTTGGGACTTTTCCTGTCCACTCCCCGAGGTGAGTAAACCCTTGAGGTCCTATAGCATCAGAGGCTCACCCTGTTCTTCCCAAACCCATGGGTTTCCCCCATGGAGAGATGAGGGTCCTGACGCTGTGCACAAGGGTATTTTTTTCCTTGTAGCACTAGTGTTGTGGCCCTTAGCCAAGGGGAAGGAGGTCCTGCCACCATCCTTGCCATTTCCCTCTTTCAGCACATGACGAGGGGGCTGGGTGGCTCCGGGCTGTCAGGGGCAAGAACTCAGTTTCCCCAGGCCCTCACTAATGAGTCCCCACTAGCAACAGCTTATAGGGAAAAGCTCAGCATGGGCCCTCGAATCCCCTTCCAGGGTGGAAGGGAGAGGTTGGCCAGACAGGCAGGAAAAATTGGGCTGTAGCCAAATGGTGGAGTCCTTACTGAGCACAAAACTCTCCAGGGGCTCCCACCAGCCTCGCGCTAAATCTATCTTCTAATCCTGGCCTCCAGACCTGGCCTTCTCTCTGGGTCCCCCCCATGCCCCGTTTCCCTTTGCTGTCTGTCCCACACTGGCCTTCTCTCCGTTCCTTTACTGTGGCCAGTGTGGCCCTCTTGGTACACGCTATTCCCTGCTCTGAGAACACCATTCCCCCAGATGTTTGCCACGCAGACCTCAGTTTCAGTGTGGTTGAGAGCACAGACCCTGAAGCCCCTTGCCTGGGCCCAGATCCCAGCTGTGTGACTTTGGGCAAGTGACTTCCCTTCTCTGGCCCTCATTCCTTCATGCAGGCTGCTGAAAAGAATAAACGAATAAATGAATAAAGGGGCCAGGCCTGCCCCCTCCATGAAACCTTACCTCCTCAGAGGGGCCTCCCTGGCTCCTGGGTCCCTGTCACCTACATCTCATCCTTGGTTGTCTTCTACATGCTGGTCCTATCTCATAAATATTTACCTCCCCTTCTAGAACATCAGCTCCTGGGGCTTACCTCCATGCCCCCAGTTCCTAGACCAGTTCCCGGTACCTAGTCGGGTAAGCTTTTTGGTAAATATTTATTGAGTAGTCCCTGCTTGCCAGAGCTACCCTTGCTCTGTTTTCGACCCTGGACATCCGATGTGCAAAGGGGCAGTACTTGGCCCGTGTGGGCCAGTGAAACCGGAACTAGGCGCAGCCTTTGACCCCTAGTCCATTGCCCTCTGGCCTGACTCAGTGGCCTGCTTGGTCTGTGCCCGGGGCTCCTCTGTGGTGTGCATGGTGGGTGCCCCGCTTGCCTCCACCCCCGGGAGCCATACCCGGTAGTCCTGTCCCCTCCACTCTGCCTCTCCCCCAGCCCATCCTGGTGCCTTCTTCCTCCCCACCCCCATGCAATTTGCATGTGCTCTTTTTTTTCCATCTGTTGACTGCCTGTGGTTCTCTGGGCTTTGGGTCAGTGCCTGTCACCTCCAAGGAGATAAAAAAATATTTGGACCCAGTCCCCAAGATCTTTTACCTGCACATGTTTTTGTGAGAAGAGGATAAAGTGGCCGTATGTTGGGCCCACATCCTGCCTGCCACTGGTGTTGTCCCAGAGGCTAGTTCTATGCAAAACCTGTTCACTTTCCCCCACCTTCTCCTCTGTAAACCAGAGACCGAGGAGCAGGACTCGTTCTGGTAGGTCCCTGTCCAGAGGTTACCTTCCAGAGGCAGGATCTGGGTGCAAATCCTGACCCACCGCCTGGTGGCTGTGACCTGGGCCAGACCTTCCCCTTCTGTGCACTTTAGCATCTTGACCTGTGGAAAGGGAGGCTCTGTGAGGCTTGGGAGAAGTACACACTTGGACATAGGTTCAGGGCCGATCATGTGCTAGCAAGGTGCTAAATGAGGGGTCTCTGGGGCACCTGAGTGGCTCAGTTGGTTAAGCGACTGCCTTCGGCTCAGGTCACGATCCTGGAGTCCTGGGATCGAGTCCTGCGTCGGGCTCCCAGCTCCATGGGGAGTCTGCTTCTCCCTCTGACCTTCTCCCCTCTCATATTCTCTCTCACTCTCTCTCTCTCAAATAAATAAATAAAATCTTTTAAAAAAAGAGAGAGAGAGAGAGAGAGCAACTGAGGCATATTAAATATTAAAAAAAAATGAGAGGTCTCTGAGGGTAGACCTGAGTTTTTGTGGGGGAGGGGGTTTGCAATTAGATCGGGGAGGGGAAACCTTGCCCACAGATGCTGAACCCCAGGTAGATCACAAGCCCTGTCCCCAGAGATGACATGCTAAAAACAATTCCCCAAACGGACTTCACTTTCACTAGGACCAGAATGCGGTTGCTCATTGTTCGGCTTTGTTCCGGGCAAAACAATGCCAGGCTTCCTGTATGACCTCACTGGGGTGAGCCATTGGGCCTGTGAGGCCGGGCTGGTCAGCATCTCCAGGCAAGCCTGCCCTGCCCTTCACTGTGGCCACCTTGGATGACCTGGGGACCAAATGGTGTGACCAAAAAAGGCACGCTGTTTGTGTTTGGGCCCTGCAGCGTGTTAGAAATTAGAAAACGTAAGGCAGTGGGAGCTGAGAAGAGCCACCCGTGGCAGGAACCTGGGCTCCCATTTGCCACAGACCCTACTCCTCCCCCAAAGCCTCCCCACTGTACCCTGTCCTCTCCCTGCCAGGCCCTTGGAGACCGTTGAGATTTTCAGGCATGAGTGATCCCGACATACAAACCGATTAACAAGACACAAGGTTACAGACCCCATGATTCAAGCCAATGATTAAATCTTTTAAAGGTATACCTTTTTATGAAAAAGACAAAAAGCCTTTCTTTGATTCATTTCTACTTTATCTTCAAAAACAGCTACCCTTAAGGCACGGGCTAAAATAGCGCTCTCACCACACCTCATGTTTTTGGTTGGTGGGCTGGGTTTTTTGGCGCTTACTTATTTATTCTTGTGCTCAATTTCTAAACGAGCCCTTCCTGGGGCCAGGATGGTACCTAAGGAACACTTGGCAGACCTTACTAATTGATCCCAGCCCTCCCTACTCACCGAGCCCGTGGACGCAGGGCTGGACAAGCCCCTTGGGATCTGTCAGAGGAGTCTGGGAGGCTCTCCCTGGCTGCTGAAGGAAGCCTCTGGTCCGGGGCGCCCGGTGTCCTGGCTATCGATGCCACTTCCTCAGCCTGCCCAGCCCGACCCTAGGGCCCCGGGCCCTGGCCCCTCTGTGTCCCGTGGCTCCTCACTTCCCTGTCCACCATCAGCTACTTCTCTTATGTCCAGTCCAGCAGCTTGAAGCTGACTTAAAGGCACCAGGCCGGGTGTCACTCCGTCAGCTGGCTAAAGCAGGTTATCCAAAACAGCCGAGTGCTTGAGAACCTGGGATTGAGGCCGAAACGGACCTGGGAGCCATTTGAAACTCCGCAGGCCTTTTCCTTGCTGTGTGATTCTGGACAAGTGACTTCATCTCTCCAGGCCTCGTCAGAGAACAGGAATGGTAACGGCTCCCAGAGAGGAGGTTAACTAAGAAAATGCTTGCAAAGCACTTAGCCCAGTGCTAAATAAACGTGCCTGTAGTCATCGCTTAATCGACTCAGCTTGCCTTTTTCTTCGTCTTTTTTTTTTAAATTTTATTTATTTATTTGACAGAGAGAGATCACAAGTAGGCAGAGAGGCAGGCAGAGAGAGCGGGGCGGGGGGGGCGGGGGGAGGAAGCAGGCTCCCTGCTGAGCAGAGAGCCCGATGTGGGGCTCGATCCCGGGACCCTGAGATCATGACCTGAGCCGAAAGCAGACGCTTTAACCCACTGAGCCCCCCAGGCGCCCCTTTTCTTCTTTTTCAAAACACTGAGGGTATGATGCCTGCCACACAGTATTAAAAAATTCTGATGTGGTCAGCTTTTTTCTTCAATAATTGCTAATATCTATTAATCACTTTGTATGTGCCAGGTCCTGTCCTGGACATTTTATAGGTAGCATCCTATTTAATCCCTATGAGGTGAGTTCTTTTAACCAATGAGGCCCAGAGAGGTGGTTACTCGCTCCGGGTCACACAGCTGGGTCATGGCCTCAGCGAGCCCAGGCCTCTGGCTCTGGAATGAACAGAGAAACAAGGAGAAGAGAGGATAAAGCCCTGCTCTGGAATGCTTGATTCCAAAGAGAGCCTAATAGGACAGGGCCGTCTAGGCCTCCGGTTTTCCCAGCTATAAAGTGGCTGGGTCCTCCAGATCTCCCCTGGGGATTCTAGGAGCCACTTGCCTAACCCCCAGGGGTTTGCTGTTTATCTAGTGAGGCCCAGAGGTGGATCTTAGAGGCTAGCTGGCTGTGTGCGGGGTACTTAATGGGATGGGAGGTATTCTAAAGAGGAAACAACAAAGTACCTGCCTTCTTATTTTGGAAAGCTTGTAGAAGCTCGTGAGTGGATAAGTCAGTGACCATGAGTGATTGAAATCATTATTCTTTTCCAGAGAGAGCCTTCTGGGAAGCTGATTGTTTTTATTCCAGAAGGTTCAAGTTCTGCAGGGGAGGGTGAAAAGTTCTCAGCTTCTGGGCAACTCATCCAGGAAAAAAAGAGACAAGGGTTTGGTTCCCCGCCTTCCCCCCCCCCCCGCCCCCGCCGCCCCCAGCCTGGGACTGAGGGGAAGGCAGCCACCGCAGGGTCTACAACTCGATTCAGGGTGTAGCCGGCTGGTGTGTGGGCACCTGGGGCCAGAGGGGTTGGGAGGGCGAGGGATGTGGGCAAGATACCCAATCCCTAGCTCTACCCTCTACCTTTGCATTCCTTTTCCCTAATACTGAGGGCTCCTCCTTTCTAAACTTTGCTCCCGTGGCCTAGGCATTGGGCAGACCAAGATAGGAGTTCTGACTTCAGTCTTCCTGGGTGCCTAGCCTCAGGCAGGCCTCTCGCTTCCCTGCCCGAGCTGCAACTTCCTTCATCAGTGAAACAGTACACAGGAAAAAAAAAAATCCCTTCCACAAGAAGGCTGTTTGAGGAGTAAATAGAACACTATTTATTGACAGCTCAGCACAAAGTAAATACCCAAAAATCTGGTAGTTGTAGATCAGGGAGAAACAAAGGAACAGCTGATAAATCCACGGTGTTGCTGGCTCGCGTTGCGGGCACCAGGTGGGATCTAACACAGATGGACCAGAGCTGACCAGGTGATCTGCAGGTGGGTCTTCAGGCACAGCCGGGTCTGGCCGTGACCCCTGGAGCAGAGAGACAAGGAGAATTTCAGCTGGGCAAGGAGGGAGCCTTCCTCCCAGAGCCTCTGTATCAGAGCTGATGCTAATGCCGATTCTAATCACTTCTCTCTGTAATAACCAAAGAGGAAGCTCTTAAAATGGGGAATTATGTATCACGGTCGCTACAAAATAGCCCTGGGCCTGGCGCCAAGGAAAACAGCTCTTGGCAGCGGCAGGCAAGGCAGCGGGCTGCTGGAACGCCTGGGGGTGGGGGGGGGGGTTGTTCCTCAGCGCTTATTACACCGTGGGGAGGGCCGCCACGGGGTGACAGGCGGGAATCGGGGAGCCTCACCGTGAGTCCATGGAGATGGATGGAAGTACTCCGGGGAGGTGGCGTCTGAGATGGGGCCAGGCTGGCAGAGGGGTAGAGGACAGAGCTGAAGGTTTGGGCACATGACTATTACTGTCACTACCAGCTGTATGACCTCAGGAGTGTCGCTTGGCTTCGCTGATCTCACCTTGAGTAGAACTAAGATCTTATACACCCCAAGGTCAAGGTGGGCCCCGAGAATTACAGCAGTAACAACAGTAACACAGCAGCTACTATTTAAGGAGTGCTTGCTACTTGCCTAATGCTGTTCTAAGTACTTTCCGTGCATTCCGGGCCCCCATTCAGTCCTTACGTCATCCCCATGAGATGGGCATGATCATCCCCATTTTACAGATGAGGACACTAAGGACCAGAGAGGTTGGGTAACTTGCCTGAGGACACCCAGCCGGGAAGTGGCTGTCAGCTTCTAGGCCAGGGCTCACACTCTCAATCCTAGAGGAGTCGGGCTGCCACCAGAGGGCCTGGAGCAGCTGTGTAGGGAGCCTGAAGTGTGAGATGAATGGAAGCAGTCCTGTGGAGCCCGTGTCCCAAGGAGAAGGGAGAAAGGGTAGATGGGGGCTAGGCTGTGGTAAGGAGTTTATGTTTTCTTCCAGAGCGATGGAAGGTGGGGGTGTGGGCGCATTCTGGTCTGATATGCTCTAGACGTTGCCCTCAGCTGCTATGCTGAGGACAGTTGCGGGGGGGGTGTGGTACGGTGTAGCAGCAGGGAGACCTGGGGGGAGGCTGCCAGGATGCCCAGGCGAGAGCTGTCAGGGCCCGACTGACCAGTGATGGTTGCCATGGCGACGGAGAGATGCAGGTGGATGCCCGGAGTGTACAGGAGGCAGAAGCCAGGGGGCTTTGTGCAGTGGGCTTACGCAGGCATGAGGCTGGTCAGACACCCCAGAGGGGCTCAGAATAAGTCGCTTGAGAGGGAGGTGGGATGCTGGCACCTGGATCTGGCCTCATCAAGGCATGAGTGAGTCTTGGGTGAGGCCATGGACCGTGACCTGGCAGGAGGGAGCCAGAGGCAGGGCTTCTGGCCGTATGTTCTCGAAGGGCATGTGGGCCTGTATTTGTGGCAGCCATGGATGAGACTGGTCATGTGACAGAAGGACTCCATCCCTGGATGCACTTAGGGTGAGGAGTGGCGACACCCCCATAATGCCAGATGCGTGACAGGCCCCAGTTCTGCCCCATTTGAGTCCCATCCCATATCCCATCCTGGCTCAGCCACAGGCGTTAGGAAGATGGGGTGCTGAGTGGAGAGGGGGCTGGAAGTCTCCCCTTGTGCGAAACCAGAGCCCAGAGCAGAGGGTCTCAGGGAACTTGCTAGCCCCATTCCTGGGCTTCTGCAGCATTCTCTGGGCACCAGCCTGGCCGGGGGCTTTCGGGTCCCATAAAGGGGAGCCAGGACTCTCAGGGTAGCCACAGGGAAGCAGACCCTGACTCCTGGTGTCCTAGCAGGGGAGAATTTTCACCATTCCCAGCTGCCTGTGTGAGCAGAAGCCGGCCAGCTCCCCCCTTCTCCTGGCTGACCTTGTGAAGTGCCTTGCAGCCCCAGATCCAAGGAGAGCCTGAAAGGGCGGAACCGACCCTCTTGGTGAGGAGGTTCAGGGGTCATTCCCTGAAAAACATCTTCACTAGGAGGGACTTGAGTCCCACATCCTCCAATTATGCTCCCATCCAGCCGGCCCACAATGGGCTGCTCAGATAACCATCGGGGGCTGCACAGATTAATGCTGGAACAATGCTGGCCGCTGGGGCTATTTTTACAGTAGCCCTACGCCTGGCTGAACCCCCACGTCGCCTCGAGGGAGCAGGGCAAAGAAAGGCTGTGCGGATGCCGCCGGCAGTCTGCGCTCCAGGAGACAGAGGAAGGGCTCAGCGAGCGCCCGGTGGCTCCAGGAAGCCTTTTCTTGGTCTGCTCGTGGCCAGATAGCGAAACAATCGGGGTCCCCCACCCCGAGCCAGGGAGAGGAAGGAGGCGTGGGGGAAATGGGGATTCTGTTGTGCTTCTATGCGTCTGCTCCTCCGAGCAAGGCCCCCGTGGCCTGGCTGCTGGGGCCAGGCCAGTTCATCCTCTCTCTGCACACCCCAGGTCTGCAGGCGGCCCCCACCACGCCCTGCCCTGACTGCCACCTCTGCCAGGCAGGGCGCGGAGGCTGAGGCATCACTGGCATCCTGGAGTTTGTGCTTAGCTGCAGCTGCTTGCAGACCCCACCCTGGGCACCATCCCCGCATCGGTTCTCCTCCTGCGCTGCCGGTTCTGGGCACAGCAGTAGATAAGACGGGTCCTTGTCCCCACCGAGCCTCTGTTCTTCTCGGGACGGGGGGCGGGGGAGACTGCCAACAAGGAAGGAAGGACTTGAACAAGATATGGTCCGGTGGTGCTAAGCACTTTGACGAGGCAGACTCAGATCCCCAGTGGAGACGTCCTGTGAGCCACGTGGCAAGCTGGCCCAGGTGTGCCCGGGTGATGGGGCTGCCTCTGGTCCAGCTGATGGTGGCCCGACGCCCTTCACATGTTTTGAGACAACCTAGGAATCTCCACTTTTCTCTGTTATTTCAGCGTCGGCCTCCAGTGTGGGTCATGAAGACGAGTAGGACCCCAGGCTGTTTGGCTAGGAGTTGGTCACCTTTCAAGCTTTTTATTCTGCAGGCTCAGAGAGGGGTGGGGAGACCCACTAGTCCTGACACCCCCCGTTCGGCTGTCTTCCACAGCCCTCCGCCATGTGGGGGTAAAGCCTCAGAGGCACCCTCTCCCTCAGGGCTGGGACTCACTGTGCCCCGGGGTGGGCTAAGGGTGATCCTGAACAGCTCCTGGGGGCTTGGAGACTTGGCCTCCTCTGGGACCTTCCATTGCTGGCCCAATAGGGAGTCAGAGCGCAAGGGAGCCTGGATGGTACAAGGGTTAGAGCAAGCCAGAAAGTGGATAGAGAAGGATGGACAAATAGTGGAGACTCACCTACATTCTTCCATCAATGCAGAGATGTGACTGGTTAATGAATTGCAAATATATTTCAGAAATACCTGTTTTCCACACTTTGATAGAAACCTTTTCAAATACTGTTCCGATTCCAGCCTGAAACCCCTTTCCTTATTCATTTACATTTATCTGTTCTTCAGAAGCTCAGAACCTCTGTGGCCAGGCACGGTGCTGAGTCTTGAATGAAATGGGAGCCATCATTTTCTAGGCAAATGTGAGATATAGAGACGGTATCTGCTCATTGCTAGAAAATTCAGGCAGGCTGTTTTGGGGAAGTTACCTTAGAATTGCCCAGAGTGTGTCATATTCTGTAGAGAAGATGCCAGGGTTGGGGACAGGTGTGGAATGAGGTATGACATTTGGAGATGACAGGCATGGGGTCCCTGTGCTTCCCTTGAGCAGGTGCCTGAGGAAGGGAGCCTGTCAATTCCTGACTCTTGAGGTCCCCGGTCACCTAGAGGGGTCTGAACCACTCAGGTCATAGTCAGAGCAGTGGACAGACAGGACCCTCGGCCGGGGCCGGGCAGAGCCCGCCAGCCCATGGCTGAGAGGAGATGTGCCGAAGACCAACAGGCCATCCCTCACTGAGCGCACGTTGGCTTCTGTTCTGTCCCCCACAGAAAGCGAGGAGGACATGGCCACCAAGGAGAAGCTGCAGTGTCTGAAGGACTTTCACAAAGACATCCTGAAGCCATCCCCGGGGAAGAGCCCGGGCACGCGGCCCGAAGATGAGGCCGAGGGGAAGCCCCCTCAGAGGGAGAAGTGGTCCAGCAAGATCGACTTTGTGCTCTCCGTGGCTGGCGGCTTTGTCGGCTTGGGCAACGTCTGGCGTTTCCCGTACCTCTGCTACAAAAATGGTGGAGGTAAGGCTGGGCTGGGCGGAGAGCAGCCGTCGAGGAGAGGGCGGGGCCAAACGCGGAGAGGGCGGGGCCAGACCTTGGAGAGCGGCCTTCCAGGAGGGGGCGGGGCCAGACGCGGAGAGGGCGGGGCCAGACCGTGGAGAGGGGCCCTCGAGGAGAGGGCGGGGCCAGACGGCGGGGGTCCTCTGCGTGCCTGGCTTTCCCAGGCCCCCACCGGGACCTCCACGTGCCGAGCCCATCCCACCCCATTTCAGAGGCAAGACGTGAGCAAGATGTGAGCGCTACTGCCGTTCTTCTCAGGGTCTTTCTGTGCAACCTCGGGCAGGTCCCTGACTTCCTGACCCTCCCGTTGATCCCCTCGGGAAGAGAGACAGTGAGCCAGGCCTACGTGTCCCACAAATTCCTCCAGATCCGTGTGCCTTTGCTTGGGCTTTTTCTAACTTAATCTGAAGGTGCTTCAAAAGCAAGCTTGTTCCCCCCACCCCCCATAAATGGAAAACCAGTATCATTTGCCATGATAGGAGGATATCCAGGGGGAAAAAAAGACAGTGCAGATATTTTTAGTTGTTCCTTTTTAATTTAAAATTTCGTTCCCCTTGTACTGAGATACAATTGACGTGTAACACGTGCTAGTTGAAGGTGTAGGACCTAATGAGTGGATACACGTGTATGTTGTTAAACAATCACCCCAGTTGTTAGTTACCACCCATCACCTCACTTGAGATTTAGGCTCATAGCAGTTTTCATATAGTATGAGCTGTGGTCACCATGGCGTAGGTCCTGTCCCCAGAACTCACACCTTGAAGTTTGTCTCTTTTTGACCCCCTTTGAAGATCATTGTTAAAAAAAATGTGAGGCTGTCTGGTGAGTTGGCTGGTCTGGGTTTTTAGGCTTGGGTTTTGGTTTTGTTTTTCACACCTGCTGAGGGCTCCGAGCTGGAATCCTCTTCCTGTTGGAGGCATCAGAGTCCGGCAGCACATGAGCGAGCGAGACCTCCTCCCTGGTGCAGGAGAGGGCTGGACGAGCCCCGGGCAGGGAGGAATGGCTCAGCCCTCGTGGCGGCCGCGGTCAGAGGCTCGAACAGCAGCAAATAGTATGCCTCGGCTGCCCAAGTTAGGAGAACCAGCTTCTGGGAAATTCTGCCTTAGAGCCTGGTTTCTTAACCTTTTGTAGGTCTCAGGCACCTCTGGGACTCTGATGAGTGCCCTACACGCTCCCCAGAACAAAGCACATAGCCATAGACCCAAGTTGCCCATAGTTTCAAAGTTATATACACACTGAAGCCATTAGCGGACACCAGCTAGGAACCCTCGCCCCGGCTCTTGGCCCTCACTCCTCCCCTGACTCCCACCCCCAGCTGGAGATGCCTCTCCCTTGCTTCTCGTCACTACACCCTTCCTCACTAGTTCTTCTTCACTGCCTGCCCTGGGTGGGCATGGGGAAGAACAGGTGAAGGCTTCAATGAGGAAGCCATATTTGAGATGGGCGGATGTGGGGAAGGCAGGCAGGTAGTTGGAACAGCATAAGCAAAGGCTCAGAGGCTTCAAAATCACCTGGTGCTTCTGAGGGAGGTGAGCAGGGCCACTGGAAAGGTGATGTCCCCTGGACAGATGGGCAAGGCCTGCAGAATTTTCAACCGGGTCCAAGAGCTTGGCCTCTATCTCTCCTGTCCCTCTCATTCTCTTGGACCTCGTTGGCCGGGAGGGCTCAGGAGCGGCCCCTGCGAGAGCCACAGCCTGACCCTCACCCCGCTCTCTTTGCTCTCTCTGCAGGTGCATTTCTCATACCGTATTTTATTTTCCTGTTTGGCGGCGGCCTGCCCGTGTTCTTCCTAGAGGTAATCATAGGCCAGTACACCTCTGAAGGCGGCATCACCTGCTGGGAAAAGATCTGCCCCTTGTTCTCTGGTGAGTAGGGGACAGAGGTCACCTGGGGCCTGGTGTTCATCGGTTCAGCACATTTTTATTAAGCACCTGCTCTCCGCCAGGTACATTGGAGCCTCATGCAAGTCCACTTGGCCCTGTGCCTGACCCAGGGTAGCAGGTAGTACGTTATTCCTGTGATGCTGCTGCCTACAGGAGCTGCTCAGTCTGCCCGGGCTGTTCCCACCTCTCTGGGCTGGTGAAGGATTGATGAGGTCGCAGCCGCTCAGCAGTGTAGTGCAGAAGAGAAGCGCTCAGAATCAGGAGTCTGGATGGTTTCGAGTCCCACTTCCTCCTCTTGTGTGCTTAGTATTACTTCATAGGGTTACTACGAAGTCAAAATGACAGAGCTACGCAAAAGTGCTTTGCATACATAGTAAGCTCCAAATGAATTGCAGCTTTATTATTAATATTATAATATTTAGTCCCATGCCCGATACCTCGTATGCACCCATAAAATAATCACTGTTATGATTATAACTGGCAAGGATGGGAGGATGTGTGGGTCTTTTCATTCATTCATCTGTATAAATCCATCCATCCAGTAAACTTTTTTCCATCAGTCAATGGTTAGACCAGCCATCCATCTTTCCAGCTACCCATCCACTCACTCATCCATACACTCGTCTACCTCACCTTCCAACCAACCACCATCCATAAATCCATCAACAAATCGGATATCCTTGCATCAATCCAACATCCATGCATTCACCTGTCTTTCCATCCGACCGACCAATCAACCATCTACTCATTTATGCGCCTAGCCATCCATTCATGGAGCTATCCCTGCTCTATACATCCTTCCATTTGTCCAGCCTTTCAGATGATCCATTCTCTCACACATCCATCCGTCCATCCATCCAGTCATCCAGTCATCCAGTCATTCTACATATATTTGCTGGTCCTTCTGGCCCTTCTGGCCCCTTCTGGCCCCGGGCCTAGGGATACTGGGGTTTTCTATGTAGCCACAGTGGGTCTGGCCTCCCTCCTGATGCTCATCTTGCTTGCCCACGCCCACAGGCATCGGCTATGCCTCCATCGTGATCGTGTCCCTCCTGAACATATACTACGTCATCATCCTGGCCTGGGCCACTTACTACCTGTTCCAGTCCTTCCAGTCGGAGCTGCCCTGGGCACACTGCAACCACAGCTGGAACACGCCCCAGTGTATGGAAGACACTCTGCGCAAGAACAAGAGCCTGTGGGTCACCCTCAGCGCCCACAACTTCACCTCGCCCGTCACCGAGTTCTGGGAGTAAGGCCAGCCTCGCGGAAGGCAGGAGGGAGGATGCGGGGGCTGGGGGCAGAGAGGGCAGCCCCCTCCCTCAGCTTCTCCCCAGGGGTGTGGTTGTCACTACCTTGGCACGGGTGGCGGTGGCGGGGGAAGGAGGGTGCAGATTTGGAGATAAATCCATGCCTTTGATCTCAGACAGGCCTGGAACCGAATCCCCGTTCTGCCATTTTACTGGTTGGTTGACCTCCGGCAAGTCACTGCCCCTTTCTGAGCCTCAGTTTCTTTAACTGTCAGATGAGGGGAATGAATCGTTCCTACACCCGTACGCAGGTATATGTACTTCTATTGTCTGCAAATGATAGAGTTTTCTTAATGTATTTTAGGAAAAATGTAGTTAGCCCATGGAACTTAGTACTGCCCAGAGGAAAAATGCATATACACAACTGACGTAGTTACTCAAGTGAAAAGATGAGTCGAGAGAGTGAAAAATTTGTATCTGTTAGCTTTTGCTGTGTAACAGTCTCCCCCAAACTTGGCTTTCAACAACGACCATTTAGTTGGCTCCTGGTTCTGCTGATTGGCAGTTTAGGCTGAGCTCGGCTGAGCGGTTCTTCCCGTCTTTGTGGGCCTCCCGCGCGGGTCAGTCAGCTGTAGGACACCCAGATAGCTCTTCTGGGGACTAGCTGGCTGTTGGCTGGGGGGACAGGGGCAAACTGGTCCGTAGGGGCCCTCACCCAGCAGGCCAGCCTGCCTAGTTCACAGGCAGCCCAGCATTCCACACAGCACAAATGGGGGAGCCCCCATGGGTTCTTTTGGGGGAGCTCTTTTCAAGCGTCTCTTGGCATCATTTTTGCTGATGTCTCATCGGCCAAAGAAAGCCACAGACTAACCCAGATTCAGGAGGCTGGGGGAAAGGCTCTATCTCTTAGGAGAGGAGTGGAGAACTGTGGCCCTTTCCACAGTTGACCACAATGCTGTCAGCCGCTACGGGAGTATAGACATCGGGCAGACATCAGAAAGGCGGGGTGTGGAGACCTGAAGTTTGGTAACTCTTAGCTAACATTCGGGGGAGTCCTTCGAACACAGTGCTTGGAGGCCAATGGCAAAAGCATTCATGCATCACTTTCCCTGCTCTTCATGAGCTGTGAAACTTGGGGTTCGGCACCCGGGCACGGCCCCGATGATCCTGGAGATGAGGTTGAGAGCCAGGGGCAGGAAACAGTTTTAAGGATGGGGGTGGTCCCTCGTCGTCATCTGGGTCAGCCTTGCAGCTCCCAAGGGTCGTCCCGCCTCTGAGAACCCGGCCTGGGAACCGACCCATGGGAGAGGGGGTGGCCTGCTGGCCAGTCCCAGCCTAGCTTGAGGGCTGGGGCCGGGAAATTGTAGGCAAGCAAAGGTCAGGTGGCCCTTGGTCTGGGCGGTCCCTGTCCCTGTCATCGAGCCTGCGGTTGATGCTCCCAAGTCCCTCAGCCTGCTCGAACAGGGGCTCGTTCTTCATGTGTCCATATTTTCCACTCGCAGACAAAGAGCACGTACACCCACATTCACCCCCCCCCCCGTGCCACACCCTCTAGAGAGCTGCGTTTACAGACAGAGAAGTGCGGGCACCTCATTCTTCTCACTTGAATGGGTCCCCAAACCACCGCCCTGTCTGTCCTAGGCTGTTACTGGCGTGGTCTGACCTCCCACGGCCCACCCCGCCCAGGACATCCAACCAGCCACTTGGGTCGCTGCTGGGGCTTTACTGCCTCGGGCCTGGCTGGGTTTACCTTGACCCTCGGTTGGCTTGACCCTCGGTCCGTCACTTCTCGCTTGGCCGGGTGCTGTTGCCCCTCTGGGCCCTGGTGGCCTCACCTGTGCTTGGGGAGATCCCAGCACTGCCCTCCCTACCCAGCCCTGAGAAGCTGCTTGAGAAATGTGGGCCGTTGTTATTGATTTCATGCCCTCATAGTGGATCCAACTGCCCTCTAGGGGCGTTTGGAACTCAAGTGATCTGACCTTCAGAAGGCCTAAGGAGTGGCCCCTTCTAAATACCCATACCCTCCCCCTCTGCCTCCACCATTGCAAATGGGGCTGTGTTTCTGGCTCATCTCTGCTCTCATAGGCCTGAGGGCTCTTGGGAAGTGGCTCCCGTGAACCATGAGATCCTCAGGGGGTCTGCTTTTTCCCCCATGCCCTCTCATCTGTTCCCTATACTCAGCCCTCCTGGGGATTCTCCGGCTCTTGCCTTCCAGAATCCCCATTCTGAGCTCCCAAGCTGCCTTTCCTGGCCTGGATGCCCTGAAGACAGGATTTCTCTTCGAAAACACCCTGGGCCTGCGGGCATCGTCCCAGGGCCCATAGGATCCGGATGGACTTTCTCAGCCCACAGAGTGCTGGCTGCCTGCCTGGTGCTCACCTCCCACTCCAGCCTTTGGGTCCTAGCCTAGCTTTGTGAGCCCACCTGAACATCCAAATAACTTGCCCTCTTTCTGGAACCCTGGGGAAGACTGGGGTCCACAGAGTAGGAGCCTGGAATGCAGGCTTAGTTGAGGAGACCAGGCCCGCCACCTGCATGAGCAGAGGCTGAGGCCAGTGAGTGGGGCCGGGGGTTTCAATGTGGTGCAGCCCTGGGCCAGGCACTATGGGTGAGAAGGGCCTGGTCCCTGGCCTTCCAGAACCTTCCCTCCTCCTGCACATGAAAGAGGGGGAAGGAAAGAGAACTAGTGCAGAATAACTAGCTTCCATGAGCGTTGTGCCAGGGGCTTGTCTCTCTGATTGGCATTTCATCGTGGCAGAGGCCCTTTAAGTAGTAAAGTGCATGGGACTCCTCCCGAACTCCTGCCCACCTCAGATCTCACATCCCGTTCCCATATGCTCTGGGAAAGGCTCTCCCTTTCAAGTATACCCAAAGTCCGACTCCTCTCCCCGCTTGCATTCCCCTGCACCCTCCATGGGACCCCCAGCATCACTCCCCCAGAACCCAGCACTGGACTCTCCTCTCCCTGCCTTACCCTTGCAGCTGAATCCAAACACAGCATTTCTCAGCTCAGAACCCTCTCGTGGCTTTTCCCATACTATGACCTCACTCAGACAGAGAGGATTCAGTGAGAGCATCTCAACACAGTGAGTGCTCACTGGATGCTGCTTCTTCTTACTAATTCCGTGTCTGCATCCACTTGGCTGTGTAGCCTGGAGCAGCAAGTTAACTACCCCTCTCTGGCCTAGTTTCCTCATCTGCAAATGGAAGGGCCATAGAAGCCGGGCTTTGAGGCATGAATAGGAGCTCACTAGGCTAGGGAGAGCAAAAAGACATTGTGGGAAGAAGGAACAGCCCAAGCAGAGGCATGGCAATTCTGAACACACGCAAGTGTTTGGGGGCTGTTAAGTCATGAGTCTGGCCAGAGGATAGGACACGTGGGGCCAGGAGAAGGTTTGAGGCCTTGAATGTTAGCCTGCTAAATTTGAGCTTTGTTCTCTGGAGGGAGAACCATGGAAGGTGTACAAGAAAGGGAGTGACATGACTGAATCTTCTTTCTGGATACTGCTCAAGGAACACAGTAGTGGGAGAGAGAGACTAAGACATATATTAAGCACCAACTGTATACAGGGCCTCAGAGGGTTTAGCCATCAGTGGGTCTAGGTTCCCTTTGGGGTGAAACAGCTTATGTGATTTTCCCCCCAAATAGCCACTTGCCCTTTAGTGACTAGCTCTGGAGTTTCCATTAGGAGAGGCTCCCCAAGACATTGTTGAGGACGTCGTTGACGGGTACCAGGTTAGGCTACAGAGCAATGAGGATACTCTCTAAAGGCTCTGGTCTCGAGCCAGAGCCCAGCCCCAGCTGTTGTTTCTGTCCACTTCTCTCACCTGCAGCAGACATGTGGGTCCTTGAGGTGGACCGATGGCTGACGGGTGTCTGCAAGCTCCCTGGGAATCAAGATAACAAGGCGCTTGAAAGCTGAGACTTCCGTATGGCCCTGGACAGGGAAGGAATTTGCTGATCATCCCTGTCAGCTGCCCTCCCCCTCTCTCGTTTTACTAGCGGAGAGTGTTGGGAGCACGGGTGATGCTCCGGTCCCAGAGAGCAGGGAGACTGCCTCTGGCCCCCACGCGTCCCAGCTGTGTGATCTCAGGGCAGTCACCTCACCTCTCTGAACCTTGAAGTCACAGTCCGGCTCGAGTTAAAGAGCTAAGACAAGTGACATGCTAAGGATAGGGCCTCCAGTCGTGGCTCATTGACACTGATGTCAGGGTCACAGGGTATGACACCGAGGACCAGAGAGGTTAAGTGACTTGCCCAAGGTTACATAAGCAGCTAGATAGAACGGAGCTGCTAGCCCTCACCTCCAACACTGGCGTCTGTGTCCCCACCAGCCGGAAGTCCACGGTCACAGGTAACACTGTGCCGTGTGTGTGTGACCCACTCTTAGGCTGTGGGGTGTGTGTGGGGGGGTCTTCTCTTGGCGTGGTCGCCCCCCACGCCCACCCCGTCTGCAACGCTAAAGCACCATCGTCAGCAGGAGCCGGTGAGATAACCTCTTCCAGAGCCCTGTCAAAGCCACCGGGCCCCGGAGACAGTCATTTCACGCTGGCTTTATAATTTGACTCGGAGTTGCTCTGTGATGGAAAACAGAGCTTCTGCCCCCGGTTAACCTCATCCTGCTGGCCCCTGCTCTGGGGTCCTCGCTCTATCCCGAGGGTCCTGCTTCACCCCAGCCCTGGAAGACAGGCGGGGCCACGTCTGGCCACATGCCCTCCATCAGGCCGGAGCCGTGCCTTCCTCCCTGGTTCCTCCCGAGCCCCCCGGGAGCTCAGCACGTATCATTAGACTTTATTAGAATCAAAGAAATGAGTCATATTTGCAAACAAGCCGTGCTCAGCCAATCTTCCCCTGCAGCTGTCGGAAGGAGGAGGCGGTGGAGAAGGCCTTGTGTGGCCCCATGCTCAGGGCGGACGGGCTCTTTTATAATTGTTGCCTCCGCCAGTCTCCAGGGAAGATCCAGGGCCAATAAATGGCTGGCCGGCAGTCAAAAGGAAACGATTTGGCCCACTCGGAGGACGTATTTACATCTCTGAGTGCTGGCTGGACGGCAGCAGGGCGGCCGACTCACAGCAGACGTCCAGGCGACTCTTTTTTGGATCCCACCCTGGAATGAATCATTACTATTCTTGGACAAGAATGCAGCTCACCTCTGGGTCTCCTCCCTCTGGATGAGCGAAGCGGGGGAAGCCTGGGATGCTGGGGGCCCTCGTGAAGAGCAGCATAGGACCAGGCTGGTCCCCAGGGCGGCATCAGAAAAAGGGATCCAGGCCCACGGTTGGTTTTTGTTGTTGTTTTTTTTTAATCTGGGTCATTTCAGGCGAATTCCGGAACTCTCTGAGCCTCAGTATCCCCATCAACCAAATGGGTATGATTGATTTACTCAGTTAATGTCTGTTGAACACCTTCTTTGTGCCAGGCACTGTTCTGGATCCAGCCGTGGTCAGACACGGGCCCTGCCCCCACGGAGATGGCATTCTTGTAAGACTGATGGACATTAAATGGAGAGGACACATATAATCGAAATATAGAAGCGATGATAAATGATGAAAAGTAAAGCCAGGGCAGGGGAAGGAGAGTGACCAGGGATACATTTTATACAATGGCCTGAAGAGGCTGCCCCAGAGAAGTAGCATTTGAAAAGAGACCTGAAATGATGCAGGGAGGCATTAGGCATGTCATATCCCAAATGACTAACGACACAACCTGTTCAAAGGTCCTGAGGCAGGAATGCGCTCGGTCTATTCAGAGATCATACCAGAAGATGTTGTGGCTGAAGGGGGCCGTATGGGGGATGAGTGAGGTTCGAGATGGGACCAGCATATGTAAATGTGTCCTGGACACGTCCTATTGATATACCTGTGGTCCCAGGGTCATTATTAATAGGTCTGAATGATATTCAGGGAGGCCAAAAGGGATGGGGCAGGTTAGGAGGGCCTTTTAGCCAGGTAGGTGGGAGCCATGGGAGAATGTAGAACCAGGATGTGGAGTGGCGTGACCTGACTCGGGTCTGGAGAGTCGGACGGATTCTCTCTTGATGAGAGCAGACCTGGGGGGAGGGTCACCGTGAAGGCAGGAAGACAAGTGGGAAGGCTTCTGAAAAAGCTCTGGGAGGCAGTGAGATCCAGACAGGAGTGGGGGCAGTGCTGGGGACATGTGGCTGAATTTGGGGTCCCATGCAGTCTCCCAGGGTGGTTAGGAGACCGCTGAGGGGCAGGGCACCGTGGCTGTCCCTCTGGGGCACAGCACTCTACAGTGTATTGAGCCTTCTCACTCGCCACTGCGAGAGGGCCCAGCAGATCTGGTGCTGTGTGGCTGAGGCTGTGCGAGTCCCACACCGGAGGGACTTGTGGCGGGTCCTTCACACGGGGTCCATTCGAATGGCCGCACACACTCTGCGGCCTCCACGGCTACCCAGAGCTATCTTTGGAAAGGATGTTGGTCACTTTGGCCCTGAGCCCACATTGGGCTCTGTTTTGACAACCCCTGACTGATGAGACACATTCATTCCATTCCTAGAACGTCTGCACGACCCATTACAAACGTTTTCAAGACTTTTAAATAATCTTTATAAAGGTGCTATTAAAAACACTGAATCATTCGTCTAAAAACATCAAACCTCCAAAGAGAAAAACATTCAAGTAGAAAAAAAAAAAAAAAACGATACCCAAGGCCAAGTGCACTCCCCTCCCCCGCGTCCCCCCCACCAGGTCCTCCTCCCCACGGGCAGCAGTGTCTTGTGTGTCCTGCCAAAAATAGTCTGTGCGCATTGAAGCACAAATGTACATCCCCCCCTTCCCTTTTCAACACAATAGGGCGCATGCCATAAGCCGGGTTCACCTTGCCTTGTTCGCTTGTTTTATCTCCAGGATATCGTTTCTTATCTGCTCACAGGGAGCTCTCCCGCCGTCTCGCGGGCCCTGCGGCATTGGCACTCCACCTTGTGTCTCCTCTGTGTTGCCGAGCCCCTATTGATGGCCGTTTGGGTGGTTTCCAATCTTTTGCTCCTACAGACGGGGCTGTGATGAATAGCGTGGGCACACGTGCAAGAATAATTACGGGGGAGAGCCTCAGGGATGGACTATGGCTGGGTCAAGGAGAACATGTCTTATAGTATCGCCCAGAAGTGTCGTGAACTCCTGCAAGGAGATGGCCACCAGCCGTGGAGACATGGTTTCCCCATTGTGGCTTCCGGAGCGGGTCGGCTGGCCAGAGCCAGCCTGCCATCTGTCGCGGGCACCGCTGGTCTACCCCGCGCAGGGGTAGGAGAAGGCTTTAGAAAGGGTGTCCGTGAACTGACCTTGCTTGGCGTGGCCGCACGCTGAGCTCTGGGGTTTCAAGCTTCTCAGCCGACTTGCCTGGAGGAGACAAGAAAAGGCTGGGGACTTTCTCAGCATGAGCTGAGCACCTCCTGTGTGTGTGCCTGCTTGCCAGATCCGTGTCCTCGGGTTGTCTAGAGGCTGGTAGGCAAGTCTTTCACCTGAAGGTGACATCTGGCGGGAGCGGATGGCCGGGGACTCCGGTTCGTTGTCCGTGGAGCAGTGGGAAAGACTGCCCTAGCAGCACGAGGACAGTGTGGCTGGCGTTGCGGCGGGCGCAAAGGTGCGGAGGTGGAAAGCACTCTCCCTCCCTGACCTGCCCATTCACAAGGAAGCCTTGGGCCGCTGCCCAGCATGCCCTGGGCCTTCATTGAAGGCGCTGAGCTCTGGAGGCTGCTCGGGGAAGGGCTTTTTGTTCTAAAGCAGCTGTGGCCGCCAGATCCACGTGCTTGGCCGGGCCCCAGCCGGGATGTGGTTGGCTGACGGCCTGCCTCATGGGGATGCCTCCTGGCTTGAGGCTTCAGGGGACCCTGGCCCATAGCAGGGGCCTGGACAGGTTCTTTGTAAGGTTTAGGTGCTATTCTCTCTGCTTATGGGAAGAGCAGTGCGGGGCCATCTGCAGAGCACGGGCTTTTGGAGTCGGACAGGCTTGGGTGCGTGGTGGTAACCCTGCCACCCGCTGACTGCGTGTCTGAGGCAGTTGAAGCTTCCATGCCTCAGTTTTCCCCATCTGTAAAATGGGGCAAATGACCTCTAGTTCTTGGATCCGGTGAGATATGTTGAAAAGGCCTTGTGGGTGTTCTGAGCACACACTATCAGAAGTGCCTGAGGGGAGCCCTTGGATGTCAGGGTTCTCACCAAAAACAAGGACAGGAATGCTGCCCCTTTTTGAGGTGAGTGGAAATACTTCATGACTTGGTTCAGAGTGCTGTGTGAACTCGCCCGTCTCCTCAGTTGAGTCCTTGGTTCCTTCACTGAGCAGGTATCTCTTGAGGCCTTACTATGTGCCGAGTGCTGTTCTAGGTGCTGGGAACACAGCAGTGGCCTAAAGAAATGCCTCACTTTGGATGCCACTTGAGATGGGGTTCTTGGATTTATTCAAGGTCCTTGTGTTGAAGCTACTGCGGGTGGGGGGGACGGGGGAGGGAAAGCAATGCAGCGTCTTGGCCCAGTGGGCCTCCTGAGACCCAGAGCTCTGACCAAACTGGCTGGAAGCTGGGAATGGTCTGGAATGTATTCCTCGGCAGCAGCCTGGGGGCAGGAGCTGGTATCTGTGCTTTACAGAAGAGGAAATGGGGGCACAAAGTCACACCCCCCTCTGCCTCTTCTGCTGCAGTGTGGCCTCGAAACCAGGAGCTAACTTTGGTTAGAAGGAATCTAATGAGGAGCTTTTCCCAGGGGAGCTCCCTGTCTCCTGTGGTTAGCAGCCTGGGGAGTCGGGGGGACAGGGGACCCTGATGTCCCTGCGCTTGGTGCTCCTGTCCTTGGTCACTGCTGCAGTGTCAGCTCTGGGACAATGGGGACAGTGTCTTGGCACTGAATTTTGTGGCTTCTGGCTGTCAGCACCCAGTGCTGCCCCACCCCGACTTCAGATGGCACCGGCCCCTCAGGGATGTGTGCGAGTAGGTGCTCTTTTTTTTTTTTTTTTTTAATTTATTTATTTATTTGACAGAGAGAGAGAAAGAGATCACAAGTAGGCAGAGAGGGGGGAAGCAGGCTCCCTGGTGAGCAGAGAGCCCGATGCGGGGCTCGATCCCAGGACCCCGAGACCACGACTGAGCTGAAGGCAGAGGCCCCAACCCACTGAGCCACCCAGGCGCCCCCAAGTAGGTGCTCTTAAAAGCGTCTTCTGCCGGTAGGCGAGGTTCTCAGAGTCCAGAGACCCAGTCTCTGCTGTGTGATGCTGGGCCGGGCCGATGAGCCTTCGCACCGTCTCCCCACCTCCTCCCGAGACCTTCCCAACCCTGCAGAGAGTTGAGGGGAGGAAGCCGGGCCAGGAACAGGTGCTAAGGGTTACCCAGTGTTGGCTGTGTCCCAGACCTTGTCATTGGTACTGCGTGTGGGTTTTCTCTTACCTGCGATCCCTGTGAAGAGGTAGGTAGGTGCTCTGCAGCCACACATCGAACAAACACTTCACCCTCTCGAGGCTTACATTTTCGTGGAGATCCAGATGAGAAACAGGGGTGAAGAATACAAAAGAGGGATGGGACAGAGAGCGTTGGGTCGTTATCCCCATTTCACAAATGAGGAGACTCAGGTCCGGGAGGTCGGGTGACTAACCCAAAGTCCTTGATTTCACATGGTAGAACTGAGTTTGAACCCAGTGTTTGGCCCACAGTGGGCACTGCAGAAGGGTCTGCTGAGAATCGATCACATGGGAATTAGTACCCATTTGCCAGATGAGGAAACTGAGGCTTGGAGATGGACTTAACTTACTTAACTTGCCCAAGGTCAGACTGGGTTGAACCCAGGTTCACCAAACCGGAGTCTAAATCTCCCCTTTGTTGACTTCTCCACAACCCTGTGACCTGGGTGCGCACTGCTTCAGGGACCTGTGGGGGTTCGAGGGCTTGGAAAGGAGGGGGCTTGTGGAAACATAGCACCTGAGCTAGGGTTTCAACTCCAGCCGGTTGGAGCCCTGGCCTCAGCTCTCCCTGCCCTGGGGCCCAGCCCGACTGACCTGTGGCTTTGTTTGCTTGAAGGCGCAACGTGCTGAGCTTGTCTTCTGGAATCGACGACCCTGGCTCCTTGAAGTGGGACCTTGCTCTCTGCCTTCTCCTTGTCTGGCTGGTCTGCTTCTTCTGCATCTGGAAGGGCGTCAAGTCCACGGGGAAAGTGAGTTGTGCGTCTGTCCCTCCCCTGCCTCGGCAGAGAGTCTCCCCACCGCCCTAGGCCCTCCTGCTTGAAACGGGCCCAGCCCGAAAGCGCCGAGCGGCATATGTTGCTCAAGCAGTCCTCTGAAAGAAAATAAGGCCCTGCTCTGTGCCATTTGCCCACTTGCTGGTGTAAATACTCCCACCATGTCTGATTTCAAGTCACCAATGGTTTAACGACTAGCTCGCAAAATTCCTGCAAGTCAGATGGTGGGCTCTTTGGATCCCGCATAGGCTCCCATACACCCCCGGTTCCCATATCCAGGTATTGGCAGTGCGGCTCTTAGCAAATAACAAACCACTGGTGTTGATAAGTTAGCCGGTAGCAAGGTGAGCTTATTGTTAATTACCAGCAATTGACTTCTTGTTAATTACCAGCAATTCACCCCCAACACAGACCCTTGCTTTGCAAAGTGTGGCCTGATTGGCAGTCTCAGCGTCCCCTGCAGGCTTGTTAGAAATGCAGACCCATGGTCTCGCTCCGCACCTAGAGAATCAGAACCCGCGTTTGAACGGCATCCCCAGGTCATCGAAATGCACATGGCGGTTTGAGAAGCACAGACTTGGAGTTGGCTGCTAAGTGCGCTTAACCGAATTATCAAACAACTAACAACTTCTTCAGCTGGAAGCGAAGATGTTAGTTATTAAGCTTTCGCTGATGATTAAGTCGTTTGCTCATAACCAAGATGTTAGTTGTTAACCAGAATGTTAGCCATTGCTGAAGTATTTGCAGCTGATTTAATAGGTTACACAAGGACTAGAACGTTAGCTATTAACCAAGGTGGTAGCTGATTATTAAAAGGTTAGCTTATAGTTGAGGTTGTAAGTGTAACTGGTATATTTCCAATAATGAAAGGACAATCTATAACTGAAGGACTTCCTGGTAAGTTGGAGCTGAACAATTACCCGATAGTCAAGACGCTAGCTGGTATCGTGGTCCTGGTCACTGTGATGATAAGTCAGCGCGGAGGGGCCTGGGGATCACTGCAGGTGGGGATCACTGTGGGTGGGGCTCTGGGCCAGAGAGGAGTTGGCTGACCTGCCTTTATATGAACCCCACCTATCATTTCCCTCCTATCACTTACATCTTGACAGGGGAATATCTCTTTAAGGTCCAGAAGTCCCCGAAGGTCCAAAGAGTAAGTTAAGGGGGCATTTGAGGTACGGTGATGGGCAGGGGGTGACGTTTCCTAGAGAAGGGGCCTTTGCTGTCCTGCAATTTACATTAAGGACCATGCTCTCCCCGGATGGAGAGCCCCTTAAAGTGAAATCATGGATCAGAACAGATCCCAGTATTTACTTCAGGGCAAGATCTGGGTCCCCAGGATTGCAGAGGCAGAATGGGGACGATGGGGACGATTCTGGAGCAGGGGCCCTCCACCTGTTCCTAAAACCCAGTCTGGAAAGGAAGCAGACCAGGCTGACATTGTCCCACCGGGACAGGCAGGAAGAGGACCCCTCAAGCAATCCCCACAGCGCCTTGGGGTGCTCATTCACCTTTCTTCAAATGAGGAGGGAGCTGAGCTGGGAGAGGTGAAGTAACTTGTTCAAGGGTACTCCCTCCCCTCAAGGCCCTGGTTTCCCCTTCTACAGAATGGGGGGAGGTGAGGACTCCGGCAAGGTGTGTTGTGCCCCCGGCACCAATGCTTGGCACAGACAGTGCCGTAAACACCAGTCAGGTCTTCACCGTGCCTCCCGTTTCCCCGCGTGGAGGTGAGTTTATCTGGAAGTTTCTATGGAGCACTCATCCCAAGCCATGCTGGAGACATGATCGTCTCCTGATGGACTCATACATTTTGAGCCTCTACTCTCCGTCAGGTACTGTTGTAAGAATAGGCCCAGGGGACACGCGGGGGTTCCCAAAACAGATGGAGATCTCTGTGGTCTGGGAGCTGACAGATTCGTTGGTTGTGACAAGGTGAATGTAAAACATATAGGAGTCAGGTGGGGACTGAAGAATAACATGGTGAAAGAGAACAGAAACAGTGCTGGGATACACTATGAAATGGGGTGGCCAGGCAGGCTCACCAAGAAGGGTGACTTTGGGACACAGATCTGAAGGAAGTAAAGGGTAAGCCGTGTGGAAATCTGGAGGAGAAAATATTCTAGGGAGAACAGCCAATGCAAAGGCCCTGGGGTGTATCTGACCCAGACCTATGGGGGAGCCCCCAGTCTGATGAGGAAGCTGAGGTTTCCCAGAAACAGGGCATCCTTTAAGATACAGTGGGGGGTGGGGAGGAGCGGGAGTGTAGAATCAAATCGAAATGTAGACAGAATCGGGCTGTACCTTGGCCAGTTGAAGACGTGACTTGACAGAGGTCCCCCTACCCTACCCCGCCCCTGGAGACAATCTCCTCCTCACGCTCCAGGCCCCTCAGGGGCAGGCATGGCTCCCAGAACAATAGCAGAGCCTGGGCCAGCCCAGAGAAGCCAAGACAAACACAGTAAGGCTCTGTGGACTTCCTTGAGCGCCATGGCCTGCCCGCCCGCTGCCCGCCGCCAGCCACGGCTTCCAGCCCTGGCCACAGACCAGGTTTACGGCCGCCGTGGGGGCTGCGCCCATGGGCAGCAGGACGGACCTCATCCTGGCCCTGGCCCTGCTTCAGTGGCTGACATTGGTCCAGCAGGGGGTGGATGGAGGGAGGGCCTGGGCAGCTCAGGACCCAAGGTCAAGTCGCTTGGCCTCTCTGAGCCTCAGTTCCCTTTTCTGTAATTGTCATTGTTCCAAGGGTCTGAATATGCCGGGGCTTCATTCATTCAACAAACAGAATGGCGGCAAAGGCTGTGTCGCACATGCGCGCCAGGCCCCGTTCTCAGGGCTGTCGCTCACGGCTCATTCCATCAGCCTCATGTCCAGAGGTGTCCATGGCCTGGCTGGGATTTGAACCCGGGCAGCCCAGCTCCCCACCTGGGTGTCCTGCATTCTTCCCCGTCCTGAGCATCACTTGCTGTGTGCCCTCCCCCTCGACTAGCCGGACGGGAGGGCTTGAAGCCAGGAAGGTGCCAAGTCCAGACTGACACACAGGAAGTTCAGTGCTGGGGATGCAAAGGGGAGTACGCTCTCAGACGTGAGCACAGATATGTCCTGGGGCTGCACCCCCAACTTTTCCATCCCACACTTGAAAACAAAGCTGGGGGGGTCACAGTCAGAGTCAGACCTGGTTTGGGATCTCCGTTTTGCTCCCACAAGCTGCACGACTTTGGGAGCGTCCCCTTCCCTCTCTGAGCCTTGGTTTCCCTTTATGTGAAAGGAGATAGTGATGCCCCCCTCACACACACAGGGCTGCCACCAAGACCCTCGGGGCCTGCCCAGATGCTGGGCACAGATCTGTGGCCCCACCTCTAGGAGCCTCCATCTCTGGGATCAGTGACCCCTGCTGCCCAGGCCTTTACCCCTAAAAGGAAGTTCAAGGCGGTGGGAGACTAGCCCGTCTCCCTCCTGCCTTGTGGGCCCCCTCTCTCCCCGCCGTCCCGAGGGGAACGAAGAAGAGTTGTCCTTGCAAGTTTCCAGGGCAGTTGGGCCACAGGGCTTTTGGGTCAAGGGCTCAGAGGAGCCACAGAGGCTTGCCAGTAAGAGTGGAAAAATACCACGTCCCGTGGCAAGGCCTGCTGGGCCACCACCAGAGGCCCACTGGCGGCGGCTGGCACCAGCCTCTCCCGTGAGGATCCCGGGGGAGTCACGGAAAAGTTGAGAGAATGGCTCTCAGGGGCTTGTCCTCAGAGCAGCAGATTCTGCAAAACAAGGGTGGTTTTCCAAAGAGGCGATGAGGCTGTGTGAGTAGGTGGGGCCATGTGAGCAGGGGATGGGGGCTGTCCTGTCCCCGGATCGGGGGACGGACCGCGGTAACACGTGCACACACCTAAGACACGGGACTCCGAAGTCAGCTGGCTGACATCATATCCCACCTCGAGAACCTACTTGCTCTATGACCCCAGGGCCCCTGCTGTCACCTCTGGGCCTGTTTTCTCCTCTGGAAAATGCAGTTAATCCATTTCCCTACCCCGTCAGGTTGCCATGTGGATTAAATGAGTTACCACACCTAAAGCTCTTAGCCTATACCTGGCACACAGCAAATGCTCCTTAAGTGCTTGTTAAACAGATTGAATACATGAAAACAAGGGAAGCCACCCCCATCCCGGGTGGTTTCCTGTGTCCCTGACACAAAGCCCTCTGGCCAGAGCCTGGTTGCCCAGCCCAGTGGGGCCCGGCTGGCTTTGAAGTGGCCGCCCTCTGGGGACAGCCTGCTGTCAGCAGTTAATTGTTCGGGGCCCCCGGGTGTGGTCCACAGTGGGGCCCAGAGGTGGGAACCGGTAGGGGGCCTGTCTGCAGGAAGGGAGGAGCAGCAGGGTGGTCGGGATGGCCGCCGCGGGGGGGAGGGGGCGGGGGGGGGGCATGCTGGTTTTCTTTCCTTCACCCCTCTGTGGCTTCCTGACCTGCCCCCACCCTTCACGCCTGCCTTCTTGTTCTTGGGAATTCGGGAGGGATCCCTGCCTCAGGAGAAGATGGGGGGGCGGCTGGGGAAACTGAGGCCCGGATGGAGAAAAGGCGTCAGGGGCTGGGGGAGGTAGCAGCAGAGGCAGACGTAGGGCCCGCCCTTTAGCCTAATGGGACCCGCAGGAGAGGCCTCACTGCTTAGGTGTCTTGAGGGTGGCGGGCGAGGGAAGCACCCTTATTTTCTTCCTCATATAGATGGGAGCTGAGGCCAGGCCACCCAGCTGGGAGGTAACCCCAGCCTGGGTGACCCCTAGCGGGCCCTCCTTGCCACTCTGTCCCTCCCCCTGGAGTGGCAGAGCTGGATGGAACCTCAGAGCTCATCTGGTCTGAGCCTCCTACTTCACGGGTGGGAAAATGAAGCCCAGAAAGGGACAGTAACTTGCTCAAGGCCTCACAGCAAGCCGGTCACGGAGCTTGAATTCCGACCGGCACCCTTGGGGAGTCCAGCCTTCCTCTGGCCGTTGGGAAGATTGAATAAAATGCCATGTGGAAGGGTTTTTACTGCTCTGCCACTGTCGTCTGCGGGCGGGCTCTAGGGCACTTAAATGCTGTGTGACCTGCGGGCAAGCAGTGGACTCTCTGGGCTTTGGTGTCTTCACCTCCAAGATGAGGCTCCTAGTGAAACCTGCCTCAGAGGGTTAGGATGGGACCAACTAAGGAACTACTGCACCTGGAATAGTGCCACGCATACAGTAAGCACTCAAAAAATGCTGCTTGGTGGTGCTGGCCGAGGGCAGCTGAGCCAGACAGGCCCTGAGAGCTTTCTTCTTGCCCTTTTCCAAAGGCCCTTTCTAGTTGTTTCTACTCAGAGGGTAGACTGTCCAAGAACTGTGCTTCAGCGAGGGTTCCTGGGCCGGATAGGCGGGGTTCAGGGCTCGATCACCCTCCATCGGTGGCCGGTACCTACGTGGGCCCCAGAAGTGCCCTGCAGTAACCTGGCCCCGCCCCCAGCTCCCAGCGCCACGGACACGTTCATCCTGCTCTCTGGGTGTCAGTTTCCTTACCTGCAAAATGGGTACACTGGCTGTGTAGTCATTCCTTTCTGGTCCCCTGGTCCCCCAAAGCCCTGAGGGAGTCAGGGGCTCTGTGACCCAGTCTTAGCGTTTCAGATGGTCAACAGGAACTTTCTGTATGTTCTGCATTGGCGAAGTCAAAATTCCTCATGCGTTTGCTCAGGGCGAAGAGGTCAACCTCCACGGGCCCTGGCTGGCGCTCCCGTGCTCTGGGCGTGGCCCAGGCAAGTCTCTGAGCCCTGCTAAGCTCCCCGTTCCTCCTCTGTCAGCATGGGGGCCGGCACACCAGTTTGCAGGACATGGTAAGCACCAGGTGGCCTCGTGCCCCGGAGTCCCTGCTTGGCCGGCCCCCTGTTGGAAACACCGTCCATTCAGAGCCACGCACCCCTGAGCCCCTCCCAGGCGTGAACTCTCACGTTGAAGGAAAAGATAGGTAAGGATCCATCTGAGAGAACTGAGGGCACAGGGTGTTTGGAGACCAGCAGTTTTGGGACAGAGAAGGAGAGGAAGTAGGGCGGCCCTTGGCCATGGAACAGCCCAGCCTGGGTCACCTCTGGTGCCCACCTCCGCTTGACCTTGGGCAGCCCGGGCTGTGCTGTGTGATCTGGGGAAGGCTGTGGGGCGCCTTCCCGGTCCCCTGGCCGAGGGGCGTTAGAGAGGGTATTTCCTCCCAGAGGTTCCGTGTGCTTCCTACAAAGTTAGTGTCGACAACAGGCCCCATTTCTTGAGCACCTACGTGCCAGGTGGCGGTACAGATATCTCCGCAAATCCTCGCCTCACCTCTGAATGGAGGTCTTCTGTTACTGTTGTCTCCATTTACACATAAGGGAACGGGCCCAGAGAGGTGAAGCATCACACCCAAGGTCACACAGCAAGCAAGGGGACAGAGCTGAGGTGTTTGGACCCTCACCTAACTGGTTCTTCACCCTAAGAGTCATACTAACACTTGTAATGTCAGCTCATACGTACTGTCATGGGCCAACCACTGGGCTAAGCCTTTTACATAGACACCTGATAGTTGTTTTTTTGCATTTTCCTTCTTAAGTTGCATTTTCTTTCTTCACATCTGTTGCACGAGGCCTGGGATTTCTGTCTTGGCCACCACTCTTATTTCCAGGGCCTAGATACTCAGTAAATACCTACAGGATTGTTTTCATTGAGTCTCAGTAAACTTGTGAGGTAGGTAATAATACCTGGTATTATACCCAGGTTCCAGTGGAGGCAGCTGAGGCCCAGAGAGGTTAAGGAACACGTACAAGGTCACACAGCAAGGAAAACAGCAAGCTCGGCTCCAGAACCCCAGCCTTGGAGAGGATGCCTGAATTTGACAGCGTCGGTTGATGCCACGGCGCCCCCTGAATCGCTCTCTCCCCCTGTCACAGGTCGTCTACTTCACGGCCACTTTCCCGTTCGCTATGCTCTTGGTGCTCCTGGTCCGTGGACTGACGCTGCCCGGTGCAGGCGCAGGCATCAAGTTCTATCTGTACCCCGACATCAGCCGCCTCGAGGACCCGCAGGTACTGCAGGGCGGCCTGTCCTCCCTCCCACCAGGGTCGGGCAGGGTGCGGGGAAGCTGAGCTGACGCGCAGTTTCTTCCGGTCTCGGGGGCGTAACTCGAGTCGGGCCGTCGGCCCCCAGTACTTTTCCACCGTGCTTGCGGGCCTTTCCAGCTGCGTGTGTATCTTTTCATGTGGAGGACTGCTGAGGCCAGCCAAGTACGGTCTCCTTCAGGCACTGTGCCAGGGAGGTGGGGGAGAAGTCTTTTGATGAGCTCGTCTCCTCCTCGGCCCTGGCCTCTGCCCACAGTGGCCGAGAGGGTGGCATCATCGGGAGAGTTGGCCCACGAGCGCTGCTGGCTTTTTTGGCTGAGGTTGGAATTCAGAGTTGGTGCTAAGCTCTGGGAAGGTCTAGGGCAGATACTGAACGCCCACCTCCTGGTGCTCAGCCACGTGACCACAGGGGGTTGGAGAAAAGCCCCAGGATGTCTTATTGGCCCATTTGAGGACCTTTTGTCTCCAGGATCCTCAGCCTTCAGGTGGCCTTCGAGGTCCTGTGCTGCTTTGGTTCTCTTCCCCACTGCCCTCTTGCCCTGGGCAGGATGGGGCGTGGGGAAGGGAAGGCTTGGCCAACGTCAGAGGGCAGCTGGGAAGGCAGCTTTGTGGCCATCAGGAGCTACTGGATGAAGGTTCTGGAGAGCAGCTTCGCCTGCATAACCCGTTAGGGAATTCTTCCCTGCTCCAACTTGTGGGTCCCCAGACAATAGGAATTATGGTAATAATAGCAACCTTGACTTAACAGTCTTACCATGTGTCTGCACTGGGCTTAATCTTTATTCTTAGAACCTGTGCAGTAGTGCAGCAGAGCCCATTTTACAGATGTGAAAACTGAGGCTCTGGGCGGGTGACCTATTGCTTGCATTCATTTCGCAGTTGGAATTCAGATCCATCTCCTTTTGGAGCAGATGTGATCCTGATGCTGAGTGACTGGGGGTTTCTTCGACTTCTGGGCTTCCTTGCAGCTCAGTATTGCCTTGAAAGCTACCTTGCATTCCAGCATAAATACTTTGACTGCGGTCCACAATCTGCACGTTTTCAGGTGGCCGGGAACCCACACCGTTTCCTCCAGGAAGCTGGTTCTAATGGCCCCTTCTCTCTTTTCTTGCCGCCCCCACCCAAACCCCCACAGGTATGGATTGATGCTGGGACCCAAATATTCTTCTCCTATGCCATCTGCCTGGGGGCCATGACCTCTCTGGGGAGCTACAACAAGTACAAGTACAACTCGTACAGGCAAGTGTTGCGCCAGCGGGCCTGGTGGACCTTAGAAATGATGTTTAAAGAAAAAAAAGAGAAGAAGTAGGGAGCGTGGCTTCCTTGTGTTGTGAATTAACTTGCTCCCTGACATATGTGTAACTTAGGGACTGTATGCTGCTGGGATGCCTGAACAGTGGTACCAGTTTTGTGTCTGGCTTCGCAATTTTTTCCATCCTGGGCTTCATGGCACAAGAGCAAGGGGTGGACATTGCTGATGTGGCTGAGTCAGGTATGGTGGTATTGGTGGCAGTGGTGGTGGGCACTGCCACCTAGTGTGTAAGCCGAGTACTGCAGGCATGAAGCCAGACCCCAGGGGGCTTTGTGGGGGGACGAGCCTGGTTTCCGAAACGGACCCCCCCCACCAAGATGTCCCCCAAGTATCAAAGAGTACAAAAGCTAAATTTTAAGCACGTGCATTGCAATTTGGCCCAAGGGGCAGCAGAAACACGGGGGTTGGTTAAGTTGGGGAATATATAGCTACTTTTGTGTGGTCTTCCCTCCCTCTCCTTCCCCAGCAAACTCCTGGTTTCAGCAACAGAAACCACTTTCCGAACTCAGGCCCAAGCCAGCCACCAGCCGGCATTCCATCACCACCTTCTCAGCTTTGGTTTCTGTATTTTGCACTTTGCTCCCAGCGCGCTCCCTCTAGCAAACCCGTTCATTCATTCCATCGATGTTATTGACGGAGTCTGCCCTGTGTCAGGCACCACCGTAGGCAGCGGGCGAGGGAGAGACAGTGGGCATGCCGGCTGCCCTTTGGGACGGTGACAGATCCAATGTGGGGGTAGGTTGGGGGGCCAGTGTCACCCCCTCAGGCTGTGGGCCCTGTTGGTGGGGTGCTCCTTCTGGAAGTAGAGGAAAGAGTCTTAGAATTATGGACTCTGCCAAGCCTGGGGTCCTAGGTTGGGATCCTGGAGCCCCAGCAGGGAGGGGTCTGGAACCTGAAAATGATGAGGTCTTCAGTTGCTAGAATCTATAGCCTCAGAACCCCAGTATTCTAGGACTTGCCCCTGGGTGTTCTAAGTCCTAGAACTGCAGCTATAAACTGCGGTTGTTTGGATATGGGCACATGAACCGTAGGCTCCCAGGATCCCAGATTCCCCCCATGCCCCTTCTCTACCTCACTCCTATCCTGGTGGTCATCTGCTGCCTGGAAGGTTTTGGTTATTTTGTACACCTCCTCTGCTGCACCCAACCTCCTGATTTCTCACGACCTCTCTGGGACCATGTGGAGGCGGGCGAGGGTCCTGGGGGGAGGCTTCTCTCAGGTCCAGAGAAGAGCCTAATGTCCTAACTCCAGGGATCACCGTGGACCAGGGTCAGGCTCAACTGGAGCCCTTGCCTTGACATTGCCCTTGCCCTCGTGGGAAACTGGGCGGTGTCCTGGACCCTCAGCCACAGAACCCTGGCGTTGGGGCTCAGGGATACCTCAGCCTTGTGCATTTAGGCATCTGTTCTGCAGTCGAGGAGGCCAGTGGCTTGAGAGCAAGGGTCTTGCTCAGGCTGGTTGGGATCCGAGCTGGGGTCTCCTGAATAGGCCCCTCTGACTTGAGGACTGTCCCCGCCTCCTGCCTCCCCACCCACCCTGGACGCCCGCGACAGCTCTGGTCTTAACCCTGTGCGAGAATGCATCTGAGCTCCTCTGACCTTCTCTGACCTCTGAGCCCATGAGCCCTGCTTTCATCCTCACTTGGCAAAGATGTTCTCTGCCCCCCTCACACCCCCAGTGTTGTAGGACGAGGGGGGGGCTAAGTCCTAAGCTCAGCCTCCACTCATCTCTCCACTGCTCTCAGTCCCAGACCCGAGCATCAAATGCAGCTTTCCAACCCCAGGAGCCCCCCAAGAGGCAGGCCGGAGACTGAGGACACAGAGTAATTCCAGAAAGATCCACACCCACGTGGCCATTCCAGTGAGGAGGGGGAGACAATCTTCAGCTCCTTTGCTTGGATTTTTCTAGTCGAGGGCTTACAAACCAGTTGTGATTGCCAGGAGTGTGGAGTGATTTTGGCGGTGGGAGATATATATATACACATATATATCTCGATATATAAAATAGATCTTTCTCCGTGGACAACTAGGTGTTTTTACGTATGTCTACATCATCGCCCTAAGTTGTTTTCTTCTTCCTGTCCACTTCAAAGACCTTGTCGTTTATTCCCCACGGTGATGTCTGAACAGCTGACACATCAAGGGTGATTATTTCTCTAATAAGCTTTTAACAAGCACCATATTGAGCGAAGTGCATTTGAACCAGATCCTTATTTAGCCGAACGGAGTGCACACGGCGCGGGCAGGGGTGCGTTCTCTGCTCGCCGAGAGGCATGCGTTGGTGCTCGGAGCGGCTGCGTTCCTTCACATGGACTTCTCTCTCTATAGTTCACCGTGCGCTTTTAGAGAAAGATGCTCAGACCCTCTCCCAGAGGCTGGCTTGACAAAGGCAAAACTGAAATACAGAAACGAGTGTGTTGAGAAAACCTTCACCAGGCCCCGGCGGGCGGCGGGCGGCGGGCGGCGGGCGGCAAGTGGGGGGTGGGGGGCCCCATTTTACATCTGTCTCGCAGTCGGCTGGACAAGAATCCCCACGCACTGATGCCTACCAGTCGGGCCAGAGCTGCCGTGTAGGGGCCCCCCGGGACCCAGCCAAGGTGCCCACGCGGCTCCTGTTCCAGCTTGGGCTTTGGGGTCGGTACCAGCGCCCCTTCCCTCACTTCTTGTGGAATTTTCTACGGTTGCAGCCTGGGGATGCCAGGTCGGGTTTTCCCCAAGTCGGGGCCGGCAGGAGGGCTCGTCCATGCCACCGCAGTTGTGGTTAATGCCCTACGGTATGGTTTCTGGCTCCAGTTTATTTTAAAGTTTTTTTGTTTTTATTTTTCATTCTTAAGCCTGTCCTTGGGTTTCTGACCTCTGCTCTAAATATCCTGCCCTCTAGCCCTTTTTTTGTCTTTAAGTTTCTTGATCTTTTTTTTTTAATCACTATTATTATTTTTTTTTTAAGTTGTGGCTTTTACTTTATTTTTTCAGCCCAGGCCCTTTTGGCCCTCCTTTCTTTTGCTGCTTCCCACCGCCTCTTGCACCTGCAGGCCTCGGTTGTGGTTGCTCCCCCTGGCTTCTCCACTCAGGCCCTCTGGAGACGGGAGGAGACCTTTCCCTGTGTCTCTGTAATGTTTCCAGTCAGAAAGGTGTCCCCTGAGCTGGCGGGGCTCCCGTCTCCCACACCCTGCCTCCAGATTCTGCCAGAGTCCCCTCTTTAGAAACCAGAAGCCCTTCCCTAGGGTAGTGGTCTTAGCATCTGAGAATCTGAGCACGAGAAGGCTCCTCGGGGAGGCATTTCCGGGATCCTGCCCCTCACTTCCCACATGGGGAAACTGAGGCCCTGCAGGGGCACGTGGTGATGTAAAGAGGAGATGGCGGAGGGAGGGTCTCCCAAGCCCGGGGCCTGGCCCCGCGCACACCTCCCTTGAGTTTTGGGCCTTGGCTGTGGCATTGCTCGGGTGGGGTGCACACTTGCATCCCTGAAGAGATGCAGGGCATGGTCTTCTACTCTCCCACTGTGTTTTAGTCATTAACTCAGACGTTGAAACCTCTTCTTTGCAAACGGGGGCTTCAGTAGTTCAGATAACCAGGTCTTTCCCTTTTTGCTTCCTTCCAGCAAATGTTGGCGCAGTTGCTCTGGTGGGGGGTGGGGGCGGGGGCCAGGGCAGGGGGGCTCCTTTCTAAAGCCAGTAGACTGAGTCCCAGGCTCAGTCCCATTTCCCACCCCCAAATGACCGGTGCCTATTCTTTGAAGCCACTGGCGCTGCTGCCTAGGAGACAGATGCTAAAACGGGGCCCCACCTGAGCCCCAGTGCGCCCCATCCGAAAGGGAGGCAGGCCTGGGCTCTCCCCCCCAGGCAGGAATTCAGACCTGGCTCCTTCCTGCATTCGGGGTTTGGGACACCGCCTCAGTCCCGAGTGTCTTTGTGTGAGCTCCGGTGCCCCGGGGGGCTCCGTCACTGATGTGCCTCCCCCTGTGCCCCTCCCCATTTGCTCTTCCCTCTAGGTCCTGGCCTGGCCTTCATTGCCTACCCGAAAGCCGTGACCATGATGCCGCTGCCCACGTTTTGGTCCATTCTCTTTTTTATTATGCTTCTCTTGCTTGGACTGGATAGCCAGGTAGGTATGGGTAGAGGGGACGCCCTATGGAGGGCTGGCCCATGGGGACCGGAGTTCTGGGAGAGCCCCCTGACCCTTATCACCCTCACGTCAGACTGGCATCAGCTGCGGCCAGCGAGGCTTCCTCTGAGATTGCGGGGGCGGAGTAAGAGGCCAGGGGCAGACCTGGCCACCCCGGCTTCTGCCCTCGCATGGCAGGACTCCGTCTATACCAACCACCCGCGTGTGGCTGTTTCCCTACACGTCTCAATCCCCCCATCCCATCCCTCCGGGGCTCTGACCTCCAGGGACGATGTCAGGGAGAGCCAACCCGAGGCCGAGTCTGGCTTTGGAGTTACAGTTGCAAGCCCCCCGTGCTGCTGGATGGCATTGGGCACCTTTCCTCCCTTCTCTGAGACTCAGTTTTCTCATCTGGTAAATGGGTGTGATTATCTCTATTGTCTCGTATGAAGTACGAGGCCCAGACAGTAGAGTGAGTTCCCAGACACCTTCCCATGGAGATACGTGTGTTCTCCATGGGGTTGTCTCAGGGGGACAGTTCAGAACACAGGCGTGGCTCCAGAACTGGGGAGTTAGGGTGTGCAGGGCGGGCCGGTGGGACGCCCAGACCAGGCCTACAAGCAGTGGGCCAGCATCTGAAAGACAGGCCTTTTGCAGTCTGCTGGGTGGTCTGGGTCTCTGGCCGCCGCCTGGGAAATCTTTGGTTAGCAGGGACCCTGTGAGAGATGAGGCCCGCTGCCAGGTCAGGAGGGGGCGTCCCCACCTACCCCTGGGCAGCAGCCTCCGCACCGGGGCCCAGGATGGGTCCCTGTGGACTCAGAACCAGGTAGGAGGAGCGTCTTCGAAGGTCAGGCAGAGGAGAGGGGGCCGTCCGCCAGCAAGGTCAAGCACTGAGCGAAGGATTTGGCAGGAAGGGGACCAGGATTAGGAGAGAAGACAGAGTGGAAACATTCGGGAGCCCGAAAACAAACTACTTGTGCGGTTGGTGGTGGGCCCGGGCTATATAAACAGCAGGAGAACTCCATTAATCATGGCTCATTAATGAGTTTGGCCTTGGGAAGCCCCAAGCAAACGGCTTTTGTAACTTCTTCCAAAGCTCTTAGCGAAAAAACAAAAAACAAAAATTGAGAGAGGTTAATAAATGACAAACCATGACATCTCCGTGGGCCCCCCATGGGCCTCTTGGGCTGTAGAAGCTGCTTCCTGAGTGAACGGAGGCGGTTTATTCATTAGGTTTTCTCCCTGGGAGGCCGGGGGAGCCCGGCTGGGGACCTGCACCTCTCAGCTAGGCCTCATGGTGGCCAACAGGCTTGGGGCACCGTGGCCAGCTCTCAAGGCCAGCCTCGGGGGGAGCTGGGACCCGTTCCGCTCAGAACGTCTTCCCGAACCGAAGCTCTGTCCCCGTTAAGCACAAGTCCCTAGAGCTGGGCACTGCTGTTGCGTTGTCGAGCCCAGAAAACCGAGGCTGAGGGAGACAAGGGCTCGGCTGAGGCCGCGCAGAGCTGGTTTTTAAGGAATGGGCTTGCCCATTGGGCTTCCCTGACCTGCTAATTCATGCCCCACTCCCTGGCCTTACCTTGGAGTTCCCCCAAAATAGCTTCCTCCCATGGAAGTGCGGAGATCCCCAGGAACCTCAGGCAGAGGCCTCTCGCTGATGGAGTGTGAGCCTTGCACGTAAAGGAAACGCCCTCCCCCGTGCCTAGCGTCTGGGGGCAGCCCTCTTTGGCTTTGGATCCTTCGGGCATTGTGTATTTCTTGGTGAGATGGAGAGGGATGTCCTGTGCCTGGAGGCAGACATTTGCACGAGAGAGCAAGCAGCACGGGGAAGGGGGGGCGCTGGGCCCATCTCCCTGGAGCTCACTCAGCCCCTCGCTTGGGTTCACGGCAATCACGCAATTGCCAGTTTTTCCTCTCGTGATTTCAAATCTTTCTCAACATCCCTGCTGAGTAGGCAAGATCCCCCAGTTGTACAGGGGAGAAGACTGACGCTTGGAGAAATCGGGGTCCCGTGCCTTTAGTTAAGTGAGGGAGGTCTGAAGAGGCCAGTGGAACAGGGCTGAGCATTGGGGGTGGCGTTCTCCAGAAAGGTGGGGAACTTGGAAATGAGGGGCTTGTGCTGGTCTTAACCCTGACTCACAGTTGACACTGCACCTTCCCGTCTTTAATTTCCCCGTCTCAAAAAGGAAAGAACCTTTGTTTCGAGACTCCTTTTGAAGATGGATGTTTGAGCTGTGGTTCGCTGTAATTCAGTGGCAATTTAGGGTCAAAACCCCATTGGCTGAAACATCAGTCACAGAGGTCAGACCATCAGCCGCTTCTCTTTGGGCCCCTTTCAAGAGCCTCTTGCTCATCTTTTCCCTGAATTCCTGGCAACAAAGAATCATTTTTCCAGCCCCTTTCAGCCATGAAAGGGATTTGCTCCCTGTTTGTAGTCCTCGATCCTCCTGTGATGCATCCCAAAGGAGTTAAGTGGTTGGATTTTTCTCGTAGGAATGCTGGGGAAACGTCCTTCCCAAATGCCTCGTGCAGATGAAAGAACAGAAGGGTCAAGGTTTTAGCTTTTCAGCTTTTAAAGGAATCCGACGGACGGGCCTTGGAGGCTGTGTTGGTTGGCAGAGAGGTTCGGCTCTAGCCACCCAAATGTAAAATGCTTCTACGTGCCCTTCAGCCCCGAAGCTTCACCAAAAATAGAGGGAAAGGAAGAGTCCTTACCCAAGTCAGCAGCCACAGAAGCCCGGAGCCCATCCACCGGGCATCGGTCAGACCCATGGCGATACGGGTCTGCAGGACCGTACGAGGTACGGTCTCTGTAATGATACGGATCAGTCTCCAGGTTATGTTGTTAGTTGCAAAGATGGAAAGATTTAGAGAGATTGAGAATCATCCTAGCATGTTACCCAAGGAGGGGCCCCTTCATGTGGGCTTCGTTCCCTTTGGGAGCCCAGGAATGGGTTCCTGGGGGCCACGGTGAGTGCTTGGCTCACACAGGTGGGCACTTGGATTCTTCGATGGATCCATAGACCCCACGGAGCTAAAACCACTGTGTGAACCTGTTAGGGAAAGTGGGACCAGCAGACGAGATTCCCCAGGCAGAACCCACCAGATGAGGTTCCTACATTTGGACTCAACCCCACCCCCCCACCAGCCACTCTGTGCGTGCAGGGGACTCTCCTCTCTGAGCAGAGGGGAAGTGCCGGGCACCCGGGGCTCAACCACTGTCTTCTCCTCCACAGTTTGTTGAAGTCGAAGGACAGGTCACGTCCTTGGTCGATCTTTACCCATCCTTCCTAAGGAAGGGTTTCCGTCGGGAAATCTTCATCGCCTTCGTGTGCAGCATCAGCTACTTGCTGGGGCTGGCGATGGTGACGGAGGTAGGTGGCTTGCTCACCTGGCACGAGGGACCTCCTCGTTGCGGGGCTCTTGGTGACCTACATATGCTTCAAAGACCAGGTCAGGGCTGGACTGCCCCCGGCCAGTGGAGACAGTGGCTGGGCGGGAGCACAGGGACAGGGGATCTCCTGTCCTCACCCAGTTCAGGGATCCCACCCTGGGCCAGCAGCGGGGCAGAAGGGGGGACTTGGCCTACATTGGGGGCAGCTCAGAACCCAGCAGTTGACCCAAACTCCCCAGCCCTTTCTCCTGTTTCCATGGCAATACCATGGCCACCCCCGCCCTCTGTCCCTCTCCCCTCCCAGGAGGCCTGGGCGAGGGGTCCTTGAGCTGAAATCCATTTTAATAGCAGCTCTTTCCATCCGTGACCATGCAGTGGCCCTTCTCAGGCCTGGAGGGAGGTGGAGACGTTCGGGAGGGTAAATGCAGACCTGGGTGACCCGGAGGGTGCGCCGTGCGGAGGCTGGGCCTGGGCCACCAGGAGGACCATCCAAAGGGGAAGAAAGAAGCAGCGAGGAAGGAGGCAGGGAGCATCCAAGGCAACAGTGCAAGGCCAGGAAAAAAAAAAAAAGATTCTCATGCTAAATAACAGAAGCCTGGAGGCCTCGCCTGGCCTGTTGGCCCACGCACCCCTCCCCACCGACCTCCCCACATTCTCCAGCAAATCGCTGCATTTGCCCCCAAACTCAGTTTGGGTTTCACATCACCACTTCTTCCTACCGGAAGTACAAATAAGTGTTTCTCAAGAAGTGCCTTTAAGGAAAACTGGTGGTGTATCCAGCAGTGGATATCTGCTGGCCCCCGTTTTCAGCACCTTCTTTGGAAGCAGGCTTCAGGAAACCTATCATTTTTGAAAAGGAAAACATGTTTTGCTTCCATTTGTGTGTGTGTGTGTGTGTGTGTGTGTGTGTGTGTATGTTTTAAAAATCTTATTTTCTTAAGGAATCTCTGTGCCCAACATGGAGCTCAAACTTATAACCCTGAGATCAAAAGTTACCTGTCCCACTGAGCCAGCCGGGCGCCCCTGAGTGTGTGTTTTTAATTAAACTTGTCAAACATGAAGTTGAGCATCTTTGTACACATGTATCTGGTCATCGTGGTCTGTGCCCATTTTTCTCTTGGGTTTTTTATTTCTTAATGATATGCCGAAGCTCTTTGTATATTAAGGGAGTTGGATACCGAGTGGCAAATCAACGTTCCCTGGTTCTTTTCTTCACAGGGTGGCATGTATGTGTTTCAACTCTTTGACTACTATGCAGCTAGCGGTGTATGCCTTTTGTGGGTTGCATTCTTTGAATGTTTTGTTATTGCCTGGATATATGGTGAGTACAAATTGCTGCGTATCCTTTCCCAAGTCTCTGCTTTGGGTCTCTGTATTTAGAAGCTTCCAAAACAGAGACTTCTCAGGGGAATTCATTTGGAGTCGAACAGGAAGGCCTTCCCTGTCTGGACTTTTCCCCTCCAGGCTGCCCGTTCCCTATAGAAATAAAACCATTGTAGCCACGCTGTGTATTCTCCCCATGCCGGAGATGCAGGGTGTGACTGTATGTTTTGACAAGCATAGAATTTGGCTGAGCAGGGGTCTCCCTATGCTTTACTGCTCTGGGATCCAGGCGTGGCCCACTCGAACCTTCTGGAGACCTTGGATGGGCCACATCAGGATTTGGGGTTTATCTAAGTTTGCCTGAAAAATAGAGGATGCATGGTTACATTTGAATTTCGGATAATTTCAGGTAAACTCCTGCCACTCTTGGGTCTTTGTGGCGTCAAGTAGCAGGAACCTGGAGCAGACCCCAGGGACACCCCCCTCCCATGGCCCTTGGGCCCCTTCTGTGCAATTCAGATGCTAGTGTTGGACTCGGCATCACCGTCTGTCTACCTCTGTCTCTCCTAGGCAGCGATAACCTTTATGACGGTATTGAGGATATGATTGGCTATCGGCCCGGGCCCTGGATGAAGTACAGCTGGGCCGTGGTCACTCCAGTTCTCTGTGTTGTGAGTTCTGCCCTGCCTGGCCGTGGGTGCTAGCCTTTTCTCCTTGGGGCTCGACGTTCCTGCCTGCTAAACCATCTTTCACTCAGCACCTGCTAAGTGCTAGCCTAGAACAAGCCCAGTGACGCCTCTGCCTGGGAGAGGTGGGGCCGCAGGCTGCTCCCAAAAGTTACCTTGAGATGAGTTTTGAAGGATAAGTAAGACCTGGTGAGGAAGAGAAGAAAGGAAGGGCATTCCCGGCAGAGGAACCAGCGTGTGCAAAGGCAAGGCATTCTGAAGGAGGAAGGTGTATCGGCACGTGTGGAGAAATTCAGGGGGTCCAAGACAGAGCACATAACCTTTGCCTAAGCCCTTCTGGAACTCAGTGAGCTCAGTTCAGGTCCCTGACTTAAGCTGAGGGGCCTTTGGGGTGTCAAATGGAGACAGGTTGTAGACATTGGAAATGTGGTATTTCCATGGCGGGGTGGAGGTTGTGGGAAGTCCCAGCAGAGAGATGCTCTGGACTGTCCCAAGAACAAGGAAGCTTCATACCCGCCCAGGACCCAAAGGCGGTGATGTGCCACATTGCTCTTCCCATCAGGGTTCTGTTGCCCGCCATCTTGGAATGTAGCTTAGAGTATGTCCAGGCACCCCACTTCAAACTTTTGCGCAGAGTCTCTGGGCAAAGAGAAGTCCTCTGCTTCCCTGTCATTGTTTGAAACTAGTCGTGAGCTTTGGAGCGAACCGCAGGGGAAGACATCTGCCACGCCATTCTCGGCTCATACCGTGGGGAGTGCAAATGGCAGAAGGATTCCTTGAATTTAGGATTTAGGTGTTGAGAGGTGAAGGGATCCTTCCCTCAGTGACCCTACTCCCAGGCCAGAAGAAATCCACACTGCCCTTAACTCACTGTGTGGGACCTTAAGCAAGTCCCTTAACCTCTTGGGGCCTCAGTTTACCATGTCATAAAGCAAAGACTCTTCAGTCCACAACCTTAGGCAGTTACTGCTGTCCTTGAATGTGGCTGTGGTCTTCTCATCTGAGGTGTGTATTTTCCCCACAAAATTCAGGAAACCACAGCAGCCAGGAACCACAATTGGCAAGTTACTGATGGAGATGAATTTAGTTGGGTTCAAAGCCCATGTTCTCATCCTCACTTGATTTGTGAGAAACTCCTCTCACCACTTTGACCATCAGTTTCTTCCCCGGAGAGCTGGATACATCAGAGGTAGCCTGCATCCCCAGGTGGTAGGATAAGGTCACCCTGGTGGAAAGAGGAATAGGAATGGGCAGGTACTAAGCTTCCTGGTGCTGGGAGAGCCTAGAGCAGCCCTCTTGTGGGCCTTTCCCTGTCTAAGCTACACCCCACCCTTAGGGACAGGAACAAAAGGGCCAGGCATACAGTAGACGCCTAGTGGAAGACATCTGTAGCCTAATGCTCTCCCTTCCCACTAATTCTGATTTCTGTAGATTTGTCTTCCTGTCAACCCCCAGACAGTAGGTAGTGAAGATTTAAGTCATGTTTACACTGTGGATGACTCTTCAGACAACCCTGGGTTATGCACTCAGATGCTGGAATTCTAACAAGAAGCAGAAGTCCTGGGCCCTCTCAGCCAGCTTGTGTGCTCTTCTCAGGGAAATGTGGACTTGGGCTCAGAGCTCACCGTACCCCACCATTCATAGATGCTGATGGCCACTGGGCGTTGGCATGGGCTCATGGATGGACACCCAAGTGGGCAAGGCCCGGGTCCACACCTGGTCCTGGGAGGCTAGGTCTGGGGGTCAGAGATGGAGATGGGTGGCTGGTGCCAGGGGAGGGGAGGAAAGACTTTGAGCCTTGCAGCTAGCATTTATTGTGCACCTAGAGCTGCCCCCAGTGTAAGAGAACCAGGGGAACAAGACTGACGCCCCACCCGTCCTCACTGACTCAGTTGGGTGGGGGAGTGTGTGCTGAAGAGGTAATAACCACGTGCTTCCTGAGAAGGGAGAGTGTGGCTGCCTGACTGCGTCTGGGCAGGGCCCGGACAAGTGAGGCAGGACCACAAGAGCTAAATTAGGATGAGAAGATGAAGGGTGAAGGGATCCAGTCCGAGAACAGCTTGTTCTAAGGCCCTGGGGCAAGGGGCTTGAGGAGCTGGGAGGATTTCAGGGCAACTGGGGTTTGGACATGGAGGGAGGGGTAGTGGGTGGGTAGGGGGGAAGGGGCCCAGCTCTTGGCTGATGTCGCCCGTCAGGCTGAGGAGTCTGAACGGCATCCTGAAGGTATTTGGGAGCCACAGAAATATCCTGAGCAGGGAAGCGACTTGATCAGAATTGCCCACCCCCCTCAGGGCGGGGGTGGTCCTCAGGCAGAGTAGAGAAGGGTGTGAGGCCCCTCTGGTGGGGCCTGCCCTGGTCCCCGGAGCTCCCTGCCCCTGATGGCCAAGACCCTCCCCCTGACTGCACCATCTCTCCACAGGGATGTTTTATCTTCTCTCTCGTCAAGTACATCCCCCTGACCTACAACAAAGTCTACGTGTACCCCACCTGGGCCATCGGGCTGGGCTGGAGTCTGGCCCTGTCCTCCATGATGTGTGTCCCCTTGGTCATGGTCATCCGCCTCTGCCAGACGGAAGGGCCGTTCCTCGTGGTGAGTTCCTGGGGCCGAGGCCGGATGTGGAGGCGTGGTGCGGGAGGGTGAGAGCCAGCTACTGGCTGCTGGCTGTCACTTTGCTGTGTGACCTTGGGCACATCGCTGCCCTCTCTGGGTCCTGCACCCCTGGCCTGCCCCACGGAGGGGTTGAGATTGTGGGCAGGCCCGTGGGGGAACGGGGACAAAGGCTCTGCGGTGATGTTCGGAGCAGGGCTGTGGCCAGGAGGAGGAATGTGCCAGGCAGAGAATGAGCCGTGGAAGGCCGTGATGCCGTGTGACAGCCTCGGGCAGCAGTGACATGTTCTGGGGGTGGGGGGGGCGGTGATGGCTGGACAGGTGACTGTGGGTTTGCATGCCAAGCTCGGAGTAAGGCTTCATCCTGGAGCCGTGGGGGCCGTGTTGCTGAAGCCATGACAGGAGACCAGGAACCAGGAAGGAAGCCTGAGCTCCACCCGGAGGGCTTCTTTACCCTGAAGCCAAGTTTTAGATAAGCCCAACCCATGCTGGTGTCCTCTTCCCCACATCTGTGGCCCCATCTGCTGCTGAGACGGAGCTCGGGCCCCCAGGGCCCCAGCTCCCTGTGCCTGCCAGTCTCCCACCCCGAGGCCCCCTCCTTACCACCAACCCCTCAGAAATGTCTCCCAACAATACTGCAGATTCCAGGCTGTGGCAAAAGCTGGGGCTCTTTCCAAGAAATCCTTTTCTTAGAATCTCCCTTAACCTTTGGGCTTGGTCCAGCTCCAAGACTACACTGTTTTGTTCTGGGCTGTTTTTATTGTTATTCTCTTAAAAATCTGGAGCCAGGATGTCCTGGGGCCCTGGCTCCCCCTTGGGCTGGGCCAGTTTCCTTGTGGGCAGGGGCAGGGGAATGGCCTGGAGGTGGTGGTGGTGGTGGGGGAGAGGGACAGCCGGCCCAGACAGAGGAAGTAGGCGGGGGCGTGCCCAGGAGGAAAACAGGCCTTGAGGCCGGGGGCTGTCTGAGCCAGGAGAGCACTGGGGCCCTCGGGGGGACCCATGGTAACTTCTCAGAGGACACAGGGAAAGACCCCAGTGTTCAGCCAGAATGTTGGTAGGCCCTGTGATTTGTTAAAATCCTAAAATACTGGGTCTGGGGGACGGCCCTGAGCTCTCCACTTGCCCCTAAACACTTGGTGGGAATTTCCAGAATGTTCCTACTCCCCAGAAACTGAAGGGGTGACTGGGGCACAGGCGAGGGTCTTGGAAGTCAGTTCTGATTGGTCAGTGCCCGCAGCAATCGCATATTTCAGCTGTGGGGTGGGGGTGGGGGGACATCCAATGCTAACTCGTGTCCCTTCAAAGCCTACTTGTAAAATAGTGTTCCATCCCAAGTTTAGAGGTTCGATGAGAATGGGGTTTGTGTAGGGGAAGGAGGAGGGTGGGGGTGAGGCCTCCACCCGATCCCTTCGGCCTGTCTCCCGGCTGGGCTCTCAGCTGTGAGCGTCTCTCTGAGCCAGGTCTGCGGACCTAGAGCTCTGTCCTGGGATGACTCCAGGTCCATCTGCCTCTTGTCCCATCTTCTGGGCGTGCACCTGTGCAGAGAGGCGGTGTGATGGACGGGAGCCAAGCCTGCTCTCTGGCTGCCCTTTCATCCCTTGCCCTTTACCTGGGGCCTCCAGGCCGGTTCCCCCAGGACCGGGCAGGGAACCCAGGCGAGGGAAGCCCTCAGGCGGGGCTGGGAGGGACCTGGAGGAGGTGATTCCCCAGCTGCGGCAGGCAGCCAGGCCCTCTGTTCCCGCCTGTTGTTCCCAAGAGGGAATGTGTGGCCCCGGGCTTGCCAGACCTTGCAAGTTTTTTGTTTTTTGTTTTTTTTTTTAAAGATTTTATTTATTTATTTGACACACAGAGAGAGATCACAAGTAGGCAGAGAGGCAGGCAGAGGGAGAGGGGGAAGCAGGCTCCCCGCTGAGCAGAGAGCCCAATGCGGGGCTCGATCCCAGGACCCTGAGACCATGACCTGAGCAGAAGGCAGAGGCTTTAACCCACTGAGCCACCCAGGCGCCCCAGATCTTGCAAGTTTTTAAGAGCAGATGGCAATCTGGATTTTCCAAGTGAGATACTGTAGCTTTTAATAAGCAGCTTAAAAATTGTAATGTACTTAAATGGAATGTAAACGCCTAAGTAGGAAGGCTGCTTCTTCACCACTCCTTTATATTGAAGTCTCTGAACGGATGCCTGGCGGGAGGGGAGCCGGGAGTCAAGAGCCCTGGGTTCCAGTCCCGATTCCACTGTTGGCTTCCTGGGTATCCTGGGAAGGACTCTTGGCCTCCCTGAGTCCGTGATCCGGCAACTAGCTGGGAGAACAAAACTCACTGTACCCCAAAGTGATGGGATGATTGGCACGCAGTCTGGTCTCTGGCCCCTTCCCCTCTGTCAGGAGATGCGGCTCCGACAGACACGAGCAGTGGGCTCCTAGCCCCCAGCGGGGAGGACCAGGTACCCGCGGGGGGAGGGGGAGGACCCCAGTGCAAGAAGGCAGGAAATGCAGTTTACAGGCGGCCGAGTTGTTTAGAGTTTCTCCTTGGGGATGGTGGGAGCCCTAGGAGGCTCACAACAGTTACCCAACCTCTGGGCTACACGGCAGAAACTTGGGCTGCTTTGCACGTCAGAGAAGTCAGGGGATGGGAATGACAAGGAGGCATATTTTAGCCCCATTGGAGAAAGAAGTCGAAGCTGGGAAATGTGAGTCTCCGTCCCCGAGATACGCAAGCAAGGATTGGCTAAGGAAACTACTGACAGGAATTCTGCCCTGATTCAAGGCCCGGAGGGGACCTCAGAAGCACGTTAGTTCAACTCCTTCGTTTGCTGGTGGGTGCCATGGGGGGCTGGGGTCCAGAGAGGGTCCTAGTTTGCCCCTGGCCAGACAGCATGCCGGCGGGACTCAGAGGCGGGAGGTGGCGGAAAGGGGAAGCAGGTCGCCTGACTTTCCTCTCCGCTTCCGTCCCCTTCCTTCTCCAGAGACTCAAGTACCTGCTGACCCCGAGGGAACCCAACCGCTGGGCTGTGGAGCGCGAGGGGGCTACTCCCTACAGCTCGCGCCTGGCCGTGAACGGCGCGCTCATGAAGCCGACCCACATCATAGTAGAGACCATGATGTGAGCTCTCGGGCGGCCGGGCTGCTTCCCTGCTGTTTACTAACATTAGATTCTCATAGGACCAGGTTTACAGAGCTTTCCATTTGCACTAGGATTGTTTTTTGTAATTGTCACAGAAAATGTTACTCTGTGTGTGTGTGTGTGTGCGCGTGCACGCGTATGTTTGTGGGTGTGGGTGTGGTATTGTGTGTGTGTGTGTGTGTGTGTGTGTATTTTTGTTTTGATTTGGGGATATTTTGTACAAAAAGAAAACCCACCGGCAGATGTCCGGGGCGAGGCAGAGCTTTCGTACTAAATTAGATGTATTTTATGGGAACTTGGTAAATTTTCCTTTGTATTTTTTTTTACATATAATTATATATACATTTAGAGATTGTCATACACTTTTACCACTTGAATTGATCTTCTTGCCAGCAATAGATCTCGTTTTCAAAAGCAATTCTTCGGTGCTTGCGTAGCTGGCAGAAAGTTCTGCCCTCAAAAACACAGGGTGGAATTTTCCTGGACAGTAGCCCCATTTTTAAAGGTGTAGTACCTTCCCCACCTGGTTCAAATAGAAGCATGCAGCTGGGGAGGGGGGGCCCCACGAGCTGGCCAGACCCAGAGGGGCTGGAGAAAGGAGGGCCACGAGAAGATGCTTCGTTACACTTGTCTTAGCCAAGACGAGAGATGCTAAAATAATGAGTCAACGCCTCAGATGAAGAGACTGACTGAAAGCAGACAGATGGGGCCATACAGAGAGTCGGATTCTCTAGAAACCATTGCACCAGGAGCAAAATCCCACTTAATACTTTGAGATCGAGGGTGGGTAGTCAGAAGGACCGTTGGACAGTGTCAGAACCATTCATCCAAGGGGGAGCGGCAAAAGCTCCCAGGAGGGCTGGTGAGGCTGGTGCCCCGACATTCCGGAGCCTTCGGGAGGCTGACCGCTCGGCCACCACCCAGGGCATCCTGGTAGAGGTCTGAGACCAGCTCAGCAGGAGCCGGTGGTCTTGGGGCTCCAAACCTCACACAGATGGGCCTGTTGCCTTTTAATGGGGTTCTATCAGGCTGTGGCCGTTCCCCAGCTGACAGCTCTCACAGCTGCGTGTAGGAGAGAAGCATGATGTATGCGGTGAGGGACGAGGGGTGAGGCAGTGGACCAAAGGGTGTGGGCCCAGGTTCAGAGAGGCCTGGTGTCAGGGAGGGCTGCTTTTCTTTCCTCATCTCTCCCCCCTCAGCTCTGTCCTCATCTCCCAGAGGCTGGGAGGCTTCCGACAAACTCCCCGCCCAGGGCTGCCCCAGCTCCTAGCTGGGACTGCCAAGAGTGCTTTTGGAGACTCCCTGAATCTTGAATTCGGCCACGTGCTCCCAGACCCTCCTCCCCGTCCAGGCACAAGAGCGACCCTTAGTGGTGACTTGGGAGATGGCGAAGCTCTTCACGTCACGACTCCTGCAGTCACCAGTGTTAGAAGCTCACTCTCTGGGGACCGAGGAGAGGGGGTGAGGGAGCATTTTCTAGAAAGGTGGGATCGTTCGGGGGGCCGGCCCCCCAGGACTGGTTTGAGCAAGAGCCCGATTGACAGTGGCATCCCTCTCTGAACCAGGAGAGAAGGTACTCCACCTTTAAAATCCTGAGACGGACACGTCTCCCCCGAAGCCCCCATTTGGACCTAAACTGTGCCATTTGAACTGTCACTTCCAAGGTCAGAGTCTAAACTAAACCAAAACATTGTCATGCACGAACGACGGTGACGCTGCGTGGGGTGTGGAGAGGGAAGTCCAGCTCGGGTTTGGGCTTTCTGGATCCTGGAACCCTCTCCCCAAATTCGGGAGGGGAGGAGCCTCTAGTGTCCCCCTCCCAAGGGGCAGAGGCAATCCTGAACCTCTTCTCTTTGGCAAGCATTCACATTTCATTGTTTCCAAAGCATACACTCTGCCAAACAATGCCCAGTCCTATTCCAAACTGTTAACAATTCTGTGTTCCTGTTTTTCTATGTATTTATGGTTGCCGCTGTGTCTGATTTGATTTTGTTGTTGTTGTTTCCTGATTTTACTGAGTAGCAATGTGACCTATTTTCCTTTGTTTCATGGAACTTGGTAAACTAACCACTGTCGACGACTGGGGACAGGTGATGTGTGGGGATCTGGGGGGCTTGGAAAGCTGTGGCTGCCTGGGCCTTTGTGGTCATTTCAGGCTACAACATCTCCCCTCCGGTGAAAGGCTACAGTATTTTGGGTTGGTAGGCAAATTGCAACATTCTGGAAATGGCCTGAGAAAGGCTTCTTCCTCTGAGATTCGCAGACCAAATTCTAGACCAAAGACACGTGCAGACCAAGTCCCCAGGCCCTGCCTGGAAGGAAGGTCAGCCACTTTCCCCAAGCCCGCTCCTGGACAGTCTCCCGGTGCACCTGTCTCCAGTCGGCCCCTCTCATCTACTCCCCTAGCCCTTGTGTATCTGCAGAACTTGGCTCTGTGAGTACAAGGTGTAATGATGCGTGACTTATATGTCTCCACATAAAGGAAACTTGTCATTGGAGCTCGCGACTCTGGTCCTCCTGTCTGGAGAACAGGCCATCTACCCGCTCTCTGCCTTGGGATGGCTCGGAAATTCTGGTGCCCCCACATAGCCCAGTCTCGGCCGGCTCTGAGAAGGGGGTGCAAGGGAGATAGCTAAAGATATTTTTGAGGATGCAGAAATGGGTAAGGGCCTCTGGATAAATCTCATCGAGCCTGGCAGGGGCCCTGTGGGTCCCCGCAGTGGACCGTCCTGCATGGGCAGTGCATCCCCGGTGAGTGCCCTTGTAAAATGGGGGAAGTGAGGCCCAGAGTGAGCAAGAGATGGGGCACAGTGAGCAGGGACTGGAGCCAGACTGTCTCCAGTCAGTTCCAGAGGCAGGTTCTCCGGGGAGGGGGTTGGCAAGTGGTGAGTGCAGCTCCCCAGTATTCTCCCCAGAGACCAAAGATGAGCCTTTATGAGAAAGGAAAGCGCCCTGTCCGCCAGCATTCAGGGACAAGGAGAGCAGCACCCTTCATCCTCTCACTGTCCTCCGGCCAACCCGACCTCACGCTGCGGCTCTGTGGGACAGGTGACTGCCCGCTGTCCGGCAGGAGAGGCGGCACCCATTCACCCTGGCCCTGTACCCAACAGCCCTCGGAGCTAGGAATTGGGATCCCGATTCATGTGAGGAAACTGAGGCCCCGCGAAGCCAGTGGGTGTACAAGAGGCAGGATCCCTGAGGCACCCAATGCACCCCCCCAGAGAAGGTGCTGGAGCACAAGGGGAGTGAGCCACCCTCGGCCTAGCCCGGCCAACACAGTGGTGCCAACACAGTGGTCTGCGGCCCAGCCAGCATCTCCCCAACACTGCCCTTCCGAACGGGGCAATGCTCTGGGCAGCCAGTGCTCAAGGCCCAGGTGCCTCCCTTCCCCCCCAAGCCTCAGACACAGACCAGGAAGGACCCAAGAGAACCGTCGAGGTCCCATGAGGTCCCATTGGGCCCCGAGACCCGGTGTCAGGCAGCCCCAGGCTGGGCTGTCCACGCGGATGCTATACACAGCACCATGCGCGAATCCAGCAAGCACGAACGGGGATGTGGATCCCAGATACCAAAACTCAGAGAGGGGCGGGAGCAGCCCGGAAGCCAGAGAACCGCATCGCCCTCGCCCCCAGTGCCCTGTTACTGCCTGGCCCTCGGAATGCTCTTGTTTTCATAGGAAGCTGTGTTTCATTGTTCTCCTGTGGGTGTCACTACAGCCGTATCTGACAGTCCCCCGAGGGATGGAGCATCTTGTTATATATCTGGCTTCAAATTGAGATGTTGGCTCCATTTCTTTCTTTCTACCCTCCCCATTAATTTTCAAATCCCTAGCAACTGTGACTCTGTATTTAGCACAAGAGAAAGCTGAGAACGTGGGTCTTGCCTCCTTCCAGAAATATGTCTGGCTCATCAGGACTTTTTTTTAAGACTTCAAAATATTTTTAAGATATTTTAAACTTTTGTAAAAAAAAAAAAAAAAAGAAAGAAAGAAAACCAACCAACGAGACTCTTCTGAGGAGGAACATTTGTATCCGAATAAGATCCTTGGTGTGTAATTCAGTCTTGCAGTATACAAGCTTTTGTGTATAAATGTTTTATGATATGAATCCCTGTATTTTGCAGGGCTTTTCTTTTCCTCTTGCTTTTTAGATAAATATGTATATCGATATTTTAAATTCATCTTTGCTTTTTTTTTAGAGGAGTTTGTAATCACCTTATAACATGAAAATAAACATTTCCTTTTTAAAATCCAACACGCGTGCATTCTGTTTTGATGATGCTGTCAGAAGGGAGGACACTCAGGACCCCAGAAAATAAGCGGTTGGCACGGATGTCCTCCGCCTTGGGAGTCAGGTACCCTACCCACTGTTATAGATGGGGAAACTGAGGCCGGCATTGGGGCTCAGCCTCGCAGGGGGTCATAGGGTGTGTTTGATGTTTTGGGCAGATGGATGAGTGAGCAAGTTCAGGGGCACCTGCTGGGTCCTTTCCCCAACTTCCCGAAAGACCAGAAAAATTCTCCCGGTAACTCATTATTTATAGACGATGTTAGAAAAACATCCCTCCCCCAGCTCTTTTTCTGGCTTGCTGGCCTTTCTGATGGCCTCTCCCCGCCTTCCTCCTCCCTGGGTGCCTTGGCCATATACCTTGTTCAAATTGTAGCTGCATCCGTGACTCCTGCGACTTCCGCAAGTCACTAAACCTCTCTGCGCCTCCTTTCGTCACCTACAACATTGGATGATAACAGAGCTTCCTCCGAAGGCTGTAGAAGGATCCAGAGGATTCTCGGAAAGCACGCAGGACCATGCCTGCACGCAGCCGGTGTGGAGGGGGGGCTGCCCCTCCAGATCATGACCCGGCCACACCTCCCTCCCCATTTCGGAAGGGCCCTGAACCTGTCACCCGGCACTAGGAGGAGCAGCGATGCCCTGTGCACAACTCGCCTTTGGCCACGTCATTGAGCCCAGTGTGGTCCAGCCAGACTAGCACACCTCCGGAGATGGGGCGCTCACTCCATCCCGCACAGTTGATGGGAAGAAGCTCTGCCTCTGCCCACAAAGGGCTGTGGTTCCCCACTGAGGCCCAACCACGACCCCAGGGCTCACCGTGCCCCAGCTGCACTGTGAAGACTCAGGGCATCTATGGGGCCGAACCCAGGCCAAAGGGGCTCCGTCCTGCAGACAAAAAAATCCACAGTCCCTACCCAAACCCTTACCATGGGGCCCTGCGAACCTCCCACCTGGTCTCCCCACTCTGCTTCTGGGTCTCCTTTCTCTTCCTGGAACCCGCCCAGTTCATTCCCCCCTCAGAGCCCTTGGCACTTGCTGTGCCCTCTGCCTGGGACCGTTCTTCCCCGGTCTCCCCAGGGGACTCCTGTCTTTAAGGTGTCAGCCCAAACATCACCTCTTCAGAGAAGTCCTTCCTGACCCCTGAGCTACTGCTCCCCCACCCCCACTCTATCCCCCAGACTTTTTTTTTTCACCGCACTCTATACTTCCTGAAATAATCCTTTACAATTTGCTCCCTCATTCACTGTCTGGCACTAGAATCTAAGCCCCATGCAGACGGGACCTCATCTATCGTGTTCATGTTGTTTTCCCAGGGGCTGGAATGATGCAGAGCCCAAGGAGACCCGCAGAATGAATGAATTAATTAAAAGCTGGGAAGATGTCATCAGCTCCAAACTGAAGCTGACTATGGCCAGCCTATGATTTAAAACAAAACACCACAGTCTAGTTGCATTTAAATAATTTTTATTTAAAAAAAAAATCCCAACAGCACCCCACCTCCAGCTCCTAAGTCACGGCAGCCCCCTGGCAGAAGATTTACACACGGGTCCCAAACAGACCCCGAATGGCCTTGGCAATGCAGCCCCTTGGCATGTGCTTCCCGAGAGCCCTAAGAAAACCCCACATAGAAAAATACTTTACAAGGAATATGCTCTAATCTCAGCCAGAGAAAAATACAGCTTTGGGGGGTGGAAGGGGCAGGTCACAGGAGCTGTACCCAAAATGCATAGGCAGGCAGGACGCTCACCGGGGACGGGCATCGGGGAATGTCAAGTCTGGGATCTGGGATCCCCATGAGAAGCCAGAGGAAATATTGCATATGAGAAGGCTGGCCACGCCAGGGGGCACCTGCCGGGCCTGGTTGCATACGTCTGGGGGGATGGCAGAGGCCTCAGCCCGAGGAGGCAGGGGGGCACTGGTCGGGGAGGGGCTCGTGCTTCCCTCACCTGCTGTGAAACGCAGCTCTCCTGAGCCCAGAGGCCCTGGGAGTGCAGCCTGTTCAGCCCCATCACTTGCCAGAGGCCCAGAGAGGCTGGGCAAGTCGCCTAAGCTCACACAGCTGCGGCTTCCAGCAGCCATGTCTCTGCTATGCCACCCCTTAGCCCCCCAAGCTGAGGGCTCTTGGCTTTTGCTCAGTGTCCCCGTGATGGGGGAGGGGAGTGCCCTTTACACAGGCCAAGATAGCAGAGGCAGTGGGCAGTCCAGCCCTGGCACGGAGGGCTCCCCAGGAAAGGCAGGGAGTGGCAGGGTGTGGGGAGTGGAGGGAGGGGAGGAGGGAATGCAGGCCCTCAGGGAGAGAGAGCGGGCAGGTTGCCCCGTGGGCATGGTTCTGGCCATGGCAGGGAGGCCTGTCCCTGCTCAGAGACTATCCACCCCTAGATTGTCCAGAGAGGGTCACACCAAGGCGGGGGTCACAGAGCAACCAAGCAGCGACCCAGAGCAAAGAGAACAAGCCTCCCGACTTTCCATCTTGTCCCTCGAGCGGAAGAGCACTTGGGGGCCTCCACAGGATGGAAGCATGGAGGATGCAGGTGGGAGCGGATGCCCCGTTTTCCTGAGACCCCCATTCGGAGCAAAGCAAATCCCCAGAGCTGACTGAATCCCGCCTGCCCACCTCCATCCCTGGGGCCGCAGCCCAGACCACCAGGCGCAGGCCTGTGCCCTTCTCAAAATCTAAAGGGCTTCTGGTCTGCGGAAAATGAGGACGATGACTTTAAGGGATGCTGGTGCTTCCAGATTTCAAGTGGGAATAAACTTCTTTAAATGACCCCTTTGGACACTGTCACCTTTGGGCATGACAATGGCCCACCTCTCTCCCGCCTGCCTGTCTGTGTCTCTGTGCCTCCCTCTCCGTGTCTCTCCTCCTTCATGGGTTTGCAGATTGGAGAGGTCATGTATCATCTTCCATGCGATACCTCTGTGGTCTTCCCATCTCCACTGAAATGGCAGGTGAAGGAAAACTGCTGGGTCTTCTGTCCCACACGACTCCCTCCGATCGCGAGGGGCCTAGCCTGAGAGGGGTGTGCTCATATGATCTGTGCCTACACCTCCTACAAAAGCAGAAGGGGCCGAGAGTCCAAAGCCTGACACCGAGTTGGCCCGAAGGGCCGAGAACTGCGGGTCTCAAATCCCGGAGGCTTCAGACCAGAGAGGCCGAAATGAAAGAATCACTCACTTTCAGAATCGACAAACTGATTTTAAGTCAGTTAAGCCATCCCAGCTCAAGAGCCTCTTAAGTGGGGATGCCAGCAAGCCCCAAACACCAGAATTCTGGAGAAGGGAATGGGCTAGGCTCAAACCCTGAGTGGCATCCCTCTTGGTGGGAGGCAGTCCAGAAAAAGTGCTCGCCCAGCTGCACCCTAAATGCTCCCCCTTTGGGGCAACTAACTACCTGAGCCTCTGTGGACCCCTTGCCTGGATGCCTCACACCTCAGTCCATGACTGCATGGGGGGTACCCAGTTCCCACTTGCTCACCTCCTGTGACAGGGAGCTCACTCCTCCCTGGAAATTGCACAGCTCTACTGGGAGAAAGCACTCCCAATGAGCTGGGCTCCCTATGTCCTAGGCCCTTCCGCTCCCAGCTGAGCAGCCTGTCTCAATCCCTACTGAGTGGGGCTCCCCTGGGCATCTTGGGAGTCCCAACATGGAGAAAGACCTAGATGTCACTCCAACTGGGGCAGGGACCACAGAACTGGAGGAGACAGATTCCAGTCCGCGGCTCAGGGCCTGTCAGACGGACAGATAGATGAGTGAGTGGCCAAGTCTCCAGCCCAGTTACAGGTCTGGCAGCCAGGATCTACTCCCGTGACCCCTGGAGTGTCCAGACTACGTGCGACTTCAGAGCATCCGGGGGCTGCTGGGGCCTGGTGCTCGCGGGGCTCGGCTGCTCTGCGCCAGAGGGTTGCGGCTGACCACCAGCGCTAGGACGTCGCCTGCCTCCGCCAGGAGCGGCACGGCCAGGCAGCAGTCGAAGTCCCGCGTGCGAACGTGGTTGACCTGCAGGGAACACAGCCAAGGGGACAGACGGGCCTCAGCGGAGCCCGGGCTGAAGTAAGTAGGAATCATGAGCTGTCCTCAGGGGTGGGCCCGGCCCCAGCCGAGATACAGGGTAAATCTAGAACATGCGCAGAGAGAAGTCCTCCTTCAGCGAGCTCTCTTTCAATCCTTCCGGTTAGGTTTTTTCAAAGAGAAACCTCGAAGGGGGCGCCAGGACACCCTTCCCGCCCCTCTAACACCTACTTCTCTCCCCTTTTCAACATGAAAGCGCAGACCACACACTCAGCTTCCTGCCTAGGACTGGTGATATTGCTTTGTTTCTGCTTTATTTTTATTTCCCGTTGACCTTCTGTGTCAAGCAAGGGGTGCTGGGCTTTCATTCCTAATGACACCGAAAGCCTCCTTTCAAAATAAATTTAAGTCGGGAAAACTCGACAAACGTAAAGGAAACATACTCAGTAAATATAGCACCAACAAAGCAGAAATCACACCACGGGAACAAAAACAGTGGGGTGCGGGAAGGGCCACACAGGGTGGCCCGGCCAGGCCCGTCCCAGAGCTTTCCCTCCGCTCACCCGCATTTCCCAGGCTCCCTTGCAGTTAGCGGGGTCACGTGACTGGTTCTGGCCAATAGGCGGTGAAGGGGGGGGCGGTGTCGCTTCTGGGTGAAGGCAGGGAAAGAACCCACGGGTGATTTTCCAGTCTCCGTTCCTATGTCACGTGGTGGAAGGCATTTGCTGGAGGGTAGAGCCCCCACCAGCCTGGTGGAGCAGGCCCATGCCGGGCCCCCAGCGGACAATTAAAGGTTCGTGTGTTAAGCCGCTAAGATTCGGGGCTGGCTGTTACTGCAACATACCTGAGCCTAACCTGACTATAGGACTATTGTCATTCCCTTTGCATACAAGGAAGCTGGGGCTCAGGGAGAGAAGGTGACCTGCCTGAGGCCACTCAGCCAGGGTAGAAGTGGGGCTCCTCGCACAGGAGGCAAGGAAAGGCCACACTATCCATGGTGCCCCCAGCCCACCATTACCTGAAGGACCCTGTCGAAGGGCCGGAGGCCCCCACGCTGGGCTGGCCCATCAGGGCGCACAGTGTGGACATAGACACCCTTCTCCAGGAGGCCATCAGAGACGCTAAAACCAAAGTCATTCCGCAAGGGGTCCTTGTGCAGGGTCACCTGGGAGCAGAAGGAGGAGAGAGTCCCTGGAGCTCTGACCTTTGCCCCTAGCTCCCCACAGCAGCCCAGATCCCTTGGTGTGGGACCCACACCCAACCCCCTGCCCAGCTGCACTCACTGCCCCTGCCGCATAGGGCCCTCCTCGCATTCCCCATGGCAGCACACCCTCCGGTTCCCGACACTAGTCAGTGGGGAAGCTGGGGAAAGGGGTTCCTTCTCAGTTTTTCTTCAATCCTTTCCCTTCCCCCAGGAGAACGTCTTGGTGGGGTATCCACGGGTTTTCACCCCTCTAAACACCTGCTCATCTCTCAATTTACCAAGAGGCTCTGAGCCTGAGAGGTTTCTTCTCCTCCACTTGTTTTCCTATACAGTAACCTACAGGTGGTAAGGGAGGCTGGCTTCTCCTTTTAGGAAGTGGTATATACACCCCGTGCCCAGCCCCAGCACCCACCTTGTGCATCTCTAAGGGTGTCGGCAGCAGCAGCCCCTGCATCTCTTCAGGGGATGCTCGTCCCTCCTGGCCCCTCCGCCAGGGCTGGTGGCCAGGCCTGCCCTCGAGGGCCACACTCTGCACTGTGCCCGTCATGATGGATGCCTACGGATACACAGCACTTCACGCGGATGCTTGTTTGCTCGCTGTTTGCAGTCAGCATCTGTGGATACCTGTTCTGAGTCAGCCTTCAAGGGCATGACGGTGCACAGCATAGACAGGGTCCCTGCCCTCCTGGGGCTCTCGGTCTGAGCGTGGGCAGGGGGAGGGGGGCCCTCAATCACACCCACAATCAGAATACTAATTGTTGGCCCTGAATGAGTATCGCTTACTCTGTGCTGAGCTCAGTTCTACTGAGCAGGCGCACAGAACTCATTTTGTTCTCTCCAATACTACGAGACAGGCAAATACCATTTTGGGAGTGGAGTCCATTTTACAGGTAAGGAAACTGAGGCTAAGAGAAATTATGATTTGAACTCAGAATCTGGTTTCAAAGTCAAGGGTCTTAACCACTCTGCTACCTTGCTCATCATAAAAATAAATAAAATCACACACAAAACTGAAAAGAGTTTACCACCCCAAGAGTCTCACTAAAGATCTTAAAGGAAGAACTCAGAAGCAAAACGTGGAATGCAAGAAGCAACAGTGAGCAAAGAATTGAATTGCCTTCAACCCGAATGAGTACTGACTAAAACCCCGTGTTAACTCACGGAGCAATTTATAAACAAGCAGGGAGACGAGAGGAGAGAGTTTAGAGGGAAACAGGAGAATTCTACAGGTTCCGTCTCGGTCAGGAGGGGGCCAAAGGCATTGATTCGATTTTGCTAGAAAAAGTCGAATGCACCTGGTCTTTTCAAAAAGTTAGTGACATGGTCTGTCCCTAGAACGAAGCATTATTTGCCCATAAAACACACGAAGAACTGATACATTCTACAACATCAAGCAAAATGAAAAAAGTCAGACACGAAAGGCCACATAGTGCATGACCCCATTTATAAGAAATATCCAGAACAGGCAAAGCCACGGAGACAGAAAGCAGGCCGCAGCTGGGAAATGCAGGGTTTCTTTTTGGGGATGTTAGAAATGTTCTGGTCGTGTATATGCAACATCGTGAATGCACAATATTCGTGATTCTCTTTAATTCATTCTTTTTTCTTCTAATATTCAATTTACGCTTTAACATGGTAAATTTTGTTAGGTTAATTTTTTTCTTCATAAACACAAATTTCAAATTAGTATCATTAAAAAGGTGCCGGGCTAAAATTAAGAGAGACTGAAAAGGCATAACAGCGAGGTGCCAAGCATGGGCCGGGCACTGGTTTAGCCAGACCAGATGTAAAGGGAAATTTGCGGTCAACTATGAAAACCTGCATATGACCTTGGTATTAGACAAGATAAAGCGTATTAGACAGTTATTTCCATATATGGAAAAAAATGGAATAGCTGAAGCGTGGACATCATGGTTTCATTACCCTAAAAATACATATACTGTCACTTCGCCAGTAACAGTCATGACCTATGTGTGGTGGGAATGTTGCGTTCTTATATTTTATTCTGCTTATTTTGATTTGATCTCACTTATCTAATTTTACACTATCCACATACATGGCTTCTGTAATAATAAAACAGAATTTTAAATTTAAATTTAAATTTAAAAAATTGATTATTAAAGTAAATGAATTAAGGATAATCACTAAAAGAATAAAAATTATAAAAATGTCCATTTTGGTGGTAGAGAGAGTAAGAGGAATAAAAGATTTATCAATACAAGAAAAGGAAAGATGGTAGATCAGAAATATAGAGGAAGTAGGATACATAGAAAGTATAAATTATATGCTAGAATTACGTTTAGTTATATTAGTAATCACAATAAATATCAGGGGACTAGTCTTAAAAAAGAGAGAGGTTCTTGGATTGGAGGAAAAATCAGCTACATACAGCATAAAACAAATACATTTAAAATGATAAATGTACACACTTAGTAACACAGTAAGTTTGAAAATAAATAAACTGGAAAAAAGGCAGGAAACATTAGTAAAATAAAGTTGGTGGAACCATATTGTTATGGAGAAAAATGGAATTTAAAGTGGAAAGCACATACGGATAGAGATACTGATGAATAATAAAAAGAAAAATTCACTAAGAAGTTCTAGCAAGCATGAATTTATATGAAAATAGCAATATAACCTCACAGAACAGAAAATAAAAATTGACAAAATGTCAAGAACTTGCCAAATCTCCACTCATGATGATCATTTTATCACACTGTTAACAAAAAAAAAAGATAAATAAAGCACATAACATTTCATAAGGATGCAGATCTGAACAAGTCTATGAACGATCTTGATCTGCAGGGAACCCTACACCCAACAAAAGGAAATTTGCATTGTTTTGCAGGCATACGTGAAATGTTTACTAAAACTGATCACATACTAGGCCACAAAGAAGTCTTAGCAAATGCCAAAGAACTCAAACCAAATTGAATACATTCTCTGGCCATAGTACACATGAATTAAAACCAAATATGAATTGGTTTTAAAATTTGGGTTTCAAAAACAAAACTCTCCACTTCTCTCATTCAAGGGCTTAACTAAAATCATAATAAAATTTTTTTAAATATTTGGAATTGAATGATCCATAAAAGCATCACAGAGGCGCCTGGGTGGCTCAGTGGGTTAAAGCCTCTGCCTTTGGCTCAGGTCGTGATCTCAGGGTCCTGGGATAGAGCCCCGCATCAGCCTCTCTGCTAAGTGGGGAGCCTGCTTCCCCTCTCTCTCTGCCTGCCTCTCTGCCTACTTGTGATCTCTCTCTCTGTGTCAAATAAATAAATAAAATCTTAAAAAAAAAAAAAGGCATCACAATCAAAATTTGTGGAATGCAGCCAAACAGTGCCTGTGGGTAAAATCATAGCTTAGGATGCCCTATGGTAGAAAACATATGTAAACACAAATAAAGAAGAAGCTAAACATAGAAATGAGTAAGACAGAAAACAATGAAACACATGAGAGAATTAAAGCCAAAAATCAGTTCTTCAAGGAGCCTAGTGATTAGTAAGACAGATGGAGAAAAAAAATCAACAATTTAGGGGGCAAAAGCACAGATAAAGTGGAAGTTTAAATTATTATCCTCAGAGCATGAAGGAGCTTCTGAAATGACCTAGTGGGATCCTTCCGAGACCTTCCTGGGCAGCCTGTTCCACGGTGGGCCGTGCTGACCTCACACAAAGCTATATTCACTTCTCAGCTCCCTGGAGCTCTCATCCCCTGGGCTGTCCCTGATGCTGACATCCACCTGCTTCCACGGGGCACGCCCACAACCACATCCCCAGGTGCACCCGCACACAGACGCCAAAACCGCCCCCTGGCATCCAAATGTGTGCTCAGATACACCTGCTCTGAAAATAACCCTCAGCATCTGTGCATACCCGAGCATGCTCACACGCATGCACACACGCGTGCCCCTGCTGCACACACCTCGATGTGCCATGCCAGTGCTCTCCATTATACCTGTATATGTGTCCATGCACGGCCTGCACGCGTGTGAAGACACCTTTACATGGAGGGCGTCGAGTGAGTGCGTGGTGCACACCACACAGGAGCAGGATCCCATCAACATGCTTGCTTCCTACGGGCATGCGCATCGGTAATGTCCATGCATGGGGGGCCCCCAGGGAGGTCTGTGGGGTGGGTGGCCCTACCTCCAGTTCCCTCAGCAGCTCTGACTGACCACATGACTCCAGGTCTTCGAGCGCTTCCCCGAACATGCGCCAGAAGCCCTCCTCACGGGCAGGGCCGGGGGCTGGGCTGTAACGTAGGAACCAGAGAGCGTCAGCTCCTGGCGGGCAGGTGGGCGGGCAGGCGGGCTGGGGCCTGAGGCGTCTTCGCGGCCCCAGGGCCCAGCACTGGGCTCGAGGGGCCTTAGGGTGGGCAGGCGGGCGGGCAGGCAGGCGGGCGTCCTCGGTGGCAGTGCTGGGGCCCCGGGGCAGTGGTTGGTGACACGGAATGGGGGGAAGAAGACGCAGTTAAGGGCGACCAGGACTGTCGGTGGCCAGTTAGAACAGGGGCAGATGAGACGGGGTGGAGAGCGGTGACACAGGACGCCTGGGAAGAGAGACAGACGGACGGACAGACAGACAGACAGAGAGGAGATCCATGGTGTAGCCCCAGAAGACGGCCCCTGGCCCCACCCAGACACATGGCATCATAGCACAGCGACAGGGACAGAGCTGGAGCCGGCGAGGACACAGATGGATGGAGAGGATGGCGTATCTGTGCTTGGGGAAGGGTCCGGGCCACCCCACAGCTTCCACTGTACGAGCCCCCCACTGCCTCTGAAGTTGAGGCTCGTTAGAATGGTAACAAGTCACACTCGCACGCTTCCTAGTTCACAAAGCCGCTTGCCACTTACAAAGTCCCGGCTGCCTATAAAGGATGGTTTGCAAAGCACTTTCTGAAAAAGGCCCGCGAGCTTTTCTCTGCTGGGGGGACTCAGGGAGGATGAGGTGGCCAGAGTTGCCTCCTGTCCTTCCCATTTTAAAGACGAGAAGACCGAGGCTGAAGGCTATTCTCTCCATTCAAACCAATCCTACAAACATCGCCTGGGCCAGGGCTCCGCGGGGCCCGGCGGTAAATAAGGTGTAGCCCCTGTTCTCGAGATGCTGGCGATTCGGTCACAAAGTGCCGCAGCACCCGCTGGGGGCCAGGCACTCCGCTAGGGGCCATACCCAGAAGGGACAACAGCCAGGTCATTAACCGGTGGGCACAAGGCGACCAGTGCCATGAGGAGGCTCACAGGAGCGGCTGGGGACCAGCAGAGGGAAGGATGCCTTGTGCCTGGGAAAGTCGGGGGAGCCTCCCGGAGGCAGGGGAACGTGAGCTGGGTTCCCAGGGCTGCAGAGGCCTTGGCCAGGAGAGAGAGGGAAAGGCACTGGAGGCAGAAGGAAGTGCCCGATCCAAAGCACAGACACGGGAGGGCTGACTGGGGCTGGGTGAGGAACGGCAGATCTCCCCAGGGCCTGCTCTCGGCAGGAGCCGCCTCCGGGGGTCATGTGCTGTCCTTCAAAGTCAACGCTACCAGACCCGCCACATCCACGGCCAGGGTAGGTGCCTGGGACCTGAGGGCCCTTGCAGGAGGCCATCAAGCCATGTGGGCTGGCAGCAGGGTCAGGTTCAAGTTCTGAGCTGTGTGTCTGAGAACAGATCACTGGACTCTGGAAAGGTAAACACCTTCCACGCCTTTGCCACTGCTGTGTCCTCTGCCCAGGGCATCCTCTTCCCCATCTCAGCCTGGCCAAGGCAGCTCTGCATGACGTTCCCTCCCCTCTCCCGGGAGGTGCCCCTCCTCGGGAGCCAGACAAGACTCTCTGCTGTCCCCCCCACTGTGGCACAGGGACCCTCAACCCAACCAAGCCAGGAGACTGTGACTGCCTCCTCCCTGGTGGCCTTCCCACCACAGACCTAGTTGGTGGCTCCCAGGCCTCCTCTTCCTCCTCCTCGGGGAAACTCTCGTCCGTGGGGGCTGGGGTATAGCTCGTCCTCCGGGGCTCGGTGGGTGGGGGGCTGCTTCTCAGCCGGCTGGGCCGCCACTCCTGGGGGGTCACGCCCCGAGCCACTGCCTGCGGAGTGTAGGAGCCTGCCAGGTGGAGAGGGGGGTGTCTGTAGCTTGCTCTCCTTCACGCCCCTTTTCCAGCTGTGCTGGATGACCCTGGATAGGTCTTCGCCCCCCTGGCCTGGTGTGACTCCCCAGAGTCCCCTGAGCGCCTCGCCACCTGGTCCCTACTTCCAGAACCCCTTGGAACTCTCGATCACCCGGCAGAAGAGTTCATGCCCAGGGCTCCAAGACCCTGTCCCAGCTCCATTGGGCTTAGCCTGACTGCCTCCTGCCTGGGGAGGAGGTTTACTATTTAAACCATTCCTCTCTGCCTGCCTTTGGGAGCTCTCAAGACCCTGCCCCAGGGCGAAGCTGTGGGACGCTGACCAAGGACAAGACGGGGAAGTGGAGACCCAGGGAAGGCAAATATACTGCCAGGGAGGACCAGGGCTACGAGCCACCCGAGGCCACTTGGAAGCTTTGCTCCACTAGTTCTCGGAGCTGGGCCTTAGAGAGGCCAGAAGGCCAGCTGATGGAGTCAAATGCCCCCCAAACCCTGAGGCCACCCATGGGTCGCTACACGCATGGGGGAGGGGCTTGTGGCCTCAGAGGGCAGCCTGGACGTGTCCACCTGAAGGCCAGGTCTTGCAGGACGGGGTGGGAAGGGGCTTTCAACCTTCTCATCTTCAACTGGATGCAATAAACATGGCTTAGGCGCCTGCTGTGTACAGAGCACTGGAGCTAGGAATGAGAAAGACGAAAGTAAGGCCAGCTTGGTCCCTCACCTCAAGATGGGGAACTCCATGGGGCTATAGATGTCAATCAAAAGATGTGTAAAGGCCTGAGGTCCATGCTCTGAGCAGTGAGGGGCCCTGAGAATGGCTAATGGGGCCCAACCAGGGGTCTGCCTTCTGGGTCCCTGAAGGATGGAGCAGGGAGAGGAGGAGGGAGGAGGAGGCAGAGAGAAGGGCCCCTGCCAAGGCCTGGCAGCTGGGGTGGTCCAGAGAGAGCATGTCGCTGGTCCCAGGGCCCCGAGGCGTTACCTGGGCCCCCGAATCCACCCTCCGTGGCCGAGCTGTCCCAGGACTCCACAGCGCTGTCCACACTGGGCACAGCAGGTGAGAACCGGGCTGCGAGCAGGCCTCCTTTGAGTGCCTCCGGCGGGTCCTCATCTGCATCACTGGCCTCGCTGAGGCTGCCTGACTTGCGGCGGGGGAGGGGGCCTGGGACAAAAAGGGGGTGTCGCCACCACTGGCCTCTGACCTCAGAGACGCAGAGACACTCAGTGAGCCTGTTTCCCCACTTCAGTCTAGTTTGGGAACTCACAGGCACTGAGCCCCCTGTACCCCCACCCCCGAGCCTGCTGCTGAGCAATCTGATAGAAGGGGAGGGGGCACAGATGGGCAAACCCATTTCACAGACAGGAAAACTGAGGCTGCGTTCTCTGAGTTGGGCCCTGGGGAGCTCCTGAGGCTCTGGATCACATGGTGAACAATAGTGGAGCCCAGATTAGAAAGAAGACCCGAAAGCTCAGGCTCCTTCCACTGCAGCTGGTGGCCATCCTGCCAAGGTACAGGGCACAAATTCAGGGGAAACTGAGGAATGTACAAGCTACAACCCTAAGGCAGAACAAGCAGCCTTGAGACGCAGGAGGCACTGGAGAGGGTGGTTCAGACCCAAACTCTGCCGCACACAAGCTGTGACCTTGGGACCATCACTCCCCTGTCTGAGTCTGATTTCCCCAGCTGTCCCAGGTGTCTTCCCAACTCCACAGGATCTGGTGAGGGTGCCATGAGTTTGGGCACACGAACCCGGCGCAGAGGGATTTCCCTTCCTAAATGGGTGGATGGCCCCGGGGGGAGGGGAGGAGTCTCACGGTCTAGCTGCTTCTTGATCTTCAATGTGACAGTCTCGCCAGCCACCTGCAGGAGGTGGATGGCCTCACTCAGAGGCCGGCCCTTGAGGCTAACGCTGTTGATGGCCAGGATACGATCCCCGACGTGGATAGCGCCAGTCCTGCGGAGGGGGCACAGGACAGAGAATGAGAGACATTCAAGGCTTCAGGGTTGGGGTCTGCCCTCAGGGAGCTCAGGAACCCCCAGGCACAAGCCTGAATGACCTCAGTTAAACCCAGGTATAACAGAAAGCAAGTGACAGAGGGTGGCATTCAAACAGGTACAAAGTCTAGAATTTGGGGGACACCGGAGTGGCTCAGTCAGTGAAGCATTCGATTCTTGATTTCAGCTCAGCTCATGACTGCAGGGTTGTGAGATCGAGCCTTGTATCAGGCTCCGTGCTAGGCATGGAACCTGCTTAAGATTCTCCCTCTCTCTCTCCTCCCACTCTCTCCCTCTCTAAAAAACAAAAAATTAAAAAAAAAATTAAGTCTAGAATTTGGGAGAGAGGGAATGATTCTGCCCGATTCTAAAGTTAGGTTCTGAAAGAAAGAAAGAAAGAAAGAAAGAAAGAAAGAAAGAAAG
>CM052799.1:48732410-48804136 GCA_028533885.1 Nasua narica | reverse complement strand
AAAGAAAGAAAGAAAGAGAGAGGAAAGAAAGAAAGAAAGAAAGAAAGAAAGAAAGAAAGAAAGAAAGAAAGAAAGAAAGAAAGAAAGAAAGAAAGAAAAAAAGTTAGGTTCTGGAACCATGCCTGGCCTGGCCCACCCAGCTCCCCAGGGGCCCGGGGGTGTAAGTCGGGGGGATGGGGGCCCGAGTGCGGGAGGTCAGAGTGGTCTGTCCCATGTGGCAGACACCAGCTACTGGGTCCTGAAACGTGGCTGGCCCAAACTGAGATGACTTGACTATGTGAAATACACACTGGGTTCTGAAGACACAACATGAAAAAAAAGAATGTAAAATATTTTCGTTAATAATTTATATATTGACGACACATGTGGAAATAAATATGTATTTAGGATTAATTTTATTTGTTTCCTTTTGTTCTTCTAATATGGCCACCAGGAAGTTCATACTGAAATGTGGGGCTCATGTTACACTGCAGCTGGCCAGCACTGAGCTAGACCAGCCCGGTGAGGGTAGGGGGGACTGTGTGTTGTGTCCTTGGTGCCCGGAACCGGCTGGCACATAGTAGGTACCCAGGCAAGGTGGGAGTGGATGAACACACTTGAGATAGGGACCAACCACACTGGCCTCTGCAGCACTGGCCAGCAGGGGGCGCTCCAGGAACAGGGAGCCCTCCACCAATGCTTGGTCCTTTCCATCCTCTTGCTGCAGCCCGCCTTTCATCCTCCTCCAGGGGCCCAGCCTGTACCCCCACCCCGGGCCTGGCCTCCCTATGACCCCCGTGGGGCCCTGTTCCACCTCTTGGCCCCAGATTCACCTGCTCCCCTCAGTCTGGAGAGCCTGCAACACCACCTTTCTCACAGCTTTCCCAGAGAGAGGACAGGAGAGAGGCCCCTAATGGCTCCAGAAAAGCTCCAGGCTGTATCAGGATTGAAGGCACACAGCAGGAGCTCCAAAAAGGCTCACCATGCTGACTTTCCAGAAATGCGGAATCTCCAGATTGGGAGGGAGGTCTGCCAGAGGGGGGCTGGTCGGCCTCTGTGGAACTGAGGCTCGGAGAGGGAAGGGACAGGCCTGATGTCACCCAGGACATTGACGTTGGAAGTGAGGTCAGAATCCACTTTGGCTGTTCCCAAAGCCCAACCCCTGCCCCGTGACGGTCTCCGTGTGTCCGCACAGAACCCCAGCTCACCTCTCAGCCAGACCGCGCTTGGTGAGGCCTGAGATGACGATGGGGTCAAAAGGCTCCTCTGTGCCCGAGATGGTGATACCCAGGGGGCCCCCATAGCGTTTCAGTTCTACTGTGTAGCTGATGGCACCTGTGGTCTCTTGCTCATCTGCAAAGGTGGCACCCATCAGGCGGGGTGCAGCCAGGCGGGACCCAGGAGCTGGACGCCCCCAGCCCTTAGGGCCCCGGTGCACTCACTCCCTCAAATTCATCCATTCACTCATTCGGTAGTCCACCTATCTACTCGTGTCATGACTTCAGATGGCACTGCCTGGGGACCCTGAGGCCACCACAAATGTTTTCTTGCACCCAAACCCCATGGGAAAAAGAAGAAAGAAAAGGATCGTGAAACTAACATTCTAAACTATAGATTTCACCCCGGACACAAAATAACAATCATGAGGAAAAAACCAGACTTCGGGTTTTCTTTTAAAAAAGGTGAAGAAGAATCTGCCCACAAGAGACCATCCTTCCCAGGGCAGGAGTCAGCAGCTGCCCTTCTGAGTAACGGATTGGCTCTCTAGGGGCCACAAGCCTCACCCCTCCCTTCTGCCTCCCCAACCTGTATCATTTTTTCTTACCTTCTGTCCAGGTCACTCAGTTCTGTCCGCTGTCTGGCCCCAGAGGTGTCAGAGTTGGCAGCATTTACTTCACTCACATGCCCCCCCCCATTGTAGCCCCGCCCCATCCCTGCCCCGCCCACCCCTCTGCTCACTGCTGCCCCCTGTAGGCCTCCTCTGCTAGGCTTTGTGCTAGGGGTGGAGGGGTGCAGGCCACCCCAGGGACCATGAGACATCCGTGCGGGGCTCCTTCCTTGCATTTACTCATTCAAGGGGTCTCCACCAGCAGCCTGCCACCCTCCCTTTTCAGTCAGAGGGAGCCCCAAACTGCATGCTGGAAACCGCTGGTCTGGTGGGGGCACCAAGAGAGGTGGCCGGGCCGGGTGGCGGCCATACCAGAGTTGTCCTCGTCCTTCCGGATCTTCAGCTTCACCAGGTCCTCGCACTGCCGCAGGATTTGCACAGCATCCTCCATGGGGCAGTTGTCCAAGCGGATGTTGTCTATGGCCAGCAGCTTGTCGCCCGGCTCGAGGGTGCCGGTCCTGCAGGAGCAGGGGTGGGGAACACAAAGAGCCTGGCACAGGGTACTCCCCCTGGACAGCTCCCCTTACCCTGCGCCCAGGGCCATCCCTACCTGTGTGCCACACTGCCCTTCTTGATGTCAGAGATGATCAGGGGCTCTCCTCGCTTCCTGCTGGTCGCTGGGGAAAAAGAGGCCATGAATCCAACCTTGATGGCCTCAGCCTTGAGGAGGGGGGCTGGGAGGGCCCAGGGGTTGGGGCCTGAATGCTGAGCCATGTGCCCTGGTCCCACTGCTTCCTGCCTGGTGACTGTGAGCAAATCAGCTCCCCTTCTGCCTCAGTTTCCCCTCTGCAAAACGGGGATGACACCATGTCTCATGGGAGAGGTCATGAGATTAAACTAGACAAGGTAAAACCCAACGTGGATCCCGGCACATAGAAGGTGTTCGATCCACATCAGCCCTTTTCCCTTCCGCTCAGCCCATCCCCCAGCAAACTGTGAGCCCCCTTCAGGGGCTGTGTCTGGCTGGCACTCCCACCTAGCACAGGGTGGGCTCCAGAACTCGGTGACCCATCCACAGTTGAGTCTTCCCATCCCCCAGCTACAGGGAGTGCTGCCTGAATGGCTCCCAGGGGGCTCTCTCTCTGTGAGTCGCCTTTGGCCAAGAGAGTGGCCTCCCCAAGGTTGTACAGCTCCTGGATGTGGCCTGGTCCGCACAGTGGTGCAAAGGCCCGGCTCCCAGCCTCATTCAGGACAACTTCCAAAGCCTTCTCAGCCCTAGAGCTCTCCGTGGGACTGGCTACATCAGAACCACCTTCTCTGTCTGCCCAGTCTCCCATCCCTCACCTCGCACAGGTGTCCATTCCAAGAGCCCTTCTCAGTAAACAGCAACCCCCTCCCCTGCCCCCCCGCCCCCCCCCCCGCAATGTAACTCTTTGTTTAAGAAGCTCTTTCTGGGGGAATGTGGCCTAAGACAATGGGTTGTAACATGAGTAACTACGCTTTCTTGCAAAAAAAAAAAAAAAAAATCCATCTGGGCTAATGGGTTTTCCTGGTAGTGACCAGATGGTAGGAGCTCCTTCTAGCCCACGTGGCATCTTTGCAGATGAGACAAGGGCACCTCTTCCAATTAGTCCATTGAGGAAATGATGTAATAAAATTATAAGTCCACCTCAAATGGGCACCCTTGTGTCATGTACAACCTGTGCAACTGTATCTGGCAGCCCTACCCAGAGTTTAAACTCCAGCCTCCATTGACTGTGGAGTTTGGGGTAGGAAGGCGCTGCAGCAGCAGCCCTTTTAGACCCAGGGTGGGGAATGAGGATCATTTCACAGACCTGGCCCACATGTTTGGTGACTTAGAAGCCACTTAATCCCACCAGGAGACCCAGATGGCCAGGAGACTCCCATTGAGCAGAATAGGAAACTGAGGCCTCCAGGAAGTAGTGGGTGTCACCTGAGGACACACAGCAGGGCACTGTAGGCAGAGGGAACTCAAGCCAGCCCTCCCACCAGGAGCATCCCCCTCTCCTCCAAGCTGGAGGAGTGCAATTTCCCCCAACAGGCGGCTCACTCGGGGCAGGGAGTGGATGGTGGGGAAGGACTCACAGCCGATGGTGATGCCCAGCTCCACACCACGCCTCTTGGGCAGCTTCACGTGGAAGGTGCCGCTGCTCGGGATGACGGACTCTGTGTGCAAACACACGTCACACTGTGTGCAAACACACATGCACACTCTGTGTGCAAACACACGTGAGACCCAAGGGAGGAGATGCAGGGAGTCTCGGCTCCCCACTCATTCTAGGCCAGCTGGGAGAGACTGCAAAGTCACCACCCCAACCCCATCCCGTTTCTTCCACCGGACAGAGGAGGAAACTGAGGCATGGTGAGATGACTTTTGTCCCAGACAACCAATCCAATCAGAGCATATTTGGGGCGGGCACCTAGACCCGATGACTGCCAGCCAGGGGGTTCCCCAGAGTGAAATCCAACCCAGCTCAGATTCAGCAACAATTTACTGAGCATCTACCATGTGCCAGGCTTTGGAGGAGTGTTTTTAACATGATTGACCTCATCTAACCCAAACAATATCCACTGTAGTAGAAGGACTCTAGCCACTATATCACAATTGGGGAAACTGAGGATGGGTGGGGGGCAGGAGAGCCTTGTCTAAAGTCAACGAATGCCCAAATCACAGGACCAGAGTTCTAACCTGAGCTTGTTTGGCGTTCTTTGCCTGAGGCCTGCTGAGGGACCTGGAATATTCTCAGCAGCCCCTGCCCTCCCTTAGGGCCTGTTTTGGCACAAAAATCCCTCATCAGCCCTCAGGCTGGCATGTGGGATTCCTGCCTCCCCGACTGGGGCCTTCCCTGCCACCACTGGTAATTCAGGCGCACGTTACAAATGCTCTGGGAGAAGGTCACCGGGCAGGAGTGGGATGGGGCTGGAAGAGCATGGCTCTCCCCAGGCAGGAGCAGGATAAAGGGAGGAGAGAGCACAAAGGGAGGATAAAGCGTGAGGAGGAAGGTAGGGGCACTCACTCACCTGCCACATCAAATTCGACCTCCAACACAACCTTGTGGGCCAGCGCCGCGTTCCGCAGCAGCTGGTTGGCTTCCTCCATTGTCCCATCCTCCGTGGCAATACCGTTGATGGACAGGACCCGGTCCCCCACCTGAAGCAGCCCACACCTGAACCCCGGGTGGCCCCGCAGAGAGAAGCAGCTCCGTTACTATCCCGGCTATTCCTGGGGCACGGGAATGCCATGTGGGGGCGGGTCTGGGGTCTGATTCACAGCTAGGCAATCTACCCGGCGACTCCGGCTAAGGGAGTGAACTCGCTGGGCCTCAGTTTCTCTGTCTGTCCAAGGGGGAGGACGCCGTGCCTTACGAGATGTGCGTATAGGGTGTGTCTGACTTCAGACAGACAGGGGTTTAAGTCCTGGGTCACTCATGAGCTGTGTGACCCTGGGCACTTCTCTGCACCTCGGTTTCCTCATCTGTAAAGTGGGGCTGGTGATGGAGTGGGTGGGATGGTTAAGTGAGGGACTCTCGTGAAGCCAGGCTTGGCATGAGACTCAGTCTCCCTGGCTGTCCGTGAGCCTGCTGAATTGGAGAGTGGCAGGCCCAGTGGGGGGGCGGTGGGCTCACCTCTCGGCTGGGCTGTCCGGCTCAATGAAGCGCACCAGGGGAGGGGAGGACAGGGTCTCGGTGGCGAAGATGCCTCCCTGGAGCTGCAGGCCAAAGCCGCTGAGAGGGTCTCCGCAGAGCACAACCTCCGTGGTCTCCGTGTGCACGATCTGTCCCCCAGGCCCCACCGTGCTGGAGGCCAGTGACACTGCGGGACAGGCGGGCACGGCTCTCAGGTGGGCGGTCCCAGAGAGCCCTTCCTGCTGGCACCAACCCGTGCCCAGGCTCAAGGACCTGGGGTCAAAGGGGCGAGTGAGTGGGGGGCCCTGCCTCGCCCCGCGGCCGGCAGAGTCACAGCGTATCCTGAAACGCGCTGTCCCCATCTGGCCCACGGGAGAGTCCCACCCAGCAGGCCTGTGACAAGGATGAAGGAAGCCAGCTCCTGGGACTGCCACGTCGTAAAGCAGAGCTTCTGAGGGGTGTGCTGGCACGTGATGTTAGCTTCGTCGTAACGCTCTTCTAATACCACAGTCCACAGTACGTTAAATTTTGGTGACAGCTTTATTGAGATACAATTCACCTATCCTAGTAAACCAATAGTCAACCGATTTAAAGTGTTTTTTCAGTATATGAAAAGTGTTGTGCAACCACCAGCACAACTGCCTGATGAATACTTTCATCACCTCAAAAAGAAACCCTGTGCCCTTGAGCTATTGCCCCAAGTCCTCCCATCTCTCCCGGCCCTAAGCAACCACTAACCAACTTGCTTCTGTATAGATTTGCCTCTTCTGGACACATTCCACATGTGGCTATCACCTGTGGCCTTTTGTGTCTGGCTTCTTTCACGAAGCATAATGTTTTCAAGGTTTATCCATATTGTAGCGTGTGTCTGGAATTCATGCCTTTTTATAGCCAAATATGACCCCATTGTGTGAATACACCACTTTTTGTTTATGCATTCATCTCTTAATGGACATCTGGGATGTTTCCACCTTTTGGCGAAAATGAATAATGCTGCTATGAATATTCACGTGTAAGTTTTTGGGTGAACGCGCCGTATGTTTTCATTTCTCCTGGGCTTATACCTAGATATGGAATTGCTGGGTCATATGAAAACTTTCTATTTGCTATGTTATTTAATGTATATTGTTTTATATTCCACATATAAAATACATTTGTATTATTAAAATGGACATTAGATATCATTTCTTAAATATAATTTATTATATTTAATGCCACTACTGATTATATTATACTATTCTATCTTTATTACTATTTTGTTACATTTTATATTATACATTACAATACATATATTATGTGTTTGCATATGTTGTGTTATCATATTTATATTTATTATATTTTCACAGTTACATCCCTAATAATAAGAATGGTGCCTGGCACATAGGAGGTGTTCAAATTGTTTAATTAAATAATTATCACCAATAATAACATTTTATTACATATCTATCCTATGAAAAGGACAGATAAGTGGTCCCGAGAGCCCCCAGCCTTCCTATGCCCCTGCTGTGAACAGCATTTCTGAATCTCTTCACCTACACACTCCCAGCTTTGGTGGTTGACAAAGGTGGTTGGTAAAGGCATATTTTACCTCTCATCTGACTCTGAAATCTGTTTCTCTTTTCACCCTGGCCTCCAGGAAGCTCATAACCATATTGCAGGTGCCAAGTGATTTGTATTCCTCTTTTCCTCCTTTTGGCTCACTTCCAAATGGCCCAGTTTGACTTTTCATGCTTCCTGGAGGCCTCCGCAGCTCACATGGCATGAGGCTGGATAGATTTCCTACATCAGCAAAGGAAGGACTTTTCCCAGGAAAGACTTCAAAATTCTTGGCATTCTCATGATTTTTGCTACCTCCACAGGTTTCCTGCATTATCATTCACTACTACCTGTCTTTCCATTTATTGACTTTTTAAAATACTTAAATACCTTCATTACAAAAAGGAACTATATACATAGTGATCATAAATAAAGAGAAACGCCTATAAACAAAAGGGAAGTAGTAATATACGTTTGCGTGTACATATGCATGTGTGTATATATATGTATGTGCATGCATACATACACACACACATAAATATATTAAAAGTGAAAATTATTACAAACTATCACATCCTGGATGGCTAGTCTCAGGCTTATGTGTCTTTGTCTTCGGGGAAATTAAAAAATGTCAGAGAGGCGGTACAGACACAGCTACACCACACTCAGACTTTCTCTTTGAATGGATCAGAATGAATCACAGAATGAAAGAAAATGAAATGGAGTTACTGTGGGAGCTTTATGCACATCCAAAAAGGTATCTTTTCCTTGAGACACTTTACCATCACCGTCCGGGAATTTTCCATAATCAAAATACAAGACTAAAATATACAAAGTGACTGACACTCCTCGGGTGCATCCTTGTGCTGTGTACAACCTGCACAACCATCCATGGAAGCCTGCCTGGTAGGCCACTGTTGCTATTTAATGACCCTACACACACTCCTGGGACCCTATCCCAAATACCCCCCATCCTTTGGCAAATCTCTCAGGTATACAGGCAGCCCAAAGTAGAGGGAAGAGATCATGGCTTACTTACATGAGCTCTTGTGTTCCCTTCTTCGTTGCCTTCTCCGCCCCATTGTGGTCCGGGGGCTCATGGGATGGGGTCCACGCGGAAGGGTGCTGGGGTTGGTGCAGGGAAAGGCATGATTCATGGTCGGCGAGGAAAAGGGAGTTGAGGACAAGGCTGGGGAGATGAAAGCACAGCCCCGTTAACCCCAGAAGGGCCCTCCGCCCTACCACACAGTGGGTTTCCCCTTTCACCTCAAACACTGGCTGTGTGACCTCAGGCAGGTCTCACCCACTCTGAGCCTCAAAGACCGCGGGTTTTTCACAGACATGGTGAAACCCAGCTGCCAGGGATAGGGGCCCATCTCATCATTAATGTGTTATGTGACGCCGGGCAGACCTCCTAATTTCTTGGAGACTTGGTTTCCTCCCCTATAAAACATGCACAAGCCCCTATGAGGTGGGCACATTACATCGGCTCTGGTCCTGGCCAGCAGGCGTGGCCCAGGTGGGCGTCCTGCAGTGGCCGGGCCGGGGGCTGTGACAGGAGAGCACGCAGGGGTCCCAGCGGTGTGGCTGCTCACTCCTCTGCACCTTCACTGTGGCCCAAGGAAGAGGAGAGAGAGGTGCAGGCGTTAGAGACTGAGCGAGTCTGGACTCACCACGCCCCCCTGGAGCCACGCTCCCATCTGCGAGGTGAAGTGAGGATAAGCAGGACCAGACAGCCTGAGTTTCCCCCAAGCCAAGCCAAGCAGGCATTCAGACGCTGCTCGTGTGTCCCGGATGCCCACTATGTGCTCAGCACCCAGCCAAGCAGCAGCAGGGATGGGAGGGAAAGCGGACCCAGCCTGAGACCCAGACCATCAGCTTTGAGCAGTGCAGCTGGCAGATGACATCAGGCCCCTGCACCTTCAGGATCTGCTGCTGTGCTGTGGCCTGGGCAGCCTGGGCCACAGGGGCCAGGGGCTGAGCAGCCAGGGAGGGGCACTGGGCTGGGCTCTCCGGGGCAACCTATGCTCCAACACCCCCGGGGGCTGGCCGAGGTTGGCTCAGACCTACGCTGCAGACAGGCTGCTCTGGCTTCCTCCCCTCCAAACTTTCACACAGTTTCCCCCCAGGTGAATTCTCCCATGGGACCCCAGAGATCCTGCCTCCCCCACCTGCCCCACCTGATCCTCCAAGCCACCTGCCATGCAATACCTCCTCCCAGACTCCTCAGGTCCTGTCTTTCTTTCTTTTTTTTTTTTTTTAAAGGTTTTATTTATTTATTTGACAGAGAGTTCACAAGTAGGCAGAGATGCAGACAGAGGGAGAGGGGGAAGCAGGCTCCTTGCTGAGCAGAGAGCCTGATGCGGGGCTCGATCCCAGGACCCCAAGATCATGACCTGAGCTGAAGGCAGAGGCTTTAACCCACTGAGCCACCCAGGCGCCCAGGTCCTGTCTTTCTTAGCTCTCCCTTCTGGTTGGGGCTTGGGGCGGGGGTGGGGGGTGGTCCAGCCTGGTGCAGGGTATCCAAGGATGAATGAGAAGTCAACTTTCCCAGCCCATTGACTCCGCCCCCTGTGCAGCGCCTCCAATCCTCACACAGGGGTGTGGCCAACCCTGGCAGCTGGCCAGGTCCCTGAGATAAGTCACTTGGCCCCTCTGTGCTTCATTGTGATGATGTGTGCAACAGGACTAAGAGAGGGGCTGCCTCCTAGGATAATGGGAAGGATCTGAATGAGTTAAGAGGTAGGATGTGCCTCGAGCAGTGCCTGGCACGTAGCTAAGGCCCAGCTAATGAGGGCCACGTGTAATGAGGGCCTGTTGGCAGCCCTGTGCCCTCCTAAGTCACTGTGGTTCTCTGAGCCTCAGCCGCCTCTGTAAAGTGGGATAACAGCACTACTGCCCTCACAGACTTGTCACAGGAGGATAAAAGATGACCCACGGGAAGCCCCAGCACAGAGCCCAGCCCATGGCAGCTGCATCGTAAATGGAGCGAGACTGAGTCACTGGTTCAAGCCCCAAAGCCTCCTGTAGCGGCCCTCGCTGTGGCTTGACGGGGTCTTTGCAGACCCTGGCAGAGATGCGTCTGCACAGCGCCATGGAGATGGACCCTTCCCCAGGCGTGTCTCCCCACATTTTACATGAGGGATTTCTTTCTCCCCCAGACAATCGGTTAGGCTTGCAAAGGATGGGGTGGGCTGACTATCCTTGCCCACACACTATGTCCTGAGGGCTGGAATTCACAGCCTGATTCCCCAGACCACAGTCCTGGGTTGTGCTCCGTTCTCTATGTCGTTTGACCCCTCCCAAGCCTACGCTCCCATCTACAAATGAGGCAACTGAGGCTCAGAGGCATAAAGCACCCATTCCACCTGGCACTCGTACCCAAAGCCCAAGGTTTGGAATGGTGGAGGCACTTCCAGGCTCTGAGTGAGAAGCTGCCTCCTTGTGACCACCCTGCCCCGGGTTTTGCTCGGCCCTCTGGTCTCTTAGAGCACTGGCTTCCTCTGCTCTCGGGCTGCCTAGCCCCCAGCTCCCTGCTCTGGTCTGGGAGACCCCAACTCCTCAAAAGCTGGGGGGCCTCTAGGCCCTGCTGACTCACTGGCTGCCTCCTCTGGCCCTGCTGAGGAGCCCAGAGCTGAGTCTCGGATCTAAGCTCTGAGCAGCACAAAGCACAGAAGGACTGTCCTCTCCCTCGGGCTAGCCCTTTTACTCCTATTCACTTAGCCAAGAGTGATGGAACTAGCTTTGGGGCATCCACACCGGTGGACTGTCAACTCCAACACTCAGGGCATTCCTCTGTCCCACCTCCCCCCACCCCAGCTGCTGCCCTTGATAATCTGAGCTTCCCAACAGGAATGGACATTGTTTCAGTACATTGCAGCCTGCCTAGGCATCTGGGGCCTCGTGCACCCCGACCCATCAGCCGTCAGGTTTGTGTACGGAGACCCGCCAAGGGGACCCACCTGCCTCTGAGGGCTTCAGGGGCCGCCGACTTTGGGGGGCAGGCAGGATCTCCAGCCGCACTCTCTCCGCCACACTGGCCAGAAGCTTGGTGGCCTCAAGCAGGGAGCAGTGTTCTGTGTTGGTGCCATCGATGGACAGGATGTGGTCTCCGGCATGCAGGGCCCCGCTCCTGGCCAGGCGGGAGAGGGAAGGGGGAGGCTGGTCCGGCCCGAGGGAGCTGGGGACCGAGGCCCCTCCCCCTGCATCCCAGCCCCCTATGGTGGCGGCCCCGGGTTATTTGCCTCACCTGTCCACCACGCTGGCCGGCTTGATGCGGTCAATGGTGATGACTGGCTTGTTCCGGTGGGAGCCGGTGGTGAGTGAGATCCCCAGGGCTGAGCCAGGTGTCTTGGTTATCTCCACTATCAAGGGCCCCGAAGCATTGGCCACGGTATCTGGCACCAGGAAGGAAGAGTTTGAAATGCAAATACTGAGCACCTGCCTTCCCAGCCTCACTCTGCTGTCTCGGTGTAATCCTCCCTGCTGGGGAGGGATTATTGCATCCATTTCAGAGATCAGAAAACTGAGGCATGTGGAGGCAAAGGCCTGGTCCAAGTTCACACGGCCCTCAGCAGCGGAGGCGGGACAGGGAGTCGGCTCTGAGGGACTCTTGACCCCAGGGCTCTGCCGGACGACACTAAGGTGCTCACGGTTATGGAGAGCCTGCGGTTGCAGGCTACCACCTTTCTGCACTCAGAAACGACACCCCCAGAAACCTACCTAGTGGCTTGAAAGCAAAAACCTAGCTCCTTCTGCTCTCGCCCACCCCCACCCCCCAACCCCTGCCACCTGGTCCAAATGTCAGCAAATCAGACCCATTCAGCTTTCATCATATCTCCTGAATCCGATTCTTCTATGCTTCCTCAGCAACCAGCCTGGTCGGGCCACCAGCACCTCTTTCTCCCTCAACCTTTCCCGTCCCTCCCTGATTTTTTGTCCCAACAGAATTTACTGCCATTGGACACCCTCTGTATTTGATTTATTCTGTTTACTGTCCCTCTCCTCTCATGAGCTCCATGAGAACCGAAACCTCGTCTGTGTCGCTCTCACCTGAACCCCCGGGACCTCCCACAATTCCTGGCACATAGCGTTTATTGCCCAGATAGGCACAGAGAGGCTAGGTGACTGGCCCAAGGTCACACCGCCTTTGCTGTGGTGAGGATCTACGCCCGCTACCCCTCCCCTCAACCCCTGGGTCTCGTCCTGCCCCAACCCGAGTCCTCGGGCCCCTGGACTCACCTGGGATGGCCACATCGTACTCCACCTGGAAGAGCGCCTCGTGGCTGCACTGCCGCAGCGTGGCAAGGGCAGAAGCATGGCTGGCCCCGTGCAGTGGGATCCCGTCAACGCTGAGCAGCCTGTCCCCCACCTTCAAGGAGCCCTCCCTGTAGGGAAGGGCCCGGTCAGCCAGCCTGGCCCGTGTGAGCACCGACAGGCCGAGGCCGCTGGGCAAGGTGGGGTTGGGGAGGGCGGAGAGGGGCAGGCAGCGAGTGAAGGACGAAGGGATGGCACAGTGGGGGATGCATGGGGGAGGCTCTGGGGGAGCAGCTGCATCCATGAAGCAGGGATGTAAAGAAAGCTGGGACTAGCTCTGACATCTCCCACCCGGGTCGGTGCTTAATACGTCCAGAGCCCTGGCTCAACCCGAGGATGTCTGCGCAGGGATGCCCCGGGGACACGGGAGACTGCCAGGGCCCCACAGCATCAGGAGTGGGGCGGCCTGGAGGCTGCGAGCTGCCCATCTTGAGGTCCCTTCTCCCTGCCCCCACTCTGGTTTCTCAGAACCGATTCTAGCCTGGTGACAAGTGTGCCTGGGAATGAATTCAGCAGGGGCCCCCCGGGAAAAGGGCCTGAGCTGGGGTTCACCTCGGTTAGGGTCAAATCCCCACCCTGGAATGCTTGCCCCAACAGGTGGCCAAAGCTATTCTGGGAGGTTCTATGAATAGCTCGTCACAGGGCCCCATCCCAAGAACGGGTTTAGACTTCTGACAAGACTGTTCCAGGCTTCTCGTAAAACGGCCAAGAATCTCCCACTGGGAGGGTCAGGGGGTCGGGTGCTGGGAACTGGGCATATTCCTCTCCCACGTTCTCTCTTCCTCGCCCTGCCTGCCCGGCCCTTCTGGGCTGTGCCCCAGGGCAGGGTGGCATGGCCACAACTCAGAGGCTGCATCACAGAGGCCACGGTGGTGTTGCTCACGGTGCCCCAAACTCTCTCACGGCAATCCCAGGAGCCGCAATATCAGCCCCATTCCACGGATGGGGGAAACAAAGCCCGGGGCGAGGTGGGGGGGCGGGGGAGAACAGCATAATGCCAAGGCTTGCTTCCCTCCCCACCCCTGAGACAGCAGCATGTCAGGGAGGAAAGAGCTTGGGGTCTCTGTCATTTGGGATGGAGTCCTGGCTCCACCAACAATCCTGAGTGACTCTGCAGCAAGGGGCGGCCTCTCTCTGGGCCTCAGTTTGCTCATCTGGAGAATGGGCACCATGGTGCCTGCCTTCTTCACAGGGGATCTGGGCGTAGCCAGGGCAGGGAAAGGCTCCCTCCAGCTCAAGCTCACCTGTCAGCGGGGCCGCCGGGTCGGACGTAGGTCAGGACGAGCGGGCGGGTCTTGTGTATGTCTTCATGGGCACCCCCTGGACAGAATTCAACAGGAAGTAGCAGTCGTCTACCCACCATGATACCTAGAGGCCCTGACCCAGCCCCTGAAGCCGGCTCCCTTCACTAAATCCGTTTGAGGACCTGTCCTTGCTATTCACCGGCCCTCTTATAAGATTCCAACTGTAAATCCCCCCAGAGGGGGACAGAAAGTAGGGACATGACCAAAATCCTCTCTCTTCAATGGTTTGCTTCTCCTCTGATGACCTCATCCTATTTCTCTTTTTACCCTGGTTCTGAGGCAGCTCCAAACCACGTTCTCAATCTCACTCCCGGCAATCACGCACATATCATTGCTTGGCGAATTCTTCCATTTAACGCTTGGCTTAATGGTCCTCAGTTCTTTAAAGTCAGAAGCTAACTATTGATCTATGTATTATATATCTGTATCTATAACCTCACTAGAGTGAAAAAGAATACACAGGGAATCAACATTAGCCTCCTTCCCGCCCCTTGACCCCAAGTGTGACTCTTCGACTGACCTCTGAGGACAAAGCCAAAGCTATTGCCCTCCTTGTACAGGGAGACGTCCACTGTCTTTGTGATGATCCCTGGGCTGTTCTCAGGGGCTGGGGAGAAATGGAGGGCTCCTTTGAGTCCCTCAGTCACATTACCAAGCCACAGACATCCCCACGGCTCATTCCAGGAGAGGTGGGTGACCAGCCAGCGAGATTACAGGGAGGGTGAACTCCCCCCACCCCCGCCCATTTACAGGTAGGACAAATAAGACTTCAAGAGTTCTGCTGAACTCACACTTAAGTCCATGGCTATGGGCTCAGGCCAGGGTTGAATTCTAGTTATTCAAATCTTAAGACTTTAGGCCAACTTCGAAAATTCAAGGGTAGGCTAAACCCTAGGCCTCTGTACTCAATGGAAAGTGTGGTAGGACAGGGAACAATTTTTTTAGCCAGCATTCCCCAAACCTTCCCCCTAAAGGAAAAGCATCTGAACACTAAATATACAAAACGGCACTGGATTATAAACAGGGTCCCTGCCACCTCCTGGTGACAGCGTACTGCACTTGTAGGCAAAGTCCATAGGTGTGACTTAAATGTTTGTGGTCAACCTTCAGGTCCCACCCACCCGGGTCCCCAGCTGGCTTGGTCCCCACCACCCAGGTGCTGGTGGGGATAGCTGTGTCTACCCACGACTAAGGCAGTGGAGAAAGTTGCCCGTCCAAGGGCACCCACCGGGCGGGGGCAGCTCATACTCCACCTCCAGCACCACGCGCTCGCCCACATTCTTGAGCAGGGTGATGATCTCATCATGGCGGAGCCTGGTCAGATGGATCCCATTCACTGACCGAATATAGTCGCCCACGTTCAGCAGGTCACTCCTGGGAGCAAGGAGGTCAGAGCACATGCATGGTGACAGGTGCCAGCACTCACACCCGCTCTTCTGCCGAATCCTTATGATCTCTGAATCCCCATTTTACAGATGGGGAAGCTGTGGCTCAGAGAGGTCAGACATCATCCAGGGTCACACAGCGAGTCAGTAAGAGAGTGTGGATTCTAACCTAGACCTGTCTGACACCCAGGCCTGGCACTGCCCCCTGCTGGGGGGAGTCAGCCCTCCTGATGAAGGCTCTGACCAGCCCCGAGGGGCCTGCGGCGTGGCCGGATCATCTCCCTCTTTGCTAGTTCTGAAAGCACTCACCCTGGCTTCTGCCGGCCAAGCTGTTCTGCTCCACTGGGCACTTTCCAGCGCCTGCTCTGTACGAGGCCCAGACAGGCCAGGAGACGCCAGCCCCTAGGTCTCATGGAGCTCATGGTCCAAGGGAGCCACATAGGTAAGAGGACGGGAAATCCAGAGCCACGTGTCCGCAAGTGGCAGCCAGGGCCGTGTGAGCAAAGCAGCGCAGCTGTCTCGCCCTGGGATGGGGGGCCTCCCAGAAGCAGTATGGAGGGGTGAGCAGGAGTCTGCCAGTCCCTTCCAAGAAGCTAACCGTCCGTGCAAAGGCCTGGACGGCTTGGCAAGAGTGGGATTCTGTGGCCGAGTCAGCCCCTTGTGTCAAGGGAAGAGAAGCAGCTGGGGTCTAGAATTACAGCCTCCCCTGGAGGCTTCCCTCTGAGAAGCACTTGAGTGCTCCTAGAAACACCTGCCTGGTGGCTCTGCCTGTAACTCTGGTACACTTTCCACGGGCCACTGGCCCCTGCCTACTGCCCCACCAAGCCCCCTCCTCACCTGGCGGCGAGCCCCCCGGGTCTCAGGTTGGAGACCCTGGGCTTCCCATCCTTGTCGGTGCCACCTGAGATGGTCAGGCCCAGCGTGCTGCCTTCCTTCTTGATCAGCTCCACCACGGTGACCCCGCGGAACTCCTCTGTCAACAGACGGGAGGCGGGGGAAGGGTTGGTGAGCGGGCAGCATGGGGCAATTCTGGACCCCCAGCACCAATACAAGTGAGACCGACACTTGGTAAACAGGGCACCTGGCCGCAAAATTCTGGGTAAGATCATCTCCTTTTTACACCAAGGATCAGAGAAGTTGAGGGACTGGTCTAAGGTCACAGAGCGAGTTAGCGGCTGAGCCAATGCCGTCTGACCCTGACTCTGAGCTCTCCGTGCCTCCAAGACAAAGAGGAAGGAGAGGAGGCGCCTTACCTGGAATGCTCTGTCTGCGGCATGCCAGGGCCACATCGGTCCCTCCTGCATCCTTGCCTCCTTTGGAGTAAGGCCCATCGTCTGCAGGCAAGAAAGAGAAAAAGCCCCGAGTTTGCACTTTCATTTCCGTGCAGGAGAACACTTTCAGCCTTGGGAATCTTCTGCTTCGCGGATGTGGCCTGGAAGAGGGGGTTTCTTCCTGCCACCAGCTCCACCCGTCTCTGCTGGGGCGTCCTCATGGCTCCCCCCACTCCAGAGGCTCCATCTCTGCCCTGGGGCTGAATAACCTTCTGAACAGCGATGCTATACAGGGAGCTTCCCAGCCGTTCTGTGGTTAACCGTCTCCACAACGTTAATTATGAACACGATTACTCCACCCTACAAGATACAGAAGCTCAGGACCCCAGCAGGACAACTCGGGCCCCAGGCACACGGCTGGGGAGTTGGGCAATTTAGAATATGGGTCTGCAGATTCCATCACCCGGGGCTGTGCTTGCACACCCGCTGGGACTGGCGGCTCACTCACACGCGGGCACCTCTACACAGGTGAGACAGTGCCGGCCATTAGCAAACTCAATCTTAAATAGACCCAGTTAGTGCTTCTTCCTGAGAAACGTACTTTAGGGTCTGCAATTCGTAGTCTCAGACATTCTAGGCAGCCACAGATAAGTCTGTCTCCTTTAATTCTAGAAAGCATTCTCCAGTTATTTTTCAAGTGTTGTTTCCTTCCCCTCTCTCTTAAGAAATGCTTAATGGATATTCCTTGAGACTTTGCGTTTTTCTCTCCCACGACCCATCGCCTCTCTCACATTTCCTACTTTGGTATCTCTCGGGGCCGTCTCATCTGCAGTAACATCTGTCTTTTTAATGCTCAGAGAAGTTTTTCATAGACTTCAAACATTAGGAAAATAGACTAGTACAACGCAGAGGTTCTCAAAGGAGGGTCCCTAGCCCAGCCCTACTAGCATGACCTGGGCACTCGTCAGAACTGCAAATTCTTGGGCCCCACCTAGCACAGAGTAAATTAGAAACTTGGACGGTGAGGTTCAGCAATCTGCACGGGTATGTGTTGTTAGTGCATTACCCCAATTTATATTTTTATCTATTTTAAAAGTCTTATAGACATTCAAATTAATTCTTTGTAGCGTGCTTTTCTCTGGGTTTTGGGAAATGTATCCTGACCACCGCCACAGTCAGGATTTAGAACATTTCTATTGCCCCCCTCCAAAATTCTCCCCTGCTGCCCCTGTATAGCCAATCCCTGCCCCCCAGCCGCACCCCCTAACTACCAGTGGTCTGTTTTCTCTCTATATAATTCTGGCTTCCCTAGAATGCCATATAAATAGAATCCTACAGTGTGTGGGCTTCGGAGCCTAGTTCCTTTTATTTAGCATCATTTGAGATTCACACATGTTTTTCCATGGATCGGTAGTCTGTTGCTCTTTATTGCTAACCGGTGTTTGATTGCAGGGATGATGTACTGTTTGGTCAGCCATTCACCGGCTGAAAGACATTTCCACTTTTCCAGTTTGGGGTGATCTCACAGGAAGCCGTAGTAAGTATCTACACACAAGTTTTGGTTTGAACATCACATTCCATCCCACCTGGGTAAATATCCAGGGGCGGGATTCTGGGTCATATAGTAAGGATGAGGTTAACTTTGTAAGAAATTGCCAAACTGCTTTTCGAAGTGGCTGTACTCTTTCGCATGTCCTCCAGTAATGGATGACGGGTCCGGCTGCATCACATTGTCGCCAGCATTTGGTGATGTTAGTTAGGGTACTTTTTAAAAAAATATTTTCTTTATTTACTTGGCAGAGAGACAGAGAGAGAGGGAACACAAGCAGGGGGAGTGGAAGAGGGAGAAGCAGGCTTCCCGCCGAGCAGGGAGCCTGACGCGGGACTCGATCCCAGGACCCAGGGATCATGACCTGAGCCGAAGGCAGTCGCTTAATGACGGAGCCACCCAGGCGCCCCATATTTATTTTTTTTTAAAGATTTATTTATTTATTTGAGAGAGAGAGAGAGAGAGGTTGTGTGTGCAGGGGCTAGGGGCAGATGGAGAAAGGGAGAGAGTCTCAAGCAGACTTGCTAAGCACAGAGCCCAAGGCAGGGCTCCATCTCATGACCCTGAGATCATGACCTGAGCGGAAACCAGGAGTTGGTTGCTTGACCCACTGAGCCACCCAGGCCTCCCTCTAAGTTGAAATATTTTAAAACAAACCCCAGGCATGAGGAAATGACACTTCTAAATATTTTAGTATGCGTTAAAAAAAACAGGAACATATTTCTTATCCAGCAAAAATACCATTATCCTACCTTATAAAATTAAAATGATTCCTTAATTATTAATTTAATATCCACTCCATATTCAAATTTTCCTAATTCCAATGAGTTTTTAATTTCACCAAGTACATTTTTGGTTTTGGAAAGCTTTGTTTGGTCCTTTTGCTTATATCCTCATTCTGCTTTCACAACGTTGTCCCGTCCTTTTCCATTGTGTCTTACAGGTCTCTAATAATTTTAAATCTTTTCAGTGTTCCTCTGTTACTCAGTCTTCTATTATCCCAGACTCTCGAGAGCTGCTTCTGCTATCTGGGACATCTGATGACTTTCCCTCCCAGTCGGCTATTTCCTCATGAGTTTGGTAATTGTCGGACTGTGAGCTCATCTTCGCTGGGGCTTTATCTGTGGGAATCTTATCCAGCCCGGTTGGTTGCAAGCCGGTCTCTCCAGGGTCCAGAGAGAATTTGCTATTCCTTCCCTTCAGTGCCTGCCAAGGCATCACTACCGACACCCTGGTTCCAGGATTCTGGAACTGGGGTGTAGTGTGAAATACCACCTCTGACAGAAACAAGGGACACATCTCAGATCACAAATTCTCAAAGGAGACCACCCAAGACACAGTTGAGACAGACATGCTTTCTCTTTGGTAGATGAGTGGATTTTTTTTTCTAAATCCCCACTTTCACTGAGGGTATATCTTTTTCAAGGTCCTGGCTTTCTGCCGGGGAGTGAGTTCCAACTACAGAAGGTATAAGGGGCATCGTCTCCTGCATCCTTAAGCAATTAAAACCAAAGCTCTTGGTTACCAGACCAGCTAAGACCCTCATTCCCGCTACCACCCCAAAAGGGAAGCCTCAGCATCAGCCTACACTCATTCTACTGTTTTTCAGTTTTCTCTTTGTTTTTTGATTAGAAATGTATAGAATTTATAGATCGATCTGTGGACAAGTGACATCTTCACAATACTGGGTCTTCCAATCAATGAACATGGTCTAGTCTTCGATTTCTTTTGGTCTTCTTTAATCTCTGGCAAAAATATTATGTACTTTCATGGGCAAAGATCTTGTACATCTTTTTAAAAATACATTCCTAGATATCTGAAGTGTTTTAATGCTATTGTAAATTGGATCGCTTTTCAAATTTCATTTTCTAATCATTTGTTGCTGGCATATGATAATACAGTTGATTTTGTATTCCGACCTTTAAAATCCCCATATTAATTCTCATAGTTTATCTGTAGGTTCTTTAGGATTTTCTCTCATCTGTGAAAAATAACAATTTTATTTCTTACTTTCTAAACTTCATGCTTTTTTACTTATGTTATTTGCCTTTTTGCACTGGCCAGACACCCAGTATTGATAGATGCGGTTATACAGACCATGCTTATCTCTTCTCCAGCTCACCCTCTTCATTTCCTGTGAATTCATCTGTGCATCTCAAAGGAGTTTGAAGCTGGAAGGTTTCAGGTTACCTGCTCTGGGAGACTGCCAGAGCCCCTGCTTCCCCTCAGCACCCCTTTGTCTTAGGCCCTGTTCGTATTCCGGATTCTCCTCTATGCCCTGACAGGTCAGGGGAAGGGGGCTCATGCGTCATGCACCAACCAACCATCCACGCTATCCCCTTCTATCTCCTTCGTTCACTTGTCACAGCGGCCCTGGGAAGAGCCAGATGCTACATCACTTTCACTTGACAGAGGAGAAAACTTGCAACTCAGAGGCACAAAGTCCTTAGCCCAGGCAGCTTTTGTAAAAAGCCAGGACCTGACCCCAGGCCCCTTGCCCATGCCACCCCATGTTGCAGGCTCCCTGGACCAGGTTATTTTTTTTCACACTCCTTCTCCAGGTCCTTTCTCAGCACTGGACTGAGCTGGGCAAAAACGAGTGACAAACCATCAGGCTGGCAGGCTCTCCTGTGCTGCCGCAGGGGGCCAGTCCCTCCCAGCACCAGGTATGCCCCTTGGGCTTCCAGATTCCTTGGGGCTCCTTGAGACTGTGCAACCCCCCCCCCCAAAACTCTGGAAGAAGAGCTCTCCAGCTGCCCTCATCCCTGCAGCTCCAGCCTGGCTAAGTGTTAAGACGATGGGCCCAGGGTTCAGCCCAGCCCAAGGGCAGACCCTGGTTCAGCTATTCACCAGCTGTGGGAAGGCCACTCCTCTCCCTAAGCCTCTAGCCATGGGGAGACCTAACTCACAGGACCCATCTCCCGCCTCTGTGGAGGCATGAGGAAGCACGGTTGGAGAGGAATCAGTCCTGGCAGGGGACGGAAGCTCAGTATCCCATCCCAGCCAGGCCTTTTTCAGGAGGGAGACGATCAGATTAGGGTTCGTGGGGGGGGTCAGTCTGGGTCAAGGTCAGGGTTCAGCTTGAGTTCAGGGTCAGGGCTCAGTCAGAATCAGGGACATGGTTCAAACTACAGTACTTTGCTCAACCTCTGCACTATTGACATCTTTTTTTTTTTTTTTTGCTAGATAATTCCACAGGGTGGTGGTTGGCGGTGGGGGGGGCTCTCTTCTGCATCGTACAATGGTCAGCAGCATCCTTGCCCTCTAACCACTAGATGCCAGTAGCACCCCACCCCATAGTGACAACCAAAAATTACTCCAGACATCACCAAACGTCCCCTGGGGAACAATATTACCTCACCCGAACCCCCCATTGAAAATCACTGCTTTAGAGTCTGTGTGGGGCTCAGGCTGGGACTGAGGTTCAGCAGAAGGTCAGGGTCATGGCCCAGCCAGGATCTCAGGATCTCACCACCTGTAGCTCTACCCACTGAGAAACCACCCAGCTCCCCCAGCACTCTGCATCTGCAGACCAAGCCTAGGCTCCCTTTGCTTGCCAGAAGGTAGTAAATAACAAATCAGACAGCAGTTAAGCCCAGAATCATTTCCAGGGCCCCTGGAGTTGGGCCCCCAGAAGCTCCCCTCACTAGCCCCCACCCCCGCCTCGTCCCCCAGGCCCCTTATTCACACGAGCCACCACCAATTCAGGCAACAGGCCATTAAGTATAATGCCTCCCATTACGGTTCCCTAATTTGCACTTCATTTAGATTCAACAAGATGTTTCTGAGCTAATAAAATTAAAAAGCCTGGGTTCTGTCAACTATGTGACAGCGCACATCTCTGATATTTCACGCGGGCAATTCTGGAATTAAAATCTGTCTTATCCCCTGCAAATGAGATTCTGCCACTGGAAAATCCCTCAATCCTGAGCTGTCCCGGGAAGACCAGAGATAAGCTTGCTGGCTCCAGGTTTGAGTCTGGAGATGGGGGAGGGGCAAGATTAGCTCCTAAGGAGAGGACGAGAAAGCACAGGGTCAAGTTCACCAAATTCAGAGCAGTAGGATCCCAAAGAATGGAGCACAAAACAATAGTGGGTTAAATGTGGTATTTTGAGCCCAGATATTAAAAACAAAAAAATTCAGAAACCTAGAGTGAGGAACAGTGGGATCCCCAAATGTGGCGGCAGGATGCTGGCTCTGAAAGAGAGGGCCCATGTCCTAGGGTGTCTCTGAAGTGCCCTCCACGTTTGTCTTCCAGACTGCCTCTCCTCCCTTTCGACACCCCGATATTCAGATTTTGCTCCACTGAAGCGCACGGTGCCAGGTTGGGCTACAATGAACCCCTTGGGACAGGGGTGTCGGGTCCGCTCATCTCAACACTGAGTGACCCCAACTCCCTCCTTTCTACAATTTTTTACTGGTTTTGGGTGCCGGCTGTGAGCATCTCTCTTCCTGGCTGTGGGGCAGGCCTGACTGAGGGCTGCAACCCTGAATTCATACACCTGGAGACCGAGTCGGTGGGCAATAAATGGGGACTTGAGAGACTGCTCTCTAGGTAAGGCATTTTAGTCTGTGGCTTTGATGAGCTCTCTTGGGAGACTGAGGCCCCTCCAGAGAGCTAATTGCTAGATAAGAGGCTTCTGGATATCCAAGACCCCCCACCATATTCAGTAAGGCACTCAGGAGGAATACTACAATGTTCGCTGTTGCCTATTCAGCAACACTGCCCCACTTTCATAAGCATCCCAGGGTGGGGGAAAACTGAGGCAGCATTCAAACCAAGAATCAAGGCAGGGCCAGAATTTCCAATCGGCTGTATGACTTGAGTCTCTATTTCTTTATCTATAAAATGGGGGTGTATCCTCCCACCCATTGCTGGCTCCAGCCAGCCCAGGCTTGAGAATTTGAGGGAATTATATTATTTATAGAAAATCCCACAGGGGTTCAGACCCCAGTCCTCCTCCCTCACAGAACCTGCTCGCTCTCTCCCGCTCTGTCTCTTTTTTGTTCTGGGGCTTGGTAATTATACGCTTAGAGATGAAGGCTTTTCAAAAACATCTTTCCCACCAATTTTCAGCTGGAAACGTGCATAAAAACAGAGATATTTTTATCCGCATGTTTCTTTTTTCCCCGTCTCCTCCTTCCAGCAATGGGCAATTATGAGCTTTTGCTTTCAGTCAATCTGTCCTGTAAGAACTCGCTTCCGAGGGAAATGCATTTCCAAGGCAATGCCAGCCTGTCCGGGCAGATGCGGGCTGGCCGGGAGCTGGGCAGTGCTGAGAACAGAGCTTACACCTGGTTCCACACCCCGCACTACAGCCAGGGGTGGGTGGGTGGCTTTCTGCTTTATTTTATTGCTCTTGAAAGCTTTGCTAATTTGCCTTCATTATCCCCATCACTCTGGGGCCCCAGGGAGCTATTGAGCTTTGACAAAGGGAAAAGGAAGTCTGCCCCTGGCCAGGCTGCCTTTGCCAGGATCCCGCCTCAGCAAGAAAGGGGCACCCGGAGGGCAGGGCCACAGACTCAGCGGTGACTGAGCCTGGTTCTCTGGACCTCCGGGAGGCAGCATTCAGCATCTGGGGGTGGGGAGGGGTACTGAGAAAATGAAGGCCCAGAGGCTCAACTTGAGACGACGAGGAATTGACTGTGAGGGGGGCCAGCCACCTGTAGGGCCAACCTGAGGAAGAGAAGGGAGCTTCTGGGTCCAACCTTCACAACTGTCCCTAGTGGCCCACAGCCGCCCCCAGGGGCAACAGCTGCTCACTGTTCCAGCAGGCCACCAAGGGATCTTCCAGTCCCAGCCTGGTTGTTCCTACCTCGGCAGGCATTGCTGCAAAAGGAAAGATGGACTTCGGACTTAGGCCAACTTCAGATTCCGATTCTAAACCCTGCTGCCTGCTGACTAGGGATCCAGGACAAGTCACCTCTCTCTGAGCCTCAGACTTTGCACATTGCAAGGGCTCACCTCCTACGGCAGTGTGAGGAATCAGTGAGATGATGGGGTATACACAGGAGCCATGAAACACGGGAGTTCCCTCCCTGCCCCCGTCACTGACCTTGTTAGAAAGGTATTCGTAGATTAATAATGGTAACAACTTCTGCTTAAGCGCTAGGGTTGTGCTAGGTGCTTCATAAGCCTTGTCTCGTTCCATCCTCACTATCTTCTGCAATGGTATGGGGGAAACTGAGGCACGCAGGGGTTAACTGACTTCCCAGGGTAAAGAGCGGGGTCAAGATTTGAACCCACGCCAGGTTCTATGACCTTTAAAATGATTAGCACTTTATCCTCACAATACTCCTACGTCGTGGATGCCACTCTCATCCCCATGTTATAGAGGAAGAAACTGAGGCACAGAGAGGTCAAGGGAACTTTCCAGCGTCACACAACTCCTAAGTGGCAGAGCCATGGGCCCCCTCCAGCCTCCTCCTGCCTCCCCATGACAGTCGTAGGGAGACTCGGGGTAATGCCTACGGTCCTGTGGTCAGCTTTGCTCCAGGCAGCAGCCTAGCTCCTTTGGGCGCTGCCCACAGAAGGATGCCCTTCTGGCCATCAGGGGCGGGACTAGGGCAGGTGGCTGGCTGGAGACACATGGGGTATAGGCTGACCTCGGGGTGACACCCCCGATGCCCACAGCTGACAAGTCTCCCCAGAGGCCAGCCTCCCACCAGGAGAGAAGCAGGGAAAGATCAACTTGGCAATAGGATGACCCCCTCCTGCTGTTCAATGGATGTTTCTAAGGGAAGCAAGAAACATACCAAGAGATTTCAAAAGTAGATGCCCGATGCCCTTGCTGCCAAGGATTGAGAAAAAAGAACACGGAAAAGGAGTGCCAGGCCCACACTTCGCGTGCGCTCATTTAACTCTGCTGAGAGCATGGGGAGGGAGGCTCCCGGACTTCCTCATTTACAGATGCGGAGACTGAGGCCCAGAGAGGACGCTCAGCAGGTGAGCTGCAGAGGAACGACTGGAGTCCAGAACTTTCTGGCCTCCCAGCAGGCCACAGCCTTACCCCTCGGCTGTGCGCTCTGCCTCTAAACACCAGGCTAAGGGACCCCAAAGGAGTAGCATCAGGGAAGCCAGGGGCAGCCTCCAGGAGGCCCCGAGGTAGGGCTCTGGCATGCACAGTGGAGTACCAGGGGCCATGGGCATGACCTGGAAAGGCTGCCAGTCCCACAATCCCCGCTCTGTGAGGTGTGTAGAACCCCTGGCACTGGGCCCTGAAGCCATGCTCAGGTTGACATCCCTGCCATGGCCGTAGAGCCCACGGTGGCCCCAACATCATGTGGGATGAGGGTGCAGACTCAAGTCAGGCCTTGGTCTGCTGCCTCTTCTGGGCCTAAGCTCTCCCGCCTCACCCTGAAACCAGCAATACCAAGGAGCATGACCTTAAAGCTGGGTCACCAATGGAACCGTTTGATTTCCTAATGGTGGCTGCCTGGGGCAGTAAAAAGATTCAACTCACTCTGTGAAGAGTAAAAGCAAAAGTTCTCACCACAACTGACAGTCCCTCATCCTCATTGACTTCACCTCCTAATACTCTTCCCTTCACCAGCTCCACTCGTTTCCTGGTCTTCTCACTGTTGCCCACACCAGACTTGTGGCCACCCCAGGGCCTTTGCACTGGCTATTCCCGCTGCCCAGAGGGTTCTTCCGCAGACATCCACAAACTCCCTCCCCCATATCCTTCAGGAATTTGTGGAAATGTCACCTTCTCAGGAAGGTAGGTCTTCTCTCATAACCTCCTTCCCTCCTTTACCTTCAGACCTCATGCACTCAATACCATTTAAAAGACCTCACTTTTTAAGAAAAAATGTCATGATCTCATTTACTATCTGCCTCGGCCCACTAGGATATCAGATCCAGAAGGCTGGGTTACGTCTGTCTGCCACTACCATGCCCAGCATGGAAAGCGTGGTATATGGTAAGTACTCAGTAAATAATTTAGAATTCAATCCCTACTTACAGAGTAGGAAAATGGGAATCAAAGAGGTAGAATGAGTTGTTCAAGGTCACAGAATTAGGAAGAACCAGAGCCAGGACGCAAAGCTGGACCTCCCTGGTTCTACACCGTGGCCTCTGCGGTCAAGGGCCTGGGGTTTCCCCATGGCCACAGCCCCTGCCGTGCAGCAGGAGGTCAGGCCCGCCTGACCATCCAGGCAGTTATGGTGAGAGTCCCTCAGAGGACGGGCAGCCCAGGCCACAGCAGGAGGACTACCCTTCCTTACCCCCACGACATACACATCCTGCCTGAGTCTTTCCAGGCCCTACTGGGCAGCCAGGGCTCACTGAGGCCCAGTAGGACCTGGGAACAAAGATCACTTTGTGGCAGGGAGTCAGAAAGTGAACACTGAGGGGGTAGGGGCGGGGTCTCCTGCCAAAATCTGTATTCAGGCCTACTGTGCACCCAAGCCTGGACACATCCCTTTCCGGAGGGGCTTAGGGTTAATGGGTGGTAAAGAAGGCTCCCAGAAGCAAGACTGGACATGTGCAGGCAGGAGTCCATCGGGGGCAGAGAAAGGGCACTGAGCAGTGCGTTCCACAGAACCTGGCCCCAAGCCTGGCTGGCACTGAGGAGCTCTGCACATGGCCTGACTTCTCAGGGCCTCAGCCTTCCCTGCAAAATTTGTGCAGGTGTATAGAGTAGCCACTTGTTGGCTACCCTTGTCCCCCCTGCTCCTGGGGAGGCTGCGTGACCAGGCCTGGCTGGTCAATCAGTGGCCGAGTGATTGGTCAGGGATCATTTGATCCAAGTTGAACCAACAAAAGGCATCCCTGGGATGTTTGCTGGAACTACTGAAAACAGGTTCTCTTTCCTTAGAGATGACTGACCTGGTTGACCTTAAATTCAAAGCTTACGGCAACTCTGGGCACCTCAAGGAGAGGAGTGAGTCTACCTGAAAATGAAGCTTACCTAAAAAGAAGCAGAGACCCAGGGTCCTAATGCTGTTAACTGAGCGCCTGGATCCCACTGTGCCTAAGCTCCATCTTTGGACTTTTCTTAAAAAAAAAAAAAAAAAGTCTCAGTGCTGACATCAGCTGTGGCAGGTGTAATCATGAAGTTCTGTGGCCGGGAGAGGAGACTAGGGTGAGGACAGCAGTGGTGAGGGTGGGGGTCGAGTAAGTCAACAGAAAGAGAAAAAGCCAGGGAGATCAAGAAGGGCCTTGAACACCAAGATAAGGAGCTGTGATCAGATTTGAGTTTTAGCAAGCTCCCTCCCAGGGCAGCATGGGGAGGTGGGATAGAGGCTAGAAGGCCGAGGAAGAGACTGGGGCAAAGGTCCAGGCAGGCAATGCTGAGGTCTAAGCCCAGGTGAGGCCATAGGCCCATGAGGTAGGGGAAGACACCTTACCGGTCGTCTTCCACGGGAAGTCTCTAGGGCTCTACTGACCTGTGGCATTGACCACTGCAGGACAAGGTCACCCCACTCACCTGAGCCTTAGGTCGAGAGGACGGCTATACCCAGGCCAGGAAGGCAATGCCTCTGTTTATAGTGTAGTCCCCAGGAGGGAGCAGAGGCAGACTACAAGGGGTCAAATCCCAGCTTTGCTACTTCTGGCTGTGTGGCCTTGGACAAGTCACTTAACACCTCCATGCCTCAGTTTCCCCAGCTGTGAAATGGAGAGAAGAATAGTACCAAACTCACCATCTTGTGAAAATTAAATGAGAAAGCGCGCAGAGAGGGTTTAGAACAGAGCCTGGCACAAAGTCAGACCTCAACAGCTGTTCAGCTATTATTATTATTTGTGTTATTATCTGGGGACCTGGGGGTGACCCTGTCTCTGTCCCTGGCCATGGGTCAGGGGTGGGAGAGTAAGTTCACTGGGCGGAGGGAGCTGGGTTATAAAAGTCATCTGGGTGCCAGTCCTGGCTTGGCCATTTCACTGTAGCTGTGGGGCCTTGGGTGGGCCACCCCCCCACCCCGAGCCTGTTTCCTCATCCGTCCATTGGGACCACAGCCCCTGCTCTTGGAACTGTTTCAAGGAGGTACCATCAAAAGTATGTTGAGTGTGGGAAGGGATCGACAGGGTAGCCCAGGGCGCCCAGCAAAGGATAACCTGCTCCTGGTTCTTGGCAAGCTGGTAGGGGGTGCGGGGGGGCAGGGGAGGAAGGCAGCCCAGCAGGATGAGGCTGGAGAGACAGGCAGCCAGACAGACGGATGGAGCCACGGTGTTTGCTCTGGAGCCCCTCCCACGGGGCCAATCCTGGGCCCCCCGACGAACGTGGCTGCTTCATGACACCTGCCCCACTGTGCTCCCGGAGCCCCAGGGCTCACCAACCAGACCCCAGGCCAGGGCTTCCGCCGCCCGCCGCCAGGTCCAGCCTCCGCCTGCTACACAGGATCTCCCTCCACACCACCCTGAGCTCGGCCTCTGGCGGGGCAGGACGTGCCTCCCCAAGGCACCCCCGAGGGGCCGAGCGCTGCCCTCTGCAACTCCAGACCCACCTGCCACCCGTGCCGAGCGGGACAGGGGACAGCCTGGAGGGCTCAGTCCCCGGCCGCAGGATGGCAGGATGGCAGCCAGGGTCAGGCAGAGTCCTCTCGTGCTCCCCCCCAATCTCCGGGGCCAGGGGTCCTGGCCTTGCACTCTCTCTAGGCTTTGGGTCTCTGGGGAGTGGCCGTCCCAGTCTCTTCCCTGGGAGCAGCAGTTCCAAAGGGTCCAGCCCCATCACTCCGCCTGCAGGTCCCCAGGACTTACCCGCCTCTCCAGGGGTCTCCCGGCTGAGCCCACACAGCATGTCTGCTTTGTCTCCTCGGCCGCCCACCAACTCCCTCGGGAGCCACGCTGCTCAGCCCTCCCTCACCCCCCTCCCCCGGGGAGGGGCTGTGGGAGGGAAGCTCACAGCTCCCACTGGCTGGGCACCGAGTCCACGCACTGCAGCGGGCGGCTCTCTGCTTAAAGGGGACACGGCCACTGGCTGGCTAGCTCTTGGAAGTCATCCCACACACCCCCCTCCATGCCCACAGTCTGAGTCTGGGTGGGGAGCTCCGGAGAGGGCATGCCAGGGTCCTCCCGCTGGGGCCCCAGGCAGTCAGACCCCAGGGGGGCCATTTCTGCTCTGAACTGGCCCTGGGACTTTGGTAAGTGACTGCTCTCCCCGGGCCTCAGTTTTCCCATCTAGAAAAGAGAAACAGTGCCTTCCAAAGTTTTTTTTTTTTTTTTTTTTTTTAAGTAGCAGATTCCAATAGAATCTTGCACGGAATGCCAGAACCCGGGCCAGATAAAGGGCAGCCAAAGGCCACAGAGTGACTGCAGGTCTCAGGTTAGAAACCCCCGAGCTGAGAGTCCCCTGGGACTCTTCCACGGACATTCCAACTACCTCCTCCAAGCCTCAGTTTCCTTTTCTGGCAGGCAGGGTGTGCAGAGGATAAGCCCAGCAGCCTGCCACATGGAGCACCCCCCAGCCTTTGGGGAGCATCGAGCGAGCTGAGCAGAGCATCTGCCTGCCTTGGGCTTGATGGGCAGGGGCAGCTGGCCCCAACTCCAGCCCCAGCTGGGCCTTAGCCCTGCACACTCCTAGATTCCTCTACACCTCAGTCCTGACCCTGACTGAGGGTCCTCAGGACTGACCCTGACAACCCCGATGGATACACAGACCCTTCCTCCAGCCGCCCAGCGGCTCGTGCTCCCCATCCCACCAATGTGTCCGAGGGCCAGGCCCCACACAGGTGCTGGGACGAGGAGGGTGCTGAGAGCGACACAGGGTCAATAACCTGTAAGTCTGACGACACACTGCCTCCTGCTGAATGCAGCACAGAGCAAGACAGATGAGGTCCTAGCCCCCATGGAGTTTTTGGCTACGTGGGAACAAGTGGGGCTCAAGTTTGTTCTGTGCCCTGCAGAGAACGGAAAAGTACAGCACTGTGGTTAGGGATCGGGTGCTGCTTCGAGGTTCCCTCCCAGTGCCCACTTCCTAAGGGTGCCTGCTTTTTTTGGATGACTTCACGTATGTCCGGGGGCGGGGGGCAGGCTCCACGTTCCAGGCAGAGTTGTTGGGCCGGGGGTGAGGTCAAGGTCTCAGCCATGGAAGGGGTGGTGAGCACTAGGTCAGAGAGAGGGGACCTGAATTGGGAGGAATTTGCTGGGAGAATGGGGGCAGGCAGAGAAGAGGGTGCAGGCTCTCAGAGTGGTCTATCTACAGTGCCCAGCAACAGTCAGGATGAGGCTCTCAGTGAGGACCCTGTCCATCAGCAGGACACAAAGGGCCATTTTGGAGTAGTCCCAGCTCCGCACCATGCAGGAAGGGTCATGGCCATTCTCAGCCTGTAAACAGCTCTTAATAGACCCTTACCCTCTTCCCCCTAAAGGCTTGTGTGCCACGCAGCCCTCCACCCCATATTTACAGCCCCCTCGGGGTGGGGGGCTGCATGGAGCACAAGACTTGAGAGGGACATCCGACATCCGTCCCCTCTTATAAGAAAATATTTGCTCGCCCTACAGATGCATTTCAATGAGCGATTAAGATAATCTGTCTCCCTTCCTGCTCCTTTGGAATTTACTTTTGTGGATGAGAAGCTCCTGGAAAGGTCACGCCATGGGTTATGGGAGAGCTTCCATGCAGCGTTTCTCTGAATGCCTGCTGTGCCAGGCCCTGGGGACCCGGAGACCAAGAGACATGTGGGAAACAGGTCTTCCCCTGCCCTCCGTCCCTGTCACCCCGCGGAGCACATTTTCACTTGATTTTATCCAAGAGTGGGTTTGGAAGTAACTGTTGGTCCATTTTGGAACAAGGCAGCGTTTAAAGAAATATCGGGCACAAAGGTTAAGCGACTTGCCCAAGGTCACCCAGCAATAGGGGTGAAGCCAGGTTCACACTTAAGGGGGTGTCTTTTAAAAGGCACTGTTAGGTGTCTCTCAGGATTTCAGGGGTTATAAAGGGGTCTGGAAGCTCCGAAGAGGAGCAGTTAGCTCTGTCGGGGGTCCACTGAGGGGGATTTTGAGCGTGACTTTGAAGAATGAGAGGGAATGAGCCAAAGAAGGGGAAACGTGCTGTAGGTGTGCACCCAGGCACGCTGTCCTGTGTGAGCACTAAGGACACCAGGCGGGACATGCACACAAAGCCAGGTCACCAGGGGTCTAGGAAGGCCTCGCTCCTTGGAGGAGGAGCAGACAAGAATCACCGGGAGCTCCTTGGCAATCAGACGCTCAGGCCCCACCCAGGCCCACCGAATCAGAATCTACATCTGAACAAGCTACCCAGGGGACGCGTAGGAAGCTGGAGAAGTGCTCTGTCTGGAGTTTGGCTTTTATCCTGCAGGCTACGGGAGCCAAGGATGGCTGTAGAGCCAGGGAGTAAGAAGGCTCTGCAAGGACCTCAGACGTGCAGCACTGCCTGAGGGAGAAGGGAGGAGGGCCTGGCAATGAGCAGCAAGGGTCCCTTCTGGGAGCTGAGAGCAGGCGAAGCTGCTTGGTTCTGCTCCAAACATGACCCTCTCATCCAGTGAACGCTGCCAAACTTCAGGGAAGCAGAGGAAGAGGGGGACAGATTGCTGGGTGTGCAAGGCGGCTGGAAGCCAGCCTGGAGGGTATACCCTCCATGATCAGCAGAGGCCCTGACACCGGCACATCCTCAGGTTTTGAGACAACTGGAAGACGGATTGCTGTGTGACCAGCGGCATGTGTCCAACCCTCTCTGGACCTCAGCTTCCTCGCTGTACAACAGGATCATTAAAAGCACCTGCCCCCTAGGGTTGGGAGACTACATACTTGTGAGTCAGAAAGCGCTTATCCATCCACCTTCCTGTCAAGACTCTCATACCAACACCATGAAACAGACCAGAGAGGCAGACCTTTACGGTGGCTGAGTGCGCAGGTCAGAAGCACCCGGGTTCAAATCCCAGCTCGGCCCCCCTTGAACTATGTGACTCTGAGCAAGTCACTTCTGCACGGGCCTCTGCTTCCCACCCGTGAGGAATGAGGGACAGAGACTTGGGAGCGCTTTGCAAACTGTGAATTTGCAGGAAGGGCTTTGCGGACGGTGGCCTCCTCCCTACATGGAGCCAGGCCTGTGCGGCCCTTCTCAGTGCCTCTTAACGGGGCTCCACGGGCATCATGTTCTCTGGTGTGCCGGCAGGGCACACTGCAGGACTCCTGCCATCCCCGCCCCTTCCCCAACCCACCCAGGGGCAGTGACGGCCGCAACTGGGAACCAACGGACCCCACGCCACACAGATGGGAAAACCAAGATCCAGGTGGGGTCGTGTCTGGGGACCCCCGCCCACGCAGAGGGGGGTCCTGGACCTCAGACCCTGGGACCGAGTCCACCATAACCACAGGAGAGCAGTGCGGCCCGCCGTCCCCCCCACCCCGCCCCTGACTGACAGCCGGAAATGAAGTCTGGGTGGGAAGGAGGCAGAGATGGCAATCTGAAGGCAAGACAGAGAAACCCATTACTGCTGTTCTGTTGCTTCTTCTTCCCTTTCTCCTCACACCACCCCAGAGGCCAGGCCAGGACAATGGCTGCCCCCTGCCTGGTTGGTAAACATTTCCACAAGGTGGGTCCCCATTTTACAGATAGGGAAGCTGAGACCCAGTCTGTGACTCCAGCAGCCGCAGGGGAGGCACCAGCCGACCCCCACTTAGGGGGTGCTGTTTGGCTGCAGCCCCCACCCCAGCGAAGCTGTTCCACACGCGCCCCTCGTCCCTCACCTGACTTCAGGGCAGGCTGAGCCACGTCAGCGGGCTGCTCCCAGGCTGTGGCCCCAGACACCTGCTAGTTCCCAGAGCCCTCCACGGCAGCCTTCCGCCCAGCCCTGGAGGCCACGGGGGCATGCCGTCTAAAGGGGCCAAGGAAGGGAAAGGCTTTAGGATGTGAGAGGAACCTCAGCTGACTGTTCAGAACCAGGTGAAGAACGCCTGTGTGCCAGGCCTGACTTTCAGCATTTTACACTTATTTCCTTATTTCATCCCACAACATCTCCATTTCAGAGATGAAGAAACAAGAGCCCAGAGAGATGAAGCCACTTGCTCTTAGTCACACAGGGGGTGAGGGCTGAACCGGGATTTGAGCCCAGGTCCTCCTAATACCATCCGCACTAACGCCCCCTGAGAAAGGCACACTCAGAAGCCCTCTCACCAGCCCACACAGATTCGGGAAGGACAAAAGGTCTATGGGGGGAGAGGGGAGGGCCAAACTGCTGCTCCTGGGGAGTCTCTGGGAATCTTCTGACCGAAGAGGGGTGAGAGGCAGCAGCCCAGGCCTAAGGCTCCCTCTTGGCCTCTGTACTTCCCTTGACGCCTGCAATGGCTTCCCTCCTGGAAGAGAGGACACGTGCAGAGGGTCTCTTTGAGCCTCAGGTTCCTCCTCTAAAGTACTGATGATGAAATTGTCCATTCTAAGGACTACTGTTGAGAAACTCAGTGAATAAACAAAACACCAGACAACTGTGCACAGGGCGCACAGAAGTAGCTAGTGTGATCACAGCCCTGCCCCGTCTCTCTGGCCACTCATTCTTTCAAAGCATATTTAGGAAGCACCTACGACCTGCTCGAAACTGAGCCCGAGCTTTCTGCAGTGAACAAAACAGACGTAGAGCCTGCCTCGCTGGCTGCCAGTTCGGGGAGAAAAATATGCAAATATAGGTACGTAATGAGATGACGCTGAGGGATGAGCGGAGTTGGGACAGCACAAGGCAGGGGAGCCAGGGAGCCTCTCAGAGGGGAGAAGGGACGGCGGTCAGGCAGAGGCAAAGGATTGGAAGGGGAGCCATCAGGGGGCCAGTGTGACTGAGGTCGCTCCGGGGGAGAGGAGCGAGGATTCTGCTTTGGGCTCGAGGGTTCTTTTTTTTTTTTAAAGATTCTATTTATCTATTTGACAGAGAGAGATCACAAGCAGGCAGAGAGGCAGGCAGAGAGAGAGGAAGAAGCAGGCTCCCTGCTGAGCAGAGAGTCCGATGGATGCGGGACTTGATCCCAGGACCCTGAGATCATGACCTGAGCCGAAGGCAGAGGCTTAACCCACTGAGCCACCCAGGCACCCCTGGGCTTGAGGGTTCTGAGCAGGGTCTGGTCAACTTTCTTCCAAATGGTGGCCAGACCGAATGGGCTGCAGGGTCAGGATGCGTGGGTGGCGCTGGTGAGTAGACAATAGGAGAGGAAAGAGGAAAGGCACTTGAGTGGCAGGCAACCCAGAACTCAATTTTCTCTACACTCCAGGTTAGTCCCCTCCTGCTCTGAGCCTCAGTTTCCCCTTCCACTGGAGGGAGAGCCAGCTGTACGAGTTTGGGGAACCGTCAGGTGGGAGAGGTCAGAGAGCACAGAGTCAGGATGCATCTTGATGCAAAACAAGAAGAAACAGAAAAATGGGACACCATGTGTCAAAGATTATCGGGGAAAAAAAAGAAGAAAGAAAAGAAAAGATAAACGGGCACTGACTGGATAGGCAAGGCACCAAGCATGAAGGCAAACAGCCCAAAGTTCATACAGAGCTGTTCCAACTCACTCGCAGCAGAGAGGTGCAAAGGTAGCAATGGACTCGCACTTGACCCTCATCAGAATGGCGAACATTAGAAATGCAGACAAAAATAAATGTTGGTGAGCCCGCAGGGGTAGGTGGAGAGTCACGGGCACTCCTGGTGGGGGATAAACTGAGCCAGCCCCAGAGAGATGAGGCGCCAGTGCATGCTGTCACCCAGCACCCTCACTCCTGGCGGTTATCCAAGAGTACCCCAGCCCCACCACTGCTCACTGGGCGGGAATGGGAACGTTATTGGTGAAGCTGCCCTGGGTCTCCATCCCGGGGGAGGGGACAGGTAACACGTCGGCCACTCCCCACAGAGTATGATACAGGAATCGGAAGCACAGAAGATGGACTTAGGAAGCAACGGGTCTAGTTGAAGGAAGGAAGGAAGGAAGGAAGAAAAGGGAGAGGAAGAAGGAGAAGGGAGGAAAGGCAGAGAAGGGAAGAAGTGGGGAGGTGGAGGGAAGGAAACCAGTCACTTCATCTCTGTAGCTGAAAAGCACACAGAAAGCACTGGGAGGGTGCACACGTGGGTAAAGACCTGTCTCACAGAGTGACAGTTTCAAAGGATGTAATTGGGCATGGGGACAGGGCACGAAGGAGAAAAAATTAGATAAAACAGAGCCAGAGTGCGTGCTGGACTGGCATAGGGTACCACGAACCGAGGAGTTCAGCTCAACCTTTGGAGCCTGGGGTTAAAAACAAAAAATCAAATGGGATGTTAAGCAGCTGGAACTCTCTCCTGAGGACACTGGGGAGCCATGAAAGAGATTAGAGGGAGAGAGGGATAAGTGCTTTAGAAAACTAACTTGAGTGGGTGCTAAGAGAGTCCCTGCGTGGGGCGAGGGCCTCAGCTGACCTCAGTCAACCCTCAGCCATGTTCCTCTCGGGGATGGGAGGATCTTGTGGGGGGGCTGCTCAGGCTCTGCCCACCTGCCCTCTCACTGCCTTCCGAACAAAAAGAGCAAAACATGCAACCTGCTCTGGAGGAGGGAATGAACAGAAGGGAGCACTCCTGGCACTGTGGTCACCATGCGCACGACATTTAGTTTAGAGTGGGCTCTCCTGAGCCCCCTCCAAGGAGATCTGATTACAGATCAGGGAGTCTGATTACAATGACACCGCCTTGCAGCTGATAATCGATGAGGCTTTGGGAGGGACAGGCACAGCCCTCAACCTGTGCCCTCAAGGGACTCCGTGGAGAGGGAGACAGGCCTTGGGACCAAGTTCAGCCTTGGGGCAAACACTATGCCTGGAGTCCCATCTTCTACCCTCTAGGTCAGGAATTACCCTTGTCCAAATGCATATGCCCCAGAGAAAGAGAAGGGGCTCACGTGTCTAAAGCGCCTACTGGGTACCTAGGACTTGATGTTCAGTGTCTTCCGGAATCTTTCAAAAGCCCTGCTCCTCCCATTTTACAAGGAGAAATGAAGGTCCAGAGAGAAGGAACTTGGCCAAGGTCTCTAGCTAGAGGTACAGGCCGAGGGTCAGATTTCAGAATCAGGTGCTCCTTCCTTGGGGCTTTTTTTTCTTTTTTTAAAGATTTTATTTATTTATTTATTTATTCATTCATTCATTCATTCATTCATTCATTTGTCAGAGAGCGAGCGAGAGACAGCGTGCACAAGCAGGGGGAGTAACAGGCAGAGGGAGAAGCAGGCTCCCCAATGAGCAGGGAGCCCAACTCAGGACTCGATCTCAGAACCCTGGGATCATGATCTGAGCTGAAGGCAGATGCTTAACCAACTGAGCCACCCAGGCATCCCTCCTCGGGTCCTTTAGATGGGCCTTTCCCTCCTTCTGGAACTCTCTCCCCTCCCATCTAAGGATAAAAATCCTTACAGCTCAACCTAAATGCTGTCTCTACCAAGAAGCCCATCCTGACCACACCTCCTTCCTGTCTTTCCTTCAGTGCATTTGCTCACCTGTTCTTTTCCACTAAACAGGGGACCCTTGACTATCTTGCTCATTGATTTCAACCCTACATCCAGGGGCAGACTTGTAGACAGTAGATGCGAGGATGAATGAATGAGGAATAAATGATGATTATACATAATCTCTAGATTGCTATGTTGGAAAGAAACCGATAATTCATCCCCTCTAACACTTCAGTCCAACAGAAACCCTCGCTGCTGTCTGACATGGCTAGTATACCTCCACGAATGGGAAGATCACCACCCCAGGGCTGCAGGACTGCCCTGCATAGTGTCAGATACCATGTCTGGACCCAGGCCATGGCCTCTGAGCCCCGGCAGAAGAGCCCAGAGTCTGGATGTGGCCTCCATCATGGGTCCCGCCAGCTCCCCTCCCATCCCAAGGGCCTCTCCAGGGTATACGACTGGAACAAGGGGTGGCCACGGACCCTAGCAGTCTGGGGCCACGCTCACACATGTGCCTTTAACCCCAATGGATTTCAGCATGCTTTCACCTCCAGGGCATCTGCAACAGGCCCATGAGGCTGGGATAATCACCTCTTTTTACAGATGGGGAAACAGATGGGGGGTCCAGAGGGGTAAGAGACCGAGGAACTCGGGGGTTTGGCTCCAAAGCCTTAATCACGGTCCAGTAGACACTCTTCTCAAAAGGGCTTTGCGTGAAAGCCTCATTCTCTTCCGTGCCCTCCTGCTGGACCCGGATATTGGAGGAGAACCCTAGAGTCAGGGGCTGATGTGGAACCTCAGAAAGGGTGATAATTTGGGAAGGTCCACCCAAGGGTTCCACACAGCTCATGAATACACCAAGAGAGCCAGGCAGTGGGTCTCCCACTGGTGGAGCCTTTGGGTGGAGGTGGGGGGCTGCAGGGTTGGGGATGGGACCTGGCAGAGGCCACTTGTTTGAGGACAAGGCTTGACCCTGAGATTTCCGGGCGGTGCCTGCTGCCGGCCAGCTGAGGCCTCCCATGTCCCACGGCCTCTCAGCACTGTTTGGGAAGAACCGCTGGGAAGTTGCTAACCTGTGTCCGGAACTGGCCACCCCCCTCTCCAGCGTCGCCTCCCCCACCCCAATCCCCAGCATCATGTACCCTGAGCCATTTCCACCTCCTCATGGTCCCCTAGGAATGCCCCCTCCCTCCTCCCTTGCCTGCCTGGCCAAATGCTACAAGTCCCACTGTCTCTTCTCCCAGGAAGCCTTCCCTAATCCTCAGGCTGGCTGATGCCTCACCTGGTCCCCAATGCCCTTGGGCGCCTCTCAGTCCCAATTCCGTCAACAGCTAGATATCCCACCCTCCTCTTTGCCCATCTACCCCCAAATGAGCCTGACACCAAAGTGGCGAGGAACATTCTAGACTGTCCCCTCCCGGCCTGTTAGCACCTCCTCCTCCAGCAGCAATGCCATGGGAGCCTTAGGTGGAGCCCTGGGTTCAAATCCTGACTCCATCTCCGACTGGCTGGGTGACCTTGAGCAAAAGTGGCCTCAGCCTTCTCTGGTGTAAAACAGGGGTACACATGTGGGTGGGAGTCAGAGTCGGACATGTGGTCTCTAGGGGACTATTGAGCTCCAACCTGAGCTAGCCTGGGGCCCCCTCACCTCAGTCTCTGGCTGAGGCTCTAAATGATCCTCAGCCTTTTCCAAAAATCCTCCTCAACAGACCCATTCTGTGAACGGGGCACCAAGACGCAGAGAGAGGCAGGGACCTTCCCCAAGGTCACCCAGAGGGACCCTAGCTGCCCCAGCTGTGTGGCTATGAGAGGCTGCTGAGTACGTGCCCCCCCCCCCGGCCCGCCCACCTGCCCACACATCTGCTTATGAGTCACTGTCACCTCGGCCAAGACAGTGAAATGCGGGGGCTGGAGAGAGAAAGTCAGCCCAAGGAGAGCAAATGAGTGGATGAGGGGAGGCAGCGAGGGGGCTTCCAGCCGCTGGAGAGCACAGCGGGGGGCGCAGAAGGGAAACTGAGGCCAGAAGGAGCAGCCGCCCACTCAAGGGCCACAGAAAGTGGGGTCGGCCTTGGCCTCCGATCTAATGGACGTTCATTCCGCTCCATCGGGCCATTTCCTCAGGGAGGAGACAGGGCCTGCAGCTTTCACAATTACCCGTGCAATTAAGACAGGCAGATGGTCTTGCTGGACGTTCAGCTGACAAATGGACACAATGCTGGGACGTTAGCTGACAAGATCAGCACTAGTTTGGGTGGGTGGGTGACAAGGGAAAGGCAAATGTGCCATCGGGACCATCCACTGCCCGGAACCGGGGAGGGGCCCAGCTATTCTGCGGGCTCAGACTTCCCCAGACCCTGGGCTTAACTCTGGGCTCTGACCCGTGAGACGGACCCATGGACAGAGTTGGTGACCAGGTGGGGAGGGGGGAGACACCCCGAGAAAGGAGGCTGCTCAGCTGGGAGGGACAATCTTGGGGGGTTCCACTGCTGTCTCTGTCTTGGGGCAGGGGGAGCAGAGGGAGGGTTGAGAAACCTTGAAGGAGCCTGGGGAAGACAGACCAGCAGCCACATGCTGGGCATGCAACAGAGGGGTCCCCTGTTGCTGGCAGGGCTGCCAGAGAACTGACCACTGAGAAATGCTCCTGTGGTCAGACACTTGGGCTTGGAAGTCAGACTGCGGGGGAAGGCGGGGGGGCGGGAGGCCATAGATTCCATTTCCTTCCTAGCGGAGCAACCCTGGAAAGTCACTTCTTCTTTGGGCCTCAGTTTCCTCACCTGCAAAATGGGGCAACCTAGTTCACTACTCACAGGGCCATTGTGAGCATAAGAAAGTACATGTGGAGTACTTGGCATGGCATACAGTAAGTAAGTGCTCAATAAATGCTTGCGGAAAAAAGAATAGGTCCAGAAGTTTGCACCTTATCTCTGCCTTCTTGATAAAAAAAAGAAACTCCGTGGTCTCTGAGACAGCATAGTTGATCTGAACCTCTGGTGCCCTTCCTACCCCGGACCGAGGAGGGCAGAGGCCTAGGAGCTGGGTGCTGTTTGGGCACTGGGGGAGGGGCTGGTTTCCACACTGGGAGTCAGATGTGAGACCCCAGTGCAGCTGCTGCGCCATGACAAAAGCCTGGAGCCAGATGTGGAGGCAAGCTAGAGAGCCTCATCACGGAGGCGAAGGAAGGAGTAAATAACTCGTCACAGATGTGTGCCATGGGGGGGGGGCATAGGCAGACAAAGCTTAGGAGGGCATGGCACAGCCCCTCCCTGTGTCCAGGAAGTGCCCTCTAGTCAGCAGGAGATTACTATCCTTAACCTTGCGATAACCTCGTTATCCTGAAAATTGCCCATTGCTCCTCCAATACATCCACTGGCCTGGGAGGCCAGATGACACAGCCCTGCCCAGAACCTCGCTGAGCCCATCTCCTCCATCCTCCCCCTTCAGCCCTTCTGCTCTAGCTTTGTCCACCTGGGAACACCCAACGTGTTCATACCTCAGGACCTTTGCACTGGCTGTGGCCTGTGCCAGCTACATTCTTCTGCTGGGTAGCCACATGATCTCCCTCACCTCCATAAGGACTTTCCTCTAATGTCACTTTCTCAGTGCGGCCTTCCCTGAATACCCCACTTAAAACTGCATGCCACTACCCACATACCCCATTCCCTCTTTCTGCTTAATTTCTGCTTTATTTTTCCCCACAGCATGCCTCACTGCCATACATTTTCTTTGTTCCCCTGGTGTCACTCCTAGAATGTTAGCTCCACAAGGGCAGGGACTTAGGTTAGTTTTGCTCCCTACAGTACCCCTAGGGCCTGGAATAGTACCTGGCCCATTATAGGTTCTAATAGATATCTGCTGAATGAGTGAATGGCAAAGGATATTCTGCTGCTTCAACATCCATTGATTCTGCCCCCTATAGCCCTAGCCCCTCACCTCTCACCTGGACCCCACCCCAGCCTCCTCCCTGCATCCTCCCTTGTAGTCTGCACAGTAGCCAGAACTTGTGCTCACACTCAAAGCTGTGCTCCCCTCTCTCCTGCTCAGGGACCTTCCATGGCTCCCACTGACCTCAGGACAGAGTCTGAGCTCCACAACCTCCTGCCTCCTCCACCCTGGCTCCCTTCTCTCCTTATACTTTTCACACTGACTAAGGTTCTTAGTTCCCTGAGGCAGATCTTTGAAGTTTTGAGGTATTTGTACAAGCTAGTCCCTTTGCCTAGCAAACTCCTACTCATCCTTAAAAACCCCACTCTGGGAGATTTCCTTGACCTCCCTCAAGCACAAGCATTGCTTTCTTCTCCATGTACTAAGTGGACCCGTTCATTCCCACCCCACCAAAGTGCTGACATCATCTACACATCATTTCCCCCTCTACCCAAGCCCTCTGGGTCAGGAACTGCAAGTAATCCCCTTCTGCGCCCCTGACAACTAGCATTTTGAAAGTTTCACCTCAGCTGGCTGTCCTTACAGCCACCCAGCAAGGAAAGTTCTAATATATATATATTTTTTATTTGATAGAGAGAGAGAGAGAGAGAGAGAGAGAGATCACAAGTAGGCAGAGAGGCAGGAAGAGAGAGGGGGAAGCAGGCTCCCTGCTGAGCAGAGAGCTTGATGTGGGGCTCGATCCCAGGACCCCGAGATCATGACCCAAGCTGAAGGCAGAGGCTTTAACCCACTGAGCCACCAAGGCGCCCTGGAGGGTTCTAATATTAACTCCATTTTACAGATGGGAAAACTGAGGCTCAGAGAGATGAAGGCACTTGCCCCAGGTGCACAGCCGGATTTACACCTGGCAGTTGGCCTCAAGGCCTGTGCTCTGTATATCCTGCCTCCCTCACATCAACACACATCAAATTAAATCCCTCACTCTTTGAATTGAACGTGCCCATTTTATGCCCCTAGAGGCCCAAGCACAGCCCGGAAGGAAACCTCACTGATCTGATCTCCCAGAATCCTCTTGGGGGAGGTGCTGTCCTTCTGCCCAGGCTAGGGAGGAAGGCACCGTGGCCCCATCTGAGAGCACGCAGGCATGTGCTCCATCCGTGCGTGTACAGTAGCTGATCCCCCTCCTCTCTCGGACCCCTAACTGAAATCGGTGGAGCTGTCAGGATTGAACACCTCCTTCCCCCAGTCCCGGCCTGGGTGGGGAGTACAGCTCCCAAGTTTGAGCAAAGCCTCAAATCCCAGTTGGAGGGACCCAGGAGGGGGTCTCATCTGGCCAGATGGCCCAGGGACCCCCTCTCAAGCAATCACAGGGTAAGGAACATAAGGGTCTTACCCAGGAAAGATGGGGAACAGAAAGGCCTATTAGAAAACACTGGAAATGAGAGGCTGTGCCCTCAGACATCCAAAACAATACTTTGGGTCCTGGGTGGCTCAGTCGGTTGAGCGTCTGACTCTTGGTTTCAGCTCAGGTCATGATCTCAGGGTCCTGGGATTGAGCCCCGTGTCTGGCTCTGCGCTCAGCATGGAGTCTGCTCGAGACTGTTTCTCCCTCTCCCTCTGTCCCTCCCTACTGCTTGCACGCTCTCTCTCTGAAATAAATAAATAAATAAATCTTAAAAAAAACCCACAAACAAACAATTTTGGAAATCAAGGCTGATGAAACACCTCCCCTTCCCCCAATCTCTTAAATCCTTCTCCCTTGAGCTTTCATATTTTCACAAATGGACGCAGAGGCTCACTGTAAGGGCAAACAAGTTCCCTGCGCCGCCAACAGAGCCCCGCCCCCTTACCCCACAAAGAAGCGGAGATGCCAGACAGGAGCCCGGCCCACACCAGGACACGGTATACCCTATACCCACAATCAGGGTACGCTCCCCTCTGTTCTGTTAGGGATTCCCTGGTCCCAGACACCGCCGCCCTGGGGTCAGTGGTGTGTACAGATGAGGAAACAGAGGTTCTGAGTGGGCCACACAGGGAGTAAGAGCCGGGGTAGGATGTGAATCCAGCTCTGTTGGGGACAATACACGTAATTCCTCTCCAAAGGCGCAGAACCTGACTCAGAGTATTTAGTTGGCTAAATAATAATACTAGGGAAGCTCAGATCTGGAGCAGCCCTTGATATATCTGTCTATCCGTCCAGCCTGGGAGGATCCCGCCAGGTTCTCAGGGTCTGTGGACCTGAAGAGGACAACAGCCTCAAAGCGGGAGGGATTCTCCCTTGGAGGTGGTCCCAACACAGGAGTCCCTGGAAAACCCAAGGGAAACTCTGTTCCTGATACTCTCTAAGCTTCAACTGCTCCGTTGTGTGGAAGGGGCTTCCGAAGACCTCTAGGGAGTCACGCCAGCACAGAGCCTAGAGTCCCTCTGTGGCCCCAAGGACGCTGCTACCCCTTGGCCACTCCTGGGGCAGCGCCTCCCTATGCAGGTTCCTCACAGTCTAGAAAATGTTTGTGGCAGTTACGCGAGTCGGCTTGAGCGCGCCTCTGTATATCACCTGTGTAGCTGTGGGCAGGTTCCTTAACCTCTGCATGCCTGCTTCCCCACCTGCACAATAGGGATAAGGACAGGACCAACTTTGCAGGGTTGCTGCAAGGACTTAGTAAGTGAGCGTACCGCCTGGCACACAGTGGCGCTGAATTAATGTCGGTGACTGTTGTTCATATGAACAGCATGATTATTCTTAGCTCTAGGCTGCAGCACAGAAGCTGCGAACCCACCATCTCCCACCTCCCCTCCCTGTTGCAGATGGAGAGATGGCCGCCCACGGAAGCCATCGAGGAAATGTAGGGTCACGAAGCCTGGGGAGCTTGACTCCCAGCTCCACGATCCTCCTGCCCCCCTTTCCCCCATCCTGAGTCTCCTCCCGGGGCTGCGCATGCAGGATGGGATCTTGCATACAATGGGGCTCAGCCTACACTCCGTTTCACCCAGGGCCAAGTCTTGCCTTTACTCATGACCCCCCTACCCCAAATGCCTGCACGAAGCCGCCGGCCCTAAATGCACACACACAGCACCCCTGCCGGCCCAGCTCGACCAGGACAACCTCACGGCCCAAACAGAGGGGGAAGGAGAGGCTACCAGGGACATGCCGCGTGCGAGGGGCAATGAAGGGGTCTGTGGCACAGGAAGGCAGAGGGGGAGGGGGACACTCAGATGCAGAGAGGGACCGTGAGAGAGACAAGAGCAACACAGAGGGGGAGAGAAAGACAGGGAAAAACAGGTTGGGGCAGAGAGAACCAGATATGAGAGAGAGAGAGAGAAGCAGACAAAGAGAGACAGAGAAAGAAAGAGAGGCAGAGAGAAAGATGTTGAGACAGAGGGCAACAATCAGAAAACAATATAGTCCATTAAATTAGATTAACAATTAGGGGGGAAAAAAGATGGACAGAGAGTTAGACTCAGGGAGACAAAGAGATGGGGGTGGGGACGGTGGGGGGGCCACAAAGCAGAGAGAGATGGAGAGATGTGGAAGGGGGCAGACACATGTACAGATTCAAAGAGACCCAGAGCCAAAGCGAAACCCAAACAGCACCAGAAGAGATGGGGCAGAGGCAGAGACAGCGCAGGGAGGGAGGCCCCAGGTCCCCAGGGGTGGGGGTGCCCAGCCTCTGCCTCCCGCCCAGATCCAGGTCCGGTTGCCCAGCCCCTGGGCAGGCAGCAGGGCTGCCCCGTGCCCGCCCCCACCCCCCTCGGTACCTTTGGGACGCCGCCTCACCACGCCCAGCCGCCACTTGAGTGACACAGCCAGCATCGCCCCCTCAGGCCCTTGGGGCCCAGGGCCAGGGACGTGACCCACCCAAGCCGGCTGCGCTCCTGGAGCCTGGCTGGCGCTCCTCTGTGCGCTCTCTGTGCGCTCTCGAGCTGCCTGTGCTAACCGGCAGAGGCTGGGCGCTCCCAGCCTCCACCCTCCCGAGTTGCTAAAATAGATAATCCTCCCCAGAGCCAGCAGTGGTGGCATCGGCAGTGGCATCTGTGGCAGCGAGTCCCTTCCTCCAACCACAGCCCCAGCCTAGGGAGTGAGGCACCGGGGTGCTCAGAACACTGAGGCAAATCTTCCTGGGGTGCTTACCCCACCCCTGCCCGCTGCAGCCTTTTCATCCCTAAGCGCTCACCCGTGTCCACCTCTTCTTCTGCCCAAACCTGCCAAGCCCCCCTCCCCCCCTCCCTAGGCTGTGCTGTTTGATGCCCCCAGGCCTTTGCACTTGCAAGACCCACCGCCTGGGACGCCTGCCCTGTCTGGCTTGGCTCCATTGGACCTCTCTGCCAAGGAATGTCTGCTCAGCCTTCAGAGATCCCTCCTTGCTCGAAGCCCTTGCCTGCTGGGTCTCGATAATGCTTTTCAGACCGGGTGGAGGTTGCCCATCTCTCCCCGAAACCTGGAGCTCCCAGAAAAAAGGGAGCTCTTTGTCCCGTCTCCCCTACAGTCAGCACAGACATTTGATGGGGTCATCAGGGTACAACGATGAGACCCAGGCCCTGCGTCTTCACTCCTTTTCTCTCCAATGACCCTTGATGGAAACATGGGATAACGAGAGAATCCACCCAGCTGACTGACTGCGTGGAGAAGACGGGAGGACTGGTGAGTGCTCCGGGCATTCAGCGAGAACTCTATAAATGCATCTGGCATCCCTTCCTCTTGCTGGACAGAAAAGCTCGGACCTAGCAAACAGAGAGTGAGGGGAAGCCTCACAGAACACAAGTCTTTGGAGATGAATCCTGACTCCGTGTGCCCCATGAAGCCGGTTTGCTCATCTAATGGGGCTAACAGTCCCTGTCTCTGATCTGGTGGGGCCTTATGAAATCCTGTGCAAAGAGCACTTAGTTGAGTCTGGCACACAGTAAGTGCTTAATAAATAATAAGTAGCAGCTATTAATATTGTGATTATTTTGCATGAAGCCCAACCCATGTGTGTGAGTGGAGACGGGAAATAAATGGAGGTGACGGCCTGGGTGAAGTCAGAAAGAAAGTCAGGAATCCAGTGCCTTCCACAAACATCACAGTGCACCAAGATGGTCCTAGGGTCGTCCGCATTTTCCAAATGAGGAAACTGAGGCTGAGAGAGGTACAAGATAGCCCCGGACTCATCCAGCATGCAAGATGCAAAGCAGGGTCTGAGACCAGACACCAGGCTATGTCATCGCCACCTCCAGGTGGTAACGAAGCTCTTATTAAACCCCAACTGTGTGCCAGGCTCTGCACGGAGCCCCTCCGCTGGCTCAGCCCAGGCAGTGAGGCTGCACGCCCCGCTGGGGTGGGAGCCTGCATGGTCCAAGCCCAGAGCGAGAACTCTGGCCAAGAACAAGGAAGGCTGCTTCCCACCTGCGTGCCTACCTCTGGTGAGAAGGCAAATGACCCGAGCAGTCTCCGGGACCAGTTGGGATGGACACGGGGAAAAAAGAGCACTAAGTAAGGATGTACGGCGCTGGGCCCCAGGGTGGGGAGAGATCCAGCGGCCCGGCTCCGGAGGGGTTCCAGTCCCCAGTATCTCCTGGAGGATGTTTTGCAAATGTCACATGCCCCACAGGGGGGGACGCCCTGGGGACCAGATCCGCACACAAGTAGAGAAGTGGGTCGGCCCAGCTGGAGGTCCCACTCTGTCCAGCCCAGAGCCCCCTCACAGGCCGAAGGGCCCACAGCTGGAGCCTTGACACACACACACACACACACACACACACACACACACACACAAGCACACACGTACATCTGGGGGTGGAACCCAGCTCGGACACTCCCCACCGTGTGGCCTTCAGGAAGTTTCCCTTGGCTTCCTCACCAGTAAAATGGACACAGTAATTCGCCTCTCCCACCCTCAGGACTGTCTTAGGTCAAATGAAGAAAGGGAGCTCCAAGGGCAGTGGGGGGCTGTCCATGACACCTGTGCCAGGTGTTAACGTCTAAGGGCATTAAATGCCAGGGGGGTACAATCACGGGAGTGCTGAAGGCCATGCACGGCGGAACCAGCCCCCTTGGGTTCAAATCCCAGCTCCCCCACTTTCAGGCTGCGTGACTGGGCGGGTCCCTTCACCTCCCCAAGCCTCAGTTTCCTCCCCTGTAAAATGGAGATAGTTACAGAGTGTACCTAACACGTTGGGAGGATGAAATGAGCCAACGTGAACATAAAGCTCCTAGCACAGTACCAGGCACTCGGGAAGCACTCAGTAAGTACTATGTGTAAGCGTTATTAGTAAGAGGGCTGTTGTGAGGGGCAGTGGGGCTCCAACTTTGGTTTAGTGGAATTCAGGCAGACCCTGGTGCCTCAGGCGAATGAGCAGGGCTGCTGAGCTGCCGTGGTGCCCTGGGAAAGAACTGGTCCTTAAAAGGAGCCAAGGGAGACAAGCACAACCCCGGAGTCCCGACGAGTGGGCCCCCGCACATGGTGGGGGCTCTAGAGGGAGGACTGTGGGAAGGAGTAGGTTCATTTCCCCATCTCTCCCCAAGTTCGAGGCATCACGGGTCGCCGCCACCTAGAGGGCACAGGAGACACCCAGAAGTCACACAGGCCCGGCCCCTCGGAGCAGATTTGGAAGGTGGCTCCGTGGGGCCCAGAAGACCCAGGTTCTGCTGGGCAGCTCCCTGGCGCTGGGCTGGATGCCAAAAGGACATGATCCCTGCACTCTAAGAGCTCCTAACGGAAGATGCTGCTTCTCCCTGAGTCTCTTTCCCCATGTGAACGCAGGGGACAGGAATCTGCACCTCACGGGGCCACGGGGAGGAAAAGACAATCCCACGTATCAGAGCATCTGTATGCAGTAGGTGCTCAATATGCACCTCCTTTCCCCATGTGCAGGCCAACTTCTCCAGGTGGAAAGCTCTTTGACAGCTGGCCTCTGCGCAGACCCCTGGAGGGGGTTGTTGTTCCACCTCCTGTGCCTCTTCCCTCCCGCTGGCCCTGGGGAGCTGCTCCCCTCCCACGCTCAGTTTGGTAGAACTTGCCTCCCAGCTCCAGGAAGAGTCCTTGACCCAGAACTTGCTGAAAGCAGCCTCGCACCCCGCCCATGGTGACTAGCTCAGGGATGAGCACACGACCCAAGTCAATCCAATGAGAAGCTATTCTGGGACTCAGGGAAACTCCTTGGGGGGGGGGGGGGGCGGGGCAGAGTAACGATGTCAGTCTGGAGCCACTGGTCGTGGAGAGAGCAGAGAGGGAGGACTGAGGCTCTCCCTGTCAAGCGCCGTGATGAGGAGGTCCTCCTGGCACCTGGAACCCGCCATACTTGGAGTCAGTAATACTCCTTTCCAGCTGCTTTAACCAATAATTCCTTTCTCCACTTAAGCCAGTTTGGGTTGGGTTTTTGGTAACTTGGACCCATGAGAGTCCTGGCTCGTCCAGTGCCTTCCTCATCTCAGAGCCCCAGATTCCAGCACAGACCAGGGGTTCAGCAAGTGCACAGTGAATGAACGAATGATGAACAGAACACGGATGGACATGCTCCCCAAGTGGCCTTCAGCAGTGGCCCCTGGGCCCTGCACCTCAGACAAAGGAGGCCACAGCTGGGTGATGGATTCCTAGCTGCCCCTGAACAGTCTGCCTGGCAGGCGCGGCAGACAGCAGAGAGGCACTTACCACTTGTCTATACTCTCGGCCACAGCCTGCCACTTGCCCCCCATTCTGTGGTCCCCAGGTTTTCACAGGGCTCCTTTTACAGAAATGGCAGCCCCCTGGAGAGGGCGGGAGAGCACAGGACCTCTTAAAGGAGATACGACCAGGGGTGAACAGCGGATCAGCCCAGAGCGAGAGCCGGGAGGCCCGAGTTCAGGTCCGGTCTGGCCCTGAACTACAATGAGGTCCTGGGCAAGTCTCTGCTGTCCTCTAGCACCCCACTGGGTTACACTCCAGGACCCCTGCTGTGCTCACCCTGTAGGTGCCAGCTGGTTTCCTCGGTCCCAAAGCCCAGAGAGGTTCCTCCTATTGCTGCCACTGAGCTGGCCAGGTCGGGATTCAAACACAGGGTCATCGGACTCCTCTCAAAAATGAGTTGACAGAAACCAAGGATGGGCTAAGAGAAGGACACCAATCACAGAGGGACGCAGACTCGCCTCTAGTCCTCAGAGTCTGCTTTTTCCATTCCTGCCTCAGTCTCACAAAGCCCCACACGCTGGGGTTGCTGCCACCCCCACCTGCTTCCAGAAACAAATTAGCATCTCATCAGACATGCCTTTAATCTTCTCAGGGCAGGCCCTTTCCTCCCCGTGGGCCAAGTGGTGACATTTCTGCCTCCCAGCTCTGCGGATCTAAATAAGACAGAGGCCCCCAGGCTCTGCATGCAGGGGAGGGCTGCGGAGGCGGGGGCAGACCCCTCTTCACCACTTCTCCAGGCTGGGGGACGCAGAGAATGAGGGCCATCTATACACCCATGCACTCATTCAACGAACATTTATTAAGCACCTTCTGTGTGTCAGGCCCAGAGGTACAGCCATGAACAAAGTTAGGCCTTTGCGGATATTCTAGTGGGGGAGGCAGAGAGGAAATGACAAATGTAATAATTAGGTAAATGTTGCAATATGTTAGAGCTGAAACATGCTAGAAATAAACAGAGAAGGGTGAGGAGTACAGAGGGAGAGGCTGCTGATAAAGGGGCGGTCTCCCCAGAGCCCAGACTGTGGTCTCTAAACACCCTGTCCACTAAAAGGGCCCCTAGGGCTCCTTGGAGAAGCGGCTGACTGCGGGACTGGGGCGGGGAAAGTTACAAGATGGTCCTATAACATCTCTGAAGCGCCAGAAAATAAGGAAATGCTCAAAGTCTCTTGGGGAAAAGTTGCCAGGACACAGAAGCCAGCTTGAGGGGGCTCCCACCGGCCGACTCTGGGTCACTTTGAGGATCAGAAAGAATAATGACTGCAAAACTGTAAAAGTCCACGTGCTTGTGATTCTCAGAAGGAAGAAACAATCTGCCCCTTTGGAGGTAGTTAGGGCACGAGCTCCTTCCTCTATAAACAGAAAATGAAGGTGAAAAATGAAGCATTTAACCTGTCTTCCTGTATAAAAAGTATTTGGGGGGGAACCTAGTAAGGGAAAGTCATTTTTTGCAGAAAACCACAGCAAATAAGTGTAGAAGAAATAAGAGAATTGGAAAACCACCCCTTTGCCGTACTAAGGAGATAAAGGATTTAGCACTGACTGTCAGCGGAAGGCTGAAAGAGATCCTATGAAGGAGAGCCAAGCAGACAGCCCTTGAACCCCTGGACCAATCTTAGCATCACCAAAAGTGGAACATTCTGGCATTATGTGCCTCTCTTGATAGGATGTGGAAGGAAGCCCACAGAACCATCCGTGACATATTCCTGCCTACAAAATTAGACCTGAATCAAATCCAGCTTTAGACTAAATACCAGCTGACAAGCGAGTATAGGGGACAGAGGAATGTATGAAATGACACCACGAGGCCTTTTTACAAGACAGACAAGATGGTTTCCTCACCAAATAATTTGGGTCAAAACAAAACAAAACAAGGACGACAACAACAACAACAACAACAACAAAACGGGCAGGGGGCCAGGGCGTGGAGGTGGTTGTTACAGATTAAGGGAGAATTAAGAGATCAACCAAATACAATCTGGGAGTTTAGCTGGACCCTGATCTGAATAAAGCAAGTGTGACAAGACATTTGGGAGCCAACAGGGAAACTGCACAAGGATGGAGTATCAGCTGATAGGGACGAATCCTGCTTAATTTTGCTGGGTTGATCCTGTTCTTGTAATCATATTTAGGGAAAAGTCTATTGCTGAAGATATAGATGGAGCAAAGAAAGTCTGAGACTGCGCCTTTAAAAGCCCCAAGGGTATTCCTGTGTTATATGTGCCATTTAGAAATGAAATAAAATGTTCAATTAATTCAAATAAAATAAAAATAAATGGGGGGCATAAAAGGGCTCATTGAGAACGTGACATTTGAAAAAAGTCTGAAAAGAAGGAGGGAGCCATAGGCAGGGGGGAAGGCCCTGATCCAAGAGGGAGAGGGCAGAACAGGCCTGGAGTAAGAGGGAGTGTGCGAGGGTTGGGAGAGGGGGTGCAATGCAGGGCCTCCTAAGGCCTCTGGCTTTCCTCTGAGGGAGGTGGGAACCATTGCAGCATTTGGAGCAGAGGAGGGACATGGTCTGACTGACTTAGCACCCGTCCTCTGGCTGCTGGCAAGGGAGGCAGGGAGACAGCTGCTGCTGGAGGCCGGGGAGCAGCAATGGCCACTGGACCAGGGTGGGGGCCAGGGGACAGAAGCAGTGATGACATGGGCAGAATCTGGTTCCTTCTGAAGGTCCAGCCCCCTTCCTCTGGCCTTCCTTTGCCAGGGTTAAACACTGGCAGAATGGCAGACAGTCTCTTCTTTGGGTCAGGAGCAAGAGCCCTGGGGTCAAGAAAGCCTATGCTAGCTGAGATGCCGGCCCCTGCTCTCTGTGTGTCTCTTCCCCACTCTGGGCCTCAGTTTCCCCATTGGTAAAATGAGGATAATGATTAAGAACTCGGAAGATCATTAGGCTGCTCTGTGGAGACAACAGAGGGGAGAATGCTCTGCAAACTGGTAAGGGCTGGGCCTGTGTCACAAGAGGGAAACAGCCTTTATTGGGTGCCTACCACAAGCCAGACATAGAGCTCAGGGCTCGACAGGCATCGAACCTCACCTCCCACAGGTGATATCCCCTGGGGAGCTTAAAACAACTACGATTGAATCAGAAACCCTGTGGATAGGAGGGTGGAGAATCACTGCTTCCTTGCTGCCCTGTAACAGGTGGGGCACTGACGTTCAGAGAGGCAAAGTGACTGCTCCGGCGTCACACAGCTTCCAAGGGGCAGAGGGGAGATTTCCAACAGAGCCCAGCCCCCCTTCCCTTCTCCAGACCCCGTCACTTTCACCAGGTCCCCCTCCAAGCCCAAGAGCCAGAATGCAACCCCACAGGAGGCTCAAAGCTTGCCGGGGGAGGCACTCATCTGTCTGAGACTTCTGAGACATCTCTGAGCCAAGAAATAAAACGCCACCAAGCATTTTCGGCATGGGCCAGGGTGGCTGGCTGACAGGTGCACCAACAGGGCCACCTGCCAGGAAACAGGTGGCTTGCCTGTTAATATTCCTGGCTCTGCCTTCACAGTGCAATAATTAGGAGCAAATGCTTGGGCAGGCCCCATTAACGAGGCTGCAGATTAAGCTGCGGGGCACTTGGGCAGAGGTTACAGAAATGCCGCCGTCTTGGCCCTACAGGGGGTCCTCGTGCCAGGCTGTGCCAGGGCCGGCCGCCCCTTCCCACCCTGATTCCTGGGTCTCACTCCCCACACCTGCCCACGTGGTCCTAAGGAGAGGACGGCCTGGTGGGGAGGTTTCGAGTCCAACAGCGCTGGGTGCAAATCCTGCACTGCTTGGCCCCGGCCCTTGTGAGTCCAGAAAAGGGGGTACCCCAGGTGGGTGAGCCAGCTTCATGCAAGAATGCAAATCCGAGGCCTGGGAAGGCTCCGTGCACAAGACCTATCTTCTAATTATGCGCTGGGCGTTTGCTTTCAGATTGCAGTTTCCTGTCTGAAAAATGGGGATAAAAATAACTAGCATTTATTAAGTATTACTCTGCGGTAGACACTGTTCCAGCTTTTGCACACAATAACCCTGTCACCCCATGAGGTGGGGACTGTGATTAGCCTCATGTTATGAACGCGAAGACCAAGGCGCACGGAGCAGGGCAAAGGGCCAAGGTCACACGGCTCGGAGCCTGAACCCAGGCAGGCTGGCCCCAAGCCCACCCTCGTACCCACTCTGCTGTTCTTTCTAAACACAGACGCCTCTGTTGCGGTCTCCGCGAGAGCATGTGGGTGGGTGTGATTAAATACAGCAATGTGGCGACATGAGCACCAGGGGGCACAGCGCCACCCACAGCCAGGATCCGGCAAGCTTCCAGCAGTGCTGGCCTGTGGGCCCTTCCACTTTGTTTCCTACTGCGTGGCCATCCCTGTGGCCGAACAGCCAAGGTGCCTGGACTTCGAGGCAGATGGGATGGGATCCCTCCCTGACCCTGGGCTCCTCCCTCCGTCCACACTGTGGGGGCATCCACCTGGCATATCAGGGGGTTGCCAAGGTTCACCCGGGTCAGATGCAAGGACCTGGGATGACATCCGCTCTCTCCCCTTGGCACCAGCCAGGGAGACCCACATCTGGGAAACTGAGGCAAGAATCGAAGGAAGGGGGCAAAGATTGGGTCCATCCTTGGGGAGACACGGTGCCATACTGAGGGGCTCTTGTCTCCATTTGGCAGATGAGGAAATTGAGGCCCACAGAGGGGAAGGAACAAATTCAAGGTCACAGCCCGCACACGGAAGGGGCCGTGTAACACTTAGCCACTGTGGGCCTATTACCCTGGGCTGTAAGCGGACGACATCACGGCACCGCCCTGGGAGAGAAAGCAGGTGGGTACGAGGCCCCGAGAAGGAGTGATGTCCCTGGGGGTCAGCAGGCATGTGTCCCCCAACCCGGCGAACACAAGACTAGGAGCGCAGACAATGGGGAACCAGGGTTTGTTCCCCCCACCTCATCACCAGGACAACCCTTATCGTGCCATGCAGTCCCCCCTCCAAAGCCCAACCTCAAGCACAAGGAGAGAAAGGAGGGGACCTGGGGTCACACGGCTGGCTGTTAGCACAACTGCAACTACGGATGGAATGTTCGGATCCTCCCCAAATTCCGATGTTGAAAGCCTAAGGCCCACGGGGATGCTATTAGGAGATGGGGCCTCCAGGCAGTGATTAGGTCAGGAGGGTGGAGCCCCCATGAATGGGATTAGTGTCATTACAAGAGAAGCCCCGGAGAGTTCCTTCTCCATGACTATGGAAAGATGCAGACCCCACTCCTCAGCACCCTACCCCCTTCCCGGCTTTATTTTTTTTGCCTCAGCATCTCTCATGTGACAAACCCCTTTCCCTTTAGTTATCGTGTGTCTCCCCCCAACCCCCAACTACCCAGAGTGTCCGCTCCATCCCTGCAGAGCCCACCTCCACTGTGGGCCCGGTCCCACCACAGAGCATCCTCCTGCTCTTCGCTGGCTGCTGGGCCTGCCTGAGGCCAGCTGCACGCTTCAGGATGGGAGACTCGAGTCATTCCTCTTGATGCCGCCTCCACATGGGGCAGATATGTGCTTAAGGTCACGCAGCAATGAGACGGGGCTGGGATTAGAACCCAGGGCCTGTGGTTCCAAGTCTGCTTTTGATCTGTAACTATTTACAGGGAAGAAGGGGACAGGCACCCACAAGGAATCCTGACCACAAGTCCTTCGAAGTCCTGGCCACCACATGGGCTCCTGTGGAGTGAGGCCAACCATCCATCATGGCTAGATTAAATGAGTTTATTAAGTGCCGCAGCCTTCCCTGGGGACACTGCAGGCCTCTGGGCTGCTGTGTCACGTGGCATCCGGGGAATCGAGAGACACCAAGAATTTCAGGGTGATGCCACTCCAGAGAAAAGGAAAACCCAGGGTCAGAGTGGGGTCACTACGCTTGTCGGGGGGAGGAGGATCTTCTTGTCCCCAAACCAGGGTCTGCCAGGGGCCTGGGCAGCAGAGGCATTGAGAGAATGATAATAATGATGACAGCAGTGACAGTCTGGTACTGTTTATTCCCAGACCCTACACATTCAACTGTACCCCATCATTCATTCACTCCCCCACCAAATAGTTGCTGAGCAGCTTTTCTGCTCCAGAAAAGAATAAAACATGTAACACTTGCATTCTTCTAGGGGAGACAGGCAATAAACAGAACATGCTACAGAATATAGGCTGAAATAAGCACATTGAAGAAAAATAAAGTGGGCTGGGAGAATTGTGTGTGAGGGAGACTTCTATGAGGAAGTCTTTAGACAAATGGAAGAATGGGGGGACCGAGCCCTGCAGAGCTCCAAGCCAGGCAGAGGACAGAGCCAGAGCAAAGGCCCTGAGGCAGAACTATGCCTGGTTCCATATTTGAAGACTCTCAAGGAAGGCAGTGTGACTGGAGCTGAGTGAGTAGATGTCTCAGAGGAAGTCAAGGGGCTCACAGGGGCAGAGGACAGGGGACCAGGCTGGGTGCAGTGAGGACCTGGGCTTTTTCCCTCTGAGGGAAGTGGGAACTACAGGAGGATGTTGAGCAGAAGGCTATGATACGACTCACGCTTTAACAGGATGCCTGTGGCTGCTGGGGAAGAACAGATGGTGGGTGGTGAGGACGGAGGCAGGGAAACCAGTAAGGAGGCCACTGCAACCATGCAGGGAAGAGAGGCTGGGGCTTGGGCCAGGGTAGGGGGTGAGATGTGGGGGACTCAGGGTATGTTTTAAAGAAAACTGATAACTCATTACAGACACACATAATCCTGTGAGGCCAGGAGATGTGCATCCTCTTTACAGGAAAGTAAACCGAGGCTCAGAGAGGTTAAGTCACTTGCTCAACGTCACACAGTGAGGAAGTGTCAGAGCTGGGATTATAACTCAGCCATCTGGCTTCAAAGCCTGTGCTTTTTCATCATGCCTGTCACGAGTCTCCTCAGGGCCCATGCCTGACTCACATGGCAGGAGGTCCCACGTCTGAGATCAGAAGAGAAGCATCCCTATTTCATCACTAGCTCCCAGGTCCGCTGCCCATTGGGAAGAGGATCAGAGGGAAGCTCGTGTGGGAGGGAAGAAAGGGGAGATCGGACTGGTGAGTGAGAGAGGAGGCAGCCAGGGATGTATCTCCAGCTCCCCAGGTCTGTTTGTGATAGGCAAGGGGACACAGCACGGGACATTTAGGGAGCACTCCCGAAACACCTGAGGCAGGGTACAATCAGCTGACCCGGGTGCCCATCCCAACTCGGCCTTCACTAGCTGTGGGACCTGCAGCCTATCACTTAGCCTCTCCGTACCCCAGCGCCTCACCCACTAAACGGGGCTGCTGTGGGGGAAACACATGGGAAGCGCTCAGACAGACAGCGACGAGGTCCTCGGGATCCCAGGCAGCGGACACAGCAAGAGCCGCCACAGCCCACTGCTGGCTGTTCCCACTGACCCTTCCTTCGGAGCTTCGCCTCACACCTTTTTCCAGCCTTTACAGTGACTCAGGCCCATCTCCCTGCCACAAATTCAAGAGTGACAGCCATGACTGCGTCGTGCCTGCTCGCCTGGGATTATGGCTTCTGGAGAAAAAAAAAAGATGAACACCTCTTCTGAAACAAGGAGATTGACTAAATGACATAGACGAAGGTCGGATTTTTGGAATCATCCTGTGCCAGAGAGAGCTCCGGGTCCAAACCCCACCCCACCCATTGAACACACGGAAGACTGAGGCCTAGGAGGAAGGGATGTTTCCTGAGCCACCAGACTCCCAGAGACAAGGGGACCCAGGCAGGGTGATGGTGGTGGCCGGTCAGGACAGACAGGGCCCTGCAGGGCCACGCATTCACCATCTGGTTGCGAGATCATGGGAGATCCAGGGGTCTTGGGGGAGAGGCCTGAAGACCCTCCAGGGGCGGGGGGGGGGGGGCTGGGGGAAGCAGCTATTCCCCGATCAATGTGGAAATACTTCATCATTTTCATACCCGGCCATACTCCGGCAAGGCCCGGGGGCTTCCTCTCCACCCCCCCTCCTCCATGTGTGGAGTTCTTTCCTAGAATCCGGCTCCAAGATGCAACCTTTATATTCATATTCCCTCTAGACCCTCATAACAACCCTGTGAGGTTGGAGGAGGGCCGTATTAATGAAACAACCATCAGTCCCAGAGAAGAAGTGACCTGCCTAAGGTCCACAGCCAGTAAGCAGCAGAGCCGAGGGCTGAGCCCAGGTCTCTGGACTTGTGCTGCTTTCCTTTAGGGCCTCCCTCTCCAGAGCACTGCCTCCCAGGGCTCTGCCTCCGGCTGGCACTGGGGGACAGGCTCTGCCTCCACACATTTGGGGGGCAAAATCAGCCCTGCCTAACAGGTGGCTCCAGATGTCCCCTCAGGGAGCAGACATGTCTGGGGACATCCCCTGCAGGGAGCCTATGATGGTCAGTGGGGCCTGCAGCCAAGGCATCGGGGCGGAGGATGGGGGTGGCTCCCTGAGAAAGTCAGAGGCTGTGGGAGCCAAAGAAATGCTGGCTGGGAGGGGGGGAGGGGGCGTGTCTGAGCTGCTTGCGGCTTGGATTAGGAAGCGTGAAGCAATTACAGCTCAGCCTCAGAAAAGCAGAGCTACGCAATGTGGCAACCTGTGGACCTGGGCCTTTCTGGAACTATTTCTCAATGGACAGCAAGAGGTAAGCTCAGACATGGAATAAACGGTTAGCGACAGGTACAGCAATTTGACTTTGCTACAGCATCCAAGCGTCCGGCCGGTGGCTTCTGTTTTTTGTGTCTTTGTTGTTTTATTTCGTTTTGCAATATTGCCGGTGTAGTTTCCGCACGTATTGGTCTCCAAGAGACTGAAACTAAACAGAAAATACTGGCCTCGCACCAGAAAGTCTGAGAAGCTCTGCTTTGGAGGAGCTAACCAGTGACAGAGAGCTGGTACCTGGCTCAGTATGCAATGCAACATAAAATAAAGCTGGAACACAAAAGCTGAGCTCCCAGAAGGAAACTAAATTTTTATGCGTGCGGAAGTCACTTTTTTTAGATGACGGTTTCTTGGCTTCCAGCACTACTGACATTCTGGACTCTGGAAAATACTTTGCTGTGGGGGATATTTGGCAGCACCCCTGGACTCTACCACTAGATGCCAGTAGGTCCCCTCCCCAGTGGTGACGACCCAAAGTGTCCCCATTCGCCTCTAGGGGGCGAAATCGCCCCCAGTTGAGAACTGCCGGCTTCGATGGTCTGACTGTGTGTGTGTGTGTGTGTGTGTGTGTGTGTGTGTGTGTGTGTGTATGTGTGTGTGTGTGTGTGTGTTTTATCCCTGGCCCACCTTTCTCACTCACAAGGCCAGACATCTATAGTTTGCAAACTCTGGTGTCACTCACTCTTCAGGGGTACCTGCTGGATCTCCCACAGAAGGGGCAAAGCTATCCCTGAGAATGGGTCTAAGGAGGTTGCCATGGGAATCAGGGCTCTCAGAGCTGCAGTCCATGCAGGGGTGAAGCTGCCTTCCATGCCTCCTACTCCCCACCTCCAACTCCCAGAGCACCAGGGGCACTAGACAAGATCAGCAGGTGGACAGAAACCACGGTGGCCAGCCAGAAGGAAGGGGCTCAGTGCTCGAGCTTGAGAGAGGTGGTCTTTGAGAACCTCACATCAACATGGTTGGCGAGGAGGCGGCTAGAGCAGAAGCTCCGAATAAGAGACATCGGGGGCACCCAGCCCCTGTGGGGGCACCAAACCACAGGTGTCTGCACCCTAAACCTAGGCAGGATACTGATTCAGAATGACCTGGCAGGGCCTGGGTTTTTAAAGCTCATCAGATGATTTCAATGCACAGCACGAGTAGAGACCTGCTTCTGGGTGGATCAGAATCCCCTGGGAAGCTGGAGAAAAACAGAGATTCGTGGGGAAAAAGAAAATTTTTTTTAACGGTCTGACAACACCACTGGAGTAACTGGACCTCTCCTACACTGCTTGTGAAAATGAAGACGGTACGACTACTTTGGAAAGGAGTCTGGCAGTATCCATTGACATTTTAAAATATACATATCCTAAAATATACCTCAATAAAACTGCTAAAAAACATGCATATGCTGGGGCACCTGGGTGGCTCAGTCCGTTAAGCATCTGACTCTTGATTTCAGCTCGGGTCACAATCACAGGGTCGTGGGATTGGAACCCCATGTTGGGCTCCCACTCAGCATGGAGTCTGCTCCAGATTCTCTTCCTCTCTCTCTGCCCCTGTCCCTGCTCATGCTCTCTCTAAATAAACAAATAAAATCTTAAGAAAACAAAAACAAAAACAAAAAACCATGCCTATGCTATGGTCCAGCAACTACGCCTGATGGTATGTACCCAAGAGGAATGGGTACACCTGGCTACCAAAAGACATATTCCAGAATATTCATAGCAGCATTCTCCCTAAGAGTCAAAAATTGGAAACAACCTTGAAAGCCATCCACAGTAGAAGAGACAAATAAAGATGGCAGCACATTCATGAAATGGACTACCACACAGCAGCGAAAAAGGATGCACTGTCACTACACACAACACAATGCTCAGGCCTCAGAAACTTGACATTGAGTGACAAAAGCTGCATAAAAAGGTGACAAAAAAGCTGGACACTCTAAGAATTCATTTTCATCAAGTTCAAGAATAGGTGAAAACTAACTTCATTGTGTAGTGATAGCTACAAGGTAGTGACACCATAAACACAACCAAGAGAATGATCAAGGAGTCACGATGGTGGTTCCTCTGGGTGGAGGAGGGAGGAGAACACAATTCGAGATGAACCTGAAGGGAACGTGCAAGAGGCTATGTCCTATTTCTTAACCAGGGTGGTTAAGGGTGTTCGCTTTTCATCATTCGTTATAACACGCCTCCATGTTATACCCACGTGTATATTTACTGATTTTAAATAAAAGGGGGTAAAGGGGGGTCTCTGTCACTCCCAGCAAAGCTGATTCTCCAGGCTGTGTTGGGCCTTGGGATGAGCATCTTAAACATGTCCCCATTTCCATTCCCAGGAGATTCTTCTTTCCAAGGTTCTGGGGCCACAGGAGCTGAGCCTATGTTGGGGTGAGGAGCCTGGATGGCCAGCCCCCAACTGACAGGTCCTGCGTCTCAAAGCAAAGCCGGCGCTGGTGCTGAGTGGTGAGGAGCACCTGGGTTAAGAGCCAAGAGGGTCACCAGAACAGGGGCCGGGCCACGAGAGGTCCTCAGTCAGAGCTGGTGCCCTCAACGATGGCCCTATGGGCCGTTCACTGTATTGGGAGTGGGCGTGGGCTCCAGGAGGGTTTCTAAAGATGCCACATTGGAGGCAGGGGAAACTGGGGGGGAGGGAGGGTCGGAGTTCATGGGTCCCTGAAATCCCATTGCAGCAGGGCCGGTGGCTCAGTATGCTCACCCTGGATGCCAGGCCAGGCTGACGGCCCCTCAAGGAAAACGAAAAGGATCGGAGGAAGCAATTAAGGGTCTGTCATCAGGGAGGCAGCTGGCATCTGCTCAGGCATCTGCCGCGACTGTTCTGTCTCCCCAGAGCCCAGGCGGGGGGACAGGACTGGGGAGCCATCAGGCCCACCCTGTGTGACAAGCCATAAAAGACAGGAAGCTGTGTGGATGTCACATCTCCTTATTGGCCAGGACAGGCTGGCACGGTGTCTCGAACCCACGGGTCATCATGGGAGGGAGGGTGCTGCCCCCCAGCAGCCCCTGATTTGTGTAACATGGAGCTCTGAGAGGCTTTCCTGGAGGAAAGATGCTCAGGGCGAGGTCTGCAGGATGAGCGGGAGTTAACCAGCCAAGGCCTCCTCTCCCCACAGGCCGAGAGAGCAGCATGGGCAAGGGTCCTGAGGTGGGAATAAGAGTGAACAGCCCTGGGGTGCCTGGGTGGCTCAGTGAGTTAAAGCCTCTGCCTTCAGCTCAGGTCATGATCTCAGGGTCCTGGGATGGAGCCCTGAATCGGGCTCTCTGCTCAGCAGGGAGCCTGCTTCCCCCCCTCTCTCTGGCTGCCTCTCTGCCTACTTGTGATCTCTCTGTCAAATAAATAAAATCTTAAAAAAAAAAAAAAAAAGTGAACATCCCTGAGGGCTCCCACATAGCATGTTTTCCTGCACTAACTCAGTTTATCCTCAGATGACGTGAAGTGCTATTATTCCCACTTTACAGATGAAGAAACCGAGCCTCAGAGAGGTTAAGTAACCTGCACATGGTCACACAGCTCACAAGTAGCAGAGACGGGATGTGAACCCACTGCACTACACTACCTCTCCTCCCCCAAGGAAGGAAAGGAGGCCAGTGTGGCTGGAGCCCAGAGAGCGCAGGGAAGATCCGTGAGCGTAGAAACGGAGGGCCAGCACCGCCAGGCCACCCGGGAGGATGACGAACTTGGTCCTGGCAGCAGTGGAGGGCCACAGAAGGTAGAAGGAAGTGATATCGTCAGATAGGCGTTTTAAAGATGTTGTCCGGCCAGGGAATAGCTGAGGAGTCGAGCAACACGGGACTATCAGAAACCAACACCCCCCACCCCCACCCCCCGCCCCAGGAACACAGGACTATCAGAAACCAACACCCCCCCCCCCACCCCCCGCCCCAGGTACTGAGCACCTCAAGCACCACAATGTTCTCGGAGGCCCATTTTGACTTCCCGGTAGATGGCAAGGACATCTCAAACACAAACACATGAACTCTACTGACTCTGATGAACAGGAGAAAGCGCTTTCTGGCACGTGCCCCGAAGACCCCACGTAAACCACTGATTACTTCCCTGCAAAGGACCGTCAAACCACTTCCACGTTGTTCCGTTGCCATTTTTGCCTTATCGAGGTCGATTTCACTGAGATGAAGTCTTTCCTAATTAAAATTTGTAACGAAGAGTTCACTCGTCAATCACTTCCTTCGCACACAGCACGTGCTACCCCTTGGGGACAACCGCCACCAGGATGTCCCATTCTGGCTCGGACTCCTGCCGACCCCAATTCTCTCAGGACAGATTTTTGCAGAGCTTCCTGTCAGCATGGAGATTTGCTTCTCCTGTCAATTTTTAGGTCAATAACTATTCTTACTGCGCACAGTTTTATCCGACGTCAGTTTTATTTTGCGTTGATTATTTCTACCAGCGACGCTCATGACGGATTAGATCAGAGACAAACGGTTTGTGTTTCTTTCTTAGGAAATCCATGAAAAATTGGAACATGTTTGTGCGCAGAAAAAGAAAAGAAGACTAAAGATAGTGAGATCCAGAGACAGACAGGCGGACAGGGAGAGACAGAAAGACACAGAGACAAAGACAGAGGGATACAGGGAGTGGGGGCGGTGGAGAGACCCGTGAACTCCCAACTACTCAGCAGTCAAAGGGCAATGTCCCACTGGTAGACCCTGCCTCCTCTCCAATTGAAGTCTGGACATTCCCACCTCCTGGCCCAGAAGGTCCTTCCCTTCTTGACATTTAGCTGGGGGTTTGCTCGTTCCATTACTCAGGAAAGCTTTACCAAAATAAGAAAAAAAAAGTCACTCAAATTGCGTCCCAGGAGACAGGGCCTCTGGACATATACTGACCAGCTAACACTGCCCCAGGCCCCAGTAAGACCAGTTCCAGCCCTCAGCCTGGAGCCAGGGAAATCCCGGTGACACGAGAACAGCCGATGTGGCAGAGGGATCGTGGGCCCAGAGACCGGGCAGGCCAGGCTCAGGTTCTAGCTCTTGTCAGTTTCTCCACATCAGATCCAAGTTCTAGCTCTTGTCAGTTTCTCCACATCAGATCTCGGCTGCCTCATCTGAGAACTGGGGATAAACAGCTAGCTTGCAATGGTGCATGTGAGGCTGGGGCTCCATGTGAGAAGCACCTAACAGGTGCCTGTGCCCCAGCGGCATCTGTGGCCCCCACGCCACCGCGCTGGCTAACGATGGCACACTCGCTCTCAGCGCTGACTACATGCAACAGCAATGGCCCCCCTCCTCACCCTGTGGGGTGAAGAGAATCTGAACTGGGGGGGGGCCCTCCTGGGCTCACCTTCAGGCTAGTGAGCGGCCCTGCTGCAGAGCAGGCTGGACCCCATGCTGATTTTGACTGCTCCTCTCTCGCCTGCTGTCTCCAATCCATCATGAGTGGTTGCCTGCGTGAGGCTAGGTGTTAAAAAAGCCTCTGAGGCTGAGTCAGCAGGAGCGAGCGTGGCAATCAATTAGCAATATCCACCCCAGCCTTGGGCTGGGGAGCCTGTCTTCTTGTTTCCTGCATCTTTAGTTGGTGCAGAGCACAGACCCAGAGCACAGATGACGGGGTTCGAGATTCAGCTACACCACTACATGCTGGTGACCTTGGACACATGCGGTTAACTCCCTGAGCCTCAGTCTTTCACCTGAGAAATGGTGAGAATATCGTGATTCGTCTCATAGGACTGTTGTGAGGATTAAGTGAGATGGTGTGTTTGTAGGTATTAATAAAATTTTATGAATGAATGAGGATTTTTCCTTTCTTACTTATTAGGTGAGTCAATAGCGAGGTAAAAGAGTTCTGGGCTGGATTGTTTTTGTACTGGATGACCCAGGCCAGCTGCTTTCTCTGACCCTCGATTTTCATTATCCATAAAATGGGCCTGTTTCTTACAAAATGTTGAACATATATTTAGCATGCAAACCCAGTGTCCTGCTCCTAGGGAATTAGCCCAGAGAAATGGAAATGTGTTCATGTAAACACTTGCATGTGGGTGTTCGCAGCAGCTTTACTCACAAGGGCCCCAGACTAGAATCTACCCAAATGCCCAGGAACAAGAGACCAGATAAAGACACTGAGCTGCACCCACTCCCTGGATACACTCAGCAGGAAAAAGAACAATGACACACACAACAGCCTAGATTGATCTTAAAGCACGTTGAACGTGCTGACCTTGGCAGAGACAAAAACTAAATGCTGCATGATTCCATTTATATGAAACTCCAAAAAAGACAAATCTAAGATAAATGGACAAAAATCAGATGAGTAGTTGCCTGGGTCTGGCAGGAACAGAGGGTGGCAAGAACTATTTGAGAAGGGCGCAGGAGAACTTTGGGGGGTGATGGGAATGGTCAATGATACACGGATCGTGGCGGTGGTTACACAGGTGCATATCTCTGTCAAAGATGGATCAGACTTTACACTGAAAATGCATGCATGCTATTGTGCGTAAGTTGGACCTTGATAGTTATTTGGGCTTGGGGGTTTTGTTCATTTGTTTAATGCTCCTGAGATCACCTTCTTGCAAACTTCCCAGAGCGGGTCTGGATGAGATCTCACACAGCAATGCACATGCAGGAACTCTATCAGACTGGAGAGTACTTTAAAAGTGGATATATCTATGGGTTGTACAAATATTGTGGTTATTTCTATGGGTGGTACCAAAAATAAGAGCCCAGCAGTGCACCTTCTGTTGGGATTCCTTCCCCCACGAAGGTAAGAATGCCACGGTTCTGGAGCCAGGCTGATGGAGGCTGGAACTCAGACTACCCCCTTCCCCAACCCACTGTGCAACTTGGGGCAAAGGAGTGGTTTCCCTTCCCGAGTCTCAGCATCCAGAATATTCCTCAGATTCAAAGTCAGCAAAACTCCCAGCTCTGGGCTGAACACCAGGCATGCACTCGGCCCTCATCAAACGTGGACTTCTCCAGGATCCTACTGATGGGGAGACCTGTGCTAAGAAGGGAATAGCTCCCACGACTCACAACTCTGTGATGGCAGAGGTGGCCAGAACCCCAGGCTTTTCTACACCCTTTCTCTGGGCTATGGTCAGTGCCAGACTGGGAAGTGGGGCAGGCCTGTCCTTTGCATGTATAACAGTTTCTCTGTCGCCAATTACTGTGATTCTTCCATCAGGGACCAGCAGGCCCCCTGCTTTCAGCACAGCAGCTGATGACTAAATCACCTCGCGCCAGGGCACTGGGAAAGCTGCCGATCCCACCATGAAACTTCATGCTGGACGCCGGAGCTGCCTCCCCACCAGGCTGGAGACTCTGCAGGACAGAGGCTTGATCTGGCCACCCCTGAGCTCCACCTCCTAGAGCAGATGCTGAGCCAACACTCTATGATAGTAAGTAAAAACGATACCCAGGTCCTGGTGGCCCCAGAAGGTTCTCCTCTCCTCTCCCAGTGCTGAGGCCATGTGGCTTCTCCTGTCCTTCCCTGAGTGGTTTTCCCAGCTGGGAAGGGGACAAACACACTTTTACATTATCCTATAATACTTAAATATACACCTTTGTTGCTCTGTGATTATTCATTTTATGTGCCAAGTTGGTTAGGCTATGGGACCCAGCTGTTTTGTCAAACACCAGTCTAGAAGTTGCTGTGAAGGTATTTTTGTAGATATGATTAACACTGACGATCAGTTGACTTTGGGTGAAACAGATTATTCTCCATATTGTGGGTGGGCCTCGTCCAATCAGTTGAAGGTCTTAAGAGCAAAGACAGAGGTGAGGTTCCCCCAAGAAGAAAGAGAATTCTGCCTCAAGACTTCAGAATGGAAACTCTGCTTGAGTTTCTGGCCCACCCAGGCTGCACTACAGATTTCTGTATGCCAGTCCCACAATCACATGAATCAATCCTTTAAGATAAAATCTCCTTCAATAGATAGATACATAGAGATATAGATCTCCTACTGGATCTGTTTCTCTGGAGAACCCTGACTGATAAACTCTGAGCACACTCTCCTCATCCAAGGGAATGGAGGCGTCCGGAATGGACATCAGTTGTTTCTACCCATCCAACATCCAGACCTCCTTCTTCCAGTAACAACATCCTGATTTTGCTCTGGGTGGGGAGAAGCCCTCCTCCACCCTCTGTCCATGTACGTCATGGGGCTGACCTTGCTTCCAAGGTGGGCATAGCCAGGTTTAGCCAATCAGAGCAATCCATTCTCTAGGCCACAGGACGGGCTAAGGAACAGAACACATGACCCAATACTGTCCAATGGGACGCAGCCCCTGGACTTCTGCTGGAGCTATCTGTGGCTTCTTTCCCCATAAGAATGTAAAATGATGCGACGCCTGGGTAGCTCAGTCAGTTAAGTGGCTGCCTTCAACTCAGGTCATGATCCCAGGATCCTGGGATCGAGTCCCGCATCAGGTTCCTTGCTCGGCAGGGAGCCTGCTTCTCTGTCTGCCTCTGCCTGCCATTCTGCCTGCTTGTGCTCTCTCTCTGACAAATAAATAAAATCTTAAGGAAAAAAGAAAGAATGTAAAATGATAGGAGTCTGGAGCAAAGCCAGCAGAACAGAGAAAGAGAGGCAAGGAATGGAAAGATCAAGCTGTGAAGTCATCCTTTGAGCCCCTGGATTCCACACTTCCTGAAGCCGATGTGAGCATTTAAGGTCTCCCCCTGGCTTGGGCCAGCTTCTGAACTTTATAACTTCTGGGTTTCTGAACTTTATAACCTGGTACCACCTCCTGCATCAGGCTTGAGCAAGAGCCTGGCTTCTGTTTTGGACACTGGTGTGCAAGCTTGGAAGCAAAGCTGATGAGCAGGGCAATACGGAAAGGCAGAATGGGGGAGTGAAGGGGAGGGAGAAGGAGTGGGAGAAGGGACCCAGCACCAGGGCTGCCAGGGGACAGGCTGGAAGAGAGAAGAGAGGATGGCCAGGTGAATGTGACGTCATATTGCTCTGTGGGGTGTCATGTAAGCTGCTCCTTGTCCCTCAAGGGAATCTTTAGTAAAGTGACATTTACACTCCCACTCTCAGTGCATGAAAGTCCTGCTATTCCACCTCCACACGAACACTCAGTATTGTCAGTCTTTTTAATGTCAGCCCTTCTCGTGGGTATCTCCCTGTGGTTTTAATCTCCATTTCCCTTTGTGAGATGCTGTTGAGTACCTTTGCATGTGTTTACTGGTCATTGGGATCTCCTTTGTGAAGCACCTACTCAAGTCTCTTATCCAATTTGCTACTGGGTTGTCTGGTTTTTTTTTCCCTTATTGATTCATAGGAGCTCTTTATATATTCAGGATATGAACCCTTTGCTGATATGACATATATGCGAAATATGGCTACAGGTTGGACACAGAAACCATAGGCTACTCATGGGACTTAGGTTTATTTGGAATGGGTCTAAAAGAGGTCTTTGGACAAGTCATGAAGCTTTTCCAGCTTTAGACGTTACAGGAATCTCTGCCCCTCACATCTAGATTACATGGAGTATTCGAGCACGGGGCCGGGGAGAGCAAAGAAGCAGGAGGGCAGTGGGAAGGAGGATGACAGAGTCAACAAGTATTTGCCCTACGCCAAGACCTGTGCCAGCTGTGTCACCTGCTTCATCTCACTCCTCCTACTGCCCTGGCCTTCCCGGAACACGCCATACTTGCGTGCACCTCAGGGTCACTGCATGTGACATCCCCTCTGCCTGTGCAGTTCTTTGCAGAGCGGGGTCCTTCTTCTCATTCAAGTGCATGCTCAAATGCCACCTCCCCAGAGTAGCCTTCCCTGAGCACTGCAACTGAGAAAGCATCTCCATCATCTCTGTGACCCGACTCTGCTTCATTGATTTTCATTCCAGTGGGACTGTTGTTAGAGCACACATCTACCTGCTGACATGGTGCTTGGCTGAACCGCACATACAATGTAAGATCCACCAGGACAAGGTACTGGTCTGTCTTGTTCACCACTATATCCTCAGGGCCCGAAGCAGGGCCTGGCCCCTAGCAGCGGCTCAGTAAACATCTGCCAAGAGAATGAATGAAAGAGCCTCACAACAAGCCCATCAGGTGAACATCAACACTGTGCCCATTTCACAGATGAGAATCAAAGAAGCGAGGTAACTTGGCCACGGTCTCTGAAAACGTGGCAGAGCAGGAGTGGAGCCCGGTGCTTCTGACTGCACAGGCCAGCCTTGCCCTCCTGCCCTACTCTAGGTTTCCTTGCAGCTCTAGGGGTGTGGAGGTTCCATGAGTTGGGACTCTGTCTTAGTTAGAACTGGATTTCTTGGCCGCCAGATGAGCCGGTCAGAGGCGCCGGGCAGAGCAGACAGGGGCAGGGACGGTGTGGAGGCTGGGACCCTTGCCAAGGCACCAGTGCACGAACCGGAACAACGAGGTACCCCACCATGGTCAACCCATCTCCAGAGATGTCCCGAGAGTCCCCAAGTCCAAACGCCCCCGCAGAACAGGAACCCTTTTGACAGCAGCCTTGATGGGGAGCTCACTACCTCCTGGGACAGTCCAGTCCCGTCCAGGCTTGCCCAGCTCCAAGGGAAGCCAAAGGTGCTAGGGCCTGGCTGGCAGGTCTCGAGGGGGAAGCCCGGTACCTCCGGAATGGGGAACTCAGTGCTGCTGGATCTGTGACAAGAAATTAGGTTGAAGAAGGAATTGTTAGCTCATGAACCCGCTCGCCAGACTCCACCCGCACACAGAGCCTGCTTCAGAGATACACGGCCAACTGTCAACCGCAAGCCTAGATCCGGGCAGAGCAGTACGAGGGCAATATTTTTATTTATGTGTCGTGCATATTTATTAGGGAGAGGTAAATAAATTAGCGGCCTGCCATCTGCAACCACCAGCCCATGATAAGTTTCTTCCCTCCTTTGCCACCTCGGGAGGGGCCGTACCAGCAAAGCCCTAGTCCTGGCAAAAAATGGGCTCCTTTCTTAGAATGATTTTTCTCCAGGGTTGGAGCAGCCCTGGAATGACGATTTTTCCAAGAAAATGGACACGGGGTACTATTGCAGGCCATTTCCCGATAGTTGATCCCATTCCCACCCCCCCCCCCGCCCCAAGCAAGCCTGGGAGGTGGGCATATTGTCATCCTCATTTTCTAGATAAAGACAAGGAGGCTCAGAGACATTAGGTCACTTGCCTAGGGTCACACAGCGAGTGGAGAGGCTGAGTTCCAGCCAGGGGAGCCCCAAAGAGTTCCACAGTGTACAGGGGGAGAAAGGCCAGACCAGGAGATGACTACGTTCCTGGCTCTGGAGCCAGGTGCCCTGGGGCCCACGCTGGTCCCTTAACTCTCCTGACGTCTCTCTGTTGGATGGGAAAGTAAAACACAATAGGACAGACCCCACCCAGGGCTGTGTGGAGAAGCAAATTGCCACCCATCCTGAGTGTCCTTCACGCCTACCATGGAAGCTCCCGACTCCCCTGCTGAGGGGCTCAGACTGACCCTACCCCTGCCCCGGCCTGCTGTGTGGCTCTGGGAACACCAAGAAACTCTCAGAGCCTTGGTCTTCTCCTCTATAAAATGGAAAAACCACTGGGCGGGGAAGGGAAGGCACAGGCTGTGAGTAAGAGGATCTCATGGGTGTGGAAAGGCTCGTAAAATGCAGGTCTGGTGGGAGGCAGGCAGCGGGCTAGGGTCAGGGACCCTGGGAGAGTAAGGAACCCAGGATGCCAAATGGTGCTGTAAAGCCCAGACAGGGGCTGTGACTTGCCCAGGGTCACACAGCAGTCATGGCCCTCAGGAGCCTCAGACCATCCGTCTCCCAGGTTGTGGAGACGGAGCCCAGAGCCTCCCAAGCTCAGCCTAGATCTGAATCTTTATGAAGTGCCATAAATCTCCCGAATTGCTCCTGCCCAAGCCCACAAGCCCTGCCTCACTGCCTCTGCCTTCCTGCAGGGACTTTTCATTAAGTGCAGAATCCGACACAATTGCTTTTGATTTTCCCTCAGGGGCCACTGGCCACCTCCCTCCAGGGAGCCTGTGGGGCCGGAGCTGCTGCGGGGCACTCACACACCCCCTCATACAAACATTAGAGAGATTTCTAGATAAAATATTATTTTTTAAGCTGTTTGATTTCGTTTCTTCAGAACTGACGTTAGTAAGCCCCTACTAGGTGCCGGCAAAACCTCCGAAGAGCCCCAGGAGGCAGAATCAGCCCGTGCCGCACAGAAGGATATTTCAGAGCAAACATGGGCCCATCGGACCCCCAAATCTGGGGCCCAGTGAGGTGGGGGGACTGGTGATGTGTGAAGCCAGCATGTCCTAGGGCTGCTGTCAGAGGGAACAGGTGTGAGCCCCAGGGAGGAGACAGGTCACCAGGCAGCAGCTCCGGGGCATTCTGGAACAAGCAAGTCTTACCTCTTGACTTTCTTCACGAAGGGGAAGCAGCAGTAAGAGCAGCTAGTTCAACTAGGCACCTACTGTGTGCTGGGCACGGCAAAGGTTTCCCATGACTTTTAAAAGAGACCCAAACACCTCCCTTACACCTGCCAGGCTTGCAGGCCTCACCCCATTCCACTCTCTGGCTCCCCAACCGCACTGTGGCCACACCGGCCTCCAGTCCTCAAACATGCAGAGCGTGCCCAGGGCCTTTGCCCCTGCCCTTCCCTCTGCCTGGAATCTTCCTCTCCCAGCTCCTCCCTTAACCGGTCCCAGCACACACGTCACCTCCTCCAGAAGGCCCTCCCTGACCACCCATCACCCTCTTTCATCTCAATGCCTTTTCTTGTCACACGGGTAGCTCTTTTCCCCATGGACTCTAATTTATTTCTCTACCAGTTCACGGCTTTCTCCCCTGTTCCATAAGGACAAAGACTATCTCATTTACTACTCCATCCCAGCACTTGGAACGCTGGCCGGCACATGGTAGGTCACAGTTAAACAACCACAGAATGAAAGGAGAAAGGAAGGAATCAAGCTATATAGTGTCTGAATGCCAGAACCAGGATGAGGGCAGGAAGGAGGCAGCAAATGCCTGCGGTTTGGGCAAGAGGATGACAGTCCTCCTCTCCCCAATGGAAGTCGGTTCCCTCCATGGAAGGCACTGGGGGAGAGGAATGAGGGGAGCGGGTGGCTTCCCAGAGGGAGTGGGAAAGCCTTGTGGGATACGGAGAGGGGGAAATGGCCTGGAACATGAGGAACAGCAACACTCCAGGAGATTCCACAGCCATTAAAAATGACAAGTGTAAGAAACAACATCTGCAGGGGGAGAAAGCCCACGCAGAATTACATCAAGGCTGATGACGACCACAGGAAAGCAGAGTCTTACTGTAGCCTCACTGATAACAGCAAAATGCTGGAAACACCCTGGCTACGCTACCGTGGGGAGCCGGTAAATAAACTCCGCCTGGTACAGACATCCCAGGGGGCATTCTGCAGCTGATCCTATAAAACTAAGCAAAGCAAAAAAACCCAAAAAACCAAAACAAAAGCAAAAACCTCATAAAATGGTATCTGTCCTAGGATCTCAACAAAAATAGATGGTAGGAAAAAAGACTGGAAGGAAATGTACCCAAGTTGTCCCTGGACAGTGGGCTGATGGAGGATGATTTTAATTTTCTTCTTGGTTTTTCTTTCCAAAACAGCCTACATTTAATAATAACTGCATACTTAATCAGAGGGAAAGTAACTTACTATAAAAGGACACTCTTGGGGCCCCTGGGTGGCTCAGTCATTTAAGCATCTGACTCTTGATTTCGGCTCAGATCCTGACTTCGGGGCAGTGAGATCTAGCCCTGTATCAGGCTCCACGCTAGATATGGAGTGTACTTGAGAGTCTCTCTCCCTTTCCCTCTGCCCCTCCCCCTGCTTGTGTTAGCTCTCTTTCTCTCTCAAATAAATAAAATAAAATCTTAAAAAAAAAAAGAAAAGATACTCTTTTTAATGACAGCAAGAGGCCAAAGAAATGTGCACATATTAGTGCTGTATAGAGAAGGAGGGCCTTTGCAAAGTCTAGTTTTTTTTAACTGATACTGCTGTGGTTAATTATTTAAAATAGTTTAAACACCCAATGAACATTTTATAAGTGTTATCTTTTTTAACTAGAGACAGAAAAAGGATAAACCCTGAAACTGGCCAACAGGAGGGCTGAGAAATGAGCCCTAGCTCAGGCATGAAGTGGGGCAAAGCTGTTCTCCTCTCTGGGCCTCAGTCTCCCAGACTGTAAAATGGCATCAACCACCCCCATTGCTGTTAGAATAGAAAAGGGCACACCGGTGCCCAGTACTTAGTAGATGCTCAGTAAATGTTGCCCTCTGCCCTCCAAGCAAGGGAGATCCCAGCCCAGGGTCCCAGGGTCCTTCTAATTACTTTGGTCCAAAAGGTGAGCAAGGACTGGTCCTCAAGTCCTTTTGATCTTATACCCCATGTGTATAAAAATGTCTGCAGTCCTCTGCAATAAAACACACATTTTTTATGACTTACCCATGTGTTACCATGTCTATGTATCACTCATAAACATAGACAAAACTAGAAAAAAACTAAAATGTGTTAGAAAACAAGTATTTTCTTCCATCTCTTTCCCCAAGAGACCGTCCTGGGTGAGGCACCCCCACCCCACTCTGGAGACCGCCAACTGAGTCTATGGGCTCCTGGATGGTGGAGACCCCTGAGGTCTCTGTCAGCATATAGTGTCCGCAAACGGCCAGCACTCAGTTGAGAGCAGCTCAGAGGGACGTTTGTGGTTTGGGCTGGTTTATCTCTTAAAGAAACAAAGCAGCCAAAGGAAAACCACTCAAACCAGAGTCTGAACCCTCGGGTCTAAGGACCCCTGACCTCCCATGGGACAGACCCGTGCTCTCCCTCTCTCCGGACACAGTCTCCCCACCTAGAACCTGAGGGAGCTGGACTCCGTGGCTGCTCAGGGAGGCTTCTCTCTGCTTTCCTCAGACATCAGCCCCTGCAGCCCCTTCCAACCCACTTGAGGGAGGCAGCCTCTCCCAGGAGGCCGGGAGGCCACAGTGATTTACACCCACCCGGGGCCCAGCCTCACTAAAAAATACAGCTGTCCCCACCCTGCTTGTCCCCCAGGACTCCTGCCAGCCACACTCAGCTGCCCATGAACCCCTCGACATAAATCTTGAGGCCCAGTTCCATCAGCACAAAAGGCAAGCAGTAAATTTGAGGCTCCCAGGCCTCTGACAGTGAAGCTTCCTGGGAGAATTCATCTTTCACCCTAGGATAAATTATCCTTGCTGGACTCGAGAGGGGAAGCATTTTGTTCATAAAGTTGAAAAATGGTTGCTCGAAGGGCACCCCTCTATGGGGTTCCCCAGCTGGGCTGCCAGCTCCCAGGGCTATCCATCCAGGGGCCTCCAGGATGGAAACTTCTCGGCAGATCTCTCACACTCAGCCCCCTACAATCCACCCCTGCCAGCTCCCTAGCTCAGGGAAAGGCATCAGCATAACCCCCCCCCCCCCCCCGCCCCAAGCCCAGGCG
>CM052799.1:48703093-48732310 GCA_028533885.1 Nasua narica | reverse complement strand
GCCCTGGGACCTTGGACAAGCTAACCCATCTCGAATCTTTTTTTCCTCTTTTGCAAAATGACACAAATCCCAACGGGGAGTACAAATCTGAACAGCCATTTTAGAGAGCTGGGGGGCTCTGGGTGCTGAGAACCGTCTGTTTCTCAACCCAGGGGTCTTTTTTTTTTTATATATATATAAAGGTTTTATTTACTTTATTTGATACAGAGAGAGAGATCACAAGTAGGCAGAGAGGCAGGCGGAGAGAGAGGAGGAAGCAGGCCCCCCGCTGAGCAGAGAGCCCGACGCCGGGCTCGATCCCAGGACCCTGAGATCACGACCCGAGCCGAAGGCAGCGGCTCAACCAACTGAGCCCCCAGGCGCCCCTCTCAACCCAGGGGTCTTAAGTTGCTCTTCAAAAAGTACACGTTTTAATCACTCCTCTTTAGGGACAACAGATCTCACGATAAAGGAGCAGAGTGCAGAAGTACGTGACGGTATGCCGCTATTTGCGTAAAAAGAAGGAAAAGGGTATGTAGGCAAAGTGGCAGGAACAGGTGACCAAGTTCCCTTTGGCGGAAGGGGTGGGGGCTCAGCAAACCGGAGCAGAGGTTGAAGAAAGACCACTAATGTGGTCGGAAGTTTCTCATCTGAGCCAGGTGACCCTTGCGTCCTCATGCCATTCTGCCCCTGGTTGGACAGTTGGTTTTATTTCCTTTGTCCCCCCGCTCCATTAACACCACAGCAAATGTCCCTGTCCATGATGCTTTATACATCTGTATTAGATTTTTTTTCTCTATACTAGAAAATACTTACCATACTTAGAAAAGGAATAGCTGGCTCAAATGGTAAGTGCTTTCCAAATTGCCAGATAACTTGTCAAACTGTCCTCCTATACGCCTCCCCTTCCTGAAGGTCACTTCTGCGTCTCCCGTGATCTTACCAACACTAGATGCTATGGGTTTTTTAACTTCCCCTTAAAATGGGTACAGTGGTATTGTTTCTCTGAGTATTTTCCTCATGCTAATAGAATAATCCCCTAAAATGTTGAGGTTGGCCCTCTTTCTGTTCACTTTCTGGCCATTTGTGTATCTTCTAGAAACTTCCTGCTTGAATCCATGACACTCCTCCTAGACTGTGTATCTTTTCTTATTGACTTTGCAGGAAATCCTGTTCTATATACACTGGATATGAGTCTTTACCTGTGATGTATGTTGTAAACACTTTCCCTCCTGATCCGTGGCTTGTCTTGGAACCTTGTGAACAGTGCCTCTGGTCATGTATGACTCCATATTTTTATGTAGTTCAATTTGTCAATCCTTTCTTTCGTAGTATCTACTTTTGTAGTCTCGATTTCCTCTGATAAGGCTGATAACGCAAGCTTGCAGGGTTGTTAGAGGGAGTAGAGACAGTGTGAATAAAGCACCCCGAAGTTGGAGCAGACCCTCCTAATATGGTCATTTTAGGGGTCTCCCTGCCTCACCTGGCCTCCCATGCCCCAGCAGTCAGCAGTACCTTCTGGAACACACCACCCTCTTCCTTAAAAACCCTTCAGTTGCCTGAAGAGGAGGAAGTTCAAACTCCTTTAGGTGCTGAGTTCAAGGTCTTGAACACAAACAGCACTAAAGCTGAGCAAGTGAGTGAAGGCATCGGTGGCCGGACGGGAGAGCGGCAAGCACACCCCAAGCCCAGAAGCGACAGCAGAAATATAAGCCCGGGGTTACCAGATCCTCTGAAGAAAGCTGAAGATCTATTTCTTTTTTTAATATCAAACCCCACCCCCCAACACACACACACACACACAGTCAAAATTTAATGACAACCAATTTCTTTACGCCACTGTCAGAGTCAAGCAAGACCCATGCATGACCAGAGTGTGGCCATCTCTACCCTCACAATCTGTCCGCAGCCAGAATCTTGCCCATCCCTCTCCCCCCCACAAATAGCACGCCGTCGACATGCCAGCCACACTGCACAACTGTGGTCACACCAGGTCCTTCTCGACTCTGTGCTTTTGCACACACGAATCCCTTGGCTTTAAGTGCCCTTCTTTTCCTGGCCACTCACCCTTGCTCTTTAAAAGCCAGGTCAGAGGTCAGCACTAATTCCCCAACCCCAGGCAGAATTCCACACCCCTTCCCTGAGTGCCCCATTGTCTGTGACTCTCGAACCAGAATCCCAAAGGAAGCTGCCAGGGGTCACAGAAAGAGCCCTGGTTTGAGAGAAATACACTCCTGGGGCAAAAAAAAAAAAAAAAAAAAAAATCCTGCTTTGCCACTTCCTAGGAGTGCATCCTTGGGCTAGTGACTTAACCTCTCTGTGCCTCAGGTTCCCAATTGTGAGATGGAGATAACAAGACCTACGCACGGTCAAGTTTCCAGGAATATAAAATGAAAGAGTGTAAGAGAAATAGCTGGCATGTATTAGGGGCTTAATAATGAAATCGAAGAATGAAGGAATGAATGAAAAGAACAAATCTTTCCTCAGAATGCTCGAACACACGGGCGAGGCACAGTCCTGCTCAGTGAGTAACTGGGCACTGCCCTCCCCACGCCAGTCGCCATCCCACAAGTACAGCCCACCGCACAGCTGGCAAAGCCCTCCCCCATCTGTCATCTCCGGAGCCTCGCGACTGGAGGATGGTAATGCTCCCATTTTACAGAGAAGAAAAGTGAAGCTCAGAAGGGCAAAGCATAGAGGTTTGTTTAGAGAATGGAATGAGGGGCGCCTGGGTGGCTCAGTCAGCTAAGCATCTGCCTTTGGCTCAGGTCGTGATCCTGGGGTCCTGGGATCGAGCCCCACATCAGAGACTCCCTGCTCAGCCTTTCGCTCTCTCTTGAATAAATAAATAAAATCTTTAAGAAAAAAAAATGGAATGAGGTGGAGGACTGCACAGTAGGCAGGGAGAGGCTGTTCCACTCCATGGGGGGGGGGGCCTGTGCACACCAAGATCTCACAGCCCCTCTGAGCCCCAACATTTTCATCACTAGGCCACTGTGAGTGAAGGATGTGAATGCAGCCAGCCCAGGGCCCCGTTCACAGGAGATGCTCAGAAAGGTGTGTTCTTTCTTCCCCTTCCTTTTTCTATTTCATGTACCACTCACTTAGTGGGCACCTACTGTATGCTGGCCCATAAGCTGGGTGCTGCAGACCGACAGATGGCCTAGAGAAGGCTCCTGCCCCTGGAGCTCTGTATGTAGTAGAGGAGACAGATGAGTGGACATAGTTATGCTCCAGAAGGAAAGGGGCCAGGACAGAAACGTGGTGGGAGATCCTAAATCTGCCATGCTGAGGGCGGGAGGACAACAGGAAGCTGGCCCTTGGCCTGGCCTGGGGTTGGAACCAGAGAAAACAATACGTTGCCAAGTGGAGGGGAGGGGGGAGGAGAGGCACTCCAGGCAGAGTGGCAGCCTGAGCAAAAAGGCTCAGGGAGGGGGGCGCCTGGATGGCTCAGTTGCTAAGCGTCTGCCTTCGGCTCAGGTCATGATCCTACGGTCCTGGGATCGAGCCCGGCATCGGGTTCCCTGCTCAGCGGCGAGCCTGCTTCTCCCTCTCCCACTCTCTCTGCTTGTGTGCTCACTCTCGTTGTATCTCTCTCTGTCAAATAAATAAATAAAATCTTAGGAAAAAAAAAAGGGCTCAGAGGTGGGGCAGAACAAGGTCTGTGCATGACTAAGGAGGGAAGAAAGGTTACTGCAGCCAGATGGCAAAGGGCCTTGAATACCAGAGGCCTCCAACTCCAAAAGGAACACTGCTCGACCCTTGGGATCTTTGTTTGGATCGGTGTTTAACATTCCGGAGTTGGGAGGTGGCATGTAAAACTCTGGGTTTTTAGCTTTTCTAGAAAAATCGGATCTGGGATGCTGAGCCAGAGCTCCTATAAAGTCTACATTCCTGTCCCCCAGACCCATTTCACTTCCTTCATCCACAAATATTTACTGAGCAACTACTATGTGTTAGGCAATGTACTGGTTACGGGGAATAAAATGGAGAATAAGAAAGACACAGCCACAGCCCTCATGGCACTTGCATACTAGTGAGAGAGAAGGGCAACACACAAGGATAGAACATAAGGTTAGGCAGTGCAAAACGCTGGAAAGAAAAAGAAAGTTATGGGGCTAAAAAGCTGCCATTTTAGATGGGAGGGTCAGGGAAGGCCTCTCTGAGGAGCAAATCATTGCATAGATCTAAATGAAGTGAGTGAGTCGTGCACAGGTTAAGATCAATCCAGCAGAGGGAACATCAAGGGCAAAGGCCCTGGGGCCTTCTTCACTCATCTTTTGGGTCACCTGCCTTGCCCTTTAGGCATGTAAGTGTAAGACCCCTCCTGTAAGTAATGGAACACATGAGGAACGTATAAAGAGATGGAAAGTACCCCCCGATGCATGTTTCAGATAAAATACCTCTGACCAGTGGTGAGCGAGACAGAGGAAATAGAGACAATGAATGGAAGACATGGTGTGATTTGTCTCCAGTAGGAGACAATTTGTCTCATACGTGGAACATTAAAACTTGAGCACAGGACAGAGAAACCAAGGGTGGGAGCAGGGAAATCCTCGTTTCCTTCCTCCCCAGCTGCCTCATTGGCCAAACCCCGCACTGTGGGAGGCAGGAGTGGGGGAAGAGAGACTAAGAATGTGCGAGCTTCTACAACCCTGAAACCCGCTGTTGTTGTTGTTGTTGTTGTTGATGTCATGTTTTATTTTTTCCCAAGCCAACCTGGGCCGTTGCTTTAGAAAGTTAACTGCAGAGGAAACACTTTGGTGGGTTTTGCTTGTCCGTGCCCTTTCTGAGCGAAATTAAAGTGTCGATTCCTTGTCTCTTTACCCACAGAGTAGAAGAAAAAGAGGGCATTACTGTTCTAAAGAAGGAGAGGGGAGGGAAAAACAGACCTACAGCCTTCTACCAACCTTCTGAGCTGGGCTGGGGGAGGCGATTCTGCCAACTGACATCACAGCCCGTGTCACGGGACAGAATTTCCGCCACTCAAAGCTTTATTTGCATTTTTAGAGATACAGGGAAATGTTGGCAATTGGCTCCAAGGTTGACATTGCAGTTATTAAAACCAAACAAAAGAATATTTCCCAAGTCTGGCTGGTTCTTCTTAAATTTATCCGGGCCCTCACTACCTGATTTAAGGCAATGAACAGATGTTTCACAGCAGGAAGTCCATTAGCTCCAGATGCCGCCGCTTTGTTCAAGCGGGCACATACATGCACTGGCAACCACACACACACACACACACACACACACACAGAGGACAGAGGACTCAGGGCAACAAACATTCGCAAGCTCCCCTTCCAGCACTTGGCATGCCCGCATGGACCATTTGTAACCTCTGCCTGCAGTTTTGACAGAGAGATGAGCAGCGGGAGTAAGTAGCCAATCAGATCCTGCCCCATCGTCTTCCCGTTGTCTCCTAGGTAACCGGCACAGGGACACATCAGCTAGCTGGGTACCACGGACACACACACACACACACACACACACAAGTCCATAATTGCAGGGACACCGGATGTGCCTGTCAGAACCCTAGACAGCTCCCTGGAGTGGCGTTCAATGCCTTTGGTCCCTGCCTGTCTGGCAGCCTCAGCCCCTACAGCTTTCCCACCTCCGCTCCTTTACTCATGCCATTCCTCTGCTGGCGTGCCTCTCCCCACTGCCATCTCCGTCACTCAAAACCTTGCTTTTCTTCAGAGTCAGCCCAAGTCCTTGGTCAAGACTTCTAATGGCTCCCAACACGGAATAAAATCCACACTCCTTCCCCTACGGTGATCTGGCCTTTCATGATCTGCCTCTAGCCTCACTGCGCATCACTCCCCCTCTCCCTCCATCCTTGCTCTTCCTCTAATGGGTCAAATTGGTCCTCTCCACACTACGCCCTGCAGACCAGGGCTTTTCCTGGTATTTGCCGTTCCCTCACCTACTAGTTCTACCTTCTGCTCTTGGCATGCCTGCACCTTCCTGCTCTGTAGTCTCAGCTCAAAAGTCACCTTTCAGAGAGGCTTTCCCTGACCACCCTTGGCTACCCTATCTAGAGAAGTCGCCTTCCCTGGGGCTCCGCACAACGGTGCCCTCTGCTCTTCCGTTACCCTCATCTCACCCGTGACTCTAGAACTGGCCCACTCCTATTTGTATGTCCTTGTCCTCTGTCTCCCCTCCCTAGAATGTGAAGTTTGTTACAGCAGGGTCTTTGTCTTGTTCATGGCCATATCCCCAGCCCCCAGAACAGGGCCCAGTAAATATTTGTTGAATGAATAAAAAGTCATTTCCTCCTCACTGCTCTTGTATTTCCCTATCTCTCTAATAAGACGAGATGACTTCTATTAACCCTCCTGGCTCACATTCCAAGACTCCATTAGAGAGCAGAAAGGACTGGCATAAGGAGGAAAATTAATCAGGCCACACCACGGGAAGGATCTGCCAGTGGAAAGCTGACCTGCCCCGGGCTGCCGCAGCCCCCTCCTCCGAGCAGCCTGCCCACTCAGAATTGTTGCTGCCTTCAACTTCACATTCCTCAAGCACTGGGCACGTTGAACTTTTGCTATCTGAGGGACTGGGGGCACCTCAAAGCTGAGGACTGGCTTTCATTCTTTGGATCCCACACAGGAACCAGCAAGAGCCTGGGGGCGGTGGGGGCCAGGGCACAGGGGAGTCCTCTAGAAGCATTTACCGCAGCGAAGAGAGGAAAAAGTGTGTCATTGTCTACAGGACCACAAACATCAAGGCAGAATGTCATTAGAACACAAGTCACACATGTGCACACACACACAAACTCAGAAGCATCATGAAGCTAGAATCAGAATTCCCCAGTCCCAGTGGCTGCCCGTGTCTCTCTTCAATGGGCATGACTACAACTTCAGTCTCCAAAAACTGCTCAGTGATCTGGACACGTGTCCTGCACAAGCGTGTGGGGAGCACAACGGGGAGCATAACCACACTCTTGGCCAACCTCCTTGGGGAAGGCCAGATGGTGGATTCAAAAAGCCACACGGTAGACACAACCCTATTGGATCCCCCAAACCCTAGCTTTGGAGAGCTTCAAGCTGGGGGCTCATAACCCAGAGATCCGCCCTGAGTCCTGAGTTACTCCACTGACCGATGCACCAGCTCATTTCCCCAAATATGAAGTTAAAGTAGATGTATAGATCAAGAAAGGAAGAGCAGGAATAGCATTTCTTGAGCATCTACTATATGCTAGGCTTTATACTAGACTCTGTTAACACTGATTCCTTAAGACCACCCTGCAAGGTTATGCTTCCCACCTTATGCATTGGGGGAAAAAAACAACAACAACAAAAACCTGAGGCCCAGAAGAATTAAGCAGTATGCCTAAGATCACAGAGCTGACAAGTGGAGAGGCCAAAGTCCAGGATATGAGTCTGGTCTTCTTTCCCCAGGCCCTTAAAGGACACCACAGAATAAGCAAATAAGCCGGTTTTATCCAAAATGTCCCTCCCGCTGACTCTTCGCTGAGGATACCAGGTCCGTATCCCTGTCTCTGCGTCTCTCTCTCTCTGTCACTCTTGGGCTTGGCTGACCTCCCACCACGAGCCTCTTATCAAGCTGGACACATATATCGAAGCCTCTCATTCGAGGTCCAGCCCACAGGAACCACTGTTCCTGTGGCCCAGAGAAAGCCAGGGATTTTGTCTTTTCAAAATAGTAATTTCCTGCCAGTGCAGATGGGTGACCAGCCACCCTCTGATTTAGTGCTGAGCTCAAGGATCAATCTCAAGTAAGACTTTCCAAGCAAAACTCAAGATGCTGGGTACCTCCTGGCATTGACAAAGGTAGAAGTGGCCTCCTCTCATGAGATGGGGCCAGTGACAGGCAAAATGACTATAGGTCTCCCAAGACCCACATGCCTCATACATGTCACATGTGAGCCTCGTGGATACCCATATGCATCTCAAACATGACACCACACACACGCGCGCGCGCACGCGTGCCTTACCCATGCGCCCCCACACACACATATACACACATGGCGGGGGGCGGGGGGCGGTGCGCATCAGGAGCGAGAGAGCAACATCCTCTGTCCCAGGACATCATGGCCCCCACTTCAGAGCCTGCTCTGGGCTGTATGCTATGCCAGGGCCAAGACCTCATTTCACCCCCCAGGAACCCCACAGGACAAGCGTTAGGCCGTCCCCTTACAGATACAGAAAGGGAGCCTCAGAGAGAAAGAATGACTTGTCTAAGATCACAGAGCATGCCTGTGGTTTTCTGAAGGGCCAAGCTCAGACCAAATGTTGGTCATGGGCACCTGGTTCTGTGGCCTTATCCATCTTCCTCCTCCCTCCACCTCAGGGAAGGAAACCTGGGCACCCTCTGTGCCCTATTGCTGTCCCATCAGTACCCACTCAGGTTAGAGGAGGAGAGGAGGGTCTGCCCCTCTGCAGGGCAGAGCAATCAGCTTGCCAGGGTCTTGGGACACCAGCTAAGGGCTGAGAAGGGTCTAAACAAGACTCTCCACAGGCTCTGCTTCCAAGTCCTCTGAACCTAGGGCCACAGCGGGGTAGAGGTTGCAGACCTGACTTAACCCTGTGGACAGGGCAGGAGGAGCAGGGACGCGTTCTCGCTGTCACCCTCTTCGTCCCCTCCCCCGTGCCCCACACAGGAGCTTCTGGCCTGGGCTGGAAATGGATCCTTTCCTATGAACTGAGCCGGGCCCAACTTGGGGGACAGACAGGAAGCGAGGGGGGTGCCGGACACCACCAAAATCTTGTTGGTCACAAAGACTTAGGTTCCTATCCCAGCTTTACCACCTACTGGCCATATGACCTTGGGCAGGAGGCTCCGTCTCTCTGAGGCTCAGTGTCCTCACTTGTAAAGTGGAAAGAATGACAGCGCCCTCCTGATGGGGTGGCTGTGAAGGTTAAACACGGGAGCAGATGTGCTCCAGGGTCCGCCATTATGCCCCCCTAAGTGAGCAGAGGGTGGACGGTTGCGGTTCCCACCTCACTCTAACCCTGACTCACAGTTCTAGCAATTCCTAACTAGCACCAAATCTGAATGAACTTTCCTCAGCAGTGGCAGGGCCTGGGCGCGGGTCCTTCCCTCTCCCTCCCCCATCGCCGCTGAGACAACAGGTATAGGGGTGGAGCAGCCCCAGAGGAGCCCCGGCGGAGGGGGCTGCGCCGCAGCGCTGCGGCAGGGCCAGGCCGGGGCCGGGGGCAGTGCGGTCGGACTACCCCCCACCCGCGCACCCCCTCCCGCCTCTGGCCTCTTTGCAACTTTGACGAACTGTAGACCGTGGGGTCGACGCGGGGGTGCTGCCGGGCGTGCGAAGGAAAGTTGGGTCCCGGCGACTGCAGCAGCGGGATCCAAAGTCCCCCACCGAGAGCACCCGCACATTCCGACCCCCGGCCAACTCGCCGGGAGCGGGGAGGCACGTGGTGGCCGCGCCGGCCAGGGCTCGCTCCGGGAACCGGACTCGCGAGCGGGTCCGGGGCTGCGCCCTCGAGGGTTCAGAGGCTGAGCGCCAGCCTCTAGCGGCCGCCCTGCCCCGGGTCCCACCTCCGCGCGCCCAGCGGAGCGCCCCCGCAGGTTTCCCCGGCCGGGCTCCGCTCCGCACCGCGTGTCCTGCGGTGACCCCGCAAGCTCCGCGCCTCGGACGCGGCCGCCCGCCCTTCGCCTTCCGCGGAGACCCTCAGCCGGCGCCCCCACGGCCAGCTTGGCGCTCGGTCCGCCCTCCGCGCCCAGCACCCCGCCGGTGCTCACCGGCCTGGGCAGCGGCCGCGTCCTACCTTCGTCCGGCAGCCGCTGCAGGCAGAGCGCGAGGTTCCTCCGCCAGCCTCGCATCCCGGCGGCCGCCCTGCGGCCCGGCCCGGCCTCGCCAGCCCGGCCCCCGCCCCGGCCCCGGCCCCGCCCCCCGCCGGGCCGGGCAGCGCAGCGCAGCGCTGGGGAGGGCCGCGGGCCCGGGGTGCGGTGGGCATGGGCGGCCGCCGAAGGTTGGGGGTGTCCGGGCAGCCGCCAGGCGCTCCGCTCGGCTCGCGAGCCCGCGGCTGAGCAGCGACGCTCCCCGAGAGCGCGCGCTTTCCCCGGCGCGGGGGGGCGGGGCGGCGGGCGGGGGCGGGCGCGGAGAACAAGGCTGGAGGGGGACCCCGCGGGGCGCGAGCGCTCTCGCCCCCGCCGCTCCCCTCCCACGGCCCCCACCGCCAGCATTTCCAGTCTCCCCACCCCTGCGCTCTCCAAGTCACAGTGTAACAACGCTAATCATCGCCAATTAGTCAATGAATGAATGAGTGAAACAATGAATGCGTTAAATAAATGGTGAAGAAGTATGTGGATGAGTGAATAGTCGGACGTATAGATGAGCAAGAAAATGAGTGACTGACTGAATGAATGAGTTAGTGCATTGATGAATGAGAAAAATAATGACTGAATAAACGGGTGAAAGAATATGTAAATAAGTGACTGAGGGAATAAATGAATGAAACAGTGAATCAATGAGTGAGTGAGTTCATCCTGGACTCAGGCCTGTAAGGGGGTTAGGACCCTCCTGTCCTGGGAGGGAGGCCTTTGGGTGGCATCTTGCAGAGGAGGCAGAGAGGCCCGGGGAGGGCGGGGCCTGTCCATGGACACACAGCAAAGGCTGGAGGCCAGGAGGAAGGAGGTGAGTCTGCGCGCAGGCTTTGTCTACTGCACACAAGTACAGGTGCCATCCATCTACGTGGCAGCCATTGAGCTCAACAGATCTCAGAGATTCTAGAAAGAACAGCCAGGGAAGGCGCACAGGTGGGTCCTATCCTCAGAAGTCAGATTTGCTTCCTCCATGGTGGGAATGGGTTAGGAGGGAAGGGGAAGGTGGCTGTGCAATCCAGACAAAGGAGTACTACACTGCCATTAAAAAGGAGAACATTCTTTGGAAGAGGACAAAATGAAGAACGGTACTTATAATTTGTGCAGAAAACAGGAAGGAAGGCTCTACGTTCAGATTTGCTCAAGTATGTGGAAAATTACCTCCAGTGGAAACACTGGTCCCTTCCAGAATGGGAATCACGTGGCCAGAAGCAGATGGGACAGACTCACTTTTCACTGAATCCCCTTTTGTGCCTCTTGAAATTTTGAACCCTGGAAATGCATTACCTATCCAAAAAATACGCTAAAAATTTTAAATAAATTTTTACAACAATATTAAAAAAAATATCTATCCCTCAGTAAAAGCTGTTTCCTCCCTGACCAAACAAGTCAGCCTATTTGCCTGAATACTCCCTCTCCCACATCTAGCTCAGAGAGGGAGAGGGCCTTCGTGGTCATCAGCAGAGCCAAGTATGAATGTGGTGGTCAGTACAGACACGTTCTACCCTTTGTGAATGTTGGGAGGAAAACAATCATCCTCTACTTGGATCCTGGGTTTGTCAGTTTTTAGCTGTGTGTCTTTGGGCAAATTACCTCATCTTTTTGAGCCTCACATTCCCCGCCTGCAAACCAGAGGTCATCATATTGTCCTACCAGAATCCAGTGAGGCTGGGGCCAGGTACTTGTATTCCAAAAAGTAGTTCAATGGTGGAACCCCAGGCACCTTGACCCTATCAGTAAAGCCACCTAAACTTGGCCTTCAGAAGTACCCCTTTTGTAAGGTGAGGGTAAGCTTTTTTCTTTTCTTTTCTTTTTTTATGATTTTATTTATTTGAGAGAGAGAGAGCAGGAGCAGAGGGGAAGAGCAGAGGGAAAGAGAAAGGAGACTCCCCACTGAGCAGGCAGCCTGATATGGGGCTCAATCCTAGGACCCTGGGATTGTGACCTGAGCTACAGGCAGACGCTTAACCAACCGAGCCACCCAGACACCCCAGAGTGTAAGCTTTTTATGTGAACTTAGATCCTCAATACTTCAGCAATGTTGGTATAATCAGCCCCATTTTACGAAGGAGAGCTCTTGGGTTCAGAGAGGTTAATTGTCTTGCCCAAGGTCACACAGCCAGGAATTATCACAACTGGCATTTAAACCCAGATCTGCCTGGCTCCAAGCACCCGCAGACAGTGCTGCCCACATAGACCATGTGATATATTTATCCCCTGTTCGTGCGCCTAAGTCCCTCAGATGGGTCATATCCCAGCCCTGTATTAATTCTCAAATATTAATCACTTCAGTAAGTAGGGGCAGGCCCAGGGGGTTAGGGGCAGATCTGCACTCAGGCCCCGGTCTGCAGAGTGCTGACTCCAGAACTTGTCTTAATGGCTGTGAGCTTCTGACAAGGGAGTGAGTCTCCCCGGCAGCAGAATTGTGAATCACTGCTGTCTGCACCCGGATTGATGAGCTCCACAGCCTGGCTGCCCGCTGCTCAGAGGATGACAGGGCTGGGATGGCTGAAGGCAGAGAGGCAAACACACCAAGGTCAAGAGGTGCCAGCAGAAGAGGACAGTGAGAAGGGCAGGGCACAGGGAGGAGTGGCGGTGGCAGGCGAGAGAGAAGGGACACAAGGAGGACGGACAGTGTGATTGAGAGGAGGGTGTTCCGGTTATCCACTGTTGCAAATCAGGCCACTCTAAACATCAGGGACATAAAACCACCATTGTATTATGGCCGCTGAACTCTATGGGTCAGGAATTTGGGCAGGGCAGAGGGACTGTCTCAGCTCCGTGATATCAGGGCCTCAGCTGGGAAGACTCAAAGGCTGGGGCTGGAATCATCTGGAGGCTTCGCACTCACTGGTGCCTGAGCTGGAATGGCTCAAAGGCTGGACTCTGCGGAGACGTTCGCCCCAAGGGTCTGCCAATGGCCTCTCCGTGTGGCCTCGGCTTCCTCACAGCATGGCAAGCAGAACCTCTTACGTGGAGCCCACAGCAAGGTGTACCTGAGCAGAGGTGCTGCTGCTCAAGGGGTGAGCCTCATCCCCGTTCGCAGGCTAGCCTCGGAAATCAGGGAGCGTCACTACCTGCTCTCCTTGAGGCAGTCACAGGCCTCCCAAATTCCAGGGAAGCGGCACGGACCATCTCTTGTGGAAGGAATGTCAAAGGATCCAAGTATCTTTGAAAGCCACAGAAGGGAGGAGATGTGAGAGGGAAGAAGAGGAGGGAGGGTAACAGCAAGTCCTATCCACTGGAGGAGAAGTAAGAGGAAAACGGTAATGTGGAAGAATCAGAGAAGAAATCCCTCACTGGGAGGAGATATGAAAGGAGTCATAGTAGTGAGAAGAGAAGAGGAGAGGAGAGGAGAGAGGAGAGGAGAGGAGAGGAGAGGAGAGGGGAGGGGAGGGGAGGGGAGGGGAGAGGAGAAGAGAAGAGAAGAGAAGAGAAAAGTAGGGTGGAGAGGTAACATTAAGAATAGTAGCAAGAAATGTTAATAGCAGCCCAACCAGGCAGAAGGGCAGTAGGAATGGGAGAGGCCCTTCTGCAGTAGGGAGAGGAGGGAGAGACAGTGTACAAACAGAAGAACAGTATTTGGGGAGTAACAGGAAGGAAAAAGTAAGAATGGGTAGCAAGTGAGCTTGCTTGAAATGAAATAGGACAGGGAAGATGTAGCTAGCAGTAATGGGAAAAGCAGCAGGGGGGGGGTGTAATCAGAGGAATGGAAAAAGGAAAAGGAGCAAGAATGGGGGAGATGTGAATTAATGAATGAGAACAGGAGCAGGAGTAACAGGAAGGGGTGTGACAGAGTGGTTTAGGACCCGGAACAGTCCAGAACCTTGTACCTGCTTTCAAATCCACCTCCAAACTGCACCTCTGAGTTTCTGAGCTGTGTCTCAGTCTTTATATCCGTAAAATGGGGGTGGCAACCCCAATGACAGCTCCCTGATAAAGTTGTCACGAAGGTCAATGAGTTCATACATTGAAGCATTTAATGCCTGGCTCATAGTGGGGCCAATGTAAGCATTAGATGCCATTCCTATTTCTGTGAATACTCTAGAAATGGGAGCAGTCCCCTGGGCAACAGAAGCCAGCAGGGGCTCCCTGTCAGGGAAGTAGGTCCTGCTGACTCAGAGGCCTGCCTAGCCTGTTGCCGCCTCTCTGGTGACCAGGGTGTGGTCCTCACCAGGGTGAGGAGGCTCGAGCCTCCTCAAGGGCCTAGCCCACCATCCAGCACACTTGGTTCATGGTGCCCCCCCACCCCATGGCCTCTGAGCAGCTCCCTGGGCAGGAGGGAGGGGGAGGATTGTAAGTCCTGCCACAGGCAAGAACCAAGAACCAAAGTAGAGCCAGAACTCGGCCAAGGTCACTTGCCAAGGTGTGGCAGGAGCAGGGGAGCACCCAGGCTTCCAGGCTCCCCTGTTCTAGGGCCCTCAGGGGAGAAGGGGTGCCTCTATGCTTGGTTCCAGGTGGTCAGGGCTGGTACACTAGAACCTTTTTGACTCCCGACTCTGATTGCATTTCATGGGAACCTCACAACGTTTGGTTTGGAGGGCAGCAAGCATAACCCGGTTTGATGACATGTGGGAGCTGAGCAAACCACTGGGGTGCAGGAAGAAACTAGTAAGATTTCTCTTTCTCCCTGTTAATAAAGAAAGCAAGCTTTACTGGTATTTAATATGTGGCGTGAGCATAGTACATATATTTAACTTACAAGTATGTACACATTTTGGGGGTACATGCTCCCCAATTGTTTTACCAATAGTGTGTGAGACCACCAAAGTGCACAGAACCCTGTGCAAAGGTAACCGATTATACCCTGCAGGCCAACCCGTCAGGGGAAGCTCACGTGCAATCACCCACTAATGACTGCTCTGTAATTACTGCGGGATCCCACTAGGGTTCTCGAAAGGCCAGTGTGTTCTGGTCTGAGCTCCTGAAGAGGACCTCACGCTTCGCTTCTCTTTTCAAGCTTGCGACTGGGATTGGCCTCCACATCATCCTGGGCTTTTATTTCACTTCTCCCCTGATTATTGCTATCAAACGACTGGTAACCTACGTTTTTGTATGTCCTTGCCCCTCCAAGAACATTATCCGAATAATTTCAAGTGGACTGCCTAGAAGCGGCATTGGTCACTGGAAAGAACAATGGCTTCAGAGTCACTCAGGCCTGGCTCCAAATCTCAACTCCGCTGTTGCATTCATTCACTCACTGGTTATTTGTTCAGCACCTACTACATGTGAGGCGTGACACAAAATCCTTGCTCTTATGCAGCTAACATTCTATGGGGATCTACAGCTTATTTGCTGTATGACCTCTGGAGGGTCAGTGGACCTCTCTGAGGGTCATTTACCTATCTGTGAAGTGGGGCTCATAACTTCCAACCTTGCAGGACAGCTGTGGTAAGAGGAGGTATGGGGCCTGGAGCATTCGATGGGACGCATCCCAGGTGCCTAGACCTGGAAGGAACCTCAGCCCAACCCCCTTATTCGGCAGCTCTTAACAAATGGAGTCAAGAGCGGGGCAAAGACTCGTCGAAGGCCACCTGTCCAAGGTGGGGCAGAACAAGAACTGGAGTCCAGAGATCTTTTCTTGTTCATCTTTCCTCGAGTCTGAAGCTCTCTGTGTGGTCCAGTCAGGACCGAGGGGGACATCATATTCCCGTGTGGAAAGAAAACACTCTGACTCCAGAGTCTACCTTCGCCTTGTGCCAGCCTCCAAAACCAGAAGCCACCTTCTCCCCGTCACTTCACCACCAAGTGGCCATTGTGGGGAAACATCCCCAGTTCCCTTTGAGAAACAGCAGCATCTATGTTCTCCTCTAGGACTTTCATGGATTCCTGTCTCACATTGAGGTCTTTCATCCATTTAAAGTCCTAGAGGAGGGGCGCCTGGGTGGCTCAGTGGGTTGAGGCCTCTGCCTTCAGCTCAGGTCATGATCTCAGGGTCCTGGGATCGAGCCCCACATCGGGCTCTCTGCTCATCAGGGAGCCTGCTTCCTCCTCTCTCTGCCTGCCTCTCTGCCTACTTATGATCTCTCTCTCTCTGTATCAAATAAATAAATAAAAATCTTTAAAAAAAAAAAAAGTCCTAGAGGAGAACATAGGCAGTAACCTCTTCAACATCGACCACAGCAACTTCTTTCAATACACGTCTCCAAAGGCAAGAGAAACAAAAGCGAAAATGAACTTCTGGGACTTCGTCAAGATAAAAAGCTTCTGCACAGCAAAGGAAACAGTCAAAACAAAGAGGTAACCCATGGAATGGGAGAAGATATTTGCAAATGACACTACAGACAAAGGGCTGATATCCAACATCGATAAAGAACTCCTCAAACTCAACACCCAAAAAACAAAAAATGGGGAGAAGACATGAAAAGACATTTCTCCAAAGAAGACATACAAATGGCTAACAGACACATGAAAAAATGTTCATCATCATTAGCCATCAGGGAAATTCAAATCAAAACCACATTGAGATACCACCTTACATAAGTTAGAATGGCGAAAATTAACAAGGCAAGAAACAATAAGTGTTAGAAAGGATGTGAAGAAAGGAGAACCCTCTTGCACTGTTGGTGGGAATGCAAGTTGCTATAGCCACTTTGGAAAACAGTGTGGAGGTTCCTCAAAAGTTTAAAAATAGACCTACTCTATGACCCAACAATTGCACTATTGAGTAGTTACCCCAAAGACACAGATGTAGTGAAAAGAAGGGCCACATGCACCCCAATGTTCATAGCAACAATGTCCACAATAGCCAAACTGTGAAAAGAGCCGAGATGCCCTTCAAAAGACAAATGGATATAGATGTGGTCCATATGTTCGATGGAATATGACTCAGCCATCAGAAAGGATGAATATCCAACTTTTGCATCAACATAGATGGGACTAGAGGAGATTATACTAAGTGAAATAAGTCAAGCAGAGAAAGTCAATTATCATATGGTTTCACTTATTTATGGAACATAAGGAAGAGCAATGGAAGCCATTAAGAGAAGGAAGGGAAAAATGAAGGGGGGGTGTGAATCAGAGGGGGAGATGAACCATGAGAGACTATGGACTCCAGGAAACAAACTGAGGGTTTTAGAGGGGAGGGGTGGGGGGAATGGGTGGTGGGTATTAAGGAGGGCACGGATTGCATGGAGCACTGGGTGTTATATGCAAACAATGAATCATGGAACACTACATCAAAAACTAATGATGTACTGCGTGGTGACTAACATAATTTAAAAAAAAAAAAAAAAGAAAGAAAGAAAGGAAGGAAGAAAGAAACAACAGCATCTAGTGTCTGGGCCAGAATAATGGCTTGGGAGCCCCAGGCAGCCCAGTGTCTGAGTCCGGAAGAAATGACTCTTCCTAAAAAAAAATGAAAAAAGAAAAAGAAAAAAGAAATTACTCTTCTTTAAATACCTACCCAGTTTGGTCACAGACATACAGGGGAAGGCCCAGCACAGTATGGGGAAGTACGAGGAGGAGCATGCGGAAGCCACAATCAGTCTTCCTTTTCTCATCCCCGGAAGCTTATCTCTAGCCACAAGCCTGCACATCTCATGCAGCAAAGCAAAACCCTGATCCCTGCCGCACTCTTAAAAGACCAGTTAGTAGGCATGCTGGGAGAAGTCTCACCCTTCCTCCAGCTACAGGGGCTCACCAAAGGATGATTTCATAGAATCCACAGGGGTCTCTACTCCTAAGAGTCTTGGGATATATCCCAAGCTTTTAGTTCAGATGACTGCCGGTTATAGCCCAGGAATAAGGGCAGGACCCACAGGCAGACCTAGACTTAACAAAAATTGCAACCCAGACTTGAATCAACTCACCCTCCGATTGGATTAAGATGTTTGGCCCCAACTCCAGCTATGTCACAGGAAAGGGCAAAGTCTTATCTGGAGGAAGGTAACAACATGAAGATCCCTTTCTACTTCTCACGGACAATATCTGGCATTCAATTTAGAAAAAAAATTTTTGTTCACCAAACACATAAATAAACCGAAGCAAAATGAAAAAAAAAAAAATACCTGGCAGAAATAGACTCAAGGATGACCTAAATATGAGTGTTAGCAGAAGTCAACTTTAAGACAACTGTGATTGATATGTCCAAGAAGATGCACCAAATGAAGAATTTTATCAGAGACTTGGGGTCTGTAAGAAATAACCAATTGGAAATTCAAGAGCTGAAAAACACCATCACTGAAATCAAGAGCTCAATCAGTGGGTTTACAGGTGACTCTGCACATCTGAAGAGAGGATCTATGAACTGGAAGACAGGTCAGTAAAATTTATGCAGAAAAACATCTCCAAAATAAAGAGGAAAAATAATGGAAAATACAGGAAAGAGACGCATGGGACATAATGAAGAGGTAGTGTGGAGCAGAAGCTGTAATTCTGGTAATGACCACGAATCTTCCAAAATCGGTAAAAACGCATCAAACCACAGTTCCAATAATTGCTATAAACTCGAAGCAGGAGAAATATAAGGAAAACCACACCCATATGCCTGTAAGAGTAAAATTGCTAAAATCCAGAGGCAAATAAATGCATAACTTAAAAGCAGTCAGAGGGGAAAAGACACTTGACCTCCAAAGGAACAACATTCATATTGACAATGAACTTCTTAATAGAAACACTGTAAGGTGGAAAACAACAGACAGCATCTTTAAAGTACTGAAAGAAAACAAATGCCAACCCCAAATTCTGGACCCAGGGGGGGAAAAAATCCTCCAAAAGTGAGAGTAAAATAAAGATGTTTACAGAGAACTTAGAGAAACATGGCCAAAAGACCACATGAAAACACATTCTATAGAGAGTTCTCCCGCAGAAGGTCAATAACCCTGGAAGGAAATATGAACATGCAGGAAGGAATAAAGGGTACATTTGGAGTAAATTGAAATGAACCTTGATGGTACAAAAAGCTATAGTGATGTCTTCTGGGGGTTCAAACTTATATATCATTAAAATGCACGACAACAAGGGAACTATAAATAAGGAGTTAAAGGAGTATAAGGTCCTAGAATTGTCTGTCATGTGATAAAAGCATGTTATAAAATTGAGAGTTAACCACTAAATTATCAGAGAGTAAAACTAATAGCAGAAGGGGAAATGAAATAATAAAAATTGTTTTCTGATTAGTCTAAGCTAAGGAAAGAGAACAGGAAACAGAACATATAACCAGTGGTACAGATGGGAAACAAAGAATAAGTTTGTAAATATAAAATGGAATCAATTCAATATTTTTAAAGTCCCTACTAAGTGCAGAGACTATACTGAATGGATAAGGCAGTCCCAGTCCCTTGTACCTTATCATTTAACAGGGATTTGGAGGAGAGGGAGAAATCTTGTCGTATCCTGTTGAAATTCAGGTGAGGCTTCATGAGGGAGTGATATTTGAGCCAGATCCTTAAGAAAGGAAAAGATTTTCACAGGAGGTCGAAACTGGCCTGCTAGGAGGACATGGGCAACATGGCCAAATGGCCGGGGGCAGTCAGGAGAGCACAACAGTTTGAATGGAGCAGAATATTGGCACACATGAGTCATGGGAGAAGAATAATGCAGCTCTCCTGGGCCAGAGGAGAAGCATCCCTTTGCTGCTAACTCCAGGAGTGAAGACCATATTCCATATCATGAAATCAAATATTTAGAAGGAGTCATAGTCTCACCATCCCATTTTACAGATGAGAAAATTGGAACTTGTAAGCAAAGAGAAACTTTTTTAGTACAAGCATAACATGGACTGATGTGGGTTTTAGAAACTGCATTCTTGTGGCCTTTGGTGAGGATGAATTGGAGAAGCAAGATCAGAAATGGGGAGACCCCCAATGAGGGGGGTTCGTGTGATGTGAGCATAAGGAGGCCTGTCCTGGGGCCATGACCACAGAGAGAGCCGTGGGCTCATATGGGTGACATTGTGTGATGTGGCTATGTTCCAGCAGTGAAGACTGACTGAAAAACTCCATGTATGTGTCAGGGTTCTCCAAAGAAACAGAACTGAAAGGATGTGTGTGTATATATATGAAGATTACATATACATATGAATAAGAAATTGACTCATGTGGTTATGGAGGCTAAATCCAGACCAAGAAGAGCCAATGATGTGAATTCCAGTCTGAGTCCAAAGAGCGATGTCCCAGCTTAAAGACAGTCAGGCAGAAAAAAAGAATTCTTTCTTACTCAGCCTATTTATTCTATTGAGACCTTCAACAGGTTAGATGAGGCCCACCCACGTTGGAGAGAACAGCCTGCTTTACTGAGTCTACTGATTCAAATGTTAATCTCATTTGGAAACACCGTCATATGTGGACATCCCATGGCCAGTCACATTGATGGATGACATTAGCCATCATGCCATGTTAGCCATGGGCCCTTCTAGCCAGCATGCTCAGGGAGGCCCCAGCCTAGGCCTAGAACACACAGTGTGAAAGCACCCCCTAGAGCTTGGGATGATGACCTTGTGAACCTTTTGGGAAAAGGAACTAGCATCTATCAATCCCTGGCAAGTTCGCACCAGGCTAAGCACTGGGCTAAAGCATGATCTTATTTAATGCTCATAAATCACCCTCAGATGAGGGTCTACTTTTTTTCCCCCTTTAGAGATGAGGGAACCGAGTTTCCGAGACATAAAGTGTGGCAGAGCTGGAACTCAAAGTTTGTCCAACTCTGAAGCTCGCATTCCTTCCACAGCATCAGCCAAGGCATACAAATGACATACAAATGACATGTTAGTTACAGTAACATTTCCTGCCTTGTCAAACAGACCCCCTTATAGCTCAAATATGATCTCAGTTTATTTCCCACTCATGTGAAGTTCAAAACCACCTCCTCCAACCAGTGATTAGGAAATGGAGTTTCTTCCATGTTGTGACCCCACCATCTCCCCCATGGTCATCTACATTATGCTGGTGAAAAGGGAAACGGGAAGCAGGAAGGTCTGAGAGGGCTTTGGAGTCCAGGCCTGGAAGAGGCTTCCTTTCCTTTCCATGAAGTGTATATATGTAGAGAGAGAATGCATGGTCTTAGGTTAGGTTTCCTCAAGGCAAAGCCTTAGCCAGACTCTTATGCATGCATTTATTTAGGGAGAGCTCAACTGTAACTAGAAAGAGTATGTTTGGGGGAGGGGGAGGGCAGCAGCCTGAGGCATGAAAGGAAGCACACAAAGATGTGGTTTCAGGAAAGGGCTAGCCTCAGCCTGATCCCACAAGTTGCCCTGGAGCATGAGCAATACTGGATGCGAATGTTCCATCATCCCACGGGAAGAGTGTAGCGTCCCAGAAATTCCCCGGGGAGGCTCCTGTTGGCTGAAAGCCATTCTCCAAGGAAAGGTGCAGCTGGGAGCTGTTCGCAGCCAGCACTTGCAGAAACCGGGAGGCGGTGTGCCACTTTGGTGATGGGGATCTGGGTGGAGCACCAACAGTGTCTACTGTAACAGGAGAGAGAGAAAAAGCTTCTACAGCAGAGCACAGGACCAGGGTAATGAAAGATAAGCCAGAGGTTTGTAAGAGTAGGGACTTCCCAATATTGATACCTACTATGAGATAAGCGCTTTCCTCACACCTGAGCTCATTTTGTCCCCAGGACAGCCTTGTCATACTGTATGCTAAGGATCAGACTCTCACTGCCTCAACTGTGACCTCTTGAGGGCAACTCTGGGTCCATTTCACCTTTGGTCAATGCTCCTTTCTCCAGCTACACACTGTATCCCAGGCCCACAGGTGCCCTGCCCCCAAGGAGCTGGGGGACCAGTGAGGGACACAGACAGCTAGGTAACTGGGTCACTACAAGACAAGACTGGTGGAGATATGCCCCCAAGGGCGTTCCCTGCACTTGGCCCCCCAAGGGCTTTCCCTGCACTTGGCCACATGCTCAGATTTCTCTTGAGCAGAACAGATGCTAGGTGTTCACTGAATGAAGGAGAAGAGGTCCCCAAGGCCTAGCTTGGTCCCTGGCATGGAGTAGGCTGCTTAAGAGAAATCTGTGGAACAGCTGTCCTTGGGGCTCAGAAATTACTGTACTTTCTGGTCACTCATCCATCCTGGATAAGCTGGATGTTGAGCTGAATATGTCTATTCAGACCCCAGAGCTGCCAAACTGTCTGTCTATGGCCCCCACCACAATGGACAGGCCTATTGCCAGAACCCAGCTGCTCTCCAGCCCCCTCCCACCCTCTTCCTCATGTCTTTGCAGGAACAGGATATTAAGAAGTTCCAGCACTGGATAAAAAAAAAATGTTATTTTGGTCCTTCATCCACAGGGACCATTATCTTTGTCAGCTGGGCCTGCCACAACAGAATGCCACGGACTAGGTGGCTTAAACCACCAAAATTTATTTCCTCACAGTTCTGGAGACCGGAAGCCCAGGATGAAGGTGCCACCAGGGTCAGTCTCTGTTGAGGGTTTTCTTCCTGCGGTGCAGATGGCTACCTTCTCACTGCATCCTTAATGGCTCCCATGGAGAGAGAGTGCTCTGGTGTCTCTACCTCTTCTCATCATGAGGACCCATCCGCATGACCTCATCCAACCCCGATCACCTCCCCAAGTCCCCACCTCCAAAGACCATCACACTGGGGTTAGAATTTTGTGGGGGGACACAATGCAGTCCACAGCCCCCATCTACTATGTGTTGGCTCAGGGCATAAAAAGTCAACAAGAGGGACATAGTCCCTGCTCTTGTGGAGCTTACTATAATGTAAGTGGGAAGGGGGAAAAATGGGAGAAAAGTTAAAATACATATGAGATACAATGAGTGATGAGGAGAACATAAATTGGGGGGACAATGAGGGGCTAGTGTTTAAGCGGAGATTTGAGTGGTAAGAAGGCCATCATGAGACGCACGGAGCACTGAGGGATGGCCCTGGCAGCTGGAAGATTGGTGGGCAAGAGATGGTGGTCAACAATGATGTCAGAAAAAATGGCAAAGCCTGATCCCACAGGCTCTGGAGGCCCCCATGAGGCATTTGGATTTCCCTCTAGGGTCGACAGGAAACCACAGAGGGATTCTAGGCAGGGGAGAGACACGGTCAGATTCCTATTTCTAGAAGTTCCTTTGAGATTCTGGGTGGGGTCCATTCTGCAAGGGAGTAGACTTCAAGAGGGGTGAAAGTAGGGTGGCAGTTGGGGGGCTCACTAGAACTGAGCTAGTGGCCTGGGGCAAAGCAGTGGCATTAGGGACACAGAGAAGGTGGGAAGTTCCACCGCAGTATCACTCTATTAGGCAGCTGATACAGAAGGAAATAGATTAGAGTGTACTGGAGGGAGTGTCAACAAGAATATGCTGATGGTTTGCATGTGAGAGTAAGAGTTGGGGAGAGCTCATGGAGGATGCCCAGGTTTCTGGGTGCACAGGGTCCCCTAAATCTAGACAAGGAAGAAAGAGTCCGGGAGGCTAGCAAGAGCACAAGTATGATGGAGAAGATCAAAAGTCCCATTCTATTTGGTCTGACAACAGAGAGCCATTGAGGGCTCTCCAGGCAGGACAGTGACCTGGTCATGGTAACGAAGGGGATCATCCTGAACCGAATGGTCTCCTCACTAAATACCTTCCCTGCTGCGGGACTTTCCCAGAAGGTTGAACTTCAATAAATGTCTTTTGTCCATTCTGTTCCCGGAGAGAAACAGACCGTTTCCCCCCCTTTTCCAGTTGCTAGGACACTAATCTCTTTGAGAAAGGCGTGGGAACATCTGGTTGGTGGGAACCGTGCTTCTGGGAATTTCCTTTGTATCTGTGATTCTACTGATTCTCCCAGTGCCCCAGGGTTCTCTGCCGAGGCAGGGGTGGCAGCTCACGGCCAGTCCCTCAGGCAGCAGAGAGGAGAGCTGGCAGAATGGAACAGAGTCCCTTTCAGTGAGCACTGACTGGATGCCAGGCCTGTGCTGAGGCACTTGCCGCTGTGTGGGAGTCATCATTTATCGCAGAGGGGCCAGCGCCCAGAGAGAAGAAGAGGCATCCGAGCTTTATCTTCCTTTCAAAGATAGAAAGATACCAGATTGCATCTGGTATCCTCCGTCTCCTCACTAGAACACAAGCTCCACGAAGTTGATCCTTTGTTTGTTCACTTCTGCACCCCTGGTGCATCGAGAAACGTCTGATGTGGAGTAAGAACAGCACTTAACATTTGTGGGGTGGTTCTTAGCTGCCTGGCACTTTGGTAAATGCTTTGCGTGTCCTACTTCTCTTAGACTTCAACATGACCCCAGGAAGTGAGTATTGTTTTGTCCCTGATTTATAGGTGAGGAAACTAAGCACAAAGAGATCAAACAGCCTGCCCAAGAAGTAGCGGAACTGGCAATCCCAGGCAGTCTGGCTCCAGAAACTGGGCTCAGAGCAGTAAGACAATTTGTTGAATGAATCAATGACCTTGCACCTGTCACACAGAAAAACTGCGTTCCTCACTAGGACCTCCCACCCGCCTCCCTCATACACACAACAGCAACACGCTTCATCTGCTGTCATCTTTGTGGGGTATGGACTTCCAGGAGGTTGGGGCTCGGTTTCCCCACTGCTCCTTGCTGGGGAGCTCTGAGCTCTGCTCAGAACCACCCAAGTGCAAGGTCACTGGCTTCCCATCAGGGCACGAGCAGCTTGCAGGCTCTGGGCACTTTCACCACCATAGATGAAGTGGATAAGTAGGGGACTCTGTACCCAGTAAGTTAGAGCTGAGAGGTGCCTCAGGGCTCAGACAGTGTCCTTCCTGCTGCTCTCTCAAGCAATGGTCCTCATAGGGTACCAGTGAGGACAGCCAGACCCTTTCAGCCTTGGGCCCCTTGTGTGGACCCTGCTGACCCAAGCCCTTATCATGGCCTCACCTCCCCTCTTCCTCAATTCAGAAAACTGTTCAATATTCTGAGGCCCAGGACACCTGGCTCTTCGATTGTTCTTCTCAACTCTATTGTTTAGAACATGAACCTATTCTCTGACTCAGGGTTTCACTTTTTGAAACCCACAAGGCCAGACTCAGAAAAATCAAAATGGCATTTAAAACTTATCAATGTTGGCCTTGGAATTTAGAGTTCCTGGCATTTGAAACTCAAAAGTCTCAACTTTTCAAATTAAAAAGTCTTAGCTTCTGAAATTCTTGGCATTTGAAACTCCAAAGTCTAGACTTTTAAAACTGAATGGATGGCCCTGGGAAATACGGAGAGGACAAAGGATTCAGGGATAGGGTACGTGTGTGTGTGTGTGTGTGTGTGTGTGTGCACGCACATGTATGGGGGAAACATCAGTAAATATTTGTGGATGAAAAGTTAACAAAACCCTTTCCTTCTCTTAAGAACAGATTTGACCTTGGGTTAACATACTAGCTCTGTGAACCCTAGAAACCAGAAAAAAGGTGGAATGTTGGCTGTGTTGCCAGGCAACATTGCTTACGTTAAAAATGGCTCTTGACCGGTGAATTACATCTAGACTAGAAGGACCATAAATGAATTTTAAGTGCCTGATAGGATGCCACAATGTTGAGTTTTCTTATGTACAAAGATTCCTAGAACTGGGTGTGTCCTTGCAGGCACCCTGGAAGCTTTGATATGGAGTGTTGTTACAAGAGGTATAGGCTTGTATGGCATGAGTCTTGATGCCCATACCTACCCAATAGACATCTCATTTCCTGGACCAAAGTTGTCACCTGGTGACCAAACATGACTAGCTCTTGGACTAGCTGTGGGGACTCCTGGGGATAGGAAAGTCCTGGTACTACCCTTAGGCAATTTCTTGGATTGTGTTCTGAGTGACAAGCATGTCCTATGGTCACATGTGAATTTCATTGTCTCGATGAATCCAAAGAAGACCCCTCCCCCCATAGTCTTTCCCCTTTAGCTCATGTCTCTCAGCTCAGTTACAGCTAGGGAAGCACCTGGAATAGTCAACTTAGCCAGAGGAATATCTAAAGGGAGGAGAAGGCAATGCTCACTTCTTGCCTAGGACTTCCACATACTGTACAAGAGTTCAGATCATCCCACAACACTCCCTTCAAGTGAGGATAATCACGCCTATTTTACAGATTAGGAGACTGAGACTCCCAGAGGTAGAGACTTGCTGAAGGCCATGCAGAAAACCAATGGCAGAGCTAATGTCTGGAAGACTCAGATTTAAGTGCTGATCTGTTGGGTACGAGCTGGCAGGTCTTGAGCACTATTCTGAACCTCAGTCCCTCCCTTGATATATGTGGATGTAATTACACCACCTTACAAGGAGGCCGTGAGGCTTGAGATAGTCCACTTTCAGATGTCAGGCGCTAAGTGCAGCGGAATTTGAAATCCCCCCCTATATTCCCATCCTGTCTGCTGCCAACTCACCCCAGGGCTGTACTATCAAGCAACAGTCTCTAGATGCCATTGGCCGCATGGCGGATGTCCCCAGTTCTGCAGAGCAGCATTTCCATGGCACAGATTATCCCAGATCACAGCTGGAACAGAGGTCCTGGCTGCGTCAATAGCCAAATCTGATTTAAAATGGGGACCCTGATTGCCAGCATTCCAGAATCACCTCTGGCAAATGTGAGTAAACATCGCTGTCATTAAAGCAGTTAGAGAGAGTCCATTCATTCGATAAATATTTGATGAACACCTGCCACATGTCAGGCTTTGTGAATACCATTTTCTGTGAGCACGCCAATCCTTGCGCTTAGAGTTTCAGTCTAGTTAGGGAGACAGACAATGATCAAGTAGCCACTCAAATTAATGTATAGTTTCTTAAATCTAGCAAATGTTGCAAAGGCAAATTGCAGGGTACTACAAAAATTTGTAACAGGACATCTGTTGTAAACCGCTGTTGCTATTTCACACCCAGCCTTATTCCCGCATTTTCTCAATTTTCCTTTGGGAACCCATGTTTCTCTCTCATCAGCCCATGTGATTCAGGTGGGGATGAGTTGAAGGTAGACACATAACCCCAACCAATCAGAACATTCCACTTCCTGACCACTTCAATGAATGGTCAAAGATCTGCAAGTGACCTAAGTCTGGCTGATGAGATTCAACTCTGGGACTTTAGTAAGGACAATTAGGGAAAGTAAGTTCTCTCTGCGCTGGGGTTCCTAAACTTAGAAAGGTAGAAAATCTGGGTCTGCCATGGGGACCCCCCGGGGACAGCCTACCTAAGTGTGGAGTCCCACAGAAGTTGAGAGATTTGTCATTAGGCAGCTTCCTGTGTCATCTGAGACCTGAGGTCCAGCTCTGTCTGAAGTCATTATCCCTAGGCTTTTCTGTTATCTGAACCAACAGTCACCGTTTTTGGCTTAAGTCAGTTTAAGTTTGTTTTTCCACCACTTGCAATCAAGAGCTCTGCCTAGTAGAGGTCCAAAGGGTCTTGGAAGACTTCCATGAGAAGTGACATTCACGCTGAGAGCTGAAGGACGAGTAAGAGTAAACTAGGCAAAGAGGCCAAGTCTGAAATCAGCAGTTCTGGGCCTTGAAAACCTTCAGAAATTCAGGAAAGGGGAGGGCCCTCATCCTGTGTGCAGAAAAGCTATTCACGAAGGGAGATCATCGTGGGGAAAAGGCAAATCACAAATCACACCTAAATGCTTCAATAACTCATTGTCTTTCATTTCAATAGAGACAGATATGCTCGTCTCTATTCACTTTTGATAAGACCTACCTACATTATAACAATGAGTTTCTTTTGCAGACAGAAAGATGCCCTTCCCTGCACTGGCCATTCCCAAGAGGGCAAGGCCCAAGCCTGCCTTTGAAGCCCGTCTCCTTCTGGCTTTGGAGGCAGAAGTTTATTTTTTTTTTTCTTTTTAAGGGAGGAGGAAATTAACACAAAAAGTAATAACAGACTGAAAATGGGGCCTGTTTCAAATGCAAATAACCATTTCTTAATTTACCAGTTTTATAACACTGTAATTTTGTGTTTCAGATTTTCTTAATTTTTAAGTGTTAGTTTTTTTTCATTATGAAAGTAATATAACCACATTTTGGAATATGCAGCAGAGAAGAAAAAAATAATTCTTTATAATTCCCTCATTTCTACCCAACCAAAGTTAGTTTCTTTGGTGTTTTTCTTCTTTTTGTTTGGCTAGTTCCATGCAGTGTGTAGCCCAGTGCTTTTCAAATTCTGATATACCGGCAGATCACCTAAGGATTTGTTAAAATGCAGATTCTGACTCAGGAGGTCAGAGGCAGGGCCAGGGAATTTTAATAAACTCACAGACGATGTCACTGCCGGTCCAGGACCACACATTGAATCACACGGAGCTGGGGTCAACCCCAGGCTGTGTGGCTTTAGGCAATCTACTTAGCCTTTAGCTCCAGTTCCCAAGTCCTGGTTCTCAGTGGGGGATCTGCCATTGACAGTAAGAGATGTCCAAGGCACCCATGTCTAAGCACTGCCAAAATGTCACTGGGAGGACTATGTGGGTTTGAGAAGCCACTGATGAAGGGATGAGATTCCTAAGAAGCCTGCTCCAGAGGGAGGGTGCTAAGGAGGGTGGCCCAGTAACTCCAGGACTCTGTCTTACGGAGGCCAGTGTGGAACTGCTCAGGGCGTGGAGCAGAGGCCGAAGCGGCCACCCACATCTCCCGTTCTCCTTCCTCCTACCATGCCTGCCCCTCTGCCACATGAAGGTTACACAGAGATTTCATTATCTTGGCTGCTGAGGTGGGACTGATGATTTCGGATCTCAGCCTTGCCCCTGTCCGCTGGGTGTGTTCCCAGCTAAAATATTAGCATATTAAACCCTAAGGTGTCTGCTTGGGAGGGGGGCACCTTCAACAAGAGATGTGTGTTAAGTGTCCACAGCTCTAGGGAGGGCTGATCATCTCCCTTCTGCCTACTACCCACAGCATCTGCTCCTCTCCCCAGCATCCCACAGTAGAAAAGCGCCCCCTCATAGCCTGGTGCCTGACGGTCTATGATCTGACCCCTTGTAATTTTCCTGCCTCATTTTCTTCTGTCCCACTCTAGCCACAATGAAGGGTTCCCAAGCCCCACTTCCATGCCACTGCCACGCTACTTCCTCTGTCTCAAATGCCCTTCCCTACCTTGATAATTGAAAAACAAGCTTCAATTTATCCCTTGAAACCCAAGTCACAGGTCTCCTTCAGAAGCCTTCCAGATCCTCTCATGCAGTGGCTGACCTCTTGCCTAGAGCCTCCTTTGCGTCTTGCACGAACTTGACACAGGGCATGACTCTTGGTACCAGGTGGCTTAGTAAAAAAAACCAGGGGGAGGATCCATTGGTTTGTGTAATGGGAAAGTCAGGGTGTTAGAGCTACTTTCAAACACAGCTGAGACAAAGGGTTAAACTGTGCCCCTGGGACCCTGCTTCTAGCTGTGGATTGGCTCCGCCTTCCTTTGTGTGACTTTCTCCCTCACACAGCACCCCCAGAAGCCCCTCACAACCGCACACGCGACCTCTTACCTTTAAGTTCCGGGGAAGGACTTCACTCCCCCAGAAGCCATGCAAAAGCCCCACAGTCGAGTCGGCTGGGGGGGGGCGGGGGGGGGGG